>CM023450.1:116973544-117573544 GCA_013339765.2 Haemaphysalis longicornis
ATTTAAAAAAAAAAGTCTTGCGGCAGTGCACCTATCTAACTCTGAAACAAAACGGATCTGTCAGTCGTTTGCACAGGTTTACTAAAACTATGAATGCAGTGTTAAGGGCACGACGTCTACGCTTAAACGTGCACTTGCACGAAGAGCAGTTGATGACGAAGGAAGATCGGGTCATCTAAAATAAAATAGATCACAGCCCTTTTATTAGGAGAAAGATGGTTAAAACACGAAGCTTCCTCTGACCTGCAACCTGCGTCAAATTCTAAATCGAAAACCTAAGCTTGTTCGACCGTGTTGGTATTGAGAAATCGGGTAGACGCCGGTTTCATAAAATGAAGGACCCTGGTTCGATTCTGACCACGGTAAGCGTTTTCTTATTGGGGTGCTTGACGTGCCTTTGAGGAAACCCGTTGTGTAAGTTGGCTTTCCTGCAGTGCGTGTTGGGCGTCACCATGAACGGAACCAGTGAGGCAAACGGCGCCATCAGTGGGGCAAAGAAATTTTCGCTTATCAGCATAATCGTCTTGTGAAACCCATTGCATAAAGTTGACTTTCCTGCAGTGCGTTTTGCTCGGACATCGACGCTATCAGTGAGGCGCAGGAAGCTTCGCTTTAAAAAGCGCGAAGAACGATCAGCCCGAAAAAACCGCCGTGAAATTGTTTTCCTGTCGTTTCTTTTGTGGTTGCATTGAGCAGCTGCGTTTATGTAGTCTTACTTCGACATGCCGCAGATGCACAGGCACTTATCTACTCCTTAGGTACACCCTCCCCCCGCTCCCGTGAAAGGTGAAAAAATAAGCTATTGGCGATTGTAAACTGGAGCTCCCCACCTGGCGTTTGGCGCGGGAAACTAAGGATTCAAATCCGGTTGTTTTTCTTTTGCTAATGCGCCATTGGCGCGGTGCTTGCCGCACCTGTTTACAACATTACCACTGATATACCAAATGTCATACCATAAAGGATACGGGCCAAAGAAGTGCACGTCGATGTACCACATTTCAGTAAGTGTTGGTTTGCTTGATTATAAATGACGATTGATTGATTGATTGATAGGCTTTAATGAGAAAGAGGCAAGAAGCCCTGGCGGGGAAAAGGAAATAAGTAGTGGGGGTGGGGAGAGGGCTTACAGGTTGTTGAAAGGTGATAGTAAAAAACTCAATGAAGGGCAATACAGTAAATGTGCACAAACTAGGCAATAGTTGCAGATTTTCCAGAGGATGCACCGAAGGGACCGGCGTTCACGTAGACGATTGAGTTTGAAAAAAAAAACACACACTGACGGGCACTACTGTGAATGTGCACAAACTGGACAACAGTTAGAGTCATTCCAAAGGGCACACTGAAGAAGGGATCGTCGTTCACGTATCAGACAACTTTATAGAGACCACTGTGTAGTGAAACCCGCGCAATTCCTTCAAGTAGGCTGCTGTCACTCCTAACTCTTAGTAAGTGTTCCTGTGCGTCATTTGTGCGTCATTCCCGGCCGCGGCGGCCGCTTCTCTGATGGAGGCGAAAAGCAAAAACGCCCGTGTGTACGAGATTTCGGCGCACGTTAAAGATCCCCAGGTGGTCAAAATTAATCCGGAGCCCTGCACTACGGCGCGCCTCATCGCCTGCGTTGCGTCGGCGCGTTAAAACCCTACAATCAATCAATCAATCATTTGGGAGGGCATGGGAGGCGAGAAGTTGTTCTCGACCCCGAACAAAGTGAGGGCATATCCATATTAAATGAAATAGGTTAGGGTCAGTGTGTCATTGACAAAATGGACATTTTGATGGAGAGTCACCCCAAAATTCAAAGAATAGCACACCCTTCCCGTACCAGTGGGAGAAGGAGCTATCCAGCTCCGGTCTCGATTCCCAGCATAGGCTGGTGGAAAGGGCAGTGGCGGCAGGGGTCTCCAATGGAGTCCTGGACCGAGGGCCCCACACCCCATTACGATAGTGTAAATAAAGTTTATCCTCCTCCTCACTATGTGAATGAGTCCATTTACGGATGATATCCGGAGTATAGGCACAGTTCGTGTAGACCTTATTAGCAAAGATTTCTCGCCAGGTCCGCATCTTGGGCGTAGTGCTTCACGAGAACGGGGGTGCCGACGCATGGCTTAAAGAGCTCGCGCCTACATGGATGAAGATCCTTCACCACATTAAGAGGATTTCCCTTCGCAGTGGGGGGTGGGTACGAAGGTCGCCCGCACCTTAGTAGCAGCACTTCTAAGCTCCTGCGACTGCTACGGAGCCTAGTGTTTTGACATCACTCTGGCTGTAACCAAAAAACTAGAAGTGTTGCACAGAGCATCCATGCATGCGTGTTATTACGGGCCATCCCCGGCAAGAGCGAATGGAAGAGCTCCACCGTTTCTCACGTCTTCCTGCAATAGCTGCGACTATCGAAGAGTGGAGGCGCAATCACTCAAGCCACCGCACATGGACACTCTCTGGACAACGTTTACTATTGCTGGACTCCCCCGTGCACCATACCGACCTGCCAAACATTCCTCCAAAGATTCCACCATGGGAGGATGAAAATGTCTGCCGGCTCAATCCCACTACACGAAAGATTACCGAAGCGTCCCACGCTTTCCAGCGATCCGCTCAGGCTACCCGTGCCGATGCCGATCCTGGGGCCAGTTTCACAGACGCCTCTTGGGATTCTACCACCCACCGTGCAGGCATTGCTTTCTACCACCGGCAACGTGACGTGCGCCATGGCCTGGTGCTCCAGTACAATGATCAGGAGTTCCCCACGCCTTCTGAAATAGAGTCGCGCGCTATTCACATCACCCTGGACTTTTTATCGCAGCAAGTGTCTCGAGGCGCCTTTCCCCCCGGGGAGCGCCTCACCATTTACACAGATTCCCTTCAGGCCATCAAACAATTACAGCAGATTCCATGGCACGACTGCTTAACTCATCAAATTAAGAGCAGTTGCCGTGCACTTTCGGTACGAAACAATGTGGACGTACATGTGGCCTGGGTTCCCGGCCACGCGGGCGGCTTCGGAAATGAGGCCGCTCACGCTTTGGCGACCGCGCTTCTCAACTCCCGCCTACCGTCGCTGGAACCCGGGTTTACTACCGTCCGTCCACTCCAGGACCGCGACGACCAGCGTGACTTCCTGAAGCAACGTGGACGGCAAGCGCTCCTCGCATCGGTACCTCTTGACCCCCATCCATTGCCGAGCGGACTGCCGCGTGCTGCCGAGGTTTTTATCCAGAAGGCTCGAGCTGGAGCGGCACTCACAGATGATGTTATTGCTAAATGGCGAGCCTACATCCCTCGTCGGGGACGCCACCAACCTGAAGACGTTGAGCCATCCCTTCTCGACGTCACCTGTCGAACACGCAACTTGGGGGTCCGCCGCATATGCAGCATCTTGTGTGGCAGTGTCCCGGACTTGATACTATACGCGCGCGCCATCGCCGCCAAGTTCCGACGTACGAGTACTGGATCTCGCCACCACAGCACACGCACGCAGCCCGAGTCCTGCGTTCCCTCTGGGACTTCGCACGCGAGGCTGACATTCTGGGCCGGGCTTAATTTTACCCCCTCCTTTCTCGCCCTACTATCCCTATAGGCCTCTGAGCCAGCCCTTTCCCTAATAAAGTTACATCTATCTATCTATTTCCTTGTCTATTCGGGCAATTGACAGTAGAAAAGAATCCTGGTGGCGATGCATCAAACAGCCGTTTCCTACTCATCACCTTGTATTGTCGGTATTGCTGGGGCCGAATAGGAAGGGATGCGTCCGGTTGTGGAAGAGCAGGCTCGTTATGTGGTTGGACCGAAGAGGTAGCCGTGGGAGGGTTGAAGATAATCTCCCGGGCAGCAGTGTGTGCCCTATGGTTACCTCTGGTTCGTAAGGTGTCAGCCGGGGTACAGACCATGCGGATTTGAACATTTTCACAGCGTAACTCTTCAGTAGTTTGAAGTATTGTAGTGGTGTTGAAATTGGTGAAAAGGGATGATTTAGTTACCGAAGTGCAACATGTGAGTCGGTGATAATGCAGTATTTCCGAGACGGAAGATTAGAAACACAATTTTGTAGGTGTTGCGAAGCTCCGAGGATGCCGAAGAGCTCAGCTTCTTCACCAAGACCGTAGACATTGGCAATTTGTCGTGATCCGCTAAGCAGCGGCACAGCAGAGCATCTCCAGGCGATGGCCGCCGCGTTTTCATGGACAGCTTCGTCTTCTGCCTTGTCTTGGCAAATCTTTTTAACCAGAAGTTCCCTGCCGTTACTAATGATGGAACAAAATTCTTCTTCGCAACATGCACAGGCTGAGTTGGTTTAGCTAGCACTCTGCGCCCTTTCGAGCCTGACCTGCTTTTTTTTTTCCACGAGGGCTACACGTCATCTCATTTAGGTACAAACTCCAAAACGTTTGTTTGGAATGATAAATGTATAACATCTTTACTGCTGGGCCCGAGCTCCGGCATGCGTTCAAGCAGTCGCTGCGTTTACGAATACACTGACATGCATGTGGGTAAGGGTTATTGCTAGACAGTTGAAAAGTTGCCTGTGCCCATAGGGGTGAAGTTTGTGAGAGCGGGACTAGGATGTAACACATGTTCGGTGCCGCTTCGTAGAGGTGTTGTACCGGTTTCCTTTCAGAGCTAAACGTGCATATGCGGCTAGCTCAGTCGTTGGCCATGAAATGCGGTGAATGTCTTAAATACCCGTTATGTCCCCTGGTAATTACGAAGCACGATGACGGAGTATAAAAGTTCTAAATTGGCATTACCTCGCCGTGGTTTCTGACCACGCGAACTGGGCAATGTGACACGCGGTAATACGTTGCTACAGGTTGCAGTTAGAGACGCACGAACATTTGAAACACGTAAACTTGCAGAAACACATAACTTTCCTGGCGTTAGTACACTTGGGTTAAATGAAGCGTGGCCTCCGATCTTGGGGGCACAGATATTGCTCCAGCCGTCCCGTATGGATCACTTCTGAAAATTCTGAACGTGATGTAGAAAGTACGCCGCATGCTGGAGTGGCAGGGTATTCCGGTAAGTGTCGTGGCCTAACTGGTGCCATATGGGACAATAACTAGTGGTCGAGGTATCTTGCGTCTCTAAGCACGCTGAGCGAAAATTATATGGCCGGTTTTATTTGTCTCTGTTTCGTGTAAGAGATTCATTATTCCAATTTGTTGGTCTCATGGGTCACCGAAAACTTCAACCAAATACTATGTATACCCTTCCAAAAAATATGCAGAAAGCTTTAGAAATATCGGTCCAGGTATCATTGGATATAATGCCCCGGAAAGCACATTTTTTTGCAATGAATCTCGCATTGAGCCCAAATAAACAGCATCACTGGCTAGCTCCACCAGAAATAAATACTGACTTCCAGAAACTTGAAGCGCTAGGTACAAAAAAAAAAGGAGAACCACAGAATGGCAGTGCCAAAGCAGGCAAACGAAGGTAAGAAAAAGAAGGTTTCACGGAGTCCTTCTGGTCTGAAAGCTTAGCCCAAAAAGTTGACAAAGCGATCCAAAAGACGCAATTTCGTTATGGTAGAAGGGCATCACAACTACAATTGAGGTCAGCAGTGGCAACATGACTATTGGTGATGCATTTTCGCCCCGTCCTAGCCAAGACGTTCAGGCCGCAATAAGTGTAGCACCTATGATTCTCTCAACTGAAGGCAGGCTGAAGTGAACGGAGGGAGCTCGAAAACGTTGCGCAAGGGGACTACAGAAGTGCCCTCTTAGAGTCATAGTAAGCTACAGTAACGATGAGGCAATCGACATGATGAAATGGTGTATCTTGTTAAACACTTTGTATGCAATCAGCATGAACCCCTCGTCACGACTCTACAGGCCGTCCTAAAAGATATGGAGGGCGATCACTTTTGGCCTCTAAGTATATGCTGCTCCCAACGTGACAAAGGCCGTTTAGTTTGAGGGCTTGGGATCTTTTATATAATCAGTTGTACTGCGTGGAAATTAGACATCTTTTGCCTGAGACGGTAATGCCGCTACAAGAATCTTAGAAATGAGTCGAAGGATCTAGGATTTTTTTCAATGTGGCGGCAGCATTAGCAATGTTCACCAAAGGTTCCCTTTGTTCTCTTTATCAGAAACTTCATAGAGCGAAGAACCATTGAAGGCAAAAAACTTCATTTGCTGCCTTGCGAATAGGCGTTATCATATTTTTTTCCTGTGGCAACAGGATTTCCGTTACGCTAATGCAAGCCAGTTACTTCAAAGCTTACGGATGTGCCTGCTATTGTGTGCACGTTACCAGTGCCTTCCCATGGCCTTCGCTATCTTTTTTATCCCAACGTGAGACATTTACAGATTGTCAATCTGTACCTGTATATGTAACGAACTACATGATCAGCCCAAGCCCACTTAATCGTCCTAATTTGAACTACAATGTCTCTCCCCGAAGTAGTTTCTATGTGAGAACTGTCAGCCGACGACCACCAGGACAACAGAGTGGCTACCAACAGGCGGGGCTTAAAGTTGACTAAGATCATTAACTCGATTGAGGGATTAACTCAAAAACTGCAGAGACTGCCTACAGATTTCAAAGAATGCGAACATGAAAGCCTTGTCCGATCATCTGTTGATCTAGTGTTGATGATTCTGTTGAAATTTACGGCCCCGCCCGTCACTCTGGATCACCCTTGGGCGGCACCCTTGAAACTCGTTACGCTCGCTAGCCATTGCTCTTTCCCGGCGTGCGCTGCGTCATTCTTCCTCAGAGCTTTCGTCTGACCCTCCTCCTTCGATGTCGTTTCGCTTTCATGGCGCACGATCCCGAGCTTACGCTTCGCAGCTCCTGCAACTAGCTTTTCTGCTTCTCTGGCACCTCAAATTTTCTCAACGTCTTAACATGTGTTGCTTGAAACGGAGATAAAGGTTTTCTCCCTAATGTTGGGAGACAAAGGAATGGACTACGGAATGTCAAGACAGGAATGGCGGCAGGAACATGAGCGAGGCCATTGACCTGTACAGGACACAAAGAGGCTGATGATCATGATAACAACAATGATTATGATTACGACGAAGATTGAGTGATGGTGGTGACGATGATGACTGCTGGTGCATTTTATTATGTTGTAACTGGTATAACAGCTTGGTGTGGGCCAGTTGGTACGACATGATCAAATATTTGAAAGCGCAAGGCGTTTCGTTTGTCTTGTCCGTTTTCTTGTTGAGTCCGCGCTGTTCTTGCGCCTTAAAAACTTTGATCAAGTTGTAACTGCTGACCGAAGGACCCATTGAAAACTCTCCGGTTTTGGTGTGTTGAGAAGCGCGAGCTACTTAGCCAGCTGGCTAACCTAATTGATGGCGTCTAAAAATTTCGTTAAATTCATTTTTGTGACAGAACTAGATAACAGGGGTATTCAAACATCCACTCGAGCACATTGCCATAATTCCCTCTTCTCTTTAGTGAAAAGCTCGTAATTTCGGCATTGCCGCTTTTGAAGAGGGGAGTCATAATTCAGTTTTTTTCAATACACTGCACTGTAAAAAAATGGCTAATTTTACGGAGTAAGCTGCTGGTAAAATGTTGCCGGGCACATTTCCGTAATTTAGACAGCGGAAAGAATTTTAAGAATGGACATTCCGTAGTACGGAAAGGCCGTAACAAAACAAACACTCGTTTTCAAAACTCGCCGCGGTGGCTCAGTGGCTAAGGCGTTGAGCTGCTGAGCACAAGGTCGCGGGTTCGATTCCCGGCCGCGGTGGTCGCTTTTCTGATGGAGGCGAAAAGCAAAAATGCCCGTGTGTACGAGATTTCGGCGCACGTTGAAGATCCCCAGGTGGTCAAAATTAATCCGGAGCCCTCCACTACGGCGCGCCTCATCGCCTACGTTGCGTCGGCGCGTTACACCCTACAATCAATCAATCAACTCGTTTTCAAAAAGCACGTCTTTCCGTAATTGATAGAACCTTCAAAAAACAAAAAAAAAAACTACTTCAACGAGGAATCGAACCCGCGACGTTGATCGAATGGGAATGGCGCTGGAGATCACTGCACCGCCGCACGAACGCGGCACTTGTGCCGAAGGACCTGTATACCACATGGATGCCCTCCCTGCGTGTGCCATACATCGGTGTTTACTAGCTGGCTTACAGATTTCCTGGCTGACAAAGTTCTATTTCTTAAATAGCGCTTGCGCAGTAAGCTTCCGCGAAGCCCCCACAATAGTTGTTCGCCATCAACTCCGCTGTTTCGAGAAAGCGCTCGCAAAAATGTGTGTGACTGGCTGCGACTGCGATTTCGCACTGCATGGATAGTGCTTCTGTGCTTTCGTTTTAAGCTTTAGGCTAAATACTTCGGCCGATATTGATTCCTTAAAAACTAATTGCCTTCCGCAACTCTGCTTCTGCACGCAAATGACCTTATATTTTCTACAACTGTGCCGGTCACACACGCATGTGCAGTTTGCAGGTCCCTGGCAGCGACGTCGCCGGAGCGTCGTAAAGACAAGATACAGCGCTCGTGTTGAGCGG
The DNA here is from genome assembly GCA_013339765.2 of Haemaphysalis longicornis. NCBI lineage: Eukaryota > Metazoa > Arthropoda > Arachnida > Ixodida > Ixodidae > Haemaphysalis > Haemaphysalis longicornis. Next base: position 116,982,028 of record CM023450.1, read on the forward strand.
TATGGGCCTCATGGTCCTCACTAAGTTTAGTACACTTTAGACACTAACGAAACAGAGCCGCATTCATTACGCCACAAATGTTTTCGGGTGCAGTTTTCGCTTCTTGCATAGATTCCCGACGATCGACACGACAATATATTTCTTGCAGCTATTAATAAACGATATGTTTCTGTTCTGCATCATACAGAGGAAACGCCCACCTTTTTCAAAGCAAAAAATGATTCCGTTTGGCGTGTAACGGAGAGAGCATCCGCATACTAAGGGACGGAGCACACATCCGTTAAATTACGGGTGTTTTCTTTGTTCTGCATCAAACGGAACACGGCTGTGTTTTATTACGGCCATCTGGTCCGGAATTTGTCCGTAAAATTACGGATTGTTTTTACAGTGTGCGTAACATCTCCCTGTAGAGGGATCCCAATCCCGCCCTGAAGAGCTTGCATACAAGAGACATCCGCAAAATTTGTGAGAAATAAATAAGCGGTGAATTACAACGACATAATAAAAGATAGGCAGTGCCAGAACTCGTTCTGCGTAGAACGGAGACTGACGTTACGGGGCGTTGCACACACGTTCATCGTGGAATCGGCAGTATTCATTGAAGGCGGTTGACAAATACACATCTGAAGAATGCTCAAAGAAAGGGTGAAGCAATGAGTCAAACTTTATAGTACTTGACGTCAAGAGAATAGCATGGTCCTTTGTCTCGCTGAAAAGACAATGCGGAAGCAATGTCAACGATTTTTTTAGAATTAGAAAACAGAGACGCAACGCAATTTCGCTCAAATCATGGAGCCAATATCTGCGAATTCTGCAACAAGGGGGAGCTGGCAACCAAGGAATAGCAGCTCTGATACTACCGATTGCTCTGACACTGCGAGAACCGAGTCCCTCTCTGTGCCAGCGGAGCGGGCTTCGGCACTGACAGTCTTGGTACCATAGGTAGAATGGAAAGGTTATACGCTAATTGACTGCTACTGACACGTCGGAGACGCTCGAGTCACACACTGGGTTTAAAAAGGAAGGTCTTCTTCGCCCCAAGTTGTCGGAGCGGGGAGGGCTACCGACCCTAGGCGTAGGACACAATTGCAGTCAGGTAACTATATACTATAGAAAGAAACACGGCCTCTCTGGTAGCCTAGTTTGTATGGAATGGGATGCGTATTTCGTAAGACTCTAAGGGCTGTACTCTGAGTCTCTCCTCCACTCCATTTGCTCCCTCCACTCAGCTGAGGGTAGGATTCCACAATACTTATACATGGGCTAATTGCTTTCAAGGATCTCATCCACTGGAGGCCTCAAGTGTACGAAGGACTCAGAATACCAGGGCAATTATTATTGCTGAGGCCCGATCAATTCTTTTATTCTACAAACCGGCAACGCATTAACATGGTTCGAAAGACGACGCTGCCATTTTTTGCTTCGTCGCCTACTTACAGCCGCCCTGTAATTAGCGACTGCGTATGAGTCACACAATATCAGCACTCTTTCGCCATTGTGTGATTTAATTTTTTGACAGATACTCGGTATTTAATCGGCAGTCTTCTCTTGGTTATCACATATGAGATTTCCCACGCTTGTCAGTGTTATTTGCGATTCGATAGCTGTGCTAGCATTTACTGCGAAAGCATTCAATTTCCCATTGTGCGAAGCAGCAGGTGCCCTGGAGTCAGCACTAGCTTCTGGGACAGAAGAACAGCTTCTTAATGGGTTTTTCAAACAGCAAGGCGTTCCGTGTGCCAAAGCGCAAAAAGGGATCGCCCGAAATTATACTCATTGAATTAAAACAACCAGAGCAACAGAGTCTTATTGCAAAAACTCCTTTGACCCCGCCGTGGTGGCTCATTAGCTAAGGCATTGGGCTGCTGAGCACGAGGACGCGGGTTCGATTACCGGACGCTGCGGCCGCTTTTATGATGGAGGCGAAAAGCAAAAACACGCGTGTGTGCGAGATTTCGGTGCACGTTAAAGATGCCCAGGTGGACACAATTAACTCGGAACCCTCCACTACGGCGCGCCTCATCACCTGCGTTGAGTAGGCGCGTTAAACCCTGCAATCCATCAACACAATAAATTCACTTGTTGCAGTAGTAGTAGGGAACCCTTACTCTAAAAGGAGGATCACGGGTCACGATGGAAGTAAAGGATGGGGAGGGACGGTAAGGGAAAATAAACATGCTTGTTAGTTTTTAAAATCTCAGCGTACCGAAGGGATGGGACAGTACTTGGTGTCTGCGTTTATGAACCAGTTCATGGTATCAGCAGTACAGAGAGCAGTTAGCACAGGTTCGGCAGTTCTATGCTGCTACATCCGGTGGAGGGCACACTCAAATAACCCATGCTAGAGCACTTTTAATTGAGTAAACTTCTATTCAAGATAATAGTTATACATGAATTTGTTGTGAATCATGGTGGGGTCGGGGGGATTAAATGTACGATGCGTGGCAAAGGCTGGCCACCACCAAACAAGATGTCCAAGGTCCTATACAGTGGTGGTATGACAATAAGTACAGGGTGGGGAGGGGTTAAGGGGGGGGGGGGGGGGGTATGCCACTTGCGATGTGTTTTCGGGTTTGTACGATGGCGCGTGAAAGGGACGACTGTATAAGCAAACCGTCGGTTGCGCTATCTGACCGTGGGCTACATTTCTTGCAATATGGTGCCGTATACGCGACAGGCCCGTGTGATTGTCAAAAACATTTAGCCAGTGGTGGGTGTACTCGCTCTTTCATTGTCAGTATTTTCTTGTTTCTTGTTTTTATTGTTCCTGCAACTGCAAAGCATATATATTTGCAGCCACGTGAATAAAGAATCACTTGGAAGTTAGCGCTCGTCCGTGTGTATTCGTTCCATCCCGGGTGTTTTTCCTTCGCTACATTTTGGCCACTATGAATTACCAACTAGCCCAGTCTAAAGCTTTACTTTGTAGGCTGCATTTGCAATCCAAAATGTTCAGCCTGCACTGTAACTTCTATCATGCGAAATATTGATTGAAATTTGTGTCTCGAGGAATTCCGTAAAACCGCACGTTTTCTCTGTGACACATATCTATGCAGTTATGCCTATGATGACTATGACTATGCAGTTATATCTATGAATAGGCATCCGCGCTGTTTGTACGGTTCAGTACGGCAACCTCAGCTGAATCATTCACAACGGGAGAACAATCTTTCAGACGCAAGAAATGCAGCCGAATGTGGACAACAATGAGTGGTAAATGTCTTCGTCTCACTTCAGGCTTTTGTTTCAATTATGTGAGGATTGATATGCGAAGCATATCTCGAGAGGCTTCGCTCGTATCCCAGGGTCAGTTTTCTTTGCGTACCATTTTGTCGTCGTGTCTTACGACTGCGAGAACATCTCTCTAGCGCCAGTATGAATTAGCCTGCGTTCAACGCGTATACTAGTGCAGTGGTGTGGACGTGCAAAACTGTCAAGCTTTTTTTTGTGAGAATATAACCTGACATACTGGACGCAAAACATTAGTACTTAATATAGGGCACCAAAGCTTTGTTAATTTCAAATGAATATATCATTGATATGACAAAAAGACCATTGGTGGAGCGATATAGACTGGAAACACGCACATAAGCTCTGTCTAGTTTGGCAGCACCGCGTTCGTACCCGTGGCGGCGTAATCTCACCTAGAAGTGGTGCTGAAATCTCCAAGATACAAATCTAGCAGTTATTGTACATATAATTGCATAAAATACTTGCAAGTCTCCATATAACCCAGCTATTTTATACAAGACACAACACTACGGCTTGGCGCCAGACATAGTTTCATAAGCTTCCAAGTTAAGAATGCTTTTGGTCGCCGTTCAGAAACGCTTTATTTTATGGCGAAGAACGACGTCCTCTGTAGTCTTACGCAAGCAAAAATGCTCAGGGCAGCTATAGAAGTGCACTATTCATTTCTCTGCCGTCCTTACATTTTTGTTTATGCCAAACGACATCTTTCGCAAACAATTGAATAAAATATCCAAATATTCTTGCAGAGAGAGAAAGAGAGAGAGAGAGAGAGAGAAACAGAAGGAGATAACTCAATGGTACCGAAAAGTCAGCCTAACAACGAGGTTGGCTTGCTTCACCGCATAGAAATAAAAAAAATCGATAACTGAAGTCTTTTACCTGCTTTGAAGGCGTAGGCCAAGCGGTTATTAAACACTCGTTTACTTCTACATTGTCGTTGCGTCTCTTTTGTCAAATTTGTTTCTCCATCTCTTTACGCGATTTACTCCGACAGTCAGACTGGCCGCAGTTTACGCGGCAGCTCCCCCAGAGTCAAAGCCCCCGTCCGCGTGCAGTCATTCTACGCACGTACCGCCACGTGCACCTGTGACGGCGCATGCATCCGGCTCATTTTTGTTACATTCTGACAGGATTGCAGGTTAGTACCGCACTTGGCTCAGCTGGCTGCTGCACTGGGGACCCAGGTTTCCCTCCCGCAAGAAGCCTAATTATTTTTGCATTTACGGCGGCGGCCATTATGATTCCGTTCGTGCCCGTCGACGCCGATGATGGTCACTTTTCACCTTTCGTGACAAGTCTATGGCTTTCGTCTTAAAATAGCAAGAATACGTGAATCACGTTTCATATAGAGCCGTAAACTGGCGAAGCAAAGGTACACACAGAGGGAATTATTGACGTTCTCGCGTACGTTTGTACGGACCATCACATGGGAAGGCAACGCTAAGGCGTATGCGCTGTTTGACGGCTTTCTCACTCTTTCTTAGACCATCCCGAAGGTGCAGACGGAATCAATTTTGTTTAGTGATTGACAGTTTTGTGTTGTAATCTAGAGTTACTCATGCACAGTTGACGTTTAGTGGCTGCGAGCTCGATTTGAAAGTACATTTTAGAGGGGACAGTGACATGTAATCCCATAAATATTGTTCTAGCTTACCCACTCATTCATGGAGGGGTGACTGGCTGATGAGTGACGAAGGGACGCCAGAAGAACTAAGCAAATAAAACTGGGGCTGAGACGCCTGTTGGCATTTGCCATGACAGGATCCACGTAAAAAGGTGTCAGGTGGGCAGCTTTCAGGTATAGCATTGAACGCTGGAAACGTAAGTTAATGCTTTTATTCTACCGATGTAACTACTGTCCGCCGTCGTCGCTTATACAAAAACCAATGATGCTGATAGACCCTCGCCGCCAGCACAGCCACAGCCTTCTATGTCACCATTCTTGCCGATTCTTGGAAAGCCTGCCGCAACCTTATGGCCGGCTGCATTTCAACCCCCCCCCCCCCTTAAGCTTCTCCGAGAAATCTATCCCCTGACCTACATGAAATCATGTGGATCTAACATGCCTCCCTCTAGAGTAATTAAGCACGCCACTGCACGCGCTATTAAACTCGGACATTCCTGTAAAGAAGGGGTGACTTGATCGAACCGGCCTTATCCCTTCCATTCCCGCTCGCTTCGCCGACGTCCTCCACCGCTATGGTCAAAGCCGCCTCCATTACTCCTTTTCTCTCACCTGTCTCTCAATGTTCATGACGCCCGACTATAGATTGCGAAGACTCCAAACCCAAGCATATCTCAACATCTCTATCTCTTATTACTTAAATCCCACTACCGACCCAACGATTCATATCCTTCAATAAAACCTACCATTATTGTTGGCACACCATGACCCCCCCCCCCCCCCCCTTCCGAGTCCCCTCCCTTTTCCCACCCCCGGAGCAGTGGGAGAGCGGCGCTCAGCTCACAGGTGAAGACGCAGGAAGGCCTGATTTCCTGGGCAAGAGCGGTAGCGTTGTCCCTTGGCTTTCTGAAATAGGAGGCCACCTACCCTTGATTTATTTTATCCTGCTTGTTCCTTGGCTCAAATAAATATTTCTGCAACGGCAACACAACTTTTATTTTAAAGTAAAATTGCCCCTTCAAATTCTCTTGAAGACCCTGCTGTACCACGAGTGGTAATGCCATTTGAATGGCCAGGTACTTCATTGTCATTGTAATTAGTCTTTGTGGGTCGGCAGGAAGAAGTATCTTGTCATTCAGTGTCTGAACACGCATTCTAGACAGCACCCACCCAACTGATAGATACAATGTGCAACAATGGCCGCAGAAAAACAGCCTAGCGGAACCTCCGGAAATTGCTCCCGGTGTCTGGGTCAGATACGGCACTCTACGGCCTAATCTAAGGGGCACACTGGTGATAATATGGCGAACAAAAGGCGCGTGTCGGCCGATTATTTTTTCTCAGCCACTATAAAAGCAACCCAGACGCAGGCAAGTGTGGTCACCACCTCCTTGTTACCGTACGGGACGTCGGTGATAAGAGGTAAGCTATAGGCACTACTCATGGGAATTTTACCCCCTTGACGTTTTTAGGACTCCTGTTCTATTGCCAAAACGGACAAATGTTAAAACTTTTGATTAGGCAATTCAACGCTGTTTCAAGATGCATGTAGCCCCGTCATGCATGTTCTTTCATTAGCTGGTTGTTTGGCTAACACTGCTTTATGCGTTTTTGATCGCATACTGGTTTTCCCATTACGTTCACGTTCCCCACCTGTCACATCATGATGAAACAGAATGCGCTAACAAGGACGGGACAACAAAGGAAGGCGCAACACACCGCCTAAATAGAAGGAGATAAATCGTGCGTGGCACGACACCTCTCTAATGAAACTGGAAAGCACGTCGGGTGAAGTAAGGAGACACTTAAAAGAGCCCTGTGTACTAGAAATAAGGTTCACCAGAGCTATTTGCGGCTAGTTGGTCATTTGTGATGATGAAACGAAATTCGCTTAACCTGAAACCTCGACAAAACAACAATCTGAACAATAATATCAACAATTAACAACCATCTCAACAAGATATTTTTGCAATAATTTTAATCGTTATTTTATACTCAACTCTATCACTCCAATCTTTACCCCTCCGATTGAGATATACAGCCACCCGAACGACCGCGCCACCCGAACAGCCACCCTTCCCCCTTTCCCCATCCAAAAGATTCGGACGTAACGAGAACATTCTTTTTCGCATCCCAGTTGATCTGACGCGTATCGCATTTCTATATTAGACACGCGGTAAGTGCTACGCAATATCGCCAATAAAAGAAACTGTTGAACGCGAGCAAGCCGGAAAGAAAGAGCGTGTTTATATCAAATCAAACTACAGCAAATATATCGAATATATATAGCTGATTATATCAAATTGCAGCAAATGCCATTTCTGCGGACGAAGTAACCGTGTATCAAAGCAGTTACGGCATTGAAATAATTGGTTAACTTACTACACACTAGAATATGGTTGCTTCATTCGTTGTGAATGCAAATTTCCGTACTTGCTCTTGAACAGTACTCTTGGGTCAATATCGGAGTTGTATTGGGGCAGTGAACGAAAGGTTCTCAAGGTGGAATTCCAGCAGCGCGGTCACCATGGATACCGAGTATTTGTATTGAGAAGATCCCGCCACGGGCGACCGCGTGTACATGAAGCAGGTAGGGACGTAGGAAACTTGGGAACGACCATCTAGCATGCAAATAAGCATTCATACAACAAAGGGCTATCTCAGCCTCCTGCATACAGTGACCTGAAACGTTATTTTACCCACTTATTGCGTTTCTTATGAAAGTGGTTTTATTGAAGAACACTTGCATTAGAAGTTCAGTGTTTCAATAAAGGCTGTAGTGTTTTATTTTATTTTAAATCTTCGCATACTCTAACCAAGTTCGCTTAGAAACTATTGAAATCTTCCACGTATACGTATACCCTAAATATATAACTGCAGCAGGGAGACCGCCCTAACGAGATAAAACAATGGCGGCAATGCGTCGGCACCACAGAAGACCATTATCGGCGACATTGCGAGCTGCCAACTCGCGCTCAAACACGCGGAATCGGTCAAGGATGCGAGCTGGGCAAACGGGTCGTGATACGAATGACATTGACGGAGGTTCCGGTACTGACCTAGCAAGCAGCACGTTTAGTCTCGTAAGTTGCGTCAACAAACGAAACTCCACCTGTTCAAGCCGCTATCGTCCACCGCAAAGGAGAACCGAAAGAAAACTTGCTCTGTAAGCCAGGAAGTCTAAAGCTAGCTGCTGTCAAGCGTCTGAGCTCCCAACGCTACGCGTCCCAGGAAACGCAATAGCCCCTCGTGTGGCCCCCTCCACAGAAATATGTCGCAATGCTTGCCACACACTCCCATCGCGTAGAAAGGCTGCGCTGAGGTTTCAGGGGTAAGTGGAAATGGTCTGATGAACAGCAAAAAAAAAAAAAAGAAGATGTGTTGCATCAAGGCCCAATAGGTGAGGTTTTTTGCCGTTTGTTTTCTCTTGATCTCTTTGCTATACGACCAGTTAGATACACTACGCCGGGGAACACAAGTTGAGACATCGCTTTGGAGTGGAAAAATTCCATCATACGGGAAGAGGTTTCAGCAAACGTAGACAACGGAAAGAAAATGATAAGAAGAACGAGGCGAACTCGGAGAGTTGCAGACGCACATCCGCAACTCTTCGAGTTGGAAAGTTCCCACGTGATTTTTTATCTCAGCAGTGTGAAGTAGTTGATACCATCTAACAATAGCTCCCTGCAAGAGCGGCTTTTCTTGAGGCAAATATAAATACCGCGCTGACCTTAGGAGCTGGCATCGTTCCTTCCCATATGTCTAAGTGCACGACTCACACTACGAGGTAAGTAGGCCGTTACGGTGCAGCTCCATTCTTCATCCCCTAAATGTTAAACCATTTATTATCAGCCTTTTCTTTCGCGCATTTCGAGACAGTGTTACTCTTGCCGTACTGATAAAAAGGACTCCATTTTCGTAACATTGGTAGAATAGGCATAATTTTTTTCATTTTTACACGTTTTCCGGTAAGGTAAGCTGGTGTGCAGGTTAGTCCTCCAGTCCTTGCCCTACCTGTTCATGGTTGTACATGGGATACGAGTAGGCGAATCAGGGTCATAAAGAGAATATTGTACAGTTCTGCGGCTGTATTCCAAAAAAAATGCGGGAACCTGAGCAAACTAATGACTCTGGGATAAGAGGGAGACAATAATACGAATTGATGAGAGTTTGTGTCAAAGAACAAAAAATGACAGTTTAAATGAGTTAAGGAGCCGTCCAACACAGAAATAAGTTTCTGCGGAACACAACTTGAACCTTGAAGTTTGAAGTTCTTATTTCACGCTACCAATTTCGAAGCATTACGTCATTCCTGCCGGCGAGCGATAGAATGTCATCAATCGCCGCGGATTCATAAATTTTTGTACATCGCTAACATTTGACGCATATGTCTTGCAGTACAATGAAGCCAGCTGGGTGTGCCGTTTTCTTCAGCCTCCTTTTGGCCATATGTGAGTATTGCTGTTTTCATTTTCAATAGGGTTAAGACCAGGTGTTTTACATGCTGAATCCATATGTAAATAATGGCAATACCAAAGCTGAAAAGATGGAAGCTTAATCATTATTATTCGCGATACAAGCCTTCCAAGCGATATACGTGGCTCGTTATAGTAAAGCCACGTAGTTAAGAAAAATACTTTGTTAGCCCGGCAAGGCGTGCACAATGTATAGCCACATTAAACAGGTCCGGCTGCCATACTGGTAAACGATTTCCCCATTTTCTTCGGGCATGAGATCTCTGTGAGCGTTATAGTTATCCCTAGCCCATTACAGTACTTTGTCATTAAGTCGTCGCATCAAATACCTTATTTTGGTTTCTGCCTAAAGCTCTTGTGACTTCTTTTAAAGCGTCTGTAGTGTGCATTTGTTAGAACCACACAAATGTTGTCCGTATAATTAAGAACACGGAAAAGAAGAAAATCTTTAAAGCCAGTTTTGAGTTATCTGTTAAAAATACGGAAAGAATATTTGGCTGAAATATTTTGTGGCTGGTTAGCTTAATGATCGAAGGAAATAATTGGCCGTTCTCTATGAAGGTTAAAACGCAAAAAGTGTTGCAGGGTCCTTTAAATTTTGTCATAAATTCATTGCTGTGGTCGCGCCATGAAACGGTGCAGCGAAATTTTTGTGCGGTTCTTACTCTAAGCTTCCAGGGTCGTTTGTGAATTTCCTTACATTGCTCATGAACAAAAAAATATTATACTTAAAATGCGTTGGACGATCAAATGAACAATTCGGCACATCTTATCTGTTCTAGAATTATGCTTTGGCTACAGCCCTCTTAGGCATCCTGCACTGGAAGTATAGAGAAAGAGAAAAGGCAGCACAGGTATTCTCCACGAAGATGTAATGACTAAGTGATTAATATTTTCACATAGAGTTGCTTGTTTTAGTTCAGGCCGTAGTAGGGGTTTTTGCGACGGATGCGGCAAAAAAGAAGCATTGTGTCTGTGAGATGTTCTGGAATGTATAAAAATCCTCGGTGAAGAATATCCAAAAGAACTGCCATATCGACAGGATTTTATTTCTATTTCTTGAGATGGTTGTACTGGGACAGACTTATTTTACCTAAGCCATAGAAATCGTCGGACGGAGTTTCCTAAAAGCGACATCGCCCCTTCGGTGGGGCAAAAGGTTTTGAATTTCTTTCTTTCTCCTGCCGAAAGTTACAAAGCCCCATAAAGTTCGTTTTTTACGTTTGATATTTAACAAAACGCTTTCCTCTGTCGCCCCCAGTTGAGAAAACTTGACCGTAATCTACACATTATGTTCTAACAAGAACCTAATTCTTTTCTATTTTTATTTTTCAGCTGGAGCGGCTGTGGACTCGTAAGTATCGGTAAAATACCCATAAAGAATTCAAATATAACCAGTTTAAATGTTGTATTTCATATGGGCGTAAAACGGAAGATACATTAGTCGTAGTTTCAGAATCGGACCACCGACACTTGAAATAACTGAAGAAGCTTTGATTGGAGGGGATGTCCTGTAAAGTATTAACACGAACTGCTGTACGACGTCCAGTTTGTTCTATTTATTTTTGTATTCAATCTGCTTTAATGGTGTATGTGTAAACCGTGGTATTTTGCTTCACTAATACGGACTAATAGGTGTACAATTTGCTACAAGCAGGGTAAATGGTAGCAGAACGCTGCGCCACACTTGGCGCCAAGTTTCACTATTCTTAAGCTTGCGCAATTTTTAAAGGATGAATTCTGAGGAAGGAAGACTAAGTCGGGCAAATGTTCAAAAATTGGGTTCTACACTTTCTCTCCTCCTCAATTTAACGCCATTTTTTCTTTCATCACAGCAATATAAACAAGCACAGCGAAGGTGAGTGGGGGAGACTTCTTCTCGTTGCTCATTTACAATGGCCACAGTTGTGAAACACTAGCATCGATGGTATTTCGGTGTGACAACATGTTGGATAGTTTTAGTTTATCCAATAAAGATGCAGTAACCATTAAAACGTAACCTTCAGTTCTGCTTACTTCCACACTTACTGTCCTGATTTGCGAATATGCATCTAATAAAAAGCTAACACATAGTTTTCATCTACCTCTCTAAGCTACAGAACTGCATCTAGTGAGGAATGGTGATCGTGAATTTGCTCCTTCATGAGTTATTCGGATACCAATTTTCGGTGACAAATAAAATAACTTTATTGATTAAAAAATAGATGTCGGTAGTAATTTCACGTTCGCGTACGCACTTGCGTATTTTACTCCACTGAGGTTTATTGGTTATGCCACCAATTTTAGACTCTGGAGCAGCTGATGAGGCATGTTAAGAATATCCTCTGCCCCCGCTTAACTTTGTCTCAGCTAAAAGAAACATCGGAGCTGCTGATTAAAAGCATTCGTATCTGATTTTCCGCAGCGTTTTCGACAAACTTTTAATGGAAACGGGTGGGTTAAAATTTGCTGTAGAGAGGACAAAAACACCCAAATCCGCCCAGCAGTTCAGATTTCATCCAAAATTGCTTCGGTGTCTCTGTGAAAGTATTGTAGTTGGCCCAAACGGACGCACACTAGACCACCGCAAACGACCTTACTGCCGCATTGTCTTTCGACTCACCAATCGGACTCGCAATTCCATGAAATAGTTATTATGAGCCCTAATTAGACAGCGTTTAGTTCACCTGTATAATCCTAGGCAAACTGCCACAGCGCAAGGCCTCTCCTATAGTTTTATATGACCAATTATATTCTTATATAATAGTAATAAGTCTATGGACAAATAAGTTTGTGTCCAGAAGAAACAACCACCTGTCGTCAGGGGATGCGTTAGTCTCGCAGTGTAAAGTGCCCGCCGAGCGAATACAGCCAACGTGAGCCAAAGTAAATTATGAATTGTCTCTGACTCGCCGGGTATCCGGCTTCTTGGAAAGAAAATCCCTCTTCCATTCTCTGAAACCGTTCTTCACGGATGGAATTCGGGGCGGCGATAATCAAAGGGCACGTGTACCTTGGGATATCTGGGTCACTCTGTTATCGCTGACTGCTATGTTTGCATGGGGAGACGCTGAACAATCGCTGTAGCTGCGGGCCGATTATTGCTTGCGGCCGGAGATTACACGTCTCGAAAGGCCTGGGGAATAAATATGTAAAAACGACGGTGACTTTTAAGGTTGCCGCAAGCTTTTAGCGTCGCGCTACTGAACCATGCTTCGTAGAAAATGCGCTCCAAAGCTTCATTTCTTTTTGAGCGGATGGGTTCTTGCGCATGCGCAGACAGTAGCCAAGTACAACACCCATTTCTCTCGCCAGTGTGACGTTGTGACGTCAAACTCAAACTGACGACTTCGTTTTACAGAGTTCGCAGCTTGGATGATGCCTGCCTAAATGGTGTGCCATCCTTAGGCCGGGTTCAGACTGTTGCCGCAACTGTCGTCATAACTTTAAATAATGACGTCAACCGAACTGCATGACACGCCATTTTTTACGCCCAAAGATCACGATATGGCTTTTGCGTCGGCAGTCTGAGCATAGCACTACCTCGAAATTCGTTACGCTGTTCGACACGAAGGTCTTCTATGCTACAAGGACGGGATTTTTTCCTTGCTTCTTCGTCATTATTTAGTTCGTTTATAGGTCTCCGTAAAAAAATGTTTGTTTTGCCCGCACAATGAACCAGAACGCACACTTTATATCCAAGCTATATGACTATCAGTTCTCACTGAATGCGCGTTTTTATAAATTTTCGGCCTTTTTATCGCACTACTTTTCGCTTCAGGGGATTCATGATTCTCAGAAGGACTAGCCAGGAGCAGTTATGGCAGTTATCAGCAGCGGAATAGTGTTTGGAGTTTTATATAATTGTCAACCCATGGTATTGATTGATACCGAGCACCAATAGCGCATCTGAACACGTATCTCAAGAAAAATTGTAATCTTCTCACCGCTGAGGCTTATTTCGCCATTATTTCACAGAAGACGAGTACAGAATCTGGGGAAAGTACCCCTGGGATCAACCTGGGAACCCGCCACCCTTCGCGCCAATCGACGACTTCTTCCTGTACTCCCGGGCAGGACAGGCTGAACAAGATGAGAAGCTGAGGTACGTGCAATGAGTGCTAAAGCAATTTGTTGGATTCGGCTTTTGTTTCATTAATTACACGGAATGGGATAATGGCTTAAGCGTGCACGAGTGTTGAAAATTCGCGCCGGAATGTGCAGAAACTCACTGTCCCCCTGAGCATGGCTGGCTCTTTTATTTATAAAAGGTTGGCAAAATAAATTACCCTTCTGGAAGGGATGATATTTTAGGCGTACAATTCGACGTGACGCCACGCCAAAAGGTACTTCCCGCAACGTCGCGGTACTGTTGCATAGACATGTGAGACATTTACTCGGAATACACCTTGTAAAGGGTTTACTAAGGCACAATGAGTTTGTATAGAACACACTTGATGGAACGGCGGTTACAGTTTGCGCTGTATAGACAGCCAGTTTACGGCCATTCGTTTTTCATTTCTGATTACGAACTGATTTCTAGCATTACTGGTGCCGATTTGTGTAACAAAAGGGGAAAAAATAGTTTCTAGACTTATATGTAAATATGATGGTACGTGAAAGGATGGCCAATTTTAAAAAAGAGATAATTTACGGGCCACGCTCGAATAAGGCTGAACTTATCCCGAATTTGTGAAAGCGCTATTTCGCGGTTTCGGACTGCGTAGTTCCTTGTTTTAAGCCATGCTTTCTATCAACCGTTCACATCTAACGGGGCTATGCAGACAAAATACACGTTTGTTTTATTCGAAAGATCACGTTCTTATAGTGCAACCAGCGCTCGCCCCGCAGCAAACAATGATTTATTCACTGAGAAATTACACAACTTAAACCAAAATTTCAATTCTCTCGTTAAATATTGGGTTTCTTGACGTAAGCGACGACGTATCCCCGGCAGGTATTTGAAACGAATAATAAGTATGCTAACTAGGGCTGCAGCGGACGACGAAACGCCTGAGGTTGCTTCGTTTATTTTCGGTCCTCTAGATGGCGCCAGTATACCGCTCAGGCCGGCTGTCCGCACTCGCATTGTTATGACTAGATTTGCACATGATTATTTTTGTTATAGTTCATAGTAATAGTTTAATGACACAGTGGGTGGTATTCTGTACAAACAGGGTCATGTCAAAACAATGTCCGTTACGCCAAATTGCCAGTGTCGTGTGAGAAAACACCGACGCGCCGGACTGGTATGCAGCTATAGCAAGCATAGTGTGCGCAGTACGCACTGGTGCTTTTATGTTTACGTGTGCGCTCGTAAGTTCCATTGTTTACCCCACCGTTCATACAACTATAAACAGAATATGCATTAAACTTAGGTGCAAATTATTCTTTCCGCAAGCTCATAAGCCCTTCCTAGCCTGCGTTTGCTTTTGTCGGCCTATGTTTTGGCAATTGCGCAGCTGCCCATAATACGTCATAGCTTCCAGTGCGACAAATTAGCGAGTGGGTTGAATGGCCACTTACTTTTTTCCTTATTATATAGCTTATTTTAGTGAGGCTTTCGTTAAAATTCGTGTAAGCGTTATTCTAACGAGGCAATCTTTCGAATGAACAAAACTGTCATTTTGTCTTCATTGCCCCTTTAAACGTTTCATGAGAACTGTGTGCAACTAATTTGAAAACCGCAAAAAATAAATTACCTAATGCTATTCAATAACACCACAAGCATTAAATAATTTGATAACACAGCAATCGGGAATTGTCTCAACAATTTTTTGTTGCCCGTTTATTCGTTTTTTATGTCACAAGAGCAGTGCTGTACATAGTATTGTATAGAAAACTTTTGAAAAAGACCATGCTTTACCAACATACTCTTTTTGGCTTTATTCTAGGTCCTCAAGTGTGGATCCCCAAGGTGAGGACTTCTCATCTGTAACGGGAATCTAAGTACTCAGCTAGAGACAGGTTTCTAGTTTTCAAGGGTTTTCAGTCGTAAAAACATTCAGGAGCTCTGAAATTTTGTCAATTATTTTGACAACCATCGGCTTCCACGTCAGCTTTGCTACAAAATAAAATATGCTCGTGCTGCGTTTTCTAGAGGCCCCATACCATTTTAATGAAAGAGGTTTATATACCACATGTGTAGAAATATCATGCGTTCCCGGTCCACAGTAGCTGGTACCAATGGCCGGCACGCCCACACCTAACTAAAAAAACCGTGCAGTAGCGTGAATAAAACGCAAGGAGGCGGGAGACGGGCAAGTGACTTAACTTTAATCCTGAGCTCTACGATGGCGATACACGTAGCACTGTTTCCGAGGTACTTTATATCAGAACGGAAAGGCTCCCAAGAGAAGAAATAAAGCACGAAACGAGCATGCGCCTGTCGTGACTTGATAGAGCGCCCTTCGAAAAAAGTTACTTGGACACCTAAATCTGGCTACTTACGTGCTTTCAATACCAGAGAATTGAGCTTCATCTGGCGATACTTATTAACGACTTCGTTACTGCTGCAGCCCGTGTGTGTCATGCTGGTACCAGGAAGCTACCATATTAACGATTTAACCTTCTCACTACGGTGTTCTCAGTGGTGTGAACCTTGGTAGCCAAGGAGGAATAACAAAGGAAAGCGAAGAAGAGGACGCAAGCGCAATGTAATGGCAAAGAAATATGAAAAATATTGCGAGTTGAAGCCATGATGCACTAGCATTCGATGCACGTAAGCAGACTTTTGCGCCGAAATGAATTTGTTATACTGACGTTTTTGTTATTGCATTAGGCGCGCCTGTGCCCGAATACTTCCGGGTTCTACGCATGCATAGTTTTGTTTTAAGTTGAGGTTTTACTCCCCGAAGTGGCATCTGTTATATTAGGCGCGTCATATATTGTGGATGACTACTAATCCACCTGCTACGCTCAATTCATTCCCGTATGTCGAAATTTTACATGCAAGTATAAGGTTAAGTTTCCTCTCGATCTACCGAAAAAGCACCCTGTGGCGCGGTTACTTGTACCCGTTACCACCTCGACTCTTTAGCAGCTCAATCCCTTAATATGTGGCGGGTCATTTTTCTGGGGCGTCCTTTGTAATGGACACGCGCTAGAATTATGAGTGAAACATCGGGAGCAGTTGAGGCAAGAATAAAAATGAATGAGTAAGGGGAGATGCTTCGATACTGCTCCTGGTGTCAGCGAATGGAAACTCGAATTGAGCCAGCGCAGCGGTTACTATTCACGAAATGTGAACTAGCATAGAAGCCAGATGGCGATCCAACTGAATGAAACAAGAGTTTATTAGAGAAAAGTTGTGCTGGAAATCTAGAAAGACAGAAGAAGTGATTGCTAAATGCAATTACAGTCAAAGCTCCGCAGTCTTTGGCCAGGCTCCTTCTGAACACAAATTTCGTAGTTTCTAGAATAACGCGTGCTCATTTGGTGCCGATAGCCTGAGTACGTGATCATTTCATGCCAGCGGCGGTGACGAAACTAAGCCTGCATGCTGGCTTAGAAAAGTGGAAACGGCGCTCTGCCTGTCACCAACGGACGCAAAGTCGTAACAATATTTTCGGGGTAGTACTACTACGTATATAAGGTATTTCCGTGCGTTTGTTGTTTGTATCCGCAAACATATTTGTACTTCTGAATTCACAAATTATAACCAACAATTTATTCATTCCTCGCATCCCAGTTGTTTTCTGGCAACACGACTGATTTATTGGGGAAAAGCGGAACGGCTTCGATTTAGCCGTCCTTTCTTCCATGCCCCTTTTTTTGCCAGGCGAGACGACTGAGGAATACCGTGCCTGGGGAAGGTTCCCATGGGAGCGGCCTGGAAACCCTCCTCCTTTTGTGCCACCCGGAGATACGCAGTTCTCGCAGATAGGCCGTTGGTGGGTCAAGGACGACCAAGAAGGAAATCACCAGTATGTGCTTCGGATTCTCGGCCTTTTATGGCTCCGCCATTTTTAGCCTCGCTGTACTCGCAGGCCCAAACTTCGAGCTCGTGCTGGACATGTAATGCGCAGAACTGACTACTGATCAATTGGCAGAGACAAGACTGGAAGTAGAGGATTAACTCTATGGCGAGATGAAAGGAAATTCGGACGCAAAGCCGCCAGGGCATCTCTAGGGAAGAGCGCCTGGAAGAATACGGGAGAGGCCTTAAAACAGGATGATGATTAATATTATGATGATCATGACCAAGGCGAAATTTTTAAATAGTCAGTTTATATATAACTTTTTTCTTCACGAATTTTTAAAACTCGGAAATGTAGTATAGAAAGCCTAATTTTACGAAAGGCGGAGAATTGATTCCATGACGTTGGTAAAGTTATAGAAAGCCGGGATTACGTTAGGCCTGTCCCGTCTTCGCTTGGAACGAAAGTTCCGGCTAACTGTTAGGCGCTTCTTAGCTGTTAAAAATGAGAAAACCCATCCTAGGAAGTCCCGTACACATGACAGGGAGTAAAATTGCTGAAGTACACAACTCGTTACCCTCAAATGACTACAACTGTCACACCGCCAAACTCTGATTTGTCTGTTTCTGGTCGCGCACTATATATTGCTATGGAAATTCCGAACAGTGTAGATATTTTGGCGGAAGGAATGGTGACAGGATACGGAGAAGCATCCGAGACCAAGATTAAAATGGGCGATATTAATGTTTGATCACGCCCGCTTTATGGTACACAGGCTGCCAAATAAAAATAAAGAAACGAAGATTAGTAAGTGAAAGCTGCTATGAGATGTGGTTAACGAATAAGTCACACAACAACACTTCAACGTATTCACGCGCATACGGTCGTATATCGCTAGTCCTTTTTTGTGCTGTTATCGAATGGTCGAATAAACTGCCATTTGATCTTGTGGGGTATTCGGGAGTGAAAAAACTCCAATTAGGTGTCGATTTGTTTTTTTTAATGGTTCATATATCCTAATCTGTTTCGTTACTGTTCTTTGTCGCCTCACTGTGAAATGTATTTATTTTCGCCCTGTAGCGACCCTCAAGAGAGGGTTAACAGTATGACCAAATTAATAAATAAAATAAGAAATACTGGCCGAAATAGAAAAGCTTCGAACCCCTCTTTTTGTTTGCTAGGACGCCGTACTCCCAGATCGGCCGTTGGTGGAACAGGGATTGGCTTGAGGGAAAGTCCCCAAGGTTCTCAGGGTACGTACTTCATCAGTATATAAATATCAACAATTCAAATAAATGAGATTCACTCAAGCATAATCGCCTAAATGCCGAAAGCTGCTTCCAGTGAACTGTCATCAAGAATAATTGTATCATACGTCACTATCAGGGGAAACGCGGGAGCACGAAAAAACGATATAATCTATTGTAGACTTTTAGGAATCTCTGAATGGAATTATCTAAAAGTTTTTTCTGACATACAGGACGCCGTACTCCCAGATCGGCCGTTGGTGGAACAGGGATTGGCTTGAGGGAAAGTCCCCAAGGTTTTCCGGGTAAGTACCTCATCTAATTCAAATAAATTAGATTTTGAAGACCGAACGCTCCTTTCAGTAAACTGTCATCAAGCATAATTTTATCATACGTCACTATCAGGAGAAAACGTGGGAACAAGAAAAAAAACCATATAATATATTGTAGACTTTTGGGAATCTGTGAATGAAATTACCTAAAAGTTTTTCCTGATATATAGGACGCCGTACTCTCAGATCGGCCGTTGGTGGAACAGGGATTGGCTTGAGGGAAAGTCCCCAAGGTTTTCAGGGTACGTATTTCATTCGCATATATTAATATATTATGGGGATCATTCGTATATATATATATATATATATATATATATATATATATATATATATATATATATATATATATATATATATATTGAAATGATTATAGATGAATATAAATGAATGAAATACATTTTAAACAAGTGATCACCAGAAAACCGAATCCGGCCTACAAAGAACTATAGCCGCTTCTAATCGCATAAATTATCCCCTTTAAGAAAACGAGTACACAGGAAGACAAGCAAAAACTAAAACTTCTATAAATATATTTTATGAACCTACCTGAATTTGGCGAGAGAATTTCTCTCAAACTCCGCCTGCCTACTACCTACAGCCCACAGTTTCATGCTAATATATACCAGAGGGAAATCTGGCGCCACTGACTAAGGGAGCCGCGCTTCAAGGAGCGTTCCGTCATGCACTGGGCAGGCAAGTTCCACTTGTTCATGGTATGGCTCATGAACAGGCTAGAAAGTTACCTCTGGCTGCAAAGAATCCACAATATCGCTGTAGAAGATTAATCGAATTTGTTTGAATATTAGAAAATTAAAGCTCCAGAAGATTGAGTTCTCAGGAATTATTGAGGTTAATGTAAAATAAACAAGAAAACGACGTTACCCTTTTTTATTGATTTTGAGTTCGAGACAAAAAAGAAGCAATGTGGATAGGCAAGACAAGAAGACTAGGAACGTCGCTAGCAGCAATGGCGGCGTGCACGAAGGCCCGCGACTGCAGCGCCAGATTTCCCTATACTATATATAATAGTATGAAACTTAATGAACGTACAGAATGCCGTACTCCCATATTGGCAAGTGCTGGAAACAGGATCATCTCGAGCGAAAGGCAGGAAAGATGGCAGGGTGCGTGCGTTATCTCAATGCATACATTGGGATAAAACTTGACAAATGAAATACACGTTCAATAAGCGATGCCCACAAGTGGGAAAAATCACCTTCCATGAACTGTTGGTGCTAGATATTTGCTTGTATGCCTTAAGACAGTCCAGCTTACCATAGAAAGAGGGATGGGTAGCACCGTTCAAATTAAGACGAATACTTCTTGGGCCAGTCATGTAAGAGGGAGGGGGAGGGACTGACAACTGATGGGCTATCCGGGTAACAATGGGGGTGCCGAGAGACGTAGCTCAAATTAGGGGGGGGGGGTGTCATTACTCGATACAGGGATGAAATAGGATAACCAGGGGCACAGAAAGGGCTTGAGCATCGCGATATATAAGCGATTAGAAGTTTATGGGAGATGTCTTCCCCCTGCCGTGGTCATAAATAGGCTGGTTATGGTAATCTTATGTTTAGAAAAAGGAAAGAAATTTTAAAAAGTACGGAAAAATACTGCAGGAATCCTTTTTTTCTGAGAAAAAAACATTGACAAAAATTTACTTGTTCGTGCATTGTGTGTAGTATTTCGAAAATATCTCAGGGTTAAACCACGGTTACACAAACAAAACTGTGTGTTTCAATAGAGGTTGAAGAATTAAATACACTTTACTTGTTTTCAACTTAAAGCGTATATTCGTTTCTGAGATCTTGGATACCCACTCCACGTAAGCAATTAAAATGCATAAAAATTTTATTCTTCCCCTTATGCCACCATAAGCGGGAGAATGGAATGTGTTTGTGCTCTTGATCGCTTTGTTAACGCGTAGCTCACGGTATTATCATATGCGGCGCTGGTGATCAGGACGGCTTCATTGCAAGCTTGACACGCCGAGGTGTCACATAACTGTGTGGCTAAAGGTGTTGTGCAGTTTCGCATGAGTCTGCCAACTAGAATTGCAGCTTCGGGGAATGAAGTTTCCATGGATGACGAGCGAAATACCGATAGGGAGCGTGCAAGACACTCTGGCTGACGTTGATGAGTGTCTGTTGACCTAAACTGTTGTACAGCCCGCCCAAGAACTTCAGCTTACCACTCAAGGTTGGCTTCCAAGTGTTAACCTTCGCTTGAAACGTGAAGCTATTTTTACCCGCACAACACATTCGTCTATCTATACGCCCGCTAAGACATTCTTTTGTGATGTCACATCAATGAAACAAGGGCAACGCAAAAATGGTCCTACTGACAGCTTATTGTGTCCGCATAATGTACCTAGAACCAGCGCATGTAAGATGATCTTGAGGGAGTTGGACCAATTTTCTCTTACCATTTCTTTTTGCAGGATCCCCATCATTGATGGCAATGGTGAGTGAATCAGTCATAGTATTTGTCTTGTTATTCCAACGCTATGGACGCTGCGATATGGGATTAGGAATCGACCGTGGATCATTAATTAAATCCCAAGCCTTTTTTTTTACACAAAGCCGCTTGAAATAAAAACGTAATCTAAAACGCGGCAGAACACAGTCCTTGGTGGGCAGCAACTTCTCCCGAAATTCAATCAAATTATTTCGCTCCACGTATTATTTACAAGCCACCATGAAGAGGTTTTAATAAATGAGTGTGAGGGAAATATTCCCGTGAGCGATAGCACTGTCATGTATAACCACGGGGGGATTTTTCTATGGGGATTAACTTTTCCCAGCCTAAAGCAACTTTTCGGGCACACAAATTTCAGTGCGCACGAGGTTTGAACCTTGCAGATGATAAACATATGCGGTGAGTTTTAACGTAAAAATGGCCGTTGTTTTGTCGAAGAAAATGATAGAAAGCGCGAAAGTTTTAACGAAATGAATCCGACATTGAATGAGGCCATTGGTAAACGATAACGGAGACATCGCCATAACCATAAAGGTCACCTAATAATCGACCGAATAATCAAGACATACGCGGCTATTTAAGCGATAGGCCCCAAAATTTGTGTCCCAGCGGGTCTTTGGAAAATATTACAAATGGGTCAGACGTTGAAGTGCGACTGTGGAAACTACTGAAAACATTCAAATTTAGCAGTGCCTGGCGTCGATCCTACAAGAGACTGAAGACATCTCACACTTTCGCTACATACTATTCCGCGGCTTTCGCATAGGTGCGTTGTGTGGTAAATGTAACCTGCAGGCGTGTGCGTCGGAGCGATCTCGACAGCTACTGAACTTGATTATCATCTAGTGCCGAGCGTATTGAACAACCCTTACCACTAGCTTTTGTCTAAGTAAAGCTTATCAGGATTTCGCTTACTGCATGGCAGCAGTCAGGTCGAACGCCATTGACAACTACATCATTAGTGCTTCTTCGCGCCATAAATCGTCTCACGCGTACAACCAAATCACTGTACGCACTACGAAAATGAAATGGACACACACCTCGCCTCCTTCTGCACTCGTCTTTCGCGCAGATTTCAATTTTGTGATGTGCTAACTAGCCAAAGTTTTATTCCTACTGTACAGGGAGCCGCCACAAGTAACTGGAACAAGAATATTTAAATATCGCAAAATGTTTGTCTTACTGGCTTCATGACAGCTATTCTCGGTTTACAGGAACCTCATTCTATTAGAGAGTATTTCTTTAAATGCACACCGATGCATCCAGGCAGTTTTCGGAAGAAGTTACTGTCAATTTACGACACCGTGTTCCAATTAATTTTGACGGCACCACACGAACGGCTCCAAACAGCTAATTCTGCAACAACACCGTATTTATAAGAGCAAGATTCGTTCCCAGTAGAGCGCTAAACTGCCTTTCGGGCTAGCCCACTTCAAAAGCTACCCGTAAACTGCCTTTCTGGATAGCCCACTTCAAAAGCTGTCCAGATGTTTTTTTTAGTAACGTTTCTTGCATAGAACATTTCCAAATATGCATAAGTAGGTCTTACATGGAACACATTTCGCATGTTTGAAGTCCGAAAGCCATTCAATCTCCAGGCCACAGTTAATTGCAATGGGCACCCTTTTTTCAACAAACACATAGCCGAGTTTTAGACACTGGTGGTACAGTTGCTAGCTAATTACGACTAAAGGATAATTTGTAAGTTGTAAAGCAAATCCGTACGAACCTCAACGTACTATGAAGACAGCAAGCCTACTAGGCTTCACGGAAGATATTTCAGTGACAGCACAAAAATATACAAAAATACAAAACTAATATCGCCCTTGATTAGGAAAATGATTAGGAACTATGTATTGGAAATGAATACTTCTAATTCACAATAATTCTAAGAGTGTGAGGTAATCCTAAGTAAATTCCAGTGCTTTTTTATATAACGGGAATAGCTAATTTTTCCTTTACTTTCACTGTCATCATGCGACAACAGAGTACGGCGCATGGGGAAAGTTTCCATGGGAGAAGCCCGACAGTCCGCTGCCAGTGCTCCACCCGCTGATCAGCAGCTGTCCCGGTCACGCCGCTCCCTAAGGCCACCCAAGCCGTGGGAGAAGCCATGGAACCCTCCACCGATCCTCCCGGAGCCCTACCCTCCGACTGGCTACTAAGACGACGCTGCTCGTCATGAACGTTCTTCTTCACCTGGCAAAACGAGACCTTGCCTAATGCCGACGCTCTGTGATGCCTTTCGCGATCATACAAGGAGACAGGAATAACTTGGCGGATGCCAAATCAGACAACTGAGACTTTCAAGTTGTGTGTCTCATATTGCACTGCAGTTATCATGCGAAACCCCGGCCCATGAATAAAGCGTGGAGAAAAAATGAATACACGTCTTTTTTTAGTTGTTGGATGTGCGTCTCTAGCGTTACAGGGACATTTACGTCTCAAGAAAAGTTGGGCTGTATCCCTTCAGACAGCGCTGTGAATGAAAACATATCACTGCTGGAAAATCTAACAGCCCAACGGGCATCGCATTCCTTTCAGTGTAGGGCCCTACCTTCTATGACGTGCAAAAGCAAATGAAGACAGCAACCGGTTTTGTGGAGCTTGTTTGAGTGTTTTTACGAAAACAATCGTTAAGAAGGGACATAATTTTAGGATAAGCGTACGTGTCAAACCCTTCCGAGCAAACGTTTGTTAAAACTGTGTAGTTTCAGTTAGCAAACACGTACACATTACCCAGAAGGATGTTTCACTACCGCAGGCAGTCGGTAGTATATATGATTTTGACCTCGGTCAAACGTGTTTTCGTCGGTGTTCAAATACGGCAGAATAATCCATGCGGAATTATCAGGGAAATAACTGTAGTTCTTTTCTAGTGCCTGTCACTAGAAGCGGTCAAGTTAGGTTGTGTTCGCGTAGTCGACACGGGCCACACTGCACCTCATCTTTCCCTCCAATCAGTTGAATTTTCTAAACGTCCATCTCAGGCAACAGCCTCGCGTAGGCCTTCTTGGCTCCCCGGTCCGCTGGCTCGGCGCACCTTCGAGCTCAGCGGAGACGGGCCGGACTTCGCTCTCTACCTTCTTAGAACCATGAAAAGTCGACGGCAGGCTTTGTAACGTGCGCGTTTCACGCAACAATAAGGAGGAAGCCGGAGCTCACAGGGAAAATGCGAGCTTTTATACTTTATTTTTGCTTGATCAAAACATCGTTTGGTGCAAGAAAAATACGGTAGATGTATACGGCGTACATCGTGGACGCCCTCGCTGACTGCTGTCGGGTCGACTCAAACTTTTTCAAAGTTCACAGGCTTGATTATATCATCAATACAGAGGAAAAGGTGCTCCCCTCCGACAAATGACGACGATGGTTGAACGCGAAGCTTTCTTGCGATCGATATTCTGGAAGGCCAATAGCCCACTGCAAGTATGTAATTCTCTGCAGGTACCCACAATTTTCTAGAATACCCACAGCAACTGTCGGGTGTGCACGCCATAGGCCTAACGTTCGGGTTTCGGGTGTACGGCGCGAATCGCTACCGGCTGCTTGGCTTTCAGTGGGCAGTTTTCTTGAGTGGGTGCCGGTTTGAGGTATTCAAACTTAAGATGTAACGTTAGGCCTAAAGTCCTAAACCTCGAAAGGGGAAGTTAGGCCTAACGTCTTGTGGCTTACAGCCTTACGGCACGCAGAGCAACGCCATTCTTCTCGTGACGGATTGTTTGGTTGTCGTCTGAGTTTCCAAACCGCTTCGTGCATATCAAAATGGAGCAGTGGGATAGACGCCGGCTTCATAACGCGAGGGACCCAGTTTCGATTCCGGCCTCAGGAAGCGTTTTTTTCATCATCCCCTTCATTCATCACCATCGTCTGGGAAAGTTGGCTTTAATGCATGGCGTACTGGCGTACGAAGGCATCAGTGAGCACACTCAAGCTTCACTGTAATAAGCCACCTTCCACCGAAAATTGACTCTCCAGGAGTGATCAACGCTTCGCCTGCGACTGGAGCCACCAAATGAGACTGTAATACACCTGTGGACTTTTGCAGTCACCGGAACGATAGAAAAAAGAGCGCAGACGACACCACCTCCTTTACTCACTCTTGCCGTACTGGTAAGACCTTTGGCCCCCCTTCTGCACAAATAAAATAGTCATCATTCTTGCTTCCCGCCTACTTCCCATGTTGGCATGGCAGCCAAACATATATTAGAGAAACGGCTTAAGAAACAAAACCACAATCACAGATTGAGAAGAAGAATAGTTAGAGTAAAACGGCGAAGTACAAGGATACGCGAACCGAATCTCGTGCCAGCGATGCACGAAACATGCGAATGCATTGACATCAGCATCCGACGCCCCAAAAACCTGGAACCTTCTGTCATGTCTTATGAATCCAGAGGCATTTGAAACTGCGCAGTTAAAGGTTAATATAATCCTTTACGAGCACAATGAGACAGATGTCGAATTCCCACCCATAATTAAAGACAGATACGCCGGCTGCAATTTTTCCGTCAAGCTCCCGGACTACTCCGAAAACGAGAACCCCTCACCCGACAGACCAATCACCGTCGAGGAACTACGGGCAGTTGATTAAAAGCTGCGGACGAAGTCGACATGGGTGCCTGGCGGCCTATCGAACACGGCGCCTAGACACCGACACGCCTTCCCTCACTGCGCTAGCTCATTGACAGGCAACCTTTCCAAAGTCTGGAAGACCGCAAAAATTGTAATTATACTTAAACCCTCGAAGAAGCTTCACATTGCCTTCTTTGGACCAATTTTTATAACAGCATGTATTGGAAAACTACTCGAACACTTCGTCCTTAACCGTATCACCAACTACATGGATGATAACGACCCATACATGCACGCTACTATTTCGGTGCAACCTTTCGACTCAAGACATTACGTTACAAACTGAGCATCAAATAATCTGCGGAGACAAACTTTCTCTAGCGTATGCTCGAGCAATCTTAGGTCTTGAACTCACCAGTGCATTTGGCAACGTAAGACACTAAGCGATACCGGAGAAACTAGCCAAGAAAACGAAAGAGGGCATACGTTTCAGATATTTTTGTGCAAAGACAGCTTACATTTTCGTCGGCAGCCTCGAGTCGGAGGACCGCACTGGCTGTTAGGAGCACACCTCAAAGGTCCCTGTTCTCCCCTTTTCTTTTAAATGACTCACTCTTAGGCCAGCGGGATGGAGACTAAGAAAGACCAAAGACTCAATCAAAGTCACTACGCCAACGATATCACGCTCTGGTTCGGCGGTGGCAGCGATGGACACATTCAAGACACCCTACAAGAAACAGTAGACACGCTGCTAGAGTATGTTGCAAGAACGAGGACTCGACTGTTTTTTTCCGGAAATCTGAAATCCTAGTTACTCGTTTACCGGCCTAAAAGTCGGTGAGAGAAAAGAGACCCGTTGAATCCTGCATATGCATCTATGCCACCAACAAGAAGATCCCAATCGTGAACAGCATGAAAATCCTCAGCCTACGGCTACAACTGTTACAAGGAGACAATCCCTGAATTATAAATGTGCACTCACCTCACCCTGAGACTTCCGTCTAGAGTGGCAAGAAACAACATAGGTACGTAGGAAGAGACCTCAAATGCCGCTTACAAACCTTGGTAAATAGTAAACTCCCATACTGCCTTCCTTTCTTTTAACTCAAAAGTGACAAGATCAAACGGTTTAATTAGGGAGGTTTATAAACACGTAATACGATTACGAGTTACCATGGTAAATGAGGGTTTTCGAAGCATTAGGGATCCACAGAACTCGATCGAAGAAATAATCGAAGCACAACAAACAGCTCGATTGGGACGCCTGTCTAAAAGCTAAACGGGGAGACGCGTTCTGCAATCAATCGGAATCCGAAGCGGATGTTCCTTCCATCACAAAATAGATTTCTCAGACGACTGTCGAAAATATATTCGCATCTCTCCACTACGAAGTAATATGCACCCAGAGCTAAAGGTGGGAAAAGTATTCGCCCAGGGCATCAGACCAACCCACACCTCCCTATCAACACACCAGATGGCCTCCAGGCCCATGTGCATGCAGGGGTGGACAATGGCATCATCCACACGAGCCTAGTTTGCCCTGCTATGCCGTCTGTAAACCAGACATGCAGTTATGTTACAGAGGAACCACTTTCGTCGGTTTTGGCAGAGCTGGTCGCCATCCGTGACGGCTTGTGTGCCCTAGGCCCTCGTCAATGTGTTGACCCACCGTCTTGCCTGATCATCTATACCAATTCAACACAGGCTACTAGCGAGATACGGCGTGTATACAGCACACTGGGCATTACAAGCCATGTGCACCGGATACTACAATTGTTCCCGTGCCCTGTCCGCATCCTCTGGACCCGCCGTAGCACGCCCACCCACGTCGAGGCCGACTTGGCTGCTCATCCTCCGCAAGTTATGCTCCCGCTCCCACTTCTGCAGCTGTCCCTGCAGGACGCTCTTATAATCAAGAAGGAGTCTCTTCGGCGCTCCACGCGTGTCCTTCTTCCTCCGCGTGGGACTGACCTTCCTGGCGGTTTAACCCCCCGTGAGGAGGTCACGCTCCAGAGAATTTACCTGGGCGTTACACTCATGCCTGCTGTTCGTGCAACATGGACTTCTGGCCTTGCGGTTACCTATGCGACCTGCCCCCACTGCCCTGTTTCCGCTGTGGAGGCGACATTAGACCACCTCCTGGAGACATGTCCAGGACTCGAACCAGCCCGAATCCGGCACATGGTAGCCCCAGGACACCGACCAGGCCGCCCGCCCGATATTCATCGGTGGACGCATGGTCCTCTGTACAGGCAGCTCTTGGACTTTCTTGCTGAAACTGGCCTATACGGCATTCTGTAGTCCATGAGGCCGCTTGCCTCCCACCATTTTCGTTTTTTTTAAATGCAGAGCATTTCAGTAACTCACGATGTCACCCGCATTGTCCCGTCGTAGTCCGCACCGTCGTTGTCCGCACCCCTCCCCCTACACTATACAAAAGAAAATACTATCCGGCGCCTGGTTTCGATCCCTCGACCATGCGGGCGGAACGCAATGTACATGGTGCTCTACCCACTGCGCCACAAAGCCGACACAGAATGGGAGGCTACGGACGCGCCTTATATCCTTGACTCATTCAAATTACTGCTGACGAGCGCTCTCTCGTCAGCAGTTGCCACAAGTGCAACAACATTAACGTAACGCAAACTACTTAACGTCGTGCGCCCCCGGAAATGCTCTGCATTTGATCGTGCCCCTCGCGAGGGGGATGTTTCACTGCGTCACCATGCGAACAGTTTGCCACGCTTTAGTTCCAGTTCTTTCTTTGCTGGGGTGCCGACGAGCGGCGCCACCTCCTCGCACTTCGCCGCAGGAGGATCCGCGGCGGGGGCGAGAGATGGCGCTGGCGCCTCCGCGGCCACGTCTGCGGCCTCCGCGGGCACCGGCGCCGGCGCGGGGTCATCGCCCTTCTTTAAAAGTTTAGTTCGCACGCCACGCAGGAACAATTTTTCTTTTCTAATTTTCCGTCTGTATTCTGGGAGAACGTCCGGTTATTTAAATTCGTAAACTTACCTGCTATTTTCACGCGATTTTACGATGAGGGATTCCTTCAAACATAGGACTAGCACTTTTCCTAACATTCATTATTCCTCTGATGCCCTGGGGCAAAATGGCGCAATAAAAAAAAGAGAATTTAGAGCACGAGGACCAGACAATCGTTTCGGCAACCGTTATGAGCCAGGTAAGAGCGCCTACGTAGACGCTGCCCAAAACTAGGACGCTTCTTCTTGACTCCACACCATGTCAATTGCCATCGTCAACAACGACGGAATCACAGTGGCGTTAGCATCCACACCGGCCAAAGATACCGCATCAGGAGAAGGAGAGGACCATAGCCCGTGATATACAAATTTTCCCCGAGCGACAACAACCATCAGATACTTAAAGTCCGCCATACTTTACTTCACAAAAGGGAGGATCTCCCGTGAAGCTGTCTCGCTGCTAGAGAAGACCAGCAACCAAAGTAAAATAATCTCAATATGGAATCCGGCCCACTCCGGTCTACCGGGGAATGAGCTGGCCCAAGCAAACGCTCGAGCCCATGCCAACCGAGCTGCGTTACCGACGACGCCACCCCAACCACGACCACCTCCATACCATAGAGGTGAGGAATGCCAAGAACAAGCCTACATTACTAGATCGCAAAAAGACCGGCTAGTCACATCTCCTCCAGAACACGAAGACTAAACTAAAAAATCCAGAAAAAAACGGAAATGCGAATAATGAAGTAGCGAACATTAGCAGACAGTGTAACACCCAGCACTTCCGCAAAGTGCATAATTAGCGATGAAAAGGCAGTTAACTGCTGGAAACATGTAAGTAGAGATAATAAGTCGAACAAAATGTTAAAAAAACCAAATAAATACAAAACATGAAAATAAAGGTTGCACCAAATGAACTCATGAAACCAAAATTATTCATTTTTTACATCTTCTGCATACAACGAATACTAAAAAAGAAAAACTGAGAAAAGAACGTCGAAATATGATTAAAAAATAGCGGAAATGCAACAACCCTGTGAGATCCTGCATTGGTACAAATATTCAAAATTGGCGGAACTAACTCGTTTGAGCTTTATAATAGCTTAAACGGACATAATTGTTCGAATGTAATTTTGAAAACCAGCAAACACAACAACAAAAAAAGAAAATTTACAAACATACGTGACGAAATCAAAACTATGCATCGTACACACCTCCCCCCGCTCAAGTAAAAACGCCTGGAAAAGAAGGTTAGAGAAACGAGTAAAAACATCGAAAATGAGCAAACAGTGTAATGCCCTCATTTTCCGCAAAAATGGATAAGTGTGGGAATTTAATCGTTACAATAGCGTACACGAAACATAGCTTTGCCGGAGGGAATTTCGAAAACCCCACAGAAACAAAAATAAAAATATAAACTTTCACAATCATGGTCGAACGAAATCAATAATATGCATCTTATATATCCCCCTCCCCCCAAAAACAAAGGGTTAATGAAAAAATCCCGGAAAAAATCTTGAAATGACCAAGCAAAAATATCGAAAAAGGGCCTACCCAGCCATACGGTCTGCATCTGCGGTAAAATAAATAATTACAGATGTGAAAAAACTTAATCGTTAAAACGGTGTAAATTCATATCATTTTGTAAAAGAAACAAAGGAAAATTTGAGCACATTAAAATTACCCAATGTATTTTTCTACTCATAGAGAAATCTGGTTGTAAACAACTGTGATTGCAGAGAAGTGACGCACGAATGCTGCGCATTGGTTGACAATTCTGTAAATTTCTGCAGGTTTTTTCAGTTAATTAAGCTTTAACTTCCTTTCCAGAGTCAGTATTCTTCTTTTTACTCGATACGTTATCCTAGCGTCGTCTTCCGTATTTTATTATTAGGTATTCATCTCCAGCACACTTGCTTGCTTCAAACTTCCAGTTCAAATCTAATTTTCTTTATGACACCTTCTTCTCCATGAGAAAGGTAAAGTTAATTAGGCCATAGGCGCATGTCGGGGAGTGCAGCATTGCAGGACGAGACAAGTATGTACGCTCAGGAAGGGATTGCTAGCCAAGGCTTTGTGATGCTCCTTTGATGCTTCTTTGTTTCAGACATCCCAAGCGAAAGACTTAATTTTAAGCGGGGGCCATTGGCACCCAAGGTCAACCGGATCGAGTTCCTGCGATGACGCTGGCACGTCGAGCGCGCGTGCAAGGTACACAACGGCGTCGCCGTCGTCGCCTGCCTCAGTTTGTCCCGCGACATCGGCGACAATAGCATCGTCGGTCGGCTCCTCCGTAGTGACCGCGGTGGCATCGGCGTTAAGCGAGCCATCCTGCTCGCTCCGCGCGCTGGCTGAGCGAGGCGGCAGGCCCGCTCGTCCGCGCGTGGCGAGGCTGCCCATGCCCGTGAGGTCGACGCACGAGTTTTAAAACAGCCGCGTCGAACGAGCGTCGAACTTCGCGGAATAGAATACTCCACGCGCCGTCGTAGGGTTTTTAGATGCAACGCATCTCATGCTCGCCCCTCTGTCCTTCCTGCGTCTGTCCGGCGTTGTCCGCACAGCTGCGCCTCTCCTCCTCTTCTCTCTCCGATAGCGAACACTCCCTCCCAAACAGCTGCGGGTTGGCGCAGCGCGCTCTCTCTCCGTTGCTGGGCTCCGGTGGGCCGCGCTGCGCACGCTGCGCATGTGCAATACTCACTCTTTCCGCGCTCTCCTCTCCTTCGGGCGCTGTGAATGTAAAGCGGCATGCCGCGCTCCGGCGGTCTCAGTCGACGGTCGTCCGTGCTACGCTTGCACTCTCTCGCAGTACTCGACGATTGCTTGATGCGACGGTATAAGCGTAATCAACACGACCGAAACGCCAATGGAACCCCCCGAGATGCGTTGCATCACACCAGGGTTCCCGCGAGGGGAGGTGGGCGTAATTTTTGGGGGAGACTAATATAGTTCGTTACATCCACCGGCAGCTCAATTTTCTTCGCTTCAACGAGGTTTCAAATGCATGGTTCTCGATGGAGATTTCGAGGGGAATTTAATTTAATTCGTTACAATTATAATTCCCTTAAATTCCGTTGCGTTAGAACGAGGTTACGTTCTAACGAAGGGTAATCGAGGGAATTATATTAAACACACTTCGCATTCTCAGTTCATAGAAAGCGCTTAGGTGTCTACAGATTTTCGTTGCAGTTTCCTACACTAGATTTGATGTTGTTTTTGTAGCGCCGTATATGCAACCGTTTTTATAAAAATCGCATTGAATCTTTGTAGAACGTTCCGCTTAGATAGCCCGTATATACAGGGACACACTGCACATTTCTGATTGCCCGTGTTAGCAGTGGAACTATTGATGCATCTGTACGTTATCAAATAAAGCTCTCACCGGCATGAAATACCTTCAGCTCTCCCTGCAGTGAATTGCAGGTACCAAAAATTTGCTCATTCATCTACTGAATCTATTTCTGCCATAGAAAACTCTAGGTATTCTGTCTTTTCGTTAATTCTCAAAAGAAAAAAAAAGATTTATTATAATATTATATATGCCTGTGAAACTTGTGTTTCTTACTTTTTGAGAATGAAATATCAACGTATTTCTTCAATCTTATCGCCATACCAAAAGAAAAGGTACTGTCCGACGCAGTTCTGTTAAGTCGTTACGTTGAACTCAACATTTTCGGCAATACGAGCTCAAATTTTTAGCGGGCAGTACATTTTCGTAGACACGCTTGAGCGGCAGAAAAGGTTAAATGAATTGGAAATCGATAACAGGAATTCAACATAACCTGACACCGCACTTGTTGTAGTTCGCTGTCTCTAATTGGTCGGTATGTAGAAGAGTGCATATTTTTTATTATCTGGAATTTCACTACATAAAAGTACGCCTCCTATTCTTTTGCCGGCTTTGTTTGCTGTCGTAAAATAATGATGGAGACCATTCGCAGACCTAAAGCACGGCCGAATATAGCGTCATTAGATAAGGTAACAGAGTATCGGCACTCTTTTCTCCTATTGTTCCGTGCCGCCGCCGTGATCATTGATTGGTCAGTTCGCATCACGCGACATTCGCTTACACTGCGACGGTTCATGGGCGCCGCAATTTTGTTGTTCATGCTTTTTCTGTCGGTGAACTGTGGTAGTCTCTGCTTGTCCTCCCTGCTGTGCGGGCTTTGCGCGACTGACGTCGTTCCGAATGCGAATTAAAGATAACGCGCTTCGGAGCATTTCAGCTGCAGGAGTGGTTCCGAAGATGCTGTGTTGCTGCGATTTAGGCAGTGTTGTTTACCAATGACCTCGTCAAAGTTAGCAGTGAGGCCGAAGCAGCGGCAATCTGGCAACACTGATAAACACCAAAATGGCCGCTGTTGCTCACTTGCGTGCCTTAGAGACGGTACTGTGTATCTCATCTAGTGACACTAGTCGACAACTGGTATGCCTCATAACTGTTCAACGAAGCCGTTCACCGTAAGCCAGGGGCACAAGCCGGTACGCCCTTATTGCCAATGTCCCGAAGTAATAGGCGTACTAAATATTGCCCATCAAAGCCGTATCAGCCCATTGAAAAGTCAGGTGACGGCGCACGCCTCACACCCGCACACTTATCGATACTGCGACACGTAGCGAAGATAAGGTCTGTGTCATATGACGCTACAGCAATTTTGGAGCTGTTGAACGTTACCGAAATGGCTCGCTTCGAAGAACAATGCAAGTACTGAAGAGGGCAAACCCAATGAAGTAGCCTATCTCGGCTACTCGCCGATGGTATCAGTCTTGCGGACTACTTAATAATGTACTTCTACTCTATCTCTGAATCCTAAATTAAAGCAGATAAGAGATTACGGCTGCGTTAAAAGGGGCTTTAGACCAACTCCTGTCATCCTTGGTACGTCGCCGAGACCGAAAAGGTATGCAAAGTTATCTGTTTCCGTTAGACGGCTGCGCACTAGCGGTTTTGTGGCTGAGTTTGCGAGAATTAGTGCAGATGTTTTAGCTCCCCAGCTTTGGCGAGGCTTCTACTAAACCGATAAGGTTTGCTTTTTAATCTATTTTTATGAATAACTGCCACTAGTATTCTTGTTGCTTACACTGCCGACTGCACAGCTGTGGATACATGTTTGGAAATCTAAAATAGCATTCATAAAACACGAAGAGCATAACCAGTGAGGACGTTTACAGTATATTGATTACTGTTATTTTTAGGAACAGGCCTTCCGACGACAAAGAGACAAGATTATTCGGTAGATCAAAATCAATCCTTTCATTCCTCTAATTACAACAATGACGTTATTCTAAGAAAAATACGTGCGCAATGTCTGCAAAAGTAGAGAAACAAGGACCTCTGAGATTTGTTCCTTGCTTTACGGTAAGCTCTTGTTTTCGGGGGGCCATAATAACTTATTTTGCTGCTCACTCTCGGTGATGAGTGCGTAGCAACTGGGAATGACGTAATTCTTTGTCGGCTCCTTCTTTTCCTTTTGTTTTATTAAGTTATCATTGTGTGACACGTAGTCAGCCCACCACCTTTGTAATCCGTAGTTTGCTTCTTACAGCCCGTTTACGACCCGCAAAGGTTCAAGCAAAGCTTACACTGCCGGCGTTATGTCCAAAGGCGCGATGTTTAGAATTCAAGAGTGAAGTAGAATTGCAGCGGCAGGGACATTTATTAGTCCTGCCTATGACTTGCCCTAAGGCTTATACGAAGTCGCCTGGTTTCTGTGTTTAACAAACCAGTTTAGTTCGTTTAACAAACATTAATGCATTTAATAAACTTTTGTTCCTGAGCGTTTTGGAAAACAAATGCATGCTTCATGCAGATTTTTAGTTAAGAGCTCGCACTAACTTCTGCGTCTTCGACATCGTTGTGTACATGTTATATCAATGCCGGTGTCGCCTGTAAAGCTGCAACGCGAAGCCCTATACGGCATAAATAATGTCTTCATTTCAAGATGCGTATACTTTTCAAAAGTTTTAATATGCGCTTCCGCAACAGCTACCAACACTATTACAATCTACTGAGTGATGCTGCATAAACAAAACATATTTTGTGCAGGAAGGACACCATGCAGATGTTCATTTTTCTGGTTCTTCTGGCTCTGACCACCACCTTAGGTGAGAATGTTGTGCTATGAATAGTGGATTTCAGGCAGCCAATTTCTGAAAATGCATCTAAAGCTCGCAAATACGCTTGGTTTCAAAATAGACCATTTCAAAATACTCATACGCCATACTAAGATATCGCTGCCTAATCGTCTTTCTGAACATTATTTCCAGTTTAGTAAAGAAATAGGGTGAATAAAGAAATATTCACAGAAAATCAAGAAATCTACTGGATAAAAAGCAGTTAAAGCAAACTAGTCTGTCTTGAGTAGTTCATTTGCGCTGTCAAAAATATGGGTTATGAATGATATTTATCCGTTTTTCCTACAACAAATTGCCGTTTATTAAAAATGTAGTACAATGTAGCCCACTTATAACGAACCCAGTTTTAACAAAATAGCGGCTATAACGAACAAATCTTCGTTTCCCGTCACCATTGGTATAGATAGATTTTCTGTCCAGATATAGCAAAAAACGGATATAACCAAGTGATTTAGGTTTCCCGTTGTGTTCGTTATAAGCGGGCTAGACTATACTAGATGAGCCAATAGGCCTGAAGTTTGAACATTTAAATGCCTAAAGGAGAGACTAGTACGGTTAACGTGTTGTCTTTAAAAGAATGCAGGAATTGCTGGTGTGCAATAATTCCAAATGCCTAATGAAGGGACAAGCGGAATTGATATGAATGTTAACAAACTTCCGATAGTTGTTGTGGACAATCTAAGCCGCATTATACTGCGGCGTTCCGTATAGAAAGCGTTTTTTAGTAACAACTAGAAGCTGTTCCACAATTGGGGAACGAGCCACACATTTTCTTTACCTATTGGTAACTACAACTCTGTGACTTTTTGACACGGAGTTGACTAGAATAATGGACTTAATAATCCTGAACAAATAACTATGTTCCCCCCGGTTGGTGGCTTTTATGGAATAAGTAATTTACGCAAGCCTCTCAAGTGTGTATTTATTAGAAGGCCGTTAGAATGAATCAAACGTGTACCTGCATGCCGACGGTAAACACATCGAGGGACTTGTACGGATTGTTAATAAAATTGAAGAGATGTACAAACATTAATAATAATATTTTTCGCTAACTGTTCTTTTTGTCTTCTTTTCATACCACCCGTTCCTCCAGATGCCACACTCGTGTAAGTACCTGTTCTGTGCGGACTCTGAATCAGAATATACGTCTTTAAATAATCTTCGGGGCCGTTAGAAACGGATAAAAGTATCAGCTACAATTATGCAGAAGCTTGAACAATCATAGCTATGGCCTCGTTGAAATTGTGTACACCAGTATAAGTTACCTATAAAATCCTTACTTTTTACTTAAACACCAGCTCCTTGTGTGGAAGGTAGAACAAGAAATCTTGCTAGGTTAGGCACAGATAGCACCCTCTTAGCTATAAATTTTAAATGCATACTTACCTTTTGACACCTCGTCCCGTCTATCTTTGTTGAAATGTTGCTGCAAGACCCACATTAAAATGGTCGCATGACTTCCGTTTGTGGTTTTTTTCCCCGAAGAACACATGCGACAAGTGACCTATGAGCTTTCTTTACTAGGCGGGGGATACTACCTTCAGCCAAACAAAAGAAACTCCGGGATAATCAGCAGGGTAGGTTAGTCCATACTTGACGGATAAACCACTGCGAGCGCAGGCGGAAAAGGAAAAGAATAACAGACACAACTTTTGCATTGGCCTCAACAACCTTTGGATGGCGTTTACAACCTCAAACATATTGTAATAAAAAAAATAATGAATTCAGAAATAGGAGACTCACGCGAGCTGGTGGTATTCTATGAAAGTATGGGTCTTAAATAAAGCAGGGTGATTACAAAATTTATACCCAGGCATGTTTTTTTTTTCAGGCAAGAAGCTGGTGGAGTTGAAGGGGACAAGCTCCAGAAAGGTAAAAACATTTATCGGCACTTTGCTCTTTAAATTTGAGTCAAATACCCACTGTGTCGTTAAAATGATGTTATTTAAAATTTGGAACATTTTTGTCACTGCAGATGAAAGGTTTTCGCTGCGAATGATTCTATACTTTAATGCTCAAAAATTACGAGGGCTTAGAAGTGGTTGTAGTGATGTCGAGACCTAGTTAGCGACACCGCAATAAAAGTTATCCTCCAACCACCACCAAAATGGGAGAATCTGATACAAAGAGAACACATTTGGGGAAAAATGAAAGGGAATAAAAAAAAACTTGCGCCATTTAGATATTACAGCCATTGTGGGGCAGGGACATCGCAAAAATTGTTGATTGCCGGTTTGTGTGATGACGATGGGAGAGAGTGCACATTGATGTAAGCTTGTCGCCTGTGACACAAAGAAATCACGGATAGTCGAAGACTTCATTCATTTTTGCCATCGCTCACTTCTCTCCCACGTATGTAAATAATTTTAAGATGTCTAGGAAGAAAATTCATATATTTGATATTTGTACAGCTGGCGAAGTCTTTTGGCTGCCAGCTCTATATAGCGGTTGTCTTCAATCCCTAACGCCCTTTATGTTGAATTTACTGTATCCTTAACGATATTTTCAGGATTCGAACCCTCAGCTTTGAAGGGTGTGGGCCAGAAGATCATGTCCCTCGGCAAACAGCTCCAGGGTGACCTTTCACTGAGCACGCCGGAGGAACGCCAGAGCACTATGGAAGCCATCAAGGCTCTGAAAATGTTCCAAGAGGAACCCGAGGAAGGCAGCGAGGAGTACTTCGTTATGCTCATTGTCAAGGCTATCCTCACCGGAGTACTTATGGGTGGAGCTTCCGCGGGAATCAAGTACGGAGTTGAGAGCATCCAGAAGGGAAAATAAAAAGACTACGCTGTGAAACAGAGCGTGGCTGTGAGCAATCATTTCGGACGAAAAAAATTGGTCTGCACACAGTACAAAAGTTGCGACCCACAAAGGTGCAGTAAAAAAGTGATGCGGGTCCAGAAACAAGGGTAAATAAGAAGGAGAAAGGTGTTTAACTTTATGTACCCGTTTCTGCCTACTTTGCAAATATTGCGGGTACCGTGCCAACAGATTCACCCGCAAAGGTAAAAATGAGCCGCCTAGTCAACACGCAGGTGCTACTACTGACTCTAAAGCAACCATAGAACTTTTGCAGCATAGAGCTCCCATATACAGAGCATGCCAGGGGTGCTTACGTCTGGTCCAGCAACTTAATAAACCCGAGCTCCGTGTTCGGTTCCAGTGGCCACATCTACTCGGAGGAATGCTAGGAAACGAAACCGCTGACAAGTTACCCCAGACGCGGTTTCATAAGTGCACTCGCTCGATAAAAATGTTACCAGACGAACACCGGATTTTGAAGCCGAGCAGCCTCGAACATTGTAGGTTGCTTTAACGCACACGTTACCAACCATCCCTTAGCACAGGAACAAAAACAAGAGATGCCATTGCGGTTACTCACTCACACAAATTCTGCATGAACAGCGACGTGGAGTTTTAAGGTAAATCTTAGATCATTGCAGCTGTTTCAACCCTTTGATGCAGCCCTTCCCTCAGTTTTTATTCATGGGCTGCAAAAAACATGCGATGGAGCGGTCCCCTTTCTTTTAAAAATTTCAAGGCGAGCAGCCCCGCATGCCTCTATGTAGGGCGTCATAATCCCGAACCGTCTGTAGATTCCTAAACGGGACATGTTGAGCCTAGTCCTCCCGTTTCCTAACGACCCAAGGCGTCTTGACACCTGGTGGTTTCCGCGAATAGTGTTACCGCAAAAGCTGCTCGGCCAGGATCCGTTGTTAGAACAACTTAGTAGGTTCACACTCACACTCACTCACTCTCACTCACTCACTCACTCACTCACTCACTCACTCACTCACTCACTCACTCACTCACTCACTCACTCACTCACTCACTCACTCACTCACTCACTCACTCACTCACTCAAAGAATAAGACATTGCCTTCACGGTTTATCTATAATCGTCATCTTCGCCATCATAATCATCAGCCAATGTGTGTACACCGCAGAAACTTTTCTATAGGCCTCCGAAGTCCACTGTGCTGCGATGTTCGGGCAATTCTTAATCACTGAATTTGCTCATTTCCTCCCTGTATCGAATTCATGGTTTCTACCTATATCTAGCCCCGTCTTTTCATAGCCACTGTTTAGGCCTAGTGGTCGGCCAGTAGTCATTTTTTTCTCTTGATATTCCCAGGCCGACTCTAGCTCTATTTCTGAATTCGAGCTATATGAATTTGACCTGTGTTTATTCCCTGATGCAAGATGCTTGTTTCTTAATACTAAGCATTGCTGAATGGTAT
Organism: Haemaphysalis longicornis; assembly: GCA_013339765.2. Classification (NCBI taxonomy): domain Eukaryota; kingdom Metazoa; phylum Arthropoda; class Arachnida; order Ixodida; family Ixodidae; genus Haemaphysalis; species Haemaphysalis longicornis. The sequence goes on from CM023450.1 coordinate 117,021,266, forward strand.
AGCTCAAGTTTTCGTTTCATGTGCTTAGTTAAGCGCCACGTTTTTCCCTCGTAAGTCATAACGCTGGGAGTACGTATTGAATTAATGTCATTCTTATCAGAGACAAATAGCCTAGTGTTCTTTATTTGATAGCGGTTGCTTATTGAACACGCCATTACTAATTCAGAGCGTGCTTTTTTTCTCTGTATTGAAGTGAGCATTGAACGCATGCCCATGCAACTTTTGCGGAAAGCGCCGGTTGTCTAAATAAACACCTGGCGACTCGCTAGTTGGATTAGTACACGCGGGCAGTATATTAGTAATGGCGTGTTCTGGGTGTAATTTTAATTGGGTGTTGATGGGTTGGGGGTATTTTCGTCGGGGTTAACAGTGTGGGACTGAGAAAAGTGCAGACAAGAACTTCCCCAGACTGTCCAGACTGTCTGGGGAAGTCCAGACTGTCCAAATTCCTCCCTCAAACACAGATAAACGCATGCAATAAATGCGGAAATTCGGCCATCATATTTCATACAACGTGGGACTTGGCTATCATCTCGACTGCTGTAAACAAAACCACATATTAATCACCGCTTTGAGAGGCAAACGGCCGTGTGTTCAAAATTTAGGGGCAAGTTAAAAATCCCATGGTAGTCAAAATTAATCTGCAGCTCACCGCTACGGCGCGCCTCACTGCCTGTGTAGCATCGGCGTGTTACACCTCAAAATCGATCAAGTCAATTAGCTCTAGCGAGCTCCGACTTTTCTGTAAGTCAGAGGGATTTGATTCTTCGAGGCCGGAGAGAAGAGTCCGGGCCCCTGGAAGGAGCGCACCTCCGCATAGGACAATTGTAGCACTTCTTTTTTTCTATTAATCTTTCTCTCTCTCTCTCTCTCTCTCTCTTCGCTCTCTCTCTCTCTCTCTCTCTCTGACTCTACCATTTGAACAAATCGACATACGAAAATATCCAAAAGTTAAGGAAGTTTCGTCCAGCAAGAAAATTTCTATAGGTATGTTCGGCGATTCGACAGCTGCATTGGTTAATACTGCCTACCACATGTTGAACTTCTAAGAGATCACGCAGGCAAGTTGCCCACAATGCGACGAAGGGTTCTAGACGTGGTCTTAAGCGCTTTTTGATATAGCCGCTAATTATCATTCTGCGCATGAAGGTGAAAGAGATAGAATAAACGTTTCATTAATTCCACATGGGGTGTTGTACTAAAGCTTGAAGGAGGCGGCCTTAATCCAAGATGCCTTAAGGAAAGTTGTAAGCAATCGTCAATTTTTGATCGTCATCCCAGGCCACATTGTTCCTGATAGCGCGAAGGTGTAAGCATTCTAGGAACTGGTTATACAAGTAACATCAGCATATTATAGCATGTGCGAGTACCGCACGTACGCAGGAAGATAACACCGGCATCACCTGATACAGCAATCAGGAACCCGTCAAATGCATTCAAATGACCGGTTGCTTGCGAGAACAGCCTCTGGAGGCTGGTCTCTATTTAATATATTGTCTGCTGCTTTAAGTGGCTAGAGCTAACAAGTCAGTATTTTGTTTTAGTGTTGCAAGTACTTATATAAAAAAACGCATTGCTGTCATCCCTTGTAAAAAGAATTTTTCCACATTTCTTTTCGCACCTGCACTTTCCCGGTGCCTAAAATGTGGGGAAGGTTCTCTCTTACTATTAGAGGGTTTTACTCTCCGTAGTCTCCTGAAAAGGGCCCATCTCCCCGCGAGGGGGACTCGAGTAAATGCGTCGCATGCGGGGTGGGTGTATTGCGTTAACGTTTAGTGTTTGGGGAGTTGGTGGTAGTGAATGCGTTGTACAGCAGCTTCTTGACGTAGTTTGAATGAGTCAAGGATATAAGGCGCGTTCGTAGCCTTTCATTCTGTGTCGGTTTTGTGGCGCAGTGGGAAGAGCACCATGTATCTCGCGTTCCCCCCACAGGTAGTGAATGCGTTGTATTAGCAGCTTCTTGACGTAGTTTGAATGAGTCAAGATTATATGGCGCATTCGTAGCCTTGCATTCTGTGTCAGCTTTGTGGCGCAGTGGGTAGAGCACCATGTACCTTTGCGTTCCGCCCGCAGGGTCGTGGGATCTAAACCAGGCGCCGGTAAGTATTATTTTTTTATATAGTGGGGGGGAGGGGTGCGGACCTGTTGTTGAAGAGCGAGGAGGGTAGCGTGATGCGGGAGAGGAGGAGTGGAGGGAGAGGGCGCACCTGGAACGGCTGTTGCGGACGCCGAGGCACGCCGACAACGCCGGGTGACATCGTGAGTTAAAGAAATGCTCTGCATTTAAAAATAAAAAAATGGCCTGCTTGCTTCATTGCAACTGTCGTTGAACGATGATAGCCTTTGCTGCCCTGGCCAAGTAACCCCCTTTTTTTCCTTCTCTTCCTGAACAAACTTAGTACTTGTTCAATTTAATTACGTTTTTTCTGCGCTCCTGTTGCTCGCGCACGACCTTCTGGAACCTTTTGTTTCTGCTGTTTATACAGAAGCTGGAGGCTACATGTTTGGTTTTGTGTTTGCTTTTATCTCGTTCCTCACTCTGGCGCCGTTTTCAACTCTTGTTTTTTAAATTTCTATCGTTAAAACCAATCAAGCGTGTATTGTTAGCGAAAAGAACGCTGGTAAATTTTCGTTATGTACTTTAGTTTTGCCGGAACAGAGCCCGAAATTTTGTTTGCTCTGAATGTGTAAACATGAATGATCCATGGGGGCAGTTCTAATAGTTCGGAACTGTCTTGCCTACATACATGTCGTGGCCAAGTATTCCTTCACATAGATTCTGGCTAGTCCGCTGTGTCAAAAGAAAAACCGGCGGCCCATTAAAATTTTCGCGCTTAGGCGCCTCAAAACCGACTATCGTCATAAAACGTACACACTACATATATACAGCAAATAATTGCCCTCCCATACCATAATCAGACTGCAGATTTCGTCCCTGTCTTTCTCGTTTTATTGCTCCGCGTTTCTAACTTTAGGATGAAAGCATTAATGCCCCAATGAGCAAAATGTGGCTCCCTGCGTCGGCGTTACCTAGAGATGTTACGAAAAATGGCCGACAGGGCAAACAGAATGAAAGCAAAAAAAAAAGAAAGAAAGAAAATAGGTCGGTCTGGATTTAAAACTAGATTCTTACAGAATGCGAGCCCACACACACCCCTGCACCACCACGGAGCCCTGGCTTTAACAATCAAAAAGTGGATCTAGTTGATCCTCTGCGCCCTTCAGCTTACGAAATTGTGCTAATCATATTTATTGAGGGCTACAATAGAAATATGACCATGCGATTTATAAAAGTAGCAAAGAAAACTTGCACTAATAACGAATATGTGGGTATGACAAGGCTAAGAGGGCAGCATACGAAAAAAATAAAAACAACCCCCTCCGTGGGAACGCGCAAATACTTTAATAGAAAAGAAAAAAAGAAAATAAACGAGAAAATCAAAACGACGCAAAGGGAAGATGACCATGGCGATGGTAATTAGAGGACACCATGGCAGCACTGGAGGCCCACAGGAACGTTTTTATGACGCTACCTATGTAATAGCCAGTGCATTCGGGCTTGCTGCTTATACGTAGGTCTAAGCAGGAGGTTTGGCTAAGTCTTTCAGCGTTAATAAGAAGAAAACGACGCAAAGCCTCACAGACATGTACAGTGCTCCTGGATTGAAACGCGACACTGCGAGCGTGTGGCCGCCAATACATGCCGCGCCGCCCGTGGAGACCCGTGGAAGCTAGGTGTTGCATTGTGGTATAGCGCGAGGGTGAGGGCGTGCTGACCGTAGGCTTACTGCTTCTTTTTTTTCTATATTACCAGCCTTCAACACACACTTACAACACAAAAATAACCACACTGCATTTGGTACAACACACACCGACATTAACATACCAGCCGTGCCTCCGGCTAGGCTTTGTCATTTAATCATCCGTCAGAGAAATTAACGGCCTCTACGACATCCAACCAATCTGGTACTGGCTGCTGGACTCTCAGCCCCTCAACGAACTGCGTGACACTCTCCCGCAGAAACTGCCGGGCCGGTCGGGCATCCACGTCGCTATGGAGCCACGCCATGCGCGCCCTCCATATGCTGTGAAGGCCCAGGAGCGTTATTAAATCGTAGGGGACTCCTTCGTTATTCTCTGTAGGTAAATACCGTATACCATGCGGGGTAAGTGGGAAGTCTTTGTGTAAAGTTCGCTGCATAACATCCCAAAAGTGAACCGCCATCCAGCAGTGTATAAAAACGTGGTCTATGTTATCCGGTTGTTTACAAATTGTACAGTCAGTACCCCAGGGTGTATCTAACCCCTTTTCTTTTTAACCATGTTGCACAGTAAGTGTCTCCGAATGAAGTTTGGAAAAAAAGGACTTCACCCCCGGTTTTACAGCCATACGCTTAACTCTTTTCCGTACATCCTGCCCTGGGCCTTCTTTGTACAGTTCTCTATATCGCGGTATCGGGAACAGACTGTCGCAAACATCTTTGTATAATTTTCTACTTGACACTGTACTCAAATATTCCATCGAAAAACAAGTTGACAGAAACCTGAGTGACATGACAACTTCTTTAAAATATCCTGAAATCCTTTCCTGTATGTGCAAACTGGATACGACAAATTCCGGCAGTGCTTGTGACAGCCGCACCTGGCAAACTGTTCGCAAAAAAGGATCGCTTGTATAGCGAAGAAAAAACGAACCTATTCACCAACTGGCTGACAAACAGTGCGACAACCCAAGACCGCCCTCCTTGACGTGTCGAAAAAGGTTATCTCTACTGCACCTTTCCCATGTAGATGACCAAATAAACACAGCAAAAGCACGATGCATTTTCTGTACATTCAAACGCGAGCAGTGCAACACTTGCGTAACGTACCACACTTTGGCAATAAAAAATAAATTACAAACAGTCGCTTTAGCAAACATTGAAAGAAAAACCCCTTTCCACTTTTCTGCCCTGTCGCGGATGTCCTGCGTTAGGGCACGCCAATACGGTTCGCTGTCCTGGTAGCACTCCAGTGGCGTCCCTAGATACTTAAGGGGACTGGTTTCCCAGCTCACGTTGGCAAAAAATTCCGGTGTCAAAGACCCTTTCCCCATGCCAGAATCCCAACATTTTCCCCTAGTTTACCCCACTACCTGTGATTTGACCCAAAACGTTTAACAATGTCCACTGCTTTTGTAACACTATCCTTGGTCGTAAAGAAAAGAGCAATGTCGTCTGCGTAGGCCAGAAGTTTTACCTCTGCTTCGCAAAGCTCAAACCCGCGAATGTGTTCACTTTCAATTATATTTAAGCAGAGCGTTTCGATATACAGGCAGAAAAGAAGTGGGCTCAGAGGGCACCCTGGCGCACCGACCGTTCCACGCTAATGGGGGCCCCCCAGCGTCTTGTTACAATTAACCTTGTGATAGACTTCCGGTACGCCAGAGCCACTCCTCCTTGATGACTGTTCCAAACGTTCCGGTTGCCAATGAGCGTGACTGTGGTTCCCCGTAGCGACAGCGGGGCGCTGCGATCCTGGAGTGCTTAAACGTTGATTGATTGATTGTGGGGCTTAACGCGCCGACGCAACGCAGGCGATGAGTCGTGCCATAGTGGAGGGCTCCGGATTAATTTTGACCACCTGGGGATCTTTAACGTGCGCCGAAATCTCGTACACACGGGCATTTTTGCTTTTCGCCTCCATCAGAAAAGCGGCCGCCGCGGCCGGGAATCGAACCCGTGACCTCGTGCTCAGAAGCGCAACGCCTTAGCCACTGAGCCACCGCGGCGGGTGGAGTGCTGGAACGCGTTTGTGCGCCGACGGTAGTAGCCCGGCTCTGCGCGCAGCCGATTTCGTGACATCGTGTGCGGGCGCTCTAGTAACGCGTGCCCTTCCAATGCGGCACAGTAATGTCCCTGTAATGAACAGTCACGCTCATCGGAATAAAAAAAGCTTCTGTACGAAGGAACAGCAAACTTTATTACAGGATGTAAACTAAAAAAAAAAAGGAAAGACGCCTTTGCAGGCACGTTCGCGTGTGGTGCGGTGCATTAGTACTTCGTCGGCTCTCCTCTTTTTTTTTAGTTTATATCATGGAATAAAGCTGGCTGTTCCTTCGTGCAGACACTCGTTGTATTCAGATAAGCGCGACCGTGCCTTACATGCACATTATCTGTGTCGCATCGGAAGGGCACGCGTAAAAAGAGCGCGCGAGCAGACGATATCACGAAATTGGCTGCGAGGACGGCCGGGCGGCTACCACCGGCGCACAAACACGCTCCTGCGCTCCAGGCTCGCAGCGCACCGCTGTCGCTGCGGGGAACCACAGCTCCGCTTAATGGCAACCGGAAGCAGCAAGCCTACGGTTAAAACGCTTTCATCCTCGTGGTATACCACAATGCAACACCTAGGTTCCACGGGCGTCCACGGGCTGCGCTTCATGTACCGCAGGTCACGCGCTTGCAGTGTGGCGTTTCAATCCGTGAGCACTGTACATAATAATAGCAGGTCAGAATCTTCACGAATGGATGCCGACATGCGTAATTTGAGCAGGCTAAATTTAAACATATCGAAACAATTGTAACCGAGTAGGGTATGTGTGCTCGTAAAAAGGGCGATGGTCAAAGCCGGCAAGTCACAGTATTTGAGAGAATAAAACGACACAACCTGAAAGGGTAATGACGGCTGAAATGAAAACACAATAACCCCTCTGGATACGTTTCTCTACGTCAGTGCTGTCTTTACTGTGATGGACTCTGAAGCGTTTGTCCCCCTTGAGGCTGTGAAACTTGGTCGCCCATAGAAGTACACTTCAGAAGAAGATGCAAGGGAACGCAAAAATACAGCATAACCAGTGGCTACGGAAGGGGGTGGTCAGAAGGAGGGGAGGTCAATACCTTCCCCCCTTTCCGGGTTTTTAAAACGAAGGCGCCCAGCTCCCTCTGGTCTTGGCACGATTAGACAAATTACGGGTTTAAAACAAAATAAGAAACACTGGCTGGAGTGGTCGAAAGCGCGAGGCTCAATACGACTCAGTCATTTAGCCAGAACGCAGAACGTCGGACCCGTCTGCGAAGGTTAATCGTTACTTATTGCCCTGTTCGCTTTGTTTTCTTCTTGTAAGTTGTTGCTGGTCCATAGGTGGTCAAAATTATTCCGGAGCCCTCCACTACGGCGCTCCTCAAAGCTGAGGTGTGGCTTCGGCGCGTTAAACCCCGCAATCAATCAATCAATCAATCAATCAATCAATCAATCAATCAATCAATCAATCAATCAATCAATCAATCAATCAATCAATCAATCAATCAATCAATCAATCAATCGATCCGGTCGATCAATCAATCAACCAATCAATCAATCAACGAATAAATAAATAAATAAATAAATAAATAAATAAATAAATAATAAATAAATAAAAATAGATAAATATATAAATTTGTTATTGACGCATAACTAACGCTGGAGTTTTGATGTTTTGTAAAGACGAGTGAATGATTTCCTTCCCGTAGTTTTATTCGGTATGCTTTTTTCGGCTATATCACGCGTGAAGGCCTACACGGCAGTTCGAGTGCCACGCGGAGTGAATGACTGCTCCTTCCTTTCCAAAGAAATAATAACTGAATATTATAATACACAGGATGTTTCAAATCGGTAAAGAGCTGCTACTTTAAAAAAAATGTTGTTTGGTTCAAGATGCAGATATATATGCCAAAACAGACCTAACTGAGAAAAATATATATTTCAGAAGCCGGAATTAAAGGCGCTCTAGTTTCTAGAACCAAAAATCATCATCATAGATTGGTTTGAGCCCCCTTTCTCCCACAGCCCCCACTTCGAAAACACTACCGAAATTTCTGCAACATCAGCGGTCCGCTGGACTCCTACCAACAAAGCGCCGGCTTTTTTTTTTTTTGGGGGGGGGGGGGGGGGGGAGGGAGGTACTGAGGCCCTCGTAGTTATTCGCAGGCTTTCGTTCCGCATAACCTGTCCATTTTTTGGAAGGGCCCAGGCATGTGCCATGTTCTCGGTAGCAAAACTGGTCTATGCAATACAAATTATTCATTGCGCTCGGAGTCACATACAGCGGTTCCGTCGGGTTTTCGCAACCTTTGTGTGGTCGTCTACCACGGAGCCAATGAAGCGCGACAACCTTTTCAGACCGGTCTGCGCTGGCGGGATGGGCTTCACCTATGTGTTTGTAGGGAAAAGAGTTGCGGGGTTCTGCTTTTTTCGGGGCTCGTTCCACCCTGTTATTCATGCTTTTTTGCCACTTAACCACCCCGAGGTTATGCCTGATCTTGTTGTCTCATCATTGTTCTCGGCCAGACCTTGTTGTGGGGTTTTATGTATGAAGTGTACACTTCAATACAGTTCTTGCTGGTTCGTTTCTCCCCAGATTATATGTTGTGTGTCTCGTGTTATTCTGTACAAGGACCTAATTTCCATGCTTTTCCCAGCGCCACTGTACCGAACTGATTATTCTAACTTAGCTGGACAATATGTATTCTCACGTGTCCCTAAAATGCCGCTTTCTCCCTCAACCAAAACGTCCTTCTTCAAACTGCACAGCGATACTTTGCCTGTTGAGACGTGGCTGGACAACCGAAACATTTTTGTGTCTTCTCTGAACCGTTGGCTGTGCGATGTACCGGAAAATATTGAGCACTGCTTCATAAATTGTAAGCATGCCATACTATTTTGGGATGTCCTCCAAAGAACTGTTCTTTAACTTGACTTTGCATGGTATACGGTATCTCGTATCACCCGCACATGGTGATGTGCCATATGATTGTTTTTTTTTTCTAATCGCCCTGCATAGCTTATGGAAAACGCGAATGCTGTATAGGCACGCTGAACCGAAGGTTTCTTCCAGATCACACTTCTGCCACATGATCATTAATCTTAAAGGGGTCCTGAAATACCTTCCGCCGATGCGTGGATGTACATGTAACCAAATAAAGCAATGTATTAGCAATCTCCTCCCGCAAGAATTTTGTTAAAGCGATGAGTATTAGCTGAGAAATCGTAAATCAAAAACCGCGCATTATCGTCGCGCCGCGTTCCTCCTCCTTTCAACTTACTCTCGCGTTTGACGGCGAGCGAGCCTTCCCTCCCATGATGCTGCGCTCCTCGGCGGTGACGTTACTTCGCTATTGCGCTGCTCACACTGCCGTGTGCTACGGGCAAGCTTTGTTGACACCATGAATCCCGCACTCCGCTAAAGGCTGGAAAAGCGAACGAAAAATCTGGTCGCATGTGTGCGGCGGCCTGGCCTTGCCCTTTCGCGGTGTACGTTGCTGCAGAACTTTGCTATCGGCGGCACGTGACTTTTTATCGGCGGCGAACTCGCAGCCGCACGGGGAGGATTGTGCGCTCGCTCCCATGGATGCACCGCGCACTGTTTATCCAAAAAGCGCCCGTATCAGATGTGGCCCCGCTGTTGCCGGGTGTTATTTTGTGGCGGTGGTAATTCCTGCCGGCGGCATGTAAAAAGACATTTTAAACCGATACAGAACCCGTGCACAAAACGCCAGTTCAGCTTGGGGCGACGCGTGGTGGAGAGCGGCAACGTTGGAAAAATATGCTCCGCCGCGGCTCTGAGCTTTCTAGCGCTGGAGCGAGCACCATTTTTTTTGACAATATCAAACATCGGTTGCCCTGGCAACAAGGCACAAACCGCTCTAGAAGTCAGTTACGGTTGCGTGATCCCGGTTCAGCTCGGGGCCCCACCTCGCGGCACATGGGCACTGCAGGCATACTACTCACTCCCATTTGGAAGTGCGAGATGCGTTTTGCATTACAGGAGGCGATGGTGTGTGTTGTGGACGCCTTTGTTTCGCGATGAAATGCGACGTTGTGCTTCTGCGGGTGGATAGTGCTTCCCATGTTCTGGATTATCTTTCTCGAGCGACGTACGACCCAACCTCGCATGGGGTATGTGCAGTGTGCGTGGCTAAAAGCCATCTCGGCATTGCGCCAGAGTTAAGTGACTTGCTGTTCGTCCCCGCAAACCGCGCGCGAGGTGAGTGCCGAATTTACGAGGGGCAGGAGGAGGCAACCCATCGTCTGTCAATCGCGGTTCGGACTTGCAACACATGTTGTGACGTTCTGTTCGTTCGAAAACGCATCTCTGGATTGTTTGGAAGTTGAATAAAATGTATGCGTCAAACCCGGGCATTCAGCTCAGGGCGTTCTCTGCGATTGCACGAAAGAAGTGCCACGGGGCTTCAACGCTTTCTTTATGGAACGTACTCAAGTAAGAGAATATCCATGTCGTGTTATGGCCCTGTTGCATTCAATACAAACGGTTAAGCGTTTGTTTACACTTGTTTCGTTTGTCGTAAAATGTCCAAGCACTCCGGCACTCCGCTGGCAGATCAGCCGGCGAGCCGACGCTGAGCAGACGACTCATCTCTTTGGCGGAAGTGCGTGAAAAAGTCGCCCAATAGCAGGATGTCTAGCTCATGACGAACATCTGGGAATCGATGGCGTAGACATGTGAAGATGGCGGCGTCCAAAAACACGAAGGGAAGGGTGAGAAAAAAGCGACAAACTTTGCAACAAAAGTGTTAGCTTTCCGCTGCGCGTAAAAGAGTAATACTTGGCACAGATGATGTTGACGACCCCAATCTAACGATTGCGCTAGTCAATTTAGTGTGCTCAAAACGCCTTTCAGGGCCCCTTTAAAGACGTCTATGGCCAAAATGATTCTCGCCCTGATTGGTATGCCCTCCTTATTAGTTGTTCAATGTTGCCCCTATTTTAAACTAAGTGTACATAATTATTCCTTGTGCTTAGGTTTTTTTTTCAGCTTTTAATCAGCTCATTTGTATGTGTACGTAATCAACTCATTTGTATGTGTACATAGTTGTAAATATGTGTTGTAAATATCGTTTTCTACATTGACAATAAACACGCGCCAAGGTGGCTCAATGGCTATGGTGTTGTGCTGCTGAGCCCAAGGACGTGGGTTCGATTCCCGGCCGCGATTGAATGACCTCTAGGGGAGGCCAGTAGCAGCAGGACTTCTGTCAATGTTTCGTGCCTCTATTCATCATTTTGCCACCGCAGAGTTTCGGGTGGTTCACTTACGCAAAGTGGAATGGCTGATGATGTTGTGGGCGCAGATTTAAAAATAATTATTATAGGAAATGGTTCAACGCGTCAAGTTCGAACCACATAGAACCCTTCAAGTTTATAATTACGTCGCAATATTGTGTTCAGGCTACCGCAGTCTGTACGATAGCGTAGCTTTAACTGGGCCGTCAAAAGGTAGCTGTTTATCTGCTGCTGGAAAAAAAAGAAAAATAAGCGCACGCTTGTCAGCATGCAGTAAGAAACCTAGCCCATCCGATAACCAGTTTGGTCGCAGTTTGGTTGGTTAGGTAAACAGGACAAATATCCAAGAATATTGTAACCACTTACCCGAATTCAAGTTAAACGGACAGCTGCTTTCTTGATGCATCCATCCCGTCTCATTAATGTTTGAAGGTTCCTAACCCAATACGCCCATAGAACATGCAGACCACGAGCCCACTAAAGACCCCAAATCCGGGCAATATGAGAATGCCAAAAAATCAGTAGGCAGCGCCGAGCGACACCAGCACATGTTAAACCTAGAACGATTGCCCTCAAGTAGCCATCGCGTACCCGCAACGCTGTCGCTATACGAACGGGCGACTCTCTCACCCAACAAGCTGCAACAGCGTTAAGGGCGACTCACGTTTAGGGGCGAAGCTCCTTAAGGCGTGGGTCTGTCCATCCTCGACGTATGTATGTAGCCACCTCTAGTTTAGTTCTTGGATTGTTTACTAGATGGCGTGGCTACCTCTACTTTAGTTCTTGGATTGTTTACTAGATGGCGGTACTTGTATATGATGAAAAGATGCGCTTGGATTGTTTACTAGATGGCGTGGCTACCTCTAGTTTAGTTCTTGGATTGTTTACTAGATGGCGGGGAGCGTTGTAATAAAATCCGTTCGCTGTTGGCGCGCGCTCGGAGTCGCCCGATGGATAAGGCTGCAGATGTGCGAGCCCGCGAGGCAGAAGCGCTCCGTGAAGCTGCGTGACGCCGCCGCCAAGATCCTGCCGTACGAGAGCGGGAGGCCGAAGCGTGTCGTCTGGCTGCGCGACGACGCCGCCAAGATCCCAGCGTTCGAGAACGAGAGGCCCCAAGCGTCACGGCAACGGCGCGAGGACCCTGCCGTACGCGAAGCGCACGGCTGCGGCGCGAAGAGGATCTCCAAAACGTCAGAGAACGGGAAGCGGCGAGAAAGAGCGCGTATCGGCAGGCAGACCCCGATGCAGTGAGAGCTCGTGAGGCGTCTGCAAAACGCATCAGGCGAGCTCAGCCCCAAGGTGCCGACGCGCTGTTTAAGCGAGACTTTCTAGACGTTACGTTCGGACACAGATGTAGTGGGCGAACTTTCACTGAAGAGTCACGGTTTTACCGATGATTTCCCCTCAGGAGCTTCGCCCACTCATCATCATTCACCCCGTGGATATGCTGTGAATTTTTTTAGCATTCCTATGGGATTTACTACTTCATGACCTGCGGGCATAAAAAACATCGTGGCCAAATACAGAAAGCTTTACAAATTCATACAAATGTTCCCAACGGCCTAGCACGCTCATTTTAGAAATATGTGCCTTCTGTACTCAAACACGCACAAATCTCACTTGCTAAACAGCTAGCGCCATCTGGTGAAAACGAGAAAAACCGAAACGTATTCCTGGTTTATTTTTATTTCATTAAAAAAGCGTTGTATTTCTAAAAGAAACAATCTAGGTCTTAGGAACATGTATATATATTTTTAAACATTTTCGTATTGGTGTACGATGCTTTTAAGCCCGTGGGTTATGAATCAGTCAGGCCCACAAGAATGTGATCAGGTGAGTCGACCATAAACTAGCCTAAACTCGCCTTTTCCAAATTTTGCTTGCGGGAAGCATTTTCGTGATTACTATGCCAGAGTCCTGGCGCCTGCCTCCAGGGAGGATCGGCCATGGGACCACCAGGGATTCGAACGCGGGTGCTAATAATCGCTGCCGCTGTTTGGGGGGATACGCGAGCTAGCAAGTGCACGCAGGCTACGCGGAAAAGATGCGCCTTCAGAAACCCCGTAAATGCATCCCCAGCTTTCTCTCTCAAAACTCCGAATTCCCTGGAATCTAGTGTAACCACTACAGGAAAGTGATATTTCGCGTGGAGCAGGGAGTCGACTTGTACATGAACGCTGTAAAGATACCTTACAGAACTCTAAACAGTGTTTGCGTAACTCACGGTCAGAAGTTACTGCCGATACATTTAAATGGGATAGTTTCCTTTCCTCTGCAACATAGTACATTGAGGTGCAAAACTTGAACATCCGCTCAATGCAAGCTTTAGCCCTCAGTATTAGCAGTGCCAAAACGCTTCAAAAGAACGTAAATACCTTTAGAGTGATTACTTTTGAAAGCATTGCCATGGACCGTAAAGCTGCAACTGCAAATGCGGAGCACTTGCGCGGCCCGGTTTGTCGTCGTGGCCTGCCCGCTGTGACGCTAGCTATAGCCACCACAGTCCCGCGACGCCACGCAGCCAAACAGAGGCTTTGAAAAGATACTCGCTTGTTCCTCGATTAAGCCTTCCGCCCAAAAGTTGAAGATACTTGAACAAGATGTTTATACATGCAGAACCGCTCGAAACTCCTAGAACATGGGGTACTGGTCGTACAGGGGGAATTAAAAGAAATGCGAACAACGGAGCGCACATCCTCCGACGCATGCTGCATCATCTGGCTGCAAAGTCAGTGAGCTGCACACATGCGCACTTCTTTGACAGCGTTTTGAGAGCGTGGCCTACATTTATGGGAAATGCTTGAGCAAGAAGCGACGCCGTTCCTTTATTTTTAGGTGCGTTTTCACGCTACGTAGCCACTGAGCAGGATGATCGTGGAAGGGCATCATGCTAGGCTGCAATCAGCCTGCTGCGGGCTTGCCTCCATAATGTAGTAGATAACAGGCTGCTCAGTGGCGACAGAGCATAAAAAGACGGCTTTGAGATGAATCACCGGCATCGCTTCTTTGTCAAGCATTTCCGTTTACAGTTGGCGACACTCTCAAAATCTCTAAAAGAACTACGCATGCGCGCAGTTCACTGGCAGTGCCCCCAGACGTCAGCATGATTTGGAGGCTGTGTGCTCCGTTGTGCCTATTTTAAGCGCAGAGGCCTTTAGACGCTCGCCTTTTCGTCCTAGCTCGCTCGCTGGAATCAAGCATATCGCCATGGCGTTACGGTGTAGCCTGTCACGGTCCCTTTGCCGCGCCGTAACTCAGAGGCTCCCAAAGTCAAGCGGTTTATATAGTCATAAGCGCTGGAAAATCGTGAACCGCTGGCGCTTAGCACTGGCTTAGCTCGGCTATGGCAGGATATACGTAGCGTGAGCTCAGGTTTAGCTGGTTATTCTTAGCTTTCCTGGTTGTGTAGGATTAGCTGATTATCATGATAACTGCTGCTTATCATCCAATCCAAATCCAATCCAAATCCAAATCCAATCCAATCCTATCCAATCCAAGCCAATTTAATTCCGATCCGATCCGATCCAATCCAATGCAATTTAATCCAATTCTCGCGCTTGCGCAAAATGTGGCACTGCAACGCCGGCCCGTGCGGGGAGAAAAGCACAAAGAGAACAGAACTCCGTGGCGCAGTTTCATGCACGGGGGCGCGAGTACTGCGAAGGCGGGAAATTTGATTTGCATGGGGGGGTAGCAGTAAGCGGATAACGGCGGTACAGCCCATTATGGCGAATCACTGCTCTTGCACTTCCGACAGCTTTCACATTGAGTGGAACGTCTTTAATTTTTTTAATCCCCCCTGTGCATGTCCCCATTATTAAGCGCAAAAAAACTCCAGGTACACTTCATGCAAAATACAAGTACTTAACCAGCAGTGCCGGCGTTCGTTCATTTAGGTATGCTCATTGGGTTGGTTTTTATGATAGTACGCGAAAACAAGCTGGTGAAGCTTGCACTCGGGGTGCAAGGCTTGAGAAACAGCCGTGCTGGCAGCGCTTTTCCCTTCTTCTTTGGAGGAGGAGGAGGAAGAATACCTTTAATGAATGAAGAGAAGTCAGCCTGGCAGCGAGCTTGGCTTGCTACTCCACATGAACATGAGATGTGCGAAAGTGAAGGGAAACGAAAACACAAAAACTCACACAGACACTACAAAAGCAAATAAGCACACAAACTGACAAATGCAGGATCACGCACACGGCGCACAAACAGAAGTGAAGTTAAGGCACACATTCACAGAGTTTCGTTCAGGCCGGAGTCACGGAGAAACGACACCAAAGCCCGTGTACTCCGTGTTGCCGCGGCAGTTGAGTGCCAAGGACCAATGGCGTCACAAAGCTTCAATGGTGCATCAGCACGCAGTCCCAAAGTTGTCTTCCAGGTTAGCCGCGGGGTGTCATAACGGGGACACACACACAGAACATGTTCTATGTCCTCACGGACACTGCATACTTGACAGTGAGGGGAGGCAACTCGGCGCGTCTTGTGCAGGTAGTGGCTGGTGAAAGCGACGTTGAGGCGAATGCGGTGAACGACTCCTTCGTCGCGCTTTCCCAGGCCACACGGCATTCGAAAAGTGCAGGCGGGATCGATTCTGTATAGTGGCTGATAATTTTTTGTCCCGTCCGTCCATGTGGAGAGTTGTGACTGCTGCGCACGGAGTACGCAAGTGTCGCGGCGTCACGTCTAGAGAAAGGAATCGGGATGATGACACTAGATTGGGTGTGGGCCGCGCAAGCTGTTTCGTCGGCCACCACATTCCCATTCACCCCACAATGTCCAGGTAGCCACTGTAACAGTACCTCGTGAAGCATTCTGGCAGCTTGTGTATGCAGGGTGTGTAGTTCGTGGGCCAGTTGCTCACGCGGGAATGATGCTAGTTGCTGTAGCGCCGCCCGTGAATCTGTAAAAATCACCCACACAGAAGCTTCTTGCCCAAGAATGTACTGCAAAGCGGAGCGCAAGGCAGCAAGTTCTGAGGTCGTCGACGTTGTTTTGTGGCTTAACCTGGCCGCAATTGTGGTGAGTGTTGATGGAACCCAGATTCCGACAGCAGATGATGTGGCCGTCACCGATCCATCAGTGTATATATGCTTGTGGTTAGGGTAGCAATTCCACATGTGCTCTAAAGTGAAGTACTTTAGGGCTGGAATTGGCAACCTTGATTTACTGCTGATGTCCGGTATTGTGGTGACGATTCGCCATTGGGGAGTACAACCAGGGCGGGAGATGAAGCGGCGCAGGGCACTTCTGACACAAGGGTGGTAGAGTGTCTTGTACCTCTAAAGCAGAGCTAGAACTCAGCGGATGTCCATGGGCCCTAGTCGCCAGCCGCAGATGTAGGCGAAGCTGCTCCTCTTTCACCAGTACACTGGGTAAGAAGCGCCTAGACTCTCGTATGGTCCCCAGCGTAGAAGTTGTCTTCGGAAGACCCAGACAAAACCGCAGAGCTCGGGCCTGCATACTTTCTAACAGCCTTGTTGATGTCTTGGAAAGAGGGCCGAGTACTGGGAGGCTGTATCGGAGCAGTCCTTCACAGAGTGCCGTGTAGAGACGTAGGAGGGGCCCAGCAGAACAACCTCCTGAGCCGCTGGTCAGCATGCCTAGCACCTGAGCAAAGGAGCCCAGTTTCTCCTTCAGGAGACGAACGTGGGGGGACCACGTCATCGACCTGTCAAGTGTTACGCCCAGGAATCGGTGTGAGTCCACAAAGGGTATGGGGACCCCTGCCGCTGAAAGATGATATCGGGAGACATCACGCCTGGTGAAGGCTATTGCCGTACATTTCTTAGCCGAGATTTCGAGGCCACGTCTCGTCAAAAAGTCCGCTATAGAATTGATGGCTTCTTCGGAGACCCGACTGTTGCACCGCACATGAATTTCCGAACTTTGTCTCCGAAAGTTCTTCATGACTGGCAGGCCCGGATCGTTTTGGCCGCAGGCTTTCAGATCTCTACCAAAGTGAAACCACGTTAGCACGCGCTAAAAGCAGCGGCAACCGGCTTCGCAAACTCGGCGTCTGTAGCACGAAATCGGCTTCTCTGCTCCCCACTAAGGCTGCGAACGCATGTGAACTGGCAAGGAGAACAGCACGCGACAGATCACTCTACGTAAACAATCGCGTAGAAGCCAAATTTATAACACGAGGGACCCAGGTTAGATCCTGACAACGGGATGCGTTTTCTCCCGTGATTTGTCTTTGTTTCAGCGGCGGCTGCATGTTATTGTTTCCTTTTGTGCTTAATTTTTCGAGGTTAGATTATCGCATCTTTCGTTCTTTTGTTAATTATTTCCAATATGAACACCACATCCGTGCATTTGCCTTTCTGTCTCGTAATGAGGCGGCCTCTGAAGGCAATTAAGACAGAATGGTTTTTGCATGGTATGAGCGCCTAAATTCGTTGTTAGGTTTATTTATTTTTTTCACTTCTTCATTAATCCGTTTGGCCCAAATACTTGCGGAAATTCCTATCTGGCCTTTTTTCTTGCAGGTTTTTCTCACTGCACGCCAACACCTTTTTTTTTCTTTGGATTTGGCTGCACATCCTATTGTTCCTCGCCGCTTCTAATCCCTTATTTTCAGGGCTTTTAGGGTGGCCCAGTGGTTAAGTTGTCGGTTTTATGGCATAAAGGTACCGGGGTCGATTCCCGGGGCCTCCCTAGTCACATTTGTTTCTTGAGGCGCGCGCTCTCAACCCTCCTCGCCGCTTTCTCTCATACTTTGAGGTTTTTTGGTGCGACGGACCGATAACGCTTGGCTCAAACAGCTCCACTCTTAAAAGTGGCCACGGAAGAAAAAAAATTCCCCGCGGTTCCCCGAGGGGAACAATGTGAAAGTGCGAATGCACGAGTTGAATTTGCGCGGTTCGGTAATGTTCGCGAAAGAGAGATCACACACACACACACACAACTACAAAGAAAGAAAGATGCATTTATTCACAGACACCTATTTGTGTTGTCGTTGTACTTGATTGCTAGAGCGGATCTCAGCTTTGAAATTTCGTGTCAGTACTCCTTTAAGCAGGTGCATTAGCCCTTCTCACGCCCGATTCTTGGCCAATCCCCCACGTGGGTATGTGCCATGTCAGCGGCCAGGCAGCGCGCGCCCATCTCCCCCCGTTGCCAAGGAAGACGAGGAGATTCCTGGACAATCCCCCACGCGGGTATGTGCCATGTCAGCGGCCAGGCTGCGCGCGCCCATCTCCACGTGCGCGGACATCGCCGGTGGACGCAGGTTCAGGGTCGCTTAAGAAGTGCATTGCACTTAAAACGACGCATTCAAAATGGCGCAGCATGGCTCGAACACGTGCGAGGTGAAAACCAAAATTAAAATCACAGAACTCCCGCTCATGTTGTTCCAAGCAGAACAAGAAACAAAAGATGGACAAACGGATGAGAGCTGCCCGAGGAGAAGGCGTGCGAGCTCTGCGAAGTCGGGAAAATTGAATTGTATGGAACAAAGCTTTGACCAATTCATCAAGAGAGGAGTGAGACATTGAGGGAAGAGCATGTGGAGTAATCGCAAAGAGCGTAGAATGGCGCCAAAGCCCCTCTGGCTAATCACTGCTTTGCACTTGATAGATTTCGCGTTGAGTGGAACTCATCATCATCCCACTGCAGGGCAAAGGCCTCTCCCATTATTCTCCAATTACCTCGGTCCTGTGCCAACTGTGACCAATTTATCCCCGCAAACTTCTTGATCTCATCTGCCCATTTAACTTTCTGCCGCCCCCTGCAACGCTTGCCTTCTCTAGGGATCCACTCTGTTACCCTTAATGACCAGCGGTTATCTTGCCTTCCCATTACATGCCCTGCCCACGTCCATTTCTTCCTAATTTCTACTAATATGTCTTTAACACCAGTTTGCTCCCTGACCCACTCCGCTCTCTCTTGTCCATTAATGTTACGCCTATCATTTTCCGCTCCATTGCCCGCTGAGTCGTTCTCAATTTAAGTTGAACCCTCTTAGTGATCCTCCAAGTTTCTGCCGCGTAGGTGAGTACCGGTAAGATGCAGCTGTCATACACTTTCTTCTTCAGCGACAATGGTAGGCTGCTATTCATTATCTGAGAATGTCTGCCATATGCACCCCACCCCATTCTGATCCTTCTAATTATCTCTGCCTCATGGTTGGGATCTGGGGTCACAACTTGGCCTAAGTAGATATATTCGCTTACCACTTCCACTGCCTCGCCACCTATCTCAAACCTCCCATGAGTGGAACTGCTTTAACCTTTAAACTTGGGATCAAAAGATGCTCCTGCTGAAGCAGCGACACCTATTTTTTGATAAAAGAAGGCGCACGCGTCTAAACAGCGCATAAGCTGCTCATCCCGTAGCATGTGCATTGACTCGATTTTCACATTACCGCCCCAGGTTCATGTGACGGTGATGAAGCAACTCGACCTTACACGAATGCAGATAGACGATTATTGTACGGTACGCTGCTGAATAACAGAATTTTGACGCAAGAGTGCACACATGCATGAAGTTCCCCGCAAGCTCCAGGCGGACATGGATGAAAAGTACTATATAAAGTATGATATAGAGGCACTGAAGCTAACGGGGAAACTGCGTCAAAAGTGCGTCAAGACGTTAACTAGTGAGTCCAAAAGTGCGTCCAAAAGTGCGTCCAAATCGATCGCCAATCTCTCAAAGACACAAATCGCAAACGAAGAACGAATTCATGCGACGATACTTTGCGCACTAAGTAAACGCATCTACGAGCGACCTAATGTGTACCGATGTGCGCTTTGTGAGATAAAGGCAGACTATTGCACCTCTTCTTCATGATAGATGCCGGTATTTTCTAAACTAGAACGGTTCCTTTTTCGCGATTTCCAAGTAACCCTTTTGACACAACGGAAGTCCGGTTCAATGCACACGCGCCGTGTGTGCGCATATGTTATCACAAGTTTTCTTTCCACCATCTGGTCTATGGGCAAACGCATTAGTTTTTTAACTGGACGCCATTGGCCCTACTAAGAAAGCTTTCGCTTTGAAAGAATAATTTCTCTGCTCGATATGGAAGGCAAGGGACAGTTTGCCGACGCAGGATCTTTCAGTTTTGTGGATAGCGATGGCTCCCGCACTCTCCCGTACAAGTTTGAATTTTTTTCGGTTGCCGCGATGACATAGGGTTGTACTGCATTCCTTCGCTATTTAAACTGGTCCAAGTTTGAGTTTTGTACGAACTATCAGCGGTTAGAGCTATTCTATGCTAGTGTGGTTGTTGCACACTATATATATACATTGATGGGCAACCGCATTTTAAAAAATGCTTGTTTAATCAAGGAACCAGCTCCATCGCGGTTCTTTATTTGTTGCAATCGTGTGTGGCTTGCGAGGTCTTCTTGGACCTTCTTTCGCGTGTCTGAATTCATGCCACAAAATAAGGTACTCAGAAAACTGGGTTACAGGAAGTCGCCGCGTCGGGTGGGTAACATACGTCAACCGACGTGCTACTGGTCGTCCCCGGGTCAGGGATTGATTAGAAGCGTGCATGCAGGCATTGCCCTGCGTTTCATGTCGGTTGCGAACGTGTTCACTGTCAAAAACCGATTGATAGCAGCACCCGACTGACGCTCACAAATAAGGCACAGCTACCTAAATGGGGACGAAGATTTAAAAAAAATGGTAGTGTAATACAAGGAACTAGCATAACAAATTTTTTTTTAACTACAAGTCATAACTGACCCAAGTTAACTCATTATTCAATTTTAATATTAATTATTTTCGATGACATCACTATTAAACAGGATTTCTGGCGTCGTCTAGAAACACCTCCTACACAAACAGTAACTGATTGTCCTTTCGAGAACGCCAGCCGCTGGCTCCTTTTCATATCCTTGTGAAAAGAGAAGCAAACGCAAGAAGCGAAGTGGGGTCCTAGGCAGTTTGATCCAAGCCAACAGAAACGACGGTCTTTTTTAAAAACTGACGACTTTCGTTATAATCGATCACATCACCGTTTTCTCGCAATGGCGTTACTCCTTAAATTATATTGTGGAATGCGTGCGCGAGCTCATGCACGCCTCTTCAAACAAATAAATGCCTGTCGAATGAAGCAAATTCCCCGTCCAATAACTACATAAGTTATTTTACGTTTGATTCCTAAACGAAGTAGCCTTTGTTCGGCTCGTTTGTTCTAAATGAGAAATTTCCCATGCCCATAAATGGTGATACCGAAGCTCAATTTTCGCTGTGTTTCAGACGCGTGTCACTTAAAGGGATACTAAATGGGATGAGTAGATCACAAGGCCCCGAATGCAAATACGCCAACCGAGGTAGTAGCAGTTGATTCATAACGCCGAAAATTCCGAAAGCGTGAAAGCAGGAATCACAGCTCGATGCACTCTCCCGCACCAGTTTTGTTGCATCACGAACATTGTGTGCTGAAGCAGAGTGCTGGTGGAGATTGCCTAAAATTCTTTGCGAAATGAACACTTTTTAAGAGGGAAAATAACTCAAAATGTATGTGAAAACCCCAGCTTAGTTGATGTGTCTCAAAAAGGCACCAGACTTAGCCCTTGAGCCTTACTTAGGCCTTTTCTGTTGTTACAACTGCTGGTAATGTTTGTTTTAGTTGTTAAACCGGTTGAGTGTTTTGCCCACTTGCACGTATCGCTAAAAGACACGCACGAGGTCACACGAGAGTTATTTCCTTTTTTCGCAGTGTTTATTTATATCTGACAACTTGCCTATAAAACTGCGAGATTACTAGCGCCGTCGGCTCAATGCCATGTGCGGCATTCAGTCGCCTTGCTGGCAAATCACGCAGGTAGTTTCTTCTGCTTTTCGTAAGTGACACCATGATTTCTATTAAAAATCCCTTAAGTGACTGAATGATAAGGGTGGTGACTCTTCAAGGTGGGTCACACGACCGTTTACATCACACCAATATTGAAAGGAAACAACACAATGAAGTGACAGCTGAAATACATACTTCTAAAGAAACAAACTTCGATTGATGCCGAACGAAGTCCTAGATAACTTCCAATAGTGTTATGTATGTTAAACCAGAAACCATTCAGCCTTAGGTGCTCCGTAACTTAACGCCTCGGCCCGTGCCTTGCTGCGTGCCTTGAGAAGCTGGTAGAGTCGGCAGCTGTACACGTAGAAAACTCGGACATTGGTCCTCATTTGTTAAGCTAGGTGGTTTACGGTGAGAGAAAATATTGTGTAAATATGGCGAGGTAATGTTTGGTACGTTTTTATCTATAGTAGAACAAGTCAAGAATTGCACGCTGTCTGAAAGACTCCGTTTGGTGGAGCAACGCATGATGTTAGCGGACTTAAGGCTCTGAACTCGTAGTTCCTGGTTTAGGTCCGCGATTGGCCACTTTTCAAAGCCCTATGGTTAAAAATTCTTTAAAGCATAGCGTGTGTGGTGGCATAAGCGGATTTAAAACAGTGAAGCCAATCACAAACGGCGGTTGGTAGCCAGCATCTACCAGCCGGTTATCTACGTAATTATAGCTTCCGCATTATTGGTTAACTATGGTTACGACTCCCTGGCCGTAAGGTGCAGCACACGTAAACCCCTTCTGTCACCTGTAGTTGTCATTGTCTTCAATTTTACTGTAGCACAAAATATTTTATTGAATGGCTCCAGGTATACCCGCACATTTAGTTCCGTGCAAGTTATGGAAACACTTAGAAAAACAGCTCGTTCCTCTTAGCGTCAATATGACCTTCAAAGTCAGCCAAGGTTCAGTCAGTGCCTCGTGCGGTAGCGCAGTATAAGCGTCTACTCGTTTGTTCGTTAGAGGGGACGGGGGCGGGTTATTCACAAAGGAAGATAGAGGGAAAGAGTATGGATGCCTGCCATCAACAAATGCTTAAAGAAGACGCTGGCCAAATCCAAGTTCAGTGCGTGTTCGTGCCGACCGCGCCGGGGAGCGTCTATGTTTTTTGTCTTGCGGTCGTTTAGCGTGCTAGCCCAGTGCGCGCTCTTGGCGCGGCAAATAAGCTATGGCTCGACAAATGTCGTTTTATCGCCTTAAACCACGGCAAATTCATACCTAAACTCTGCGTAACCTCTCTGTCGGGAGCTACAAAGCTTCGCTGGTCATCCACCTTTCCAGAGAGGCATGGCTCGTGGCTTAGTCTCACACACGCACATTGACCGATACGGCGGACGTAGCGAAGACAATGGCTGCGTGAAATGATGCGACAGCAACAAGGCTATTGAACGTTACCGTAATAGGGTCGCTTTGAAGAACACTGTAAGCACTGAAGAGGACAAGCCCACTGAAGTATCCTATCCTGGCGATAAAAGTTCAGGGACGTACATAGCCCGTGTTTCCGGATGAACCTGCACATTCTTCATTAACGTTGATAACAGATTATGGCTAAGTATAAAAGACGCTTTGCTCCAACTTTAGCCATCCTTGGTACGTCGCCGAGATCACAGAGGTAGGTAAACTTCTCTGGAAACGTTAGGCGGCTTCGCACTCGGCGAGGTCGTTACTGAATTTCTGGTCAATAGCGCGGCCGCTATAACTTCGCCGCTTTGGTTACGTTTCAACCGTTGCCATTGGCATCTTGTGTATTTGTTTGTTGTTTATAATTTCCATACTGATTTATTATGACGTTCAACGCACCGACGCTACAAAGGCCGTAAGACCCTGGAGGTCTCGGGAATAATTTTGATCATCTGGGAGTCTTTAACGTGCCCCGAAATCTGGAACACACGGGCATTTTTGTTTTTCTCCCCCGCCAGAAAAGCAGCCGCAGTGGAATTGGCAACTAGTTTTTATAGCAATTATACAGTCGGCTATGTTGCTGTTGATTTGTTTTAGGAACCTTAAAATAAAATTCCATAAATAAGGAGAACATTAACTGTTTGCGGGTGTGGAGATATTTAATTAATTATATATCTAACAGCCGGGCTGTCTAAGCTTTTAGTTCCGACATCTAGTGTTACCAGAAAGCTCAGCCGAGCCTAGCGTACGTGAGCATGCGCCTCAAGAGGAGCGCCCGGTGTCGGTCAGCTTCGCGTGTGGCCTTGCGCCACGTGAGGAGCTTGCAAAAATACACAGCGCACGAGAGCCTGCGCCTAATGAGGAGCGCCTGGCGTCGGCCAGCTTGACCTTCCAGAAGACTCTTCCCATCGCTCGTGGCGGGATCTCTCGCGTGCTGTTCTCCTTGCCTGTTCACCTGATTTCGCGCCTGAAGTGGGGAGCATAGACATCGAGTTCATGCGACAGACGCCGAGTACGCGATGCCGGCTGCCGAGGGTTTTAGCGCGTCCTAACGCGGTTTCACATAGACTTGTGAAAGCATGCGGGCCAACCGATCCCGGTCTGCAAGAAATAGAGAACATTCAGCGGCAAGTTCGGAAATCTATATGAGGTGAAATAGCGGGATCTACGACGAAGGGAAAGGGACCGCCAGCTCTGCTGTTTCCCCACCCTTGCACCACTGTGCAAGCTACGTGATATTTTATTTTGCGATAATTGGGCCATGCAACGGCAAAGAGAAAAAAACATTGCAGTAGTTCATTGTCAATCATACGTGCATTTTACTCTGACAGTAACACCTACGCGAAAAGAATATGCGCTCCGTGTTAGAAAATGAGAAAGACCACAAGCTCGGCAACTCAGAAAGCCTCCATCGGTTTATGTCTCATCACCTTTCCCTTTTTATTTTTTTCACCATCCTATTTCACCTTTCACTCCTACTGTTTTTTATGTCCTCATATTTACATTGCTTAGACGAAAGTAGACAATTTTTATGCGCTGCTAATTGTACATCAAAATATATGGAACCGGTGCACCCCTGTGGTGGCCTTGGGGGTCAGCAGCTTGTATATTCAGTGCGTGGCTATTTGCAAAGCACAACGGCGTAGCCATGTACAAGGTACTGCTATCATTTTTGTGGGCATTGTTGGTGTTGTTTCGAAGCGGAAGGCTGAACACCTTCGTTATGGAGGTTTAAAGGTACCAAAAGCACTGTGGGCTGCTCAGTTACTTACCTCTTTTACGGGTAACTCCAATTAGAACGACATAAGACGTTGTTTCGGGGGAGAAAAAATAATTTTTCTTCTCATTGATGTGTAAACAAAAATTGAGCAAGACATAATTCTTTTAGCTCCCTCTCCTCCTCCCGCACATTTGTGTGTTTTTTACTACGTTATGCCTTCCACGTATGTAGTCCGCATATCGGCATTGTGGTTCCTAGTTTATTTTCACGGCCCCATTCGGCTCGGAAAGGCACTGGCGAAGCCTACACTGGCGTCTCTAAGGTCTAAGGCCCGCCCTTTGCGGTTCAACATTCATAGCTTATAATAAATCTCCCGGAAAGTTTATAAAATGTCTAATGACTGGCTTTATTGCGCCTGCAAATTTGTCTACATTTGGTGGTATCTTAATGTACTTGACAAACATTTGTTACGGGGTGTTTGGAACAAAAAAAAAAAAAAAACTGCCGCGAGGCAGGTTTTGTGTTAAACACCTCACACTAATCCATATTTCCTAGACAACCGGCACGTCACGATATAACAAAGTCAGTGTTCTCTGCCGGGCATTGAAGTAAAGCAAAATTGCATAATTTTGTTCCTTAATACTTTATTACTTTTAAAAGCTGTTAAAGGCGTTTCCACAGTATTTACTCAAGGCTTTCTTTGTGTTGAGTAACGTTGAAGCAAAAAAAAAACATTTTTTTTCGCAGAAAAAAACACCATGCAGATGTTCATTTTTCTCGTTCTACTGGCCCTGACCACAACCCTGGGTGAGCCAATTGTGTAATATGCTTGTTTTTGGTCAGAGAATCGCTGCTTATACATATGTTTTGAAATGTGTTTGCTTTCATAATAAATTTCTGGTTATTCACACATTATCCTCGAAATTTAGTTCTCTAATCAGCTTTTGCAGCAGAATTTTCATTGAAAACGTAAGCAACAATTGTGAAATGACATTAACTGAAGTGAATTGCTATGTCTTGAGTTATTCATTTGGAATTAAAGTAAGTGACTTATAATTATACAGA
Source organism: Haemaphysalis longicornis (assembly GCA_013339765.2). Classification (NCBI taxonomy): domain Eukaryota; kingdom Metazoa; phylum Arthropoda; class Arachnida; order Ixodida; family Ixodidae; genus Haemaphysalis; species Haemaphysalis longicornis. The sequence goes on from CM023450.1 coordinate 117,047,294, forward strand.
CATCCTCGATAAGACGTCTAGTTTTCCAATATTCTGGCGAACCCCAATTCCGAGTTTAAAAACAGAAACAATATGAAATAAAGTATTTGAAGGGAAATATCCCTTCAGGAAGTTATTTGAGATAGCAATGAAATCCCATGAGTGATGGCTCTCTGTGTTTTCTAGAACCACTTACTAGCTGACCAGTAACTGTTAAGGAGCTGAGGACCTGGTAATTGATTGCCATTCAGTCTTAACTAAAACTCTGCGAGGAAGTTTCTGGACAGCGTTGAACAAAATATTGAGCTCAGTAAACATCGAAATACCATGCAATTTCTGGATGGGTAGCAGTCACATATTAAAAAAGGAGTTTATAATTACGTTTCACGTGCATTTTATCGCGGTGGGGAAAACGAAGGTAACCCGATAATAGAGCACATTGACCGACTTGTACTTATGGTTTTTAGAGTTAAAAGAAAGTAAAACGTCTAGAAATACCTAACGCTAATTCTTGTCTTTTGCCTTCTTTTTTCATATTGCTTGTGACGCCAGATGCCACCCTTGTGTAAGTATTCGTTTTTCATATGCTAGGAATCAGAAACCACATGCAGATGAAATCTGAGCCCATGAGAAACCAGACTGCTGTCTCCGTTGCATTCTTGCAGAACCTTTGGAAGTCGTAAGAACAAGAGAGCTTCAAGCCTGTGCACCCGTCTCAAACTACCTTTACGCACCCGATGACGAAAAGAGGACCGCTTATTTCCTTACCTAAAGCCTAGTTCTTTGCGCGCATGGTAGTGCAGGCAGTTTTTACTAGGCCATGTACAGATAGCATCGCCATAGATATTCTCACGGCCAAGAGGTTCAAATCTAGTATTTCCTAAACCATGCAATCAAGTGCCTGTGTATCCACCTTACTATTTGGGCTGCTCGACTTCCAGCGAGGTAGCCCTCCCGAAGACCTCATTCGTCAAGTGGCCCAAGAATCTTTACTAAGCGCAGGATGCGGGTTTTAGCAAAACTTGGTAAAACACTGGTGTATAAACCAGGACAAGTTGGTTCATTATTGACGCACAAAACAGTGAAAACACGCAATAAAATACGAAAACAGCGACAGGCACGGTATCTACAAGTTAAAACAGCATTTGAGTGAGATCAACGGCCACGATCTTACTTTTGTAATCGGATAAAATATTTAAAGCGTTAATCAAATGTTCACTCGACCGGGTGACGTGTTCTACAAAAATGGCTGATCCATAGAGTAGAACGGCGTCCGTAATTTAGTCTAAGAAACTTAATTTTATTCGTTTTGTTTTCCAGACAAGAAGCTGGTGGAGTCGAAGGGGACAAGCTTCAAAAGGGTAAAAATCTGATTGTTCCTACGTCCTAATATTTCAGTCATACGCCCACATTGAACGAAAAATGTTGCAAATAAAAGATAGGAAGATTTTTTTTATCAGCGGTAAAATATTTTCGCGACGAATGATGCTACAGTTTGATTGCTAAAAAATTAGACAGCTCGGAAAGGTTCCAGGAATATCCAGACCTAGCTATCGCACCACGATTGTTATCGTGGGGCGATAGGCGATAGAGAGGGGAAGAAAAGGGGAAGATAGAGCACAGTTGATCAAACGACCAAAGCCGATAAAAATAAATGTCGTTACACATGGACGACCTTTAGTTGATAATGGGTTGCATGGCAGGGGCATCGCAAAACCGCTGATTGTAGGCTGGATGGTGAACAGTGGGAGAGAGTGCGCATTAATGCATTGCGACCTTGCGGCATCGCGTTTTCACCGAAAAGGAGTCACCCATACTGGAGGGCTTTATTCTGTCGTTCCTTTACCCCCAGCTCCTTTGCCTCCGTAAATGCATTTATCTGTCTAGGGAGAAAAATTTACGTATGATATATTTGTAGAGCTGGGGAAGGTTTGTTAGTTTGTTTTAATCACTAACGCACTTCATGTTGAATTCACTGCATCCTTAACGAAATGTGCAGGGTTCGAGCCCACGGCTTTGAAGGGTATGGGCCAAAAGATTGAGTCCCTCGGCAAACTGCTTCAGGGTGACGTTTCCTTGAGCACGCCGGAGGAACGCGAGAGCACTATGGAGCCATCAAGGCTCTGAAAATGTTCCAAGAGGAGCCCGAGAAGGCAGCGAGGAATACTTCATCATGCTCATTGCCCAGGCTATCATCGCCGGAGTACTTATTGGTGGAGCATCTGCGGGAATCAAGTACGGGGTTGAGAGTTTGCAGAACGGAAAATAAAGAGAATTCGTTTTAGAACAAATGTGTCTGTTAGCAATCGTTTTAGGCACACAAAGAGATCTGCATGGACCCACGAAGGTCCAACAACCAAGAAGCGTTTTCCGAAACCAGGAGAGATGTGCAACGATAAGCTTTCATTTAGTTTCCGCTACCGTTGCCAGGCTGCTTCGCAAATATTGTTGTAGTCGAAGCAGCATATCCGCTCACGTTGATAAAAAAACGGTTTCGCGGCACCCTGGACACTATACGGAAGTGCAACTGCTGACTCAATGCCAGGTCTACAACGTATAAAGCACAGAGTCCCCGTCAACAGGATATGTGAACATTTTTAAAACTCTTGGGCGGATAGAAACGGCCGTTTTGCTCGTTTCCAGTAAGTCCCTTCAGACGCAGGGGAGCCACATCTTCACATTCCTAGGCGCCACGTCTTGAGCCTAGTCCCTCAGTTTTTGGAGGACTCACTCTCTCTCGAAACCTGGTTTTCGTGAATTCTTTTGAACTTGGAAAACCGGTTCTATGTTGGAAAGCCGAGTACATTAGGAGTATGTTGCTCCTAACATACTCGACATGTTCTAACACCGTCGTCTGAGCCGTGGCGCTTGCTAGCAATTGCGCACGGCCCTCTGAGAAGGCTGCACAGGACTATAGAAGGTGAAGCAAGTTGGTTGCCTCGTTGCTGCCACAGTGGGGGTACCTGAGTAAGGAGGAACGTCTTGTGTTCGTTCACTTCGAACTTACTAACTCACTTACTAACGACTAGCCTCCTGGTTAGCTCAGTTGGTAGAGCGACTGCTCCGGTTAAGCAGTGGTCCCGGGTTCGAATCCTGGACCAGGACGAATTTTTCTTCAACTGCGAAGTTTCTGAGAAAGCTGTATAGCTTTCCTTTGTAGCCGTATGGCTGCATTTAGGTGGGTGTCAAACTTTCCTTCATAGAGCAATCATTTCGGGCGAAAAAAATCGCTCTGCACGCAGTACAAAAGTTGCGACCCACAAAGGTACCGTAAAAAAAACCTCCGTCGCATGCCCCCGCGCTAGGGACACGAGTAAATGCAGAGCATTGGGGGTGGTCACGTGACGTAGGTTGTGGTAGTTGGCAGTGGTAGTTGTAGTTGTTGTTGTCGTAGGGGTTGGGTAGTTGGGTTGCGAGACGAGAGAGAGAGAGAGATATGTAAGTACGTAACGTGTTATTTATTGCCATCGTTTGCACCCCACCAACTCTACGGGGCAATCGGTTGGATCTTTATTATTATTCTTTTCTTTCCTTTCTTTTCTTTCTTATTATCCCTCTCGGGAGGGCAGTGCGCCATCGTTGAAGTTCATAAGCGATGGAAGCAACACCTTCAACCAGTTCCGCGACGCGAGCCAACGTCAGCGTTGCAGTACCAGTTCAAGACATCGTGCCATCCTCTTCATCGACGGCGGCAGAAGACAAGGCGGCGAGACGGCGCGCTGCCGACGCCGAACGCAAGCGTCTGAAGCGCGCTGCCGATGCCGAAATTCGTGCACGAGAAGCCGCGGCCAAACGTCAACGTCGGGCCGCGGATCCTTCGCTCGGGCAACGAGTATATTCGTAGCGCTTGCAGTAGAGGGAGAGGAGGTAGCACCTGCTGCTGCAACGCCTCTTTCAACGCCGGAGCACGCGCATGCGCGCCCGCACCTGTTGTTGAGAGCGAGGAGGAGCGGGGGAGGGCTGACTGGCTGCGGACGCCGAGTTACGGACGCATAACATCGTGAGTTAAAGAAATGCTCTGCATTTAAAATGACATGGGCCCAGAAAGAAGGGCAAATAAGAAGAAGCAAGGTGTTTTACTTCGTTTACCCGTTTCTGCCTACTTTACAAATATTGCGGGTACCGTAACAACAGATTCACCCGCGAGGGTAAAATCGAGCCGGCTAGCCTACACCGTGAAAGCTATACGCAGGTGCTACTACTGACTCGAAACCAACCATACAACTTTTGCAGCATAGAGATCCCATATACAGAGCATGCCAGGGCTGCTTACGTCTAGTCCAGCAACTTAATAAACCCGGCCTCAGTGTTCGGTTCCAGTAGCCACCTCTACTCGGAGGAATGCTGGGAAACGAAACCGCTGACAAGTTAGCCCGAGACGCGCATTTATATATGTACTCGCTTGTTAAAAATGTTACCAGACGAACAGTGGATTTTGAAGACGAGCAGCCTCGAACATTGTAGGTTGCTTTAACGCACACGTTACCAACCATACCATAGCACAGGAACAAAACCAATAGAGGCGCCATTGCGTTTACACATTCACAAACATTCAGCATGAACACCGGCGTGGCGTTTTAAGTTAAATATTACATCATCGCAGCTGTTTCAACCCTTTGATATATCCCTTCCTTCAGTTTTCTTTTTCATCGGCTGCAAAAAACATGCGATGGAGCGGTCCGCTTGGTTTTAAAAATTTTGAAGGCGAGCCGCCCCGCATGCTTCTTTGTAGGGCGTTATATTGCCGAACCGTCTGTAGATTCCTAAACGGGACATATGTTGTGCCTACTCTCCCGTTTTCTAACGACCCTAGGCTTCTTGACAGTTGGTGGTTTCCGCGAATAGTGGTACCGCAAAAGCTGCTCGGCCAGGATTCGTTGTTGGAACAACTTACTAGGTTGATCCGCATTCTCACTCACTCACTCACTCACTCACTCACTCACTCACTCACTCACTCACTCACTCACTCACTCACTCACTCACTCACTCACTCACTCACTCACTCACTCACTCACTCACTCACTCACTCACTCACTCACTCACTCACTCACTCACTCACTAAGACATTGCCTTCACTGTTTATCTATAGTCGTCATCTTCACCATCATAATCATCATCGAATGTGTGTACATTGCAGAAAAAAGGCCTTTTCTATAGGCCTCCGAAGTCCACTGTGCCGCAATGTTCGGGCAGTTCTTTGCCACCGAATTTGCTCATTTCCTGCTTGTATCGAATTCATGATGTCTACCTATATCTAGCCCCGTCTTTTCATAGCTACTGTTTATCTGGTGGTCGGCCGATCGGCATTTTTTTCTCTTGATATTCCCAGGCCGACTCCAGCTCTACCTGTAAATTCGAGCTTTATGAATTTGACCTGAGTTTATTCCCTGATGCAAGACGCTTGTTTTTAATACTTAGCATTGCTGAATGGTATAGCTCAAGTTTTCGTTTCATGTGCTTAGTTAAGCGCCAAGTTTTTCCCTCTTAAGTCATAACGCTGGGAGTACTTATTGAATTTATGTCATTCTTTTCAGAGACAAATAGCCTAGCGTTGTTTATTTGATAGCGGTTGCTTATTGAACCCGCCATTACTAATTCAGAGCGTGCTTTTTTTCTCTGTATTGAGGTGAGCATTGAACGCATGCCCATGCAACTTTTGCGGAAAGCGCCGGTTGTCTAAATAAACACCTGGCGACTCATTAGTTGGATTAGTACACGCGGGCAGTATATTAGAACTTCTTGTTCTGGGTGTAATTTTAATTGGGTGTTGATGGGCTGGGGGTATTTTCGTCGGGGTGAACAGCTTTGTGGGACTGAGAAAAATGCAGAGAAGAACTTCCCCACACAAGTCCAGACTTTCCAATATCCTCCCTCAAACACAGATAAACGCATGCTATAAATGCGAAAATTCGGTCATCCTATTTTATGCAACGTGGGACGTGACTATCATCTCGACTGCTGTAAACAAAACGACATATTCAGCAAGGCTATGAGAGGCAAACGGCCATGTATTCGAGATTTAGGGGCACGTTAAAGATTCCCTGGTGGTCGAAATTAATCCGCAGCTCTCCACTACGGCAGGCCTCATTGTCTGTGTAACGTCGGCGTGTTAAACCTCAAAATAAATCAAGTCAATTAGGTCTAGCGATCTCCGACTCTTCTGTAAGTAAGAGGGAAACCGGAGAGAAGAATCCGGGCCCCTAAAAAGAGGGCACCCCCGCCTAGTTCAATTGCAGCACTTCTTTTTTTTCTATTGATGTTTTCTCTCTCTCTCTCTCTCCTCTCTCTCTCTCTCTCTGACTCTACCATTTGAACAAATCGACATAAGAAAATATCCAAAAGTTATGTAAGTTTTGTCCAGCAAGAAACTTCCTACAGGTATGTTCGCCGATTCGACAGCTACTTTGCTTAATACTGCCTACCCCATGTTGAACTTGATCAAAGACATCACGCAGCCAAGTTGCCCACCAACGCGACCAAGGGTTCCTCACGTGGTCTTAAGCACTTTTTAATATAGCCGCTAATTATCATTCTACGTATGAAGGTGAGAGAGGAAGAATAAACTTTTATTTAATTCAACAGGGGGGATTGTACTGAAGCTTGAAGGCGGCGGCCTTAATCCAAGATGCCTTGATGCAAGGTTGTAAGCAATCGTCATTTTTTGATCGTCATCCCAGGCCACATTGTTCCTGATAGCGCGAAGGTGTAAGCATTCTAGAAACTGGTTATCCAAGTAACATCAGCATATTAATAGCATGTGCGAGTACCGCACGTATGCAATGAAGATAACACCGGCATCATCTGATACAGCAGTCAGGAACCCGTCAAAGGCATTCAAATGTCTGGTTGCTTGCGAGAACAGCATCTGGAGGCTGGTCTCTATTTAATATATTGTCTGCTGCATTAAGTGGCGAGAGCTTACAATTCAGTATTTTGTTGTTTTTTTGCAAATAGTTATAATATATAAAAAACATGCTGTCATCCCTTGTAAAAAGAAGTTTTCCACATTTTTTTTTTGCACCTGCACTTTCCCAGTGCCTAAAATATGGGGAAGGTTCTCTCTTACTATTAGAGGGTTTTACCCTCCGTAGTCTCCTGAAAAAATAAAAATGGCCGAGTGCCTGCTTACTTCATTGCAACTGTCATTGAACGATGATAGTATTACGCTGCCCTGGCCAAGTAACCCCCTTTTTTTTCCTTCCCTACCTGAACAAACGTAATGCTTGTTCAATTTATTTTCGTTTTTTCTGAGGGTGTATTGGTCGCGCACGACCTGCTGGAACCTTTTGTTTCTGCTGTTTATGCGGAAGCTGGAGACTACATGTTTGGTTTGTGTTTGCTTTTATCTAGCCTCACTGTGGTGCTGTTTTCAGCTCCCTTTTTTAATTTCTATCGTTGAAACGAATCCAGCATGTATTGTTAGCTTAAAGAACGCTGGTAAATTTGGTTATGTACTTTAGTTTTGCCTGAACTGAGCCTGACATTTTGTTTGCTCTGAATGTGTCTACATGCATGATCCATGGACGGTTCGGAACTGTCCTTGCCTACATACATGTCGTGGTCAAGTATTCTTTAACTGGTTTCTGGTTAGTCCTCCGCTGAGTCGAGAGAAAAACCGGCTGGCACAATAAAATTTTCGCGCTTAGGGGCCTCAGGACCGACTATAGTCATTAGAAATACCGCGCTATATATACAGAACATAAGTGCCCTCCCATACCATGATGAGACTGCATGTTCGTCCCTATCTGTCTAGTTTTATTGCTCCGCGTTTCTAACTTTACGGCGAAAGCATCAACGCCCCAATTCGCAAAATGTGGCTCCCGGCGTCGGCGTTACCTAGAGATGGTATGAAAAATGGCCGACAGGGCAAACAGAATGAAAGCAAAAAAAAAAAAATTGGTAGGTCTGGAATTAGAACCCGGGTCTTAAAGAATGCGATTCTAACAAACACCTTTGCACCACCGCGGAGCCCTGCCTTTAGCAATCAAAAAGTGGATCTAGGGGATGCGCTGTGCCCTTCTGCTTAAGAAATTGGGCTAGTCATTTTTATTGAGGGCTTCAAAAGAAATATGACCATGCTATTTATAAAAGTAACAAAGAAAACTTTGCGCTAATAGCGATATGTGGTTAATACAAGGCGAAGAGGGCAGCAAACGAAAAAATAAAAACAACCCCCTCTGTGGGAACGCGCAAATACCCCCAATAAAAAAAAAAGAAAAAGAAAATAAACGATAAAACCAAAATGACGCAAAGGGAATATGACCATGGCGATGGTAATCAAGAGGACACCATCACAGCACTGGAGGCCCACAGAAATGTTTGTATCACGCTACCTATGACATAGCAAAGCTTGTTTGGGCTTGCAGTGTATACGTAGGTCAAAGAAGGACGTTTGACCTGGTCTTCCAGTGTTAATAAGAACAAAACGACGCAAAGCATCAAGGACATGTACATGATAATAGCAGGTCAGAATCTTCCCGAATGGATGCATACATGCGTAATTTGAGCCGGCTAACTTTAAACCCAGCGAAACACTTGTAACCGAGTAGGGTATGTGTGCTCGTAAAAAGGGCGATTGTCAAAGCCGGCAAGTCACAGTATTAGAGAGAATAAATGACGCAATCTGAAAAAGGTAATGAGGACTGAAATGAAAACACAATAACCCCGCTGGACACATTTCTCTACGTCAGTGCTGTCATTACTGTGATGGACTCTGAAGCGTTTGTCCCCCTTGAGGCTGTGAAACTTGGTCGCCCATAGAAGTACACTTCAGAAGAAGATGCAAGGGAACGCAAAAATACAGCATAACCAGTGGCTACGGAAGGGGGTGGTCAGAAGGAGGGGAGGTCAATACCTCCCCCATTTCCAGGTTTTTAAAACGAAGGCGCCCAGCTCCCTCTGGTCTTGGCACGATTAGACAAATTACGGGCTTAAAACAAAATGATAAACACTGGCTGGAGTGGTCGAAAGCGCGAGGCTCAATACGACTGAGTCATTTGGCCAGAACTTCGGACCCGCCTGTCAAATTTAATCGTTACATATTACCCTATTCGCCTTATTTGTTTTCTTGTAAGTTGTTACTGGTCCCCAGGTGGTCAAAATGTATCCGGAGCCTTCCACTACGGCGGTCCTCATAGCTCAGGTGTGGCTTCGGCGTGCTAAACCCCACAATCAATCAATCAATCAATCAATCAATCAATCAATCAATCAATCATCAATCAATCATCAATCAATCAATCAATCAATCAATCAAACAATCAATCAATCAATCAATCAATCAATCATCAATCAATCAATCAATCAATCAATCAATCAATCAATCAATCAATCAATCAATCAATCAATCAATCAATAAAGAAAAATAGATAAATAAATAAACTTGTTATTGATGCATAACTAACACTAGAGTTTTGCTGTTTTGTAAGGACGAGTGAATAATTTTCTTCCCGTAGTTTTCTCCGGTAAGTTACTTTCGGCTATATCATGCGTGAAGGCCTACACTGCAGTTGGAGTGCCACGCAGAGTGAATGACTGCTCTTTCCTTCCAAACAAATAAGAACTTTGATTATTAAATACACAGGATATTTCAAATCGGTAAAGAGCTGTTACTTTAAAAAAATGTTGTTTGGTTCAACACTCTAAATGCCAAAACAGACTAAATATATATATTTCAGAAAATAAAGCGCTTAGTTTCGCGGGCCCTTCATTTCAAGGGGAGTATCTGCCCACATACGTGCCGTGTGCATAAATTCGGACTAAATGTTCGTCCCCGCCGATATATAGGAGTAACGGGAAGACGAAACGCATGCAGTTAGTCTCTTTGCTGCGTCGTTAATCCCCTAATGGCGTCGTCGTTGCCCTTTCGCGATATGTCTGCGAACAGTTTATATTTCAAAACACAAGGCATTGCAGTCACTGGGTGCTTTAGATGGTGCCACGGGAGAAATATTGATGTTCGTTATAAGAAAATCGCCTAGGGTTAGTAGAGGCGTCGGGTAATGGCAAGGAGCGGCGAAGCGCGATTGTCATACGCTTCTCGGCGAGGTTATGTTGATACGCTGTGTTGCATACGATTCGTGCGAGATAATAACGACCAATGAAAGCTTTCAAGCGCCTTAGCAGTAACTCAAAAATGACAATAGCAAAAGTGGATTCCTGAGCGTAATGAATATGTATATGTTTAACAGACTAGAAAAAACGCATGTTGCTGATGACAACTGCAAAACGAAAATGCTCGCTACAGGTAAGCGTCTCGAAGTTATCTTTTACACTCGGTACATAATTGCCTTGTGCACCAAGCTATGAAATGCTGCAACTGCTATAAACCCGCTTGCATTTCACAGTCGCAATCGTCTAGCGACGCGAATTTGAGGAATTCAGGCTAAGCAACACCGAATTCGCTTTCGCCGATGCAGGAAAATATGGCATGTTTCCTTATTCTGACACTCACACAGACGACACCTTTCACATACGTTACATAGAGCACTTAACATATGTATCGAACACTTAGCTTGCGCTAATTTGTGCGGAAACAAATGAGTCGTCCGATCGCCCAGCTACCTATCTCAACTAGGCGACGACGAGTTGATTGTTATTTACGAAAAAACTATGGTTGTGAGGCTCTACTTCGAATCGAACTGAGCAATAGTCTCTAAACCTAGCGAAGCGCTAAGCGCAAGGCGCAAAACGCGGTCACGTTCGCTTGCACAGATACAAATTCGGGCACAAGTTGCAATGGATCTGTAGGCGAAAAGCAAAAACGCCCGTGTGTACGAGATTTCGGCGCACGGTAAAGATCCCCAGGTGGTCGAAATTAATCCGGAGCCCTCCACTACGGCGCGCCTCATCGCCTGCGCTGCGTCGGCGCGTTAAACCCTACAATCAATCAATGCAATGGATCTGTTGCGTTGTACACAGAACTACACGCTGTACACTTGAATATTATCTGCCGCAAAAACCACCTGGCGGCGTGGTCTAGCGGATAGCGCGTCGGGTTCCTTGTGTATGTTCCGGGCGTCGGGGTTCGATCCCTGGCGGTGCTGGAGTTTTTTCTTTTTTTCCGCACTACGCAGTTCGTCCTTGGGAGTATCGGAACGGACCATCCGGGTGGGGGACTAACCGTTCGTCCCCTCGCAGTTAGTCCCCAAAGGGACTAATGATTGTGGCAGAGGCCGTTAGTCCCCGAAAGGACGAACTTTTAGTCCTTTTTGCCTAAGAGTGAAGGTACAGATCTAAATGCCAAAACAGACCTATCCGAAAAAAATATATATATTTCAGAAGCCGGAAGTAAATGCGCTCTAGTTTCTAAAACCACAAAATCATAATTATGGATTGGTTTGAGCCCCCTTTCTCCCACAGCCACCGCTTTGAAAACACTACCGAAACCTCTGCAACCTCAGCGTTCCGCTGCACTCCTACCGATAAAGCACCCTCTGTTGGCGGGGGCGCACTGATGCCATTCGTAGTTATTCCCAGGCTTTCGTTCCGCAAAACCCGTCGATTTTTGGAAGGGCCCAGGCATGTAACATGTTCTCGCCAAAGCTGGTCTTTGCAATACAAATTATTCATTGCGCTCGGAGTCATATACATCGGGTTTTTGCTACCTTTGTGTGGTCGTCTACCACGGAGCTAATGAAGCGCGACAACCTTTTTAGACCGGTCTGCGCTGGCGGGCTGGGCTTCACCTATCTCTTTGAACGGCAAAGAGTTACGGGGTTCTTCTTTTTTCGGGGCTCGTTCCACCCTGTTATTCGTGCTTTTTTGCAACTTAACCACGCTGAGGTTATGCCTGATCTTATTGTCTCGTCAGTGCTCTTGACCAGACTTGTTGTGGTGTTATGTATGAAGTGTACACATCAATACAGTTTTTGCCGGTTCGTTTCGCCCAAGGTTATATGTTGTGTGTCTCGTGTTAATCTCTACAAGGACCTAATTTCCATGCTTTTCCCAGCGTCACTGTACTGAACTGATTATTCTAACTTAGCTGGACAAGATGTGTTCTGACGTGTCCGTAAAATGCTGCTTTGTGCCTCATTAAAAACGTCCTTCTTCAAACTGCACAGCCATACTTTGCCTGTAAGGCATGGCTGCACAACCGAAACATTTTTGTGTCTTCTGTGAATCGTTGGCTGTGCGATGTACCGGAAAATATTGAGCACTGCTTCATAAATTGTAAGGATGCCATACCATTTTGGAATGTCCTCCAAAGAACTGTTAAGAAGGACTTTGACTTGACTCTGCATGGCATACGGTATCTCGTATCACCCGCATATGGTGATGTGCCATATGATTGTTTTTTTCTAATCGCCCTGCATAGCTTATGGAAAACGCGAATGCTGTATAGGTACGCTGAGCCTATGGTTTCTTGCAGATCACACTTCTGCCACATGATCATTAATCTTAAAGACGTCTATGGCCAAAATGATTCTCGCCCTGATGGGTATGCCCTCCTTATTAATTGTTCAATGTTGCCCCTATAATTAACTATCTGTACATAATTGTTCCTCGTGTTTAGTTTTTTTTCAGCTCGTAATTATCTCATTTGTATGTGTACGCAATCAACTCATTTGTATCTGTACATAGTTGTGAATATGTGTTGTAAATATAGTTTCCTACATTGACAAGTAGTGCAATAAACACCCGCCGAGGTGGCTCAATGGCTATGGTGTTGTACTGCTGAGACCAAGGACGTGGGTTCGATTCCCGGCCGTGATTGAATGACCTCTAGGGAAGGCCATTAGCAGCAGGACTTCTGTCAAGGTTTCGTGCCTCTATTCATCATTTTGCCACCGCAGATTTTCTGGTGGTTCCCTTACGCAAAGTGAAATGGCTGATGATGTTGTGGGCACAGATTGAAAAATAATTATTATAGGAAATGGTTCAACGCGTCAAGTTCGAACCACATGGAACCCTTCAAGTTTCTAATTACGTCGCAATATTGTGTTCAGGCTACCATAGTCTTTACGATAGCGTAGCTTTAACTGGGCCGTCAAAAGGTAGCTGTTTATTTGCTGCTGGAAAAAAAAGAAAAATAAGGCGCACGCTTGTGAGCATTCAGTAGAAAACCTAGCCCTTCCGATAACCAGTTTTCTCGCAGTTTGGTTGTTTAGGTAAAACAGGACAAATATCCAAGAATATTGTAACCACTTACCCGAATTCAAGTGCAACGGACAGCTGCTTTCTTAATGCGTCCATCCCGTCTCATTAAGGTTTGAAGGTTCCTAACCCAATACGCACATAAAACATGCAGACCACGGGCCCACTAAAGACCCCTAATCGGGCAATATGAGAATGCCAAAAAATCAGTAGGCAGCACAAAGTGACATCAGCACATGTTAAACCTAGAACAATTGCACTCAAGTAGGCTTCGCGTACCCGCAACGCTTCGCTAGACGAACGGGCGACTCTCACCCAACTAAGCTGCAACAGCGTTAAGGGCGAGTCACTTTTTAGCATTCCTATGGGATTTACTACTTCATGACCTGCGGGCATAAAAAAACATCGGGGCCGAATACGGAAAGCTTTACAAATTCATACAAATATTCCCAGCGCCCTAGTAAGCCTATTTTAAAAATATGTGCCTTCGGTACTCAAACACGCAGAACTCTCACTTCCTAGACAGCTAGCGCCATCTAGTGAAAACGAGAAAAAGCCGAAATGTATTCTCGGTTTATTTTTATTTCATTAAAAAGCGTTGTATTTCTAAAAGAAGCAAACTAGGTCTTATTTTTATACCTTTTCTTATTGGTATACGATGCTTCTTAAGCCCGTGGGTCACGAATCAGTCAGGCCCACAAGAATGTGATCAGATGAGTCGACCATAAACTAGCCTAAACCCTCTTTTCCAAATGTTGCTTGCGGGAAGCATTTTCGTGATTTCTATGCCAGAGAGAGAGAGAGAGAGAGATAGAGAGAGGGAGAGACCGAGTAAACTTTATTAAAGAAAAAGAGCCAAGTGCTCGGTTTCTTCAGTTCAGGACCCCGTTGGAGAGTCCAGCCGTCTCAGCCCGGTGAATCAGCCGAAGCTGTTCATCGGCGCTCGAGCTGGCCAGTTCGTCCTCCCACTGCTCAACCAAGGGGTTAGAAATCACGCAAAGTGAGGGGTTGAGCTGACACTCCCACCCCATGTGGTATAGAGGGCAGGGTGCTTCGCAGAATCGATGCCAGAATCCTGGCGCCTGCCTCCAGGTAAGATCGGCCATGGGACCACCAGGGACTCGAACGCGGGGGCTATAAATCGCAGCCGCTGCTTAGGTGGATCGCGAGCTAGCAAGTGCACGCAGGCTACGCGGAAAACATGCGCATCCAGAAACCCCGTAAATGCATCCCCAGCTTTCTCTCTCAAAACTCGGAATTCACTGGAATCTAGTGGAACCACTCCAGGAAAGTGATATTTCGCGTGGAGCAGGGAGTCGACTTGGACAATAACGCTGTAAAGATACTTTCCAGAACTCTAAAGAGTGCGTAACTCACGGTCATAAGTTACTGCCCATACATTTAAATGAAATAGTTTCCTTTCCTCTACAACATAGTATATTTAAGTGCAAAACTTGAAACTCCGCGCAATGCAAGCTTTAGCCCTCAATATTAGCAGTGCCAAAACGCTTTAAAAAGAACCTAAATACCTTTAGAGTAATTACTTTTGAAAGAATTTCTTCGGACCGGAAAGCTGCAACTGCAAATGCGGAGCACTTTCGCGGCCCGGCTTGTCGTCGTGGCTTGTCCGCTGTCACGCTAGCTAGCCACGCAGTGCCGCGACGTCACGCACCCAAACAGAGGCTTCGAAAAGATGCTCGCTTGTTCCTCGATTCAGCCTTCCGCCCAAAAGTTGAAGATACTTGAACAAGATGTTTATATATGCAGAACCGTTCGAAAGTCCTAGAACGTTTGGCACTGGGCGTACAGGGGGAAATAAAATAAATGCGAACAACGGAGCGCACATCCTCCGACGCATGCTGCATCATCTGGCTGCAAAGTCAGTGAGCTGCACGCATGCGTACTTCTTTGACAGCGTTTGAGAGTGTAGCCTACATTTATGGGAAATGCTTGAGCAAGAAGCGACGCCGTATTTTCCTTTATTTTAGGTGCGAAGCTCCTAAAGCCATGGGTCTGCCATCCCTTGTGTCTCGTGGTACGCGACCGCCGCTTGCTTTCGGAGATGTCGCAAAGTGGGCCGCGTTGCACGCGCAAGAACCGGTTGCAACCGGCAGCACAAACTCGGCACCGGGAGCGCGAGCTTGTCTGTGTTAGCCAACGGAGGCGCGAGCGCACGTGCACTGCGAGGGGGAGATCACGCAAGAGATCACGCCACGAACGCAGGCAGTCGTTCTCGGAGATCGAACGAGACGCAAGGACCTTTGCTCGTTTCCTCTCGTCTTGTTGGGCACAAGTTCTCCCTAAATAAAAGTTCTTTCTTAACCGTTGTGTCCCATCCTACGTGACAAATTGTGGTGGAGGTGCGGGGTAGTCCTCGATGGCGCGGGGTCTTTCACCAGGTCTGGGCCTGGGAGCATTGACTCCGAAAATAAAATGCGAATCACTGCTTTGCACTTGACAGATTTCCCGTTGAGTGGAACTGCTTTAGCCTTTTAAACGTGGGACCAAAAGATGCTCCTGCTGAAGCAGCAACACTTATTTTTCGATAACAGAAAGCGCACGCATTCTAAACAGCGCTTAAGCTGCTCATCCCGTAGCATCTGCAATGACTAGATTTTCACATTACCGCCCCATGTTCATGTGACGGTGATGAAGCAACTCGACTTACACTAATTCAGATAGACAATTATTGCAGGGTACGCTTCTGAATAACAGATTTTTGACGCGAGAGTGCCCACATACTCGAAGCCCCCGCAAGTTCCGGGTGGACATTGATGGGAAGTACTATAGTTTGTTGCGTGAAAGAAAAATTTCCCGCCCATTTCTAAGAAAAGTTGAAAGAAGCTCTGAAGCTTTCTAACGAGGAACTGTGTCAAAAGTGCGTCAAGACGTTAAGTAGTGAGTCCAAAAGTGCGTCCAAAACTGCGTCCAATCGATCGCCAAACTTTCAAAGACACAAATCGTAAACGAAGAACGAAACTCATGCGACGATACTTCGCGCACTAAGTAAACGCATCTACGAGCGATCTAATGTGTACCGATGAGCAGTTTGTGAGATAAAGGCATACTACTGCAACCCTTCTTCATGATAGATGCGTGTATTGTCTTAACTAGAACCGTTCCTTTTTCGCGATTTTAAAGTAACCCTTTTGACACAACGGAAGTCCGGTTCAACGCACGCGCCGTGTGTGCGCATATGTTATCACAAGTTTTCTTTCCACCATCTGGTCTATGGGCTAACGCATTAGTTTTTTAACTGGACGCCATAGGTCCACTAGGAAAGCTTTCGCTTTGAAAGAATACTTTCTCTGCTCAATATGGAAGGCAAGGGACAGTATGCCGACGAAGGATCTTTCATTTTTGTGGATAGCGATGACTCCCACAATCTCCCGTACAAGTTTGCATTTTTTCGATTGCCGCGATGACATAGGCTTGTCCGGCGTTCCTTCGCTATTTAAACTAGTCTAAGTTTGAGTTTTGTACTAACTAGCTCCGGTTAGGGCTATTTTCTGCTAGTGAGGTTGTTGCACACTACATTGATGGGCAAAATATTAATGATAGTACCGCATTAAAAAATGCTTGTTTAATTAAGGAACCAGCTCCATCGCGGTTCTTTATTTGTTGCAATCGTGTGTGACTTGCAAGGACTTCTTGGACCTCCTTTCGCGTGTCTGAATCCATGCCACAAATAAGATACTGAGAAAACTGGGTTACTGGAAATCGCCGCGCCGGGTGGGTAACCGACGTCAACCGACGTCCTACTGGTCGTCCTCGGGTCAGTAATTGATTAGAAGCGCGCGCATGCAGGCATTGCCCTGCGTTTCACGTCGGTTGCGAGCGTGTTCACGGTCAAAAACCGATTGCTAGCAGCATACAACTGACGCTCACAAATAAGGCACAGCTACCGAAATGAGGACGAAGATTAAAAAAAAATGGTAGTTTAATAGAACTAACTAGTATAACAATTTTCCAAGTACAGGTGATAACTGACCCAACTGAACTCATTATTGAATTTTAATATTGATCATTTTTGATGACATCCCTATTTAAGAGGATTTCTGGCGTCGTCTAGAAACAACTGCTACGCAAACTGTAACAGATTGTTCTTTCGAGAACGCCAGCCGCTGCCTCCTTTTCACAAAGCCTCGTAAAAAGGGAAGCAAACGCAAGAAGCGAAGTGAGGTTCTAGGCTGTTTGATCCAAGCCAACGGAAACGAGCGTCTTTTTTAAAACTGACGACTTTCGTTATAATCGATCACATCACCGTTTTTCTCGCAATGGCGTTACTCCTTAAAGTATATTGTGTTATGCGTGTGCGAGATAATGCACACCTGTTCAAACAAATGAACGCATGTCTATAAAGCAAATTCCGCAAATTCCGCAAATAAAACAAATAAAGCAAATTCCGCACCAAATACCTACTAAAGTTATTTTACGTTTCATTAGTTGGCGAAGTCGCCTTTGTTCGGCTCGTTTATTATACATTAGAAATTTCCCATGCCCATTAAATGGTGACACCGAAGCTCAATTTTCCGCTGTGTTTCAGACGGATGTCACTTAAGGGATACTAAATTGGAATGAGTAGATCACAAGGCCCCGAATGCAAATACACCTCCCGCTGTAGTAACAGTTTTTTCAAAAACGCCGAAAATTCCGAAAGCGTGAAAACAGGAATCACCGCTCGATGCACTCTCCCGCACTAGTTTTTGTGGCATCACGAACATTGCGTGCTGAAGCAGAGTGCTGGTGGAGATGGCTAAAATTCTTTGCGAAATGAACACTTTGTAAGAGATAAAATAACCTCAAAATGTATGCGAAAACCCCAGCTCAGTAGATGTGTCTCAAAAAGCCTTTTCTGTTGCTACAACTGCTGGTAATGTTTGTTTTAGTTGTTATACTGGTTGATTGTTTTGCACAACTTGCACGTACCGTTTGCAAGACACGCATGAGGTCACACGAGAGTATTTCCTTTTTCGCAGTGTTTATTTATATCTGACAACTTGCCTATAAAAATGCGAGATTACTAGCCCAGTCGGCTAAATGCCGTGTGCGGCATTCAGCCGCCTGGCTGGCAAATCACGCAGGTAGTTTCTTCTGTTTTTCGTAAGTGACACCATATTTCAATTGAAAATCCCTTAAATGACTGAATGAAAAGGGTGGTAACAATTCATGGTGGGTCACATGAACGTTTACATCACACCAATATTGAACGGAAACAACACCAGTGAGTGACAGCTAAAATACATACGCCTAAAAAAGCAAAGCCTCGATTGATGCCGAACGAAAGCCTAGATAACTTCCAATAGTGTTATGTAAGTTTATACCGGAAACTATTCAGCCTTAGGTGCTCCGTAACGTAACGCCTCGGCCCGTGCCTTGCTGCGTGCCTGAGAAGCTGGTAGAGTCGGCAGCTGTACACGTAGAAAACTCGGACATTGGTCCTCATTTGTTAAGCTAGGGGGCTTACGATCCGAGGAAATATCGTGTATACATGGGGAGGTAATTTTTCGCGCATAAATTATCCAGCGTCGCACAAGTCAAGAATTTCACGCTCTCTGAAATACTCCATTTGGTGGAGCAATGCATGGTGTTAGCGCACTTAAGGCTGTGAACGTGTAATTCCTGTTCTTTCATTTTTACTATTCAAAGCCCTTTTCAAAGCCCTATCATTAAAAAATTCTTTAAAGCTTAGCCTGTCTGGTTGCACAAGCGGGTTTAAAACCGTGAAGCCAATTCCAAACGGCTTTTGGTAGCCAGAATCTACCTACCTGTTATCTACTGATTTATAGCTGCCGCATCATTAGCTAACTACGGCTACGACTTCCCGGCCGTAAGGTGCAGCACACGTGAACCCCCTCTGTCACGTGTAGTTGCCATTGTCTTCAATTTTACTGTAGCACAAAATGTTTTATTGAGTGGCTCTAGGCATAACCGCACGTTTAGTTCAGTGCAAGTTATCGGAAACCCTTAAAAAAAAACAGCTCGTTCCTCTTAGCGTCAATATCACCTTCAAAGTCAGCCAAGGTTAAGTCAGGTGCCACGTGGGGTTGCGCTATAAAAGCGTCTACTCGTTTGTTCGTTAGAGGGGGGGGGGGCGTGTTATTCACAAAGGAAGATAGAGGAAAAGAGTAATGGATGCCCGCTACATACAAATGCTTAAAGAAGGCGGTGGCTACATCCAAGTTCAGTGCATGTTCGTGCCTACAGCGCCGACTGCGCCAAGGAGCGTCTATGTTTTGTCTTGCAGTCGTTTAGTGTGGGAGTCCAGTGCGCGCTCTTGGCGCGGCAAATGAGCTATGGCTCGACAAACTTCGTTTTATCGCCTAAAACCACAGTAAATTCATACCTAAACTCTCCGTAACCTCTCTGTCGTGAGCTACAAAGCTTCGCTGGTCATCCATCTGTCCAGAGTGGCATGGCTCGTGGCTTAGTCCCACTCACGCACATTAACCGATATGACTGACGTAGCGAAGACTAATGGCTGCGTGAAATGATGCGACAGCAACTAGGCTATTGAACGTTGCCGTAATAGGGTCGCTTTGAAGTACAATGTAAGCACTGCAGAGGGCAAGACCATTGAAGTATCCCAACCTGGCGATAAAAGTTCAGGGACGTACATAGCCCGTTTTTCCGGATGAACCTGCACATTCTTCATTAACGTTGATAACAGATTATGGGTAAGTATAAAAGAAGCTTTGCCCCAACTCTAGCCATCCTTGGTACGTCGCCGAGATCACAGAGGTAGGTAAACTTCTTTGGTAACGTTAGGCGGCTTCGCATTCGGTGAGGTCGTTACTGAATTTCTGGTCAATACCGCGGCCGCTATAACTTCACCGCTTTGGGTAGGTTTCAGTCGTTGCCATTAGCATCGTGTGTATTTATTTGGTGTGTATAATTTTTTATACTGATTTATTATGACGTTCAACGCGCCGACGCTACACAGGCCATAAGACGCGCCGTAGTGGAGGGCTCGGGAATAATTTTGACCATTTGGGAATCTTTAATGTGCCCCGAAATATGGAACACACGGGCATTTTCGTTTTCTCCTCCGCCAGAAAAGCAGGCGCAGCGGGATTGCCTACGCCAGTTTTTATATCAATTATACAGTCGACTGTGTTGCCGTTGTTTTATGTTAGGAATCTTAAAATGAAATTCCATAAATAAGAAGGACGTTTGAACTGTTTGAACGTTTGGTGATATTTAAGTAATTATATATCTAACAGCAGGGCTGTCTAAGCTTTTAGTTCCTCCATCTAGTGTTACCAGGAAGCTTAGACTAGCCTAGCGTACGTTAGCGTGCGCTTTAAAAGGAGACACAGGTGCGGTCGTGGACTTGCGCCCCGTGAGGAGCTTGCAAAAATACCGAGCGCACGTGAGCGTGTGTACGTGAGGAGCGCCTGGCGTCGGCAAGCTTGACCTTCCAGAAGACTCTTCCCATCACTCGTGGCGGGATCTCTCGCGTGCTCTTCTCCTTGCCAGTTCACGTGATTTCACGCCTGAAGTGGGGAGCATAGACATAGAGTTCGTGCTACAGACGCCGAGTTCGCGATTGCGGCTGTCGAGGGTTTTAGCGCGCGCTACCGAGGTTTCACATAAACATGTGAAAGCATGCGGACAAAACGATCCCGGCCTGCCAGTCACGGAGAACATTCAGCGGCAAGTTCGGACATCTATGTGAGGTGCAACAGCCGGATCTACGACGAATGGAAAGGGGCTGCCAGCTCTGCTGTTTCGCAAGTCTTGCACCACTAGTTCAAGCTGCGAGATTTTTTTGCGATAATTGGGCCATGCAACGACAAACAGAAAAAAACATTCAGTAGTTCAATGTCAATCATATTGTGCATTTTACTCTGACAGTAACACCTGCACGAAAAGAATATGCGCTCCGTGTAGGAAACGAGAAAGACTACAAGCTCGGCAACTGAGAAAGGCTCATCGCTTTATTTCCCATCACCGTTCGCTTTTTATTAATTTCACCATCCTATTTCACCTTTCACTCCTGGTGTTTTTTATGCCTCATATTTACATTGCTAAGGCGAAAGTAGACAATTTAGATGCGCTGCTTATTGTACATCAAAATATACGGAACCGCTGCCCCCCTGTGGTGGCGTTGGGGGTCGGCAACTTGTATATTCAGTGCGTGGCTGTTTTCAAAGCTCAACGGCTTAGCCAAGTACAAGGGACTGCCATCTTTCTTAGGGGGATTGTTGGTATTTTTTCGAAGCGGAAGGCTGAACACAATTTTTATGGAGGTTTAAAGGAACAAAAAGCACTTTGGGCTGCTCAGTTACTTCAATCATTTGTGGCTAACTGAAGTTAGATCGACATAAGAAGTTGTTTCGGGGGAGCCAAACAATTTTTTTCTTCTCGTTGATGAGTACACAAAAACTAAGCAAGACATAATTCTTTTAGCTCCCACTCCTCCCTCCGCATATTTGTGTTTTTTACTACGTTATCCTTCCACACATGTAGCCCGCGCATCCGCATTGTTGTTCGTAGTTTACTTCCACGGCCCCATTCGGCTTGGAAAGGCACTGGCGAAGCCTTCACTGGCGTCTCTACGGTCCAAGGATCGCCCTTTGCGGTTCAAAATTCATAGCTTAAAATAAATCTCTCGGAAAGTATAAAAATTTCTGACTGGCTTGATTGCCTCTGCAAGTTTGCCTACATTTGGTGGAATTTTAATGCACTTAACAAACTTTTTTACGGGGTGTTTGGAACAAAAAAACTGCCGCTAGGCAGGTTTTGTGTTAAAACCCCACGCTAAGCCAAATGTCCTAGACAACCGGCACTTTCACGATATAACAAAGTCAGTGTTCTCTTCGGGGCATTAAAATGAAGCAAAAGTGCATAATTTTGTTTCTTAATACTTTAGTAGTTTTAAAGGCTGCTAAAGGCGCTTCCACAATGTTTACTCAAGGCTTTCTTTGTTTTGAGTAACGTTAAAGAAAAAAAAACATTTTTTTTTCGCAGAAAGAAAACACCATGCAGATGTTCATTTTTCTCGTTCTGCTGGCCCTGACCACAACCCTGGGTGAGCCGATTGTGTAATATGCTTGTTTTGTTTATATTGTTTGGAGAATGGCTGCATAAACATATGTTGTGAAATGTGTTTGATTTCCAAATAAATTTCTGATTACTCGCACATCATCCTCGAAATTTAGTTCTCTAATCACCTTTTCAGCAGAATGTTCATTGAAAACGTAAACAACAATTGGGAAATGAAAGTAACTGAAGTGAATTGCTATATCTTGAGTTATTTATTTGGGATAAAAGTAAGTTACTTATTACTACACAACAACCTCGTAAGACGTCTGGTTTCCCTTGTATTCTAGCAAACCACAATCCGAGTTAAAAACAGAAACAATGTGAAATAAAGGATTTGAAGGGAAATAGTCTCTCTTGTGGAATTTATTTGAGATAGCAATGAAATCACACGAGTTATGGCTCTCTGTGTTTTCTAGGACTACTGACTAGCTGACCAGTGACTGTTCCGGAGTTAAGGACCTGGCAAGAATATGCCATTCATTCTTAACTAAACTCTGTGAGGAAGTGAGGAAGGAAAAAGGAGTTTATGGTTACGTTTCACGTGCATTTTATCGCGGTGGGGAAAACGAAGGTAACCCGTATATAGAGCCACATTGACCGACTTGTACTTATGGTTTTTTAGAGTTAAAATGAAGTAAAACGTCTAGAAATACCTAACGCTGATCTTGTCTTTTGTGCCTTCTTTTTGTCATATTGCTTTGACGCCAGATGCCCCCCTTGGTAAGTATTTCGTTTTTCATTGCTCGGAATCAGAAACCACATGCAGATTGAAATCTGAAGCCCATGAAAACCAAGATTGCCCGTCTCTCGTTACATTTAGCAGAACCTTTGGCAATCGTAAGAACAAGATAGCTTCAAGCCTGTGCACCCGTCTCAAACTTCCATTACGCACCCGATGAGGATAAGAGGAGCTCTTATTTCCTTACGTAAAATCTAGTTCCTTGCGCGCATGGCAGTGCATGCAGTTTTTACTAGACCATGCACAGATAGTATCGCCATAGGTATTCTCACGGCCAAGAGGTTTAAATCTAGTATTTCTTAAACCATGCGATCGTGTGCCTGTGTATCCACCTTATTATTCGGGGTGCTCGACTTCCAGCGAGGTAGCCCTCCCGAAGACCTCATTCGTCAAGTGACCCAAGAATCTTTAATAAGCGCAGGATGCGGGCTTCAGCAAAACTTAGTAAATCGCTGGTGTATAAAACCAGGATGAGTTTCGTTCCTAATTGACGCACCAAACAGTGAAAACACGCAATAAAATACGAGAAAAGAGCGACAGGCACAGTATCTACAACTTAAAACAGCATTTGAGTGGCATCAACGGCCACGATCATACTTTTGTAATCGGATAAAATATTTAAAGCGTGAATCAAATGTTCACTCGACCGGGCGACGTGTTCTAGAAAAATGGCTGATCGATAGAGTAGAACTGCGTCCGTAATTTTGTCCAAGAAACTAAATTTTATTGGTTTTGTTTTTAGACAAGAAGCTGGTGAGTTGAAGGGGACAAGCTTCAAAAAGGGTAAAAATTTTGATTGTTCCTACGTCCTAATATTTCAGTCATACGCCCACATTGAACAAAAAATGTGTAAATAAAATAGGAATATTTTTTTTTTTATCAGCGGAAAATGTTTTTTGCGACGAATGATGCTACATTTTGATTTCTAAAAAGTTCGACAGCTTGTAAAGGTTCCAGGAATATCCAGACCTAGCTATCACACCACGATTGTTATCGTGGGACGATAGGCGATAGAGAGGGGAACAAAAGGATACAGAAGAGCACAGTTGATCAAACGACCAAGCCGATAAAAATAAATGTCGTTACACATGGACGACCTTTAGTTGATAACCGGTTGCACGGCAAGGGCATCGCAATACCGCTGATTGTAGGCTGGATGGTGAACAGTGGGAGAGAGTGCGCATTAATGCAGTGCGACCTTGCGGCATCAGCGTTTTCACCGAAAAGGAGTCACCCATACTGGAGGGCTTATTCTGTCGTTCGTTTACCCCCAGCTCCTTTGCCTCCGTAAATGCATTTATCTGTCTAGGGAGAAAAATTTACGTATGATATATTTGTAGAGCTGGGGAAGGTTTTTGTTAGTTTGTTTTATTCACTAACGCACTTCATGTTGAATTCACTGCATCCTTAACGAAATGTGCAGAGTTCGAGCCCACGGCTTTGAAGGGTATGGGCCAAAAGATTGAGTCCCTCGGCAAACTGCTTCAGGGTGACGTTTCCTTGAGCACGCCGGAGGAACGCGAGAGCACTATGGAAGCCATCAAGGCTCTGAAAATGTTCCAAGAGGAACCCGAGGAAGGCAGCGAGGAATACTTCATCATGCTCATTGCCCAGGCTATCATCGCCGGAGTACTTATTGGTGGAGCATCTGCGGGAATCAAGTACGGGGTTGAGAGTTTGCAGAACGGAAAATAAAGAGAATACGTTTTAGAACAAATGTGTCTGTTAGCAATCGTTTTAGGCACACAAAGCGATCTGCATGGACCCACGAAGGTGCAACAACCAAGAAGCGTTTTTCGAAACCAGGAGAGATGTGCAAGGATAAGCTTTCATTTAGTTTCCGCTACCGTTGCCAGGCTGCTTCGCAAATATTGTTGTAGTCGAAGCAGCATATCCGCTCACGCTGATAAAAAAAACGGTTTCGTGGCACCCTCGTAACCATACGGAAGTGCAAGTACTGACTCCATGCCAGGTCTACAACGTATAAAGCACAGAGTCCCCGTCAACAGGATATGTAAACATTTTTAAAACTCTTGGGCGGCAGTTCAATAGAAACGGCCGTTTTGCTCATTTCCAGTAAGTCCCTTCACATGCGCGGATGCCACATCTTCACATTCCTAGGCGCCACATCTTTAGCCTAGTCCCTCAGTTTTTGGAGGGCTCACTCTCTCTCGAAACATGGTTTTCGTGAATTGTTTTGAACTTGGAAAGCCGGGTCTATCTGTTCCCTCCCCTCCCGCCCTCCCTCCCTCCCTCCCTCCCTCCCTCCCTCCCTCCTCACTCCCTCACTCACTCACTCACTCACTCACTCACTCACTCACTCACTCACTCACTCACTCACTCACTCACTCACGCACGCACGCACGCACTCACGCACCCACTCACTGACCCACACACTTAATCAGACATTCTGTCCGGTGTCTTTCTGGAGTTGCCATAATAATATTAATAACAATACTAATAATCCCCCAATCATGTCCACTACAAGCGAAGGCGTCTTGCATAAATCCCCCAACTGTTCCTGCGCTATGAAGCTCAAGCAATTCTTTTCCACCCGATTTTAGTATTTTGTTCTGGTATTGAAACAAATGTCTTTGCCTTATTTTGCACACCTCTATCCGTAGCCACTTTTGTAGCCTGGAGGTCAGCGGGTTTTCATTTCTTCGCTCCACATGCCCTAGCTAGTCCAGTTGCTCGTCCTAATTTGAAGTACATGAATTAACCGCAGTTTATACACTGACGTAAGTCGTTCGTGATTGTTAACCTTTAAACATGGTTGGCAGCAGATCTCAAGGTATTTTTTCAAGGTGCTCGGTAAAGCGCCAGTGTTCATGATTGCATGAGTATTTTTTCCTGTGGGTGATCAGCTGTACAGAACCTAATTTACTCCGGCCAATTTCTGCCATTAATAAAATGGCAAAAGGAATGAACGAATTAATGACTTTAATGCAGAGAGGAGGCAAAAACCCCTGTGAGAAGGGGATGAAAAATTGGATTGAGAAAGACGTCCCTAATTAGTTGTAGTAGATCTGACTAAGCAGTGTTTAAGTTTCATAATCAATGTAGGTGCCTATCGACGTCTCGTTCGAGCAATACAGACACACCAACCTTCCACTGAACAGAGTAGGTGTCCAGCAGAGTTTTTGAAGGCATATTACGGCTGGTGTGGCAATTTGGAAGCGCAGCGGTGTTCATTTGTGGCTGGTCAACTTAAAAAGGTAGTCGGTCAGCCATTAAACCATTTTATAGAGACCCTTTTTTGTGGCAAAGTCCGTGATTTTTTGCAACATTTCGGTGTTGCCCCTAACATACTCGACATGCTCTAACACCGACGTTTGAGCCGTGGCGCTTGCAAGCAATTGCACACGGCCCTCTGAGAAGGCTGCACAAGACTAAAGAAGGTGAAGCAAGTTGGTTGTATCGTTGCTGCCACACTGGGGGTACCTGAGTAAGGAGGAACGCCATGTGTTCGTCCACTTCGGATGGCAAAAAGGAAAAAGTGAAATTGAATCACGTTTAGTTCAACAAACACGTTTCTTAGGTGCGTTTGTGAATTAGCTGATTGAAGTAATATAATATTTTCTGCAATGCGTTGGACGAATTTATCGAAGAGATTACTCAGCCAAGTTGTCGACGAACATGAGCAAAGAAGAAAACATGTGTCCACCAAGACTTTTAATAGTACGCTAATATTCATTTTATGTCGCAATGTCGAGTAGTGTTGTAAGCAAACATCATTATTCCATTGTCATTCCAGGTCCAGTTGTACATGATGGTGCGAAGTTGTGGGCATTCTAGAAAACTGGTTATCCAGTCACATCAGCATAATAATATCCTTTGCGAAAGCAGCGAAGATAAAATCTGCCCAACCTGAAGCAGTAATATTAAACCCGTTAAATGTACCGGACTGTCTCGTTGCTTTCCAGAAGAATCGAGAACTAAATAGGAACCAGTATCTGGGTAGTAACCCTTTATTGAATGCGGGCAGTAAGTGGAGCGACATAACCTTTCGTAATTACGTGCTCGTATAAACAACAATTACGTCACTCCCCGTAATAAAAAGTGTTTTCGACCTTTCTACTCAGTCCTTGTACGTGCCAGGTGCAAACAATTGTGGGTAAGATTTTACTTACTATTATAGGATTATGTGTTCCGTAGTTACCTGAAAAAAAAATGGCCGTGTGTTCGGTTGCTGCGCTCCAATCGTTGTAGAAGACTGACAGTCTTCTGCTGGCCCGACCACGTACCGCACTTATTAAATGTTTGCATTTCTCTCTCTCCTCTTTCCGCTTCCTAGTCTTCCCACCCTTCTCTTCCCGTCCCGCTCCTCCTTTGATGCACGGAATGGATGTTTACTAAATCCAATGAATTTTTTCATGCGGTCGCATTCCTCGCGCACCTCCTTTTGAGGCCTTTTGCTTCTGTTGTCCGTACGATAGCTTGAGCCGACATGCTTGTTTTGGATATTTGCTTTTATCTCGTTTCGTTTCGGTGCCGTTCTCAATCATTTTTAAATTTATGTCGTGAAAACCAACGTGTATTCTTAAACAAACACTGGTAGGCTCATTGCCTAATTGTATTTTGTCTCAAATACGCCTCAGGTTTCCTTTGGGCTGCATGTGTTTGCATAATGAGCCACAAAAGCGGTCTAATAGTTCGGAATGGTCTTGCCGTATCGATGGTATTCATTGAAAAGTTGAGCGGCCAATTTCTTGGCTTGGCAACGCTGAAAACTGCCATGACAGGGCCGGCTGTGCTTGCGCATGCGCGTTGCGCCCGCATCTCTCCGAAAAAAAAGAACACCAGCGTGCATCGGCCGCCACGTTTCAACCAGAATCTCGGTGGAGGCGTCAACAGATATACAGTTAAGCCTGCGTATAACTAAGAGATAAAAATCGCAATTTTCCGTTACATGCAGGGTTCAAATTAGGGATCGCGTGAATGAAGCAGAAAGGAAGCCGAAATACTGGACATCAGTGAAGGTGAACTCACCCTTCAAGGATTTCGTGCGCATTGAAAAGCTGCGTGAGTTACGCCTGCTGCTTTCGCACAAGCTCAGGCCCTACCCAGAGCTCCAAAGAAGCGAGGTCACTTGCCCCTGCATTCACAAACATAACTTAAGTATCACCTTTGCCTTTTGGCACTTTCGGGACCAATTAACGAGTTTCAGGAACCAAAGGTATGCTGAAAGGCCGCCGTCTGGCGAACTTGATGCGCTGTTTCACTTTCGAAATTCTTGACTGTTCCCCGGCGGCGACATTCTTCTTTCTCGCCAATGGCGACGGCACTTAAAATTGCGAGCTTGTCTTGAAGCGACAAAACGTTTCCTTTTTTGGCAGCAGAACCATCACCGACGAACCGACACCACAGGTAGCAGTGGAGACGCGCGACTACACGTCGAATGGCAGGCCTGGCACCTCAAAAGTCTTGAACCGACACCACATCCACACCTGGGAACGCGAGGTAGCTCGCAGGGCGGGCGGAATTTAGTTCATTAGTGCATTTATCCAACGAATTTTTCTGAAAAAGTTAAAAAAAAAACTGACTCAGAAGCATAGCGAGTTTGTTATATCGGAGTTTAACCGTCGCTACGCCTCGTTGCATAGAGGTCGCAAACACATGGCTTTTGATGGGGCTGGCAATAGGGAATTGAAGAACGTGGTTAAATCCAGGAATTTGTTTCATAGAGGTTTGTTACATCTAGGTTTAACGGTGTTATTCATTACACTCACGGTATGTGATGGCGCTGTACCTGGCCTCGAGCACTTCGCATCTCTGGAGAATGAAACAGCAGCTGCGAGCGAAAGCGACACGGTGTGCAAGAGGCCGACGCTGCAGTTGCCGGCGACCAGGGAAGCCGCCACAAGTGCCATCTAATGCGTGGTTGAATACTAAAAACAACTAATGGTTTTGAAGAAATGTTTCATGCGCCCGTCGATTTAGATACAATGTTAGCGTAGCATCTAGTGCATGCGAGGCGGTTTCCCGAGCCGTGCTGTGACGCACTGCCCAGCCGGAACAAGCGCTTGGAATCGCAAGCGACCTTTAAACAAATCGCTTATGTTTGGGTTCCGTGGGCAAAATTTCAGCAACAATATTTATGTCGTTGTCCTTAAACAGGTGACAGATCTAAGGTTGCAATTGGCTTTCACTTGCATACGCAGGCGACTTGGTACATCACTACGCAGTTGCACGCATACGTAGGCTCGGAGGTTTTTACCACTCTACTTAGTCGTGCGACGATTTCACCCGTGCCTGGTGATTAGTAGTTCATAGGGTTCTACACGTAACACTTCGGTGGGGTCCAGTTTGTAACAACGAACTGCTCGCTGTTGTCATGTGCTGTGCTTTATCGGGCGCCAGTACGGAGAGATACAGCTATCTCGTTGAGTCCAACGTAACCAGTGCGTCCTCGCCTTAGCAATGCAGACGCTTGATAAACAGCATGGCTGCGCACGCGCATGGTTGCTAGAATGCGCGCCACGCCAGTGAATACAACCTACATACTTCGTGTCCGAGCATGCTTCCACATGCTCTTCTCCCGCTCTGCTAAATTTCGGGGCGGGCCGACAGACAGATAGGCTAAAATGTGCGCGTTTAGGAAGCTCGAAAATGATATGGTCATTAGCAGCACCCCAATATATAGCGCATGCCTTCCCTTCTAAATGTTGGTCAGATTTAGGTTTCCTTTCAATTTTTCTATATTTATTACTCCGCCTTTCTATTTTGAATACGATTGCATCAATGCGATAGTAAGTGAAAATGCCACGTCCGGCGTTGGCGTGAACTAAAGATGTCGAAAGATATGGCCGACAGTGCTGGCAGCATGATAGCAAAAAAAAAGATAAATAGGTAGGTCTTGGTTTCGAACCCGGGTTCCTACGAAATGCAAGTGCAACACGGACTTCTGCATCACCACTGAGCCCTCGGTTCTGTAAACAAAAAGTGGACCTATGGGGTGTATTGTGGACTTCGACTTAGAAACGTGTGTTTGGTAGATGGATCGAAGCCTACAGGAGTAATTTCAGCATGATAATTACAGAACTAGCACGCTTACGCTAATAGCGAACTTGCACTGCTGACAAGGCGAAGAACAGAGCAAAAGATACGAAAACATTGGCCCTCATATGGTACGCGTGAATGCCCTGGAAGGAAACGAAAAACAAGAATAACTTCAATAAAAAAACGAAAACAATACAAATGGAAAAATCACCATGACGATGAAATTAAAGGACACAATGGCACCACTTGGGACCTCAGGACTATTTTGAGCAAGCGAATTATCAAGTTGCGAAGCGCGTTTAAGCTCCGAGTGCATATGTAGCTCTATCATGTCCAGGCGCGATGGTTGTACCAAGCGAAATACATCATAACAAAGTTTTTCAGTTAAGGTGGATGGCCCGAAAGGTAAGTTCATGCCGAAGAAACAAGGAAAGTAAGGATAATGAGAACTGCAACTGACAGAAAGTATTCACTTTTACTATTACTTACCGGAAGTGAGTCGTAGGCCTGGTTAGCTCATCATGCGCCAGCTTTAAAAAAGTAGAGCACGGGCTGGTAAAGGCTACCATCCTCCGCTGTTTTTTATTAGCTTAAATATCCTTGTGCAAACAAACGAACTATGCGTTTGCGATCTTTGCAAGAAATACGGCTTCTGAAACTGGTAAATCTTGGAACGAATTGAGAAACTACGTGTTTACAGCCTTAAATGCGCCAGCCCAGTTATACATTGGTCGCACGGGAAGGGTCTTTATGCAGAAGTCCGTTTAATAAAGAAGCCCCGTGCATTACTCCCCATAATTCAAGTATTTAGTATTAAAGGGAATTTGGGACTTGTACGCCTCTCATATCCTAAACGCTGCCTGTAGTAAACTTTACCTAAACTTTACTAAAAATCACCCAAGAGTGTTAGAGATCACCTTAGGATCCTAAAACAATATTTCCCCCGAATCATAAGGCCTCCAGCGTGTGAATATGAGGACCAATATACCATTTGTCGATTTTTCTACGCGTCTTGCTACCAAATAACCCGATTTCTCTAGGCACGTAGCAAAATATGGGATTAAGTTTGGATTAAACGTACGCCAAATGTTGGATAAGCTATTGTTTCAACTTAAAGGTCGCGCTACTCAAAGCTATTTCGGGTTTTGTTCGACGGCAGTCGTCGCTTTGTTTCTTCCGAAATAACGACTTGTAGCTGTCACTTCCCTCTCCCGTCCCCTTTCCATTATGAGGTGACGGGAAACGTCATGTCACCAATCGTGAAGAGTCACCACGTACCAAGTTATTCAAGCCATTTTAATCAAAAAAGGTAGTTGCACCTTACAGTAGCACTAGTAACTACGCTCGTGATTTGCCAGCAAGGCGGTTTACTGCCGTACACGTCGTTCAGCCTATCACGCTAGCAATCCCGAAGTTTCGCTGATGGTTGCCGCTTATATGGGAGCACAGCATCAAAGGGAATAGCTATGGCGTTGACACGTACGTGTCCTCTGATGCATCGTGCAGCTATGGCAAACATTGGACCAAAATAGAAACTGAAACAAATCTTGCAGCAGTGGTAACAAAACAACGCGCTTAGTAATGAGCAATAGCTCTCGTGTTTCGTCGAATGTGTAAAGGTATACGTGCGGCTATGCAAAGCACTGAAGCCGTATGGAATCAAATAAACCTTACCAACCTGTTGCAGCAAGAGTACTTGCTTAGTAATGGTTGAGGGCTGAAGGTTAGGAAGAAACATGTGCTCACCAGGGCCTTTCGCATAAATTTTACATTTACATGTCTCTTCTCCAACTTTCGATTTATATGAACGTGTAGGCAAGGTCCACCGAACCTAAGCTTCACCATTTGATTTTCTTGATGTCACAAGATGTGTACAAGTGTACTTGTTTTCATGCTTTTCGAATTTTCGAAGCTATTAAGTAACTGCTAGCTACTATTGCGAGTGGAATTTTGGTATTCGAGACACTCTGACCTTTTGATATAACCCAGAGTGGTTTTACACTTTGGCGTCCCTATTAAGTCCCATGTGTCTGACCCACAGCGGCTTATCAAGTCTCCGCGTCGCTATCTATAGGATGGGAAAATTCATTTGAAAGAACAAAAGATTCAAGCGAGGGTGGCATAGCTTTCAATAGAAACGTAAAATCTCTGCTGCGGGCGTTTGGCGCGGTGTAATCTCTTTCCGACACGCGGCTGGATGCGTGTACGCGTGCTGACTTACGTCTTATATAGTGAGCGTTTTGTGAGGAACGTTTTTCTTGAACACTATAAGTTCATCGATACGAACAAAAGTCGCCGCCACCTCAAAAGTATCAGTCGTTTCTGTGTGGCTTGGCCAACACGGTGGCACCTAATTTGCGATAAACGAGCTTTAGAAGTCCTATCAATGTCACTCCACTTCCCCTGCTCGGTTCTCTTCTTACAAGGTTTTCTGAAAACGATGCAGAGTTTAGCGAGCAGTTCAAGGCGGGCTGTTTTCAGTATTTATAGAGTTGTTCCTTAATGACGCTAGAAACCTTTATAAATAAATGTGTCACCAAACCGAATAATTTTCACTTTTATGTAAAGTTTTAGTTATTTCATTTCAAGTGTTCCTGCAGGCTACGGGAAACATAATTTTCCTCGCTATGAGGAAACTTTAAAAGTACGGTACGATTTTTAGATGTGTACTGATAATCGTTATGCGAAAACATATTCGGACAAAATTATCGGCTGATGTAATGTTTTCTTTTACTCAATAAATGCAGTTTCGGCGCTACGCAACGTCACACAAGAGGTGACGTGCACTTGATTTCAGCAGTGACTTTGACCACCCGAACTTTAATCACACCAAGATGACGCACTCTCAGCGCGAAGCAACCACAATAGCTGGAGTGAGAAATTTCTTGTATCTATCAGCCTGAATACGTGTTCAATCAGAACATAGGCTGCAATCACTGAAGTAAAGATATGGCTGTTATTTTTCTCAGATGTCCAAATGCGCACGCACAAAACTGAGGTTTCTGTGGCGTTATCATCATGGGCACGCAGTCAATTTCAATTGTTTGAGATCGAAGGTACGTCAAGACAGGTGTGGCGTAACTGCAACGGCACGCATTTCTACCGATATCGCTGTTTATCTCTGCCGCTTATAAACCCTGCTCTTTGAAGCCTGCAGGGTTACAGTGGTACCTTGCGCTAGACGACAGAGGTAAGATTACTGGTCTTCTTGTAACATTTATTTCGTACGGGGATTGTTAACCGAATGGAATTCTTTTGAACCCCTCGTATTCGTCATTTTCATACTGTTGCCCCTCATTTATGGCCTAAAAATTGATTTCTTCTCTGGTTTTAGTGTCACAGGGCAGCGCTAATTGGTCCCATTCATCCACACACGATGCGTGGGACCAACAAAGTAAAACAAACCTCTCTGTTCTTATGCCAGCGTACCTGTGTTTTACCGAAGTAAGACACAAAGGACTTGTACCGCAAGCTTAGAAAATTCGCGTTTTACCTTTGATATCATCAGGTTTTTTTTTTTTTTGAAACGCAATGACATTGGTTGCTCTGCATTCTGGGTATCAATAGTAACAAAATGCCAATAAATAATGTTACGGTTATGATTTACTCGATATCACTCAAAAAATTTAAGCAACCCCGCTATTAAGGAGCAGTTTGTATAGCAAAAACAGTAGAACACCGGCATCAATGGCCCTGGCACTAACATATATATGGCATGCAGTGTAAGGAATAAACAGTAGCATACATCGGCGACCAAATTATTGCTGGATATATTTCGTTCTTTTTTACTGAATTCCAATGCATGTGATTTCAGGGGCATGTTAAGGACACCCAGTTTCTTCAAATCGTTTTATAAACCTATATTAGGCCGCTGCTTGAATACACGTGTTGCCAGTCACTGTGTCACGGCAGGCGCAAAATCTTTACAAACACACAAAAGATAGTTCTCTGGTTTGTCGTAACTACAAAAAATTGTGTTTTTCGGATCATGTGTATTGTTGAGAAAAAGTGCTTAAAGCAAATTGTTTTTTTTTCAGAAGGCGGCCCACCATGCAGCTTTTCATTTTTCTGGTGCTTCTGGCTGTCTCAACGTCTTTGGGTGAGCTAAGTAGAAGTTTTGGCCATTCTGTTGATAGTGCAACTTTAAAAAAGTTCACAAATGTCTGCACTGGCTCGGGAAAATACACCACCTTCTGCAGGTGCAGTTAAAACAATGAAGTTTCAAGGTTACTTTACTAAAATAAATAAAGGTACTTGTAAATTCTCAAGCTGCCGTAATGTATCTTGCAGACCTCACACGTTACTTAATGTTAGAAGGGCTCGAAATATATAAAAACGCTTGACTCACCTAATTCATTTTATCTTGCTTTCCCAAATTCTCGGTATCGGTTAATACTATTTGTCAGATACTGTAAGAAATTGAAACTGAATTATGCGAATACCAATTTGGTCAAAATAGGACAGTCTGCAGATTCACGGCAATTCTTAGAGCCTTAGCAAGACTTCCACTGCTTCCCATAAATAACCGGCATGTTCTAATAAATTGTTTTTCCGTCTCCCTCTCTCTTGCCGTTCTGCGGCAAACATTGCATTTATCCGCAACCGAAACTGACGTTTTTGTTTGTTGTTGTTGTTTTCGGTGGATGGCGCCTCCCAGACGCGGCGATTGTGTAAGTGTATTTCATTTTTTTTTATTTTAAAGGTAAAAATTGATGGCTTCGATTCCAATGGTTGTTAGTTCGCATATTCCTTGAATTTTCCTGAATTGTACAGA
This sequence comes from Haemaphysalis longicornis, assembly GCA_013339765.2. NCBI lineage: Eukaryota > Metazoa > Arthropoda > Arachnida > Ixodida > Ixodidae > Haemaphysalis > Haemaphysalis longicornis. The sequence continues at coordinate 117,081,931 of CM023450.1, forward strand.
AATATAATCACGTTTCAGCATAAACACACTATAAGCCCATTTATGCTTAACGCTGGTTCGTGTTTTTCTCACCCGACTTGTTTGACCATGGTAGGGTAAATATATGGTCTTAGCGTGACCGGGGCACTATTACGACACTTTCCATTAAAATGTGGTCACATGCATTAGAACTTGCGCAACGTTGAAGCAGACGAAAAGGAGTTACCCACGAAGGAAGCTTACGGGGTTGACTTATCAGAGTATAGATAATTTATGTCAGAGGAGGCCAAGGGCAAAAGGCAACTTGACTGAGGATTGCCGCTATTATATTCGTGTAACCGCACGTGATTTTCGCTACCACATATGCAGTTATTTTGAAGGAATGTCGTAAGTACAGGGATAAATAAAGTCAAATAATTTAGATAAAAATTCCGCCACCCCCACCTCACCACCAGCCAGCACAAGCACCACCACCACCACCATCGTCATCATTACCATCATCATCATCAGTCTCTTTAAGTGCACTGCAGAACGAAGACCTCTCCCACGCAATTCCAACCACTCCAGTCCTGCGCGCTACTCGCGCCCATTCTTTCAGTGAATGGTTCAATACCTTTCAGGCCCGTAAATGGTTCTATGTGGTTTCTGTTGCTTGAACGAAAACCGCAAAATACCTAAAAAATCTGTGAAAGACTTTTCCACAAAGCCTTCTGGCTTACTTAAACCTCAGAGGGTGAAGGATTTAGGCTCACCCGGCATAACAGGCAGTGCGTGTGCGACGCCAATGTGACAGCATGGGAACGAAGTGTCCTGGAGAAATCTGGGAACTAAATGTACACCTTATTTGTAAGCGCACTATGTTTACTATCGGTTTGTTTGAAGTTCGCACAGGTACTTTTGTATTTTTACAACGTGCCCCCGTTCTAACAACGTTGATCCAGTTGAATAGTGTGCAGACCTTTCTCTAACATGTCCCGTTAGAAATTCCGGAAAAGGCGTGAAAACGGGCTAGTAACGGGAAATTTATGAGAATAGTCTTGGTTCAAAAGAGAGGGCTGCGGTGAGTGGCCGTTCGCTAAAACGGTGTCAAAGATCTTAATAATTCTGAAAGTTGGACTCGCAAAATATGTTTGAAAAAAAAAATGTCCGCTTATCTGCTTGCTTGACAGAAAATTTCGTCGAAAGATGATAGTTATCGGCTGCCACTAGCACGTAACTCCTCCTCTCACCGGCCCCACACCTGACGTTCTTCTTCTCGCTTTTCCCTCCTCTCATGGTGGATTAAGTGGTGGTCAGTTTAATGCAATTCGATTTTCTCGTCTTGGCAGTGATCGCGGGCCACCTTCTGGGACAGCGCATCTTTCGCTTTATCTTTTATTTCTTGTTTTGACTGGAATATGACTACCGGGTGCTCTATTCTTTTATTGCTTGCTATTATCTCGCACGAGCTGGAGGGTTTTTGCACAGTTTTTTAACGCGTGATTTTTTCGATTGCTATTGTAAGACCCAACCCAACGTTTATTCATAGCAAAAAGAACGGAAGTACAGCCGGTAAAAGGCTTGTCTATAACACAGCGTTCGTACTCTCAGCCCTATCCTGCCCCGCCGGAGCGCGATTTGAATAAAACTACTGCGGAATTCTGAAGTCTTAGCCTTTCGCTTTTGCCTCCGACGTGTTTAGAACGAGTATGTTTCGGCAGTTTTCGGATGTAGCTGGTTGAAGTTGAAATCGCTGTTATAGACAAGCGTTTTACCGGCTGTACTCCCGGTTATGTACTTACATTTTCTCTCAAATGTGCTCGAGGTTTTGTTTGTGGTAAATAATGGGGACGTGAATGACTTAAGCCAGCAGTTTTAGTGGTTTTGAAGGCTTCTGCAGATACATAGTTTGTTTTGACGAATTGTTTCAACTTTTAGAAGGAAGGCTAAATCGAGGCAATGACAGACAGGGCGTGCTATCGCCTTTAAAACTGATGTATTTGCTTTTCAGACAAGAAGCAGGTGGAATTGAAGGGGACAAACTCTTAAAACGTAAGTAAAACGGATTTCATTGCAGAAGGAAGGAAGAGAGGTCCGCAGAAGTAGGGCGTGCACGCGCAGCTGGGCTCCATGCCACTACCATAATGCCCGTTGTACTGGTTCGACACTTCAACGTGTAAATGTCATTATATGATTAACTCTAATTGTACGCGCGCCGCCACACAGGCGATGTGGCGCACTGTAGTGGAGGGCTCCTGATTAATTTTGCCCACCTGGAGGATCTTTAACGTGCGCCGAAATCTCGGAAACACGGGCGTTTTCTCTTTCCTCCTCAATCAGAAAAGCAGGCCGCCGCGGCCAGGTATTGAACCCGCGTCCTTGGGTTCAGCAGCACAACGCCTTAACCCACTGAGCCACCGCGGGCGGTCGTGGAAGTCTCATGGCTCCATGCGCCCGGTCAGCCGTCTTCCGTAATCGAGCGTTTCCGTCTGCTTTGGTGTTTTACACAGACAGTAAGATGTCTACGACGGGGCAGGGAAACAGACAGTCACATGTTTGTACGTTAAAATAAAGACCGAGACGTTCCTGCTCTAAGTCGCTATGGGACGGGCGCATGTCCTTCGCTTGTAGGAAGAGCGGGAATTGAATAAGTGTCGGCCCGAACAGAAGCGCGGCTAGGCGCGTAAACAATAGAAAACCACTGCCGCCGCCTTGGCGTTCTCCAGTTTCAGCTCGTCTAGTATCTAGCGAATCCCTCCCGGATGAAGGGAAACTCGCCCGCTTGGAACTCCTACGTGGGGAAATATTACTTGTTCAGTTTAAAGGGCTTATGGAGGGACATTTTCGACGGTCTGTTTCCCTACGAAGCCCGCGCACATAACCGGCTGCCGGCATGCACGCGTTGAGGAGGCGGGGACCGTGCATGCGAAACTATAGGTTTCATGCCCTTACTGATGGCGTGTACGTTGTGCTGGCGTGAGGTTTAAACGTGGACGTCAAAGGGCCCAATGCGATTTGTCCGGTGTGCTTTCAGTGGTTTAACGGATTGGTTTGGTGTGTTACACAAACAGTAAAATACCTACGAAGCGGGAGTAAAACAGACAGTTCCTAGTTTGTGCGAGAGACTGAACCTCGGGTCCTTCCAAGTTTCTTTCAGTTAATTGGCTAGGAAGAATGCTAAATCGCAAAATACAAACAAACAGGTTTTATTTCGTGCACTCCGTCGACTGCGTCGAGCTTCGCAGGTTATCCTTCTTCACAGAGTGGAAGGGCACTAATTTTCCTCTTTTCACCTCACGGCTTTGTTTAAGCCGCACCGCTGTACAGGGGAACACAACTGGATGTTTGTCTTCCCTCATCGCTCATGGTTTTGCGCCGCACGTGGCCTCGTGGCCTTCCTTCGTGGCGCGCGGTTATCGCTGCGGCGGCCGCCTCCTTGCCTTCCTCCACGACGTCCCGCGCATGGGTCCCGCGCACGTCTCGTTTTCCTCCTCGCCAATCTCTCCCCTGCGCCTATCTCTTCCCGCTATCGGGCCGCTGTTCCGTGCGGGGCGCTTGCGGAACGGGGTGTGGTTTGACCTCTAGCGCGCAAGGGCAAAACTGGTCACCCGCGAAGACTGCCCGAGGTTGCGGAGTGTAGCTTGCGCTACAATATATTAGTGGGCACCAGCCACCGACGTCTGTCTGGGTCTTCTATGTCCCAAAATATATCGACGCACAATTTATCACACAAAATATGTCATCATTGTAGGGGCCATTGCGGGGATTAGCTAATTGCACCATAACTAAGACTCTCTCTCTATACATTCTACTTTTTGCTTGATAATGCAATCTAGCAACAACAAACGTTCGACTATTATCACTTCTGATAGTAAGCGCATCTAAATTGTCGTGTTTCCGGGTGAGGCATTACACGACCGTAATATTATCATCTGACGGCCTCACAACTTTTATGAGCTAACAAATGTATCATCGCACATCTATTTTGTACTGAACAGTATATACTGTTGGTATATTTTGCTAAGAAACCAGCGTCCATTGCATAGGTGTATTTATGCCCGGCAGTCTCTCATAGCGGGAACTCTTGAATTATGTTTTTATGCAAAACTGATTTGATTACCTTAAGTGTTTGCCTGACAAAACGAAGATCTATATGGTTTCAAGGTCAAAAGCGAATTCCTAGCTGGCACTTCAATTTTAAAAGATGCAAGGGCGTTTCTCGCACACTCACGCATTCCGGTAAGCATCTGGTTAAGTGGGTGCGTGAAATGGAAATTTAACGTGTTCTTTTTTGCTATGGTAGAGCGGTGCTTCCACTCAATTATTAACTGAGCGAGCTGAGGGATTTGGACTTTCATTTTGGCATATGCTTTCTTGAGCAAGCCTATGCGACTACTGCAATGGCGGTGTATTTAAAAAAATACCCAGTGTCTGCATACATAAACCCAGGGATTGTGTTTATTGGGAAACGATATTTTCTATTTTCAACTGCAGATAAACATCTGCAAGTAGAACAAAGTCAAAATCGAGAAGGCCGCATTTCGCTAATCACAAGAACACCTCGTGGGGGAAATATGCCTAAAGAATTTCTTATATAGGTACATATCTGGGTTCCGTCACTAACAACGGTGTGCGTTGTTTTCAGAACATGCTGCGCTCCCTGGAAACGGGGCGTGTATGCACATCAGGCACAAGGTTGGGAAAGACCTCTGGTAACTTATTCTTACCGCGCAGGGGCAGCCATTCACTGAGAATGCGGACCATATACTAAAACCCACGCGCACAGTTGCTTCCATTTTAATTTATGACGATAGTACATATCTGCGTTCCTTGTGAATCAGAAATTCGTTATTCTATTGGCAGATGCCTGTGCACTATGGAGATTTCTAACATTTTTTTCTACTCAATGCATCGCAAAAATTTCTGCGTGTAAAGCCCATCATTCGCCTATTAGCCTGAGTTTTATTGTTTGCTAACTGCCCTTGCAAAAGCGCTATACATTCATCGCGCACGAGAACTAAATTGAAAGAAGGCAGTAGGGCAATATTTGATGTAGGACGTGCCGCGTGCTTCCCCTACTGCAGAGTTGGACCTCAAGACGCTGAACAGAGCGGGGCGAACCTTGGAGTCACTGGGAGAGCTCCTCCAAGGCAAAGCATCCATAAGCGCGCTGACAGATCCGGATGTCCTAGATGCCCTCAAAGCCCTCAACGTTCCCGCAAACCTCCAAGAAGACGAAGAATATTTTATAACCGCGATCGCGACTGCCATCATCATTGGAGCTGCTACCGGCGCAGTCGGGGCCGGTGTGAAATACGCTGTAGACCGGGCAAACAAAAAGCATGACCGCGTGATTTAATAAACGTTATCAATCCCGTCAACGGAACTCTGTCATTATAAATGAGCATAGGGCCACCTCACATTAACCCTGCGAAAAAATACACTAAGCCCTTTTCAGAATTCTACGCTGCGGGCAGCGCCAATGGTAGCTTGGAATGCGAACATGGCGACGTGTCAAAGTGCAGAGCAAGACGAGGGACAAAACACAGAAGACACACAGTGTACACTGTATGTCTTCTGTATTTTGTCCCAGGTCTTGTGCTGTGCTTCGACGTATCGCTATGTACCAGCTCGCTCACAACCCGTACCTTCCCTGACAAAACAAAGATCTAGATCATTGCGAAGTCAAAAGCGAATTCCTACCTGGCGCTTCAATTTGAAACAAATTGCGCGAATCCACCCTGTGAATGTGGTTGGGAAGCAAAACTGTAAACGGCACCCACAACGATTACCCATGCGACGTCCCTTAAATTAATCCACGTCGCTCTACAAATAGTGAAACCAGAGAGAAGTGAAATGCCCTTAACCACACCCTTTATTACTTCAAAGAGATATTCTTGGTAAGGTTAAATCAATGATGATGCATGAACGGTGGTTGGTAGAGTCGTATTGGTGTAACACATGAGTGGAAACTATTTATAAAATTAAAGGAAGCTCAAACCCGGTGTTAGACGATCTCACTTCTCCATCTCTGCCGCCGTGGACGGAGGCGACGAGATCGGCGGCCGAGACGGTGGAGGAGGACGAGAAGAAAAAGGAGAAGGAGGAGGAGGGTGAGGAGAAGGAAGTACTTCTATTACAATTTCTGAACTGCCCGGAGTGCGGCCAAGGGGAGTGGTTCTTTCTTCACTGGAGCCCATATACCGTCCGCACCGCTGTGCTCTGTCCACCAACTGAAGCTGGGTAGGCAGACAGGGGCTGCACAGCAGCATCTCCCATTTCTCTTGTGGGTAGTTGACGGAAACAGAGGACGGTGCTCAGAGCTAAAGTTGCACACCCCGATTATGTGGCGGAGTGTTCCTACTTCTGAGCAATATTTACATTCAGCGTCGTAGAGATTCGGACGCATTAAGTGAAGACGCGTCGGGTGTGTGAAGGAGCCGGATTGTATGTGCCGTAGGGTAGTTTGTTTTTCTCTGGAAAGGTCAGCGTAAGGCAAAGGTAGGGTCTGTCTCTGAAGGCGATAATGCTGGGTTATGCCCCTGAACGAGACAGGCGGGTGACTGTTCTCGTGCACTCCTGAGCGCGGGGGGTAAAAGCGCAGGATGTTGGTGGGCGTATTAGTTGCCCTCCATGGAAGCGGGAGCAGGTGTCCAGATGAGCGGAATGGAACCGTTTAGGGAAGGGGTTTTTAGCACACGCAGTGCATGTCGGGACACACAACCCGACTGGTAATTTCGGTAGGCTTGTCGGGAATCGGTTACTACCTTCCGAACCCCTGGTTGAGTGAGAGCCAAGGCGATGGCTGGCTCTTCTGCTGCCATCATGTCTTGGGTCTTGAGTGAGGCACACGCAAGAAGGTTGATTCTGGAGGCAGCCACGGTGATGGCGTACTACCGCCGTCGATGTTGGGCGGCGTCAGTGTAGATAACTGCATGATCCCCACAGAGGGGGGTGTTGAGCGCTTGAGCACGTTCTTATCGGTGACCCTCGTCGTGTGAGGGGTTCATATTTCTAAGCAAAGGGAGCATCTTTAGTTCTTGTCGCCAAGAGTGCGGGAGTACATCAAGCAGAGTGACATTCTGTGCTGCCCAGCCAATCCGGTGAAGGATGCAGCGACCCACCGCAGTTCTGCTCATTGGGACCTTCTGGTTAGTAAGATGGCCTTGTATCAACTCTTCCACCGTGTTGTGGAGCCCCGTGCTAAGCAGCCTCTCTGTGGGCGCACTCAGGCGAAGACAAATGGCCTGCTCCACCGCGTTTCTAATCATTATATAAAGCATCTCTATGTCTTCCTTGTCGAGAAGAAGACATGGGGTTGACGTAAGTGACTATCGAGAGGACAAAAGCTTCGATTAATTCAAAGCTATCAGATTCCTTCAGGCCTCGCTTCTTGGTCATGTGCCTGATCATGTGTATGATTTGATTTATGCTATATTTGAAGCGCTGCAATGATACGTCGCTCTTGGTGTTGCCCTGGAGATGTAGACCCACGATTTTGATGCTGGGGCATGGAGTGATGGCCTGGGCCTCAAGGAGTATTTGCATGTGTTCCTTGGTGTGTCGTGTGGCGTGAGGGCGGACGACAAGGAGCTGTGATTTTTTGCGTGAACACAGGAGGCCACAGGCGTACTTGGCCCATTGGCGTACTTGAAGTGAGATGCCGTGCGTTGGTTTGAGGTTCCTTTAATTTTTGTAACTCCTAGCACACGCGCAAGGCGCGCACAGGGCCGCTAGATGTGCCGTGGATGGACCACACAGCGGTGCGTGAGGTCCCGTGACCCAATCACGTGGCAATCAGCGAGCGTACAGGGGGTAAACACGTAGATGTGTTGGTGAGTCCACCACCTGTCCTCCCCGTCTCCGCGTAGGCTCGTAGCTAACGGACTTGCGGATGGCTGGCTCCACGGTAGGCGTTTCAGCGGCCATGTCCGACCGCGGCGACCGGTTTCCTTCTCCGCCTTGGGGCTACAGGGTTTTTGCTGCCGACGATACCGCCGGAAGACTCGGTGAAACATTCTTTAATTCTTCACTGTGACCTTGGTGGAAGACCATACCGGATTGAGGACTTTCGCACGCCTTTCTACGGAATGGGCGTGCTCAAGGACATCGAAGAAATAGTGCCCTTTGAAATAGACCATGTCTGGCTGATAAAGCTGAAGACACAGGAGACACGCCAACGGCTGGTGGACGCGGGAGGACTGAAAGTGAAGGGGCGTTACTGCGCCGTCATAGGCCTCATTCAACAAGAAGAAGTTGCCATCAAGTTACACGGGGGCCCTTTCACGTCCAGAATGGCTCGATACGCAGTGCGTTCACAAAGTTTGGTCAAGTGAAGGACGTTCGGCAGGATGCATGGGGGGCAGCCGGCTTTGAGACGGCGCAGTCGACGACGCACCTCGTCCGCATGACTCTGCGTGAGGACCTCACCCCCAACGATTTGCCCCACAAAGGCTCCGAAGTCCGTAAACAAGCTGAAATTGAAAAAGCTTTTTGCGAACGCTAAAAATACCTTTTTTTTCCAGGAGCAGGCACAGGATAGGTTTGAGCGCTCCTTTCTTAGCCTTTTGCCCGAATTAGAAAAAGAGACTACTGAGAGTTTAGGAAGTCCCATAAGCGTGGAGGAAATCGAAGACGACATAAACAATTTAAATAACGGGAAATCGCCGAGACCAGACGGGTTAGGTACTGTGTTCTATAAATTGTTCAAGCAGGATGTGGCGCTTGTCATACATAACGTTTTCCGTAAAACCTTCAGGTATGGGTTTTTACCTTCATCCTTCTCAAAAGCGCATACAATTCTGATTCGCAAGTGTGACGATGCAGAACAGTTGTCAAAAGTCCCAACTAGCTATCGGCCCATTAACCTGACTAACACTGATTACAAAGTGTTCAGGAACGTACTGGAAAAGCGAATTCAGAGGGTTATCCAAACGTTGGTAGGTTGGCCATTTATACCAACATTCATGTAGCACGAATCATTCTGGAGGCATGTGCAATGGAGTTTAGGATGGTGGCGAGGCTACAAATTGACTGTGAAAAGACGTTTGATAAGGCGTATCATTCCATTCTTGGAACGCGCATGACTAGTAAAAATCATACTTGACGGAGTAAGATGGCCTACCGTGAGTGCACAAACTAAGATTTTAGTTAACCGATGACTAACACAGAGTTAGATGTGTGTGCCTCAATACGACAAGGCTGCGCACTTTCCTCTCTTCTTTTCGAGCTTTAATTGGAACCATGACGTAGAAGAATTAACAGTACCAGCATACACGGATTTACACTAGAATCGTCCGAAGCCCGAGTAATGGCGTGCGCAGATTGATGTTGCTTTCTTTTGCGTTAACCAAGTGTTTTCAAATGCCTTGAGCATAACACAGGAGACTCACAATGACTAACTGCTCCTGTCTAACTCTCGTTCCCTTTTGTGCCGTGTTTTCGCGCGCTGGATTGTTAATCATGAACATTCACCAACTCGCCCAAATCACAGTCCTCTTGCACAGGAGTTCTGTGATGTCACGGGCAGTTCAGTTAATTACAAGAAGTGTGTCGGCCTCTGCCATGGAGAATGGCTCCAAGCTCCACGCATTTTCAGGGGTGTCACGGGGTCATCGGAACCATCATCTTATCTAGGAGTGCCGCTGCGGCAATACCGTGAAAACACAACTTACTGGTGTGAAAAGGCACAAGAAATACTAGAACGGACGTGTAACGGGTGGCTCATAATCTCTCCATCATTGCTCCTGTCACAATCTGAAATGTTTTTTCTAGTGGCCAAGATTTCGTATGTTATGCAGGCTTTGTATTGTTCCCGTATGAATATTCAGAAGTTTCGCCGCATTTTTGTGGTCTTCGTTTGGAATTCAACGTTCGAAAGAACTAGTCGTAGCAACCTTTTTAGGAAGCTCAAAGGTGCAGGGCTAGCTTTGCCCCATCTCTTTTTGAGACAAGTTGGATCGCGTTTTTTTTTTTTTTGCGGGACCAGTAGAAACGGTTTTTGCGAACTTTTATGCAGTTTTCTTTGGGTGATGCTTTGCCTGACTTTCTGGATAATTCTGCTGTTGTGGCTCGTTACAGCGTCAGTCGTTTTTCCAGGGAAGTGGTTTTTTCTTATCGGTTTCTCACGGCACGCTTTTCTCGTGATTTTCTTTCTTCCGTGACAGGCAACAAATTGATGGAGGATTTGATCGAATGTTTATTTCCCGACCCCTTTTATCGCACTGTATACCATGCGGGCCCAGGTCAGGATGTCTTGCAAAGAGTTAGGAAAATGCCAGTGCCGGGGGGCATCAAGACTTTCTTTTTTAAGAGGCACACAGAAACTCTTCTGGTTATGATGTGGATGGCGGCCAAGGAGCTCTTCTTGCCGTGGGGTGCGGACTGTTCGCTCTGCAAAAAACCGGAGAGTATTGAACATGTATTCCTGGACTGGTGGGACCCACTTTTGGTGGATGTCCTGCAGCGCACCTTAAAAAAAGAAACACCTTTGACGCCCCATGGAATTAGATACCTCGCTTTAGGTCCAAATGTTTTGCCCTATGACCTGTTCTTCCTCCTCGGCCTACATGCTATATGGAGGAGCCGTATGGATGTACATAATGCAGATGTAAATGCTCGTTCTGTATGTTTTTACTTCGTTGAAAGCGTTTGTAAATTACGCGAGGTGTGTCATAGAGCAGGCTATAATGAAGAAATATTGTCACCAATGGATGACTTGGCTGTCATGAAAGTACATTTCTTTTATTAACGGCTCACTCAAAGCGGCGCAGTCCCCCTTTTGCTGTTCGTTTTTTCTTTCTTGTTTTATTAGTCACTGTGGCTGCTATTGTTGTATAAGTGTTGTTTTGTCCTTTTTGGCAATAAAGAAAAAAAGTGGGCTAGTAGCTAAGATCGGTAAGATAACAGGCTCTCGCTTTGTTACGCTATTAGTTCCAGGTTCGATTCCTGGCGGTGCCAGTAAATTCTTTGATTTGTTCGCGGGAGTTCTCTGTTAACAACAACGGTCGCGAAAGAACCGTTTGGGGGGGGGGGTAGAGGTATAAAGCTTTGCTTTAAAAAATTTCGCTTGCCCGGTGAATACATTACAAAATCATATAGCAAGACTGACCCTTTAAAAATATTGAATAATTTTTTTCCCAACCTTTCGCTGGCATGCCCTAAAATTCTTTACTTCGAACGGTACTCACTGAATTTTCTTTTTATATATCAAGAAACCCGTTTTTGTTGGAAGAATAAAGAGCGTGCTTTTTTCATTCAATACTCCATAAAAATAAACTACCTTTTCTTGCATCTCTACAATGTACTGAAAACGCACACGGAGATTTTGATCAGCCAAAGAAAAGATCGTTTTGTCCGCAGACTTTCACATCTCTCCCAAACTTGACTGTGTCAGCAGGCGCTAAACCCCGCGGACAGCGGCTTCGCGAACTCGACGTCTGCTTCCCCACTTCAGGCGCAAACACACGTGAACTGGCGAGTAGAAGAGCAGGCGAGAGATCATGCGACTAATGCTGGGCAGAGTTTTCTCTAAAGTCGAGATAGACGTACGCCAGACGCTCCTATTGAGGCGCACGGCGACGTGCGCGAGTATTTTTTCTAGGTATTTTTCGATTGCATGATTGATTGATTGTAGGGTTTAACGCGCCGAAGCTACGCAGTTGATGAGGCGCGCCGTAGTGGAGGGCTCCGGATTAATTTTGACCACCTGGAGATCTTTAACATGCGCCGAAATCTCGTACACACGGGCGTTTTTGCTTTCGCCTCCATCAGAAAAGACGGGAGTCGAGCCCGCGACCTCGTGCTCAGCAGCGCACCGCCTTATCCACTGAGCCACCGGAGCAGGTTGGTATTTTTTGTGAGATCCAGACGTGGCGCAAGCCCACGCGCAAGCCTGGCGACGCCTGGGGCTTTTCATGTGCATTTCCTGTTTTTTCTCTGTATTTTTTCTGGTAACGCTATAGGGCGGAAATAAAGCTTCAAAAGCTAATTATTTACTCTCTCTCTCTCTCTCTGCTGTTAAAACGCCACGCATGATACCATACTATATTTTGTGACTGAGAAAAGATCCCGGTCCATCTTCACCACTGTGGAACCTGGGGAGGGGCGAAGCATGCAGTGTATAAGTGTATTATTGGCGCCTTGGCATTTTTGCCAACGGAGATGAAGCCGTTATGAGCGGAGGTACACAGCTTCGCTGTAAAAGTCTCTTGTCTTTGAAGGACGTCTGCGGGGACTTCGCCACGCTGGTCCACTCCATGTGGGCCTCTCCTCAAGACCCCTTTCCACCCATATTTAGGGAGGGAGCGCTGGCCAGCTCGGACCCAGAGGTCCAGATACTTCTGGTCACCCATGCTGCCAACGTCGCTGCGGGCATCAAACCGGAGGCCACAGTACTTCCGTAAACCAATGTAGGGCTCAATAAAGTGATTTTTCCTCCTCCTCTCCAGCGCGAGACGTTAACGAGTGTCCCAGTGTTCGTTTAGTACGCGTTACGTTCTAGCGGGAGGCGTAAGACAGTTTCCCAGTGTTTAGTGCCATGACTACATGAGACGAACGACGATTACGACGACAACGACGACGACAGCGGACGCCAACAGCCTCAGCACCTAATGGGCGTCTCCCCTAATATCGAAAGCATCCCTAACGAACAAAAAATCAGACAAGCATTTCGAATGCTTGTGGTGGGTCACAAACTGTTAGCAAATTCTAAAAACAATTATTTGTTTATGATCTTCGCCGCAGCCATAAAAAAATTCGTTAATATCTTTGCGGCAACCAGAAAACTAGTCTATAAGTATGTCCTCTGACACAGTGGCTTTCTTTCGAACGTGTTGCAACGTAAGGACAGCCTGCCTGTCGGTCTTCCGACAAAAACCTGCCCCTGCTCCCACGAAAGTTTTCAACGGTGCCACCCATCACTGTCACAAGTGAAGGTATGACAAACTGACAGTCTTAGTTGTCCCATGCCTCATGTTAAGACGACATTCTAAATTTTTTTTAACTAATTTACAGCAGAAGTGTTAAATAATTATAAACCTGTCACTACTTGTTGGATTCTATGTGAATGAAAATAAGTACGGTCCCTTCTTTGTATACATCACTTAAGCATGCAAACGCATTAAACTATTCGAAAAGTCAATGAAGGACCCGTCGAGACCTGTTCAGGTTGAGGCTTGGGCAAGTTCATTCTAAGTTCAAAAAGAGGAGAATGCAAAATGGAAGGTACACAAGATGAAGAGATTACGAAAAGCACAAGTTCTGTAGTTTGTGCTGATATCTTTGCCATGTGCATTGCATGTGCATTGCCTTACTTTTTATCCATGAAGACAGCACATTTGTTTAAACGCTGGGCAGCTGATCGCCCTCGACAATTGCGGTCAACGAAAAACGATGGGGCCATCACTGAAGGATCAGTGTTTAGAGGAGTAGTGGCAGGAAAATTGTGTTTACGCTTTTTTTCTCGCTGCTATGGGTGCCTACCAGCTTCCTCATCGTACAATGGCACATTAGATGGTCGATCGCAGAGTAGATAACTACCTGTAGCCTGTTTATATCTATCAGGTTCGGTTTCGTAGCAGCGAACACCAAGGCGGCCACCAGTATCCCTTATTCATTGTTTCTTATGTGTGTCGCCCTCTACTTCCCGTGCACCACCCAAAAAAGGCCTAGCTCTGTTGGTGGGCTCTCCCAAATAAGTAAATGTATGACAGGAGGGCGCTCGTGACATCACTATTCGCGTTGCACCGTGACCACTTTGAAAGTGCTCACGTGAACATCCCTACTTAGGTGATGCTCAAGGCAGAGCAGCGCCGCCCAATAGCAGTAACCCGCCTTAGCTACGACACTAGGAGCCCTGACATCGGCAATTTTGGGGCGAGGCGCACATAGCGTCGCACTGATGTCGATGCCAAAGGGGTACTCTTTCTAAGATTTCTCAAGCGCGGAAAGAATAAAATGGCTTAAAATATGTTCTACTGAAGGGTTACGGTTTAAACTTACTGAGCGGTGTCTCCATATACACAGAAAGCGTTTGAACGGGATAGCGTTATTATCCTCATGTTTCGGTTTTCCCCGTGGCAGCAAGCCGTCCGCTATCAGCAGTGCTCGTTAGGCATCCGCGTAAATGCGTCATTACTGCCAACCAGAAGCTACGACGGAGGCAGGGCTGATGCGGACATAGAGCTTCATACTAATATTTACTAGAGGGAAATCTGGCGCTGCATTAGCAGGGCCGCCTTGGGCGGCCGCCATTGCAGCTGGTGACGTTCCTCGCCTTCTTGGCTTGGTTAGGCGCATGGCTTTTTTTTTTTTGTCTCGAAGCCAAAACCAACAAAAATGGGTAACATTGTTTTCATGTTCATCTCGCATGAAGTTTCTCAATAATTGCTGACAAATCTATCTTTCTGGAGCTTTAATTTTATAATAACAAAACAAATTTGATTATTCTTCTGCAGTAATATTGTTGCTTTTTAGCAGCCAGAGGCAACTTTCCAGCCTGTTCGTGAGCCATGCCAAGGACAAGTGGAATGTGCCTGCCAGGTACATGCCGGAACGCTCGGTGAAGCGCGGCTCTTTTAGACAGTGGCGCCAGATTTCCCTCTAGTGTACATTAGTATGAAACTCTATGAGGTGCGAAAGCTCGCCTAGATCTAAAATACGGCGAGCACCAAGCGTGATTTCGAAAGAAGGACATTGATAATGCTGCCGAGACGACCGAAAAGATATGGTAATTCAGCAGGCGCCGCACCGGCGCAGTGAAGATCATTCTACGCTGTCACAGTAGTGAATGCTCGCACACCCTAGCCAGCCGTCGGTACACAACTGACGTCGTCACACCAAAGTGGTTCTCCCATTGTAATTAATGTCGGCACCAACATCATGCTGGCCAGCTAAAAAGGGGGCCAGAAGATTAATTCCAGTCTCAAAAACCGGAGTCTAGATTATGAGCAGAAACGAACTAGAACGTCTCCTACAAAGAAATGAAGCCCATAATTTAGTTACACGAATTTTTAATTTATTTCTCTAATTTTCCGCGGCTCTCTCACAGCTGCAAGGGAGTGATGGCACCACGCCGCCAAGTTAAAAATAATAAAAAATGCTCGACCCAGTGCTGCATCTGGGGCTACGCCTTGCGTGTGGTGCCTTTTGTACTAGCCCAGTCCAGAGCCTCTACGCCGAGGGTGATAAATGGTTCCTATATCACCAGAGGATTTACATGGACTTGTTGTATGCCTCGAAAATCATGGCCACGACTAACCACCCTTTTAATTCCACCATTAATATTACATCCTCAGAACAACTGTTTTTAAATCGTCCTTCCATCTCTTTGCCTTTTTCACTTATGGTAAGAGAGGAAGCCTCTGAACTCAGGGTCCCCTTTTCGGACATTCACAAGACACCCATCACTGATATTATACCTCCACGGAATCTGCGTCCTGTGTTCTGTGACCTGTCTCTTGCGCAGCTTGATAAGAAGAGGGCACCAAGAATTACGATTCTGCAGCATTTCTTGTTTTTACAGGATAAATACCAGTGCACAGAATTTTATAGTATGCGTCAAAGACTGCTACCGCTGTCGTTTGCTGCGCACGGACAGAACTTTCATGTCTGTCAAACGATGAATGTACAGAACAGTATATTTACGGCTGAAGCATACCGCATCTTAATGGTTTTAGATCACATTGTCCAACACAAAATGCCAAAGTCCATCGCGTACAAGGACTCCCTCAGCGTTGTACGTGCGCTGTCCTTCTAAAAACTATGTAGTTAATCTTATTTTAAGTCTATTCTATCCGCATGTACTGCAAACCTTGATATAACTATATGCTTGATTCCAGGACACTGTGTAATCGCCGGGAATGAGGTTGCGGATGAAATGGCGGCCGGTGCTGCACTACAAGGCACAGTTGATATAACAACAGTACCGTACACTGACACAAAGCCACACATTAGACAATAACTTCGTAAATAATGACAAGCAGACTGGAGTGAACAGATAGAAAACTAATTACACTAAATAAAGCACTCTTGAGACCATACACCACCGAAACACGCAACAGATACACAGAAGTCGAAGGCTTCACAGAAGTCGCTTTGGCTAGGCTACGGATAGGGCTCACACATGCAACTCACTCGTATCTGCTGACGGGATCTTCAAGACCCCTGTGCGGCTGGTGCGGAGAGGCCCTATCCGTAGTCCACATACTCATTCAATGCAAGGCACTTGACACAACACGACACATACACTTTCACCAACTCTACAGACAACACATTCCACTCCATCCATCGCTATTTTTGGGTGATGACGCCATGGTGCCTGTTAAATGCGGTTTTAAGTGTTTGTCAGATATAAAGGGTTTAAACCTCATTTCCTATCATGTGTAATCAACACTGGCCCTTTACATCGCCTTGTATTGATTTAACCATTCGTATGGCTTAGACGTTTTAACACCCACTTTTTTGTGGTGTCCACTTTAGTTTGGGGCTCTTTGCCTTAGCTGACCTCACGCCTAAAACACCCAATGATCATCATGATCAGAAGCGCACAGCCGTTCTCACAACCGCCAAAATGCAGGTAATATTTAACAAAGTAGGCCGCATAGTAAATCGCCTGCATAGGGAAGAGCAGCAGTGAAAGAGGAAACGAAAAGACTCATGCAGGCACTTAGAATGAACCCGACATGGTAATCGCTGCCGTACCACAAACTTACTCTCGCCGAAGATATCCAAATAAATGCCGTCCCCAGGACAGCATATGGCAGCCCTGAACCTCCCAAGTTCACGGTTACCAGAAAGGTCTTCAAATCTGGTATTAGAAGGCATTATGTAAGCCATTTTCTTTCCGCAAAGGAAGCGACAGTGAAAACAAAGTAGGAATCGGCTATCGTATGCAAGATATGCACTAGTACCGTCTCTTCCAACGGAAAATATACTGGATGTCATGATGGACACGCCCCCGATACAACGACTCCTAGTAAAAAATTCTGCAGAAATTCAGAGAATTAACTAAAAATTGCTCCCATCTTCCCGCGAGGGAACCCAGGTATGATGCGACGCATCGGGGGGTTCGTTTGGAGTGATGCTGGTATTGGATTGTGTCACACCACTCGCTGAAGGGACCATCGCTTTCATCACGTCTTCATCGGAAGAATCAAGCCAAGCCCGCAGTCGTCAAGCAAAGTGACGCGAAGTCGAACGAGAGCGAGCGCTGACTGAACCGCCGCAGCGCGATACCCGCTTTATATTCACAGCGCCTCAAGGAGAGGAGACAACGGAGGAGAGTCGCGCATGCGCACACTTGCGCGACGGGAGCGGAGCGAAGCGAGTGAAGCGCGCGCACACAGCCGTTGTTTATGATAATGAGACGGAGTGAGAGCGTTGCGCTCACAGCTGTCGGAGAGAAGACGGGAGGAGAGTCGCGCATGCGCAGCTGGCGTGCGGACGCCGGACTACGCCGATGCAGGAGGGACATGCCTCAGAGCAAGAGATCCGTCGCATCTAATAATGCGTAGCATTCTTATGCCGCTTCTCTTGAGTGTGAGTTTTAGGTACGGAGTACCTTAGGACCGCACAATGTTCGTCCGTGTCCGTGCGCATAGCATTTAAAACCGCAAAAAATCACACAGGCACCGGCACGATTCGAGCCTGTGTCTGGTAGACCAGACAGAGTTAGTGTCAGTCGTCTTACCCATTGGGCTACGACCGTGAATTGCTAACGGAGAGTCAAACGACTTAATCCCTCACCTGTAACGGTGCGGAGTACAATAGGACCTCCCAATGTCCGTCCGCGTCCATCCGTGCGCACACCACCATCAAGCGAACATCAAGCGAAATTCGATTTGAGCCGTGAGTTGCAGTTTCATTTAGGGAATAATCAAGGTGCAAGTCACGGCTCAAATCGAATGATGGTTGGGGCGCAAATCGAATGTCACTCGGGGCGCAACTTCGATGTCGTTTCGAGTCCCCGTACTCCGCACCCTCGCCATCATCCACGGAGTGGAGATGCTGCCATTTTTTTCCAGCCAATATTTTGGTTTTTCTAAATCCTTTTCGACCAATTCTCTCCATTTACGCTGTTATAAAGATTAGAAGTAGAACATTACGGATATCTGCATTGCGAAAACGCAGGGCGTTTTACGCATGTGCAGCTTTCCCGCTCATGGCAGTCCTTTCAACAGTAATTACTCTGTAGTTATTTAACGAAATGAATACTATTTCCCCGCAGCTAACATTGGGGTTTAAACTTGCCTTGTACACAGTTTCAAGTCTTGCACGTCGCGCGGAAAAGTTCTAGAGCCATGGAAACTATCCAATACATATGCATGGCGATTAAGATTTGACAGCGAATTACACAAAACAATTTCAGAATCCTGAGAAGTTCTTTCATAGTTTGCATCTTCCCGTTGACTTCTTGCTTTATGCAAAATATCACTTTCCTGAAGCGGTTTTGCAAGGTTCCTGAGAGGTCAGAATTTTATGGAAAAAGCTGGGTATGGATCTGCTATTTACCGTATTTTTCTTATTTTTGTTTTTATTTTTTCAAACTTTCGTTCGACGAATTTTCTCCGTTTACGCTATTATAACGACTACAGGTGGAACTTCCACGATATCTGCATTTTTGTGGAAATGCAGGGCGTTTCAAGGTCCTGTCGGTGGGGGTACTCGGCAAAGAATGCTACGCATTAAAACGTCTGCCAACCGAAATCACTGGATCGAAACCTACACAGACAGGCGAGAAGGCTGCCTGTGGAATCCTTGCAGCTGCGTGTCAACCGTTACTCCGCGTCGTATTCCTGTAGTACTCAACGAAGATTGCCGCAGTGGGGTGTATGCTGGCGTGCCGTTTTTATTCCCGACGAAGTTCGCGTTGCATATGCGCGTTTCGTCGGGCGCCGGCTGCCACAGCTCCCCACCAAAGCTCATAGCGGACGCGCACAGAAAGGAGATCCCCGAGTATAAACCCGAGTATAAACGATTATGGCAAGAGGTCAATCGTCGTAGTTTACTTAGCACGTCGCACTGCTCGGATTCATCGCTGCCGCATTTTAGTTTCACATCAAGGGAACCGAGATAAACTATTTTTTGGCAGCCTGCTCGCGACCTTTTTGAAAGTGTTGGGGGAGCCGTAGACACAGCAATACACAGAAATACGCATTACTAGCCCGGCTTTTTCGCAACGACTGTGGAATCTCCGCACCGTACAGTGGCTCCTTCGTGCGGACCAACATCCGATTCTTGACGGCGCCGGTGTTCGGCAGCGCTGCGGTCGTGCTCGAAACAACAGCCCACGGAGCCTTTATGCCTACGAACACGATAGTTACCGTGCTACAAGGGGCTGTAAAAGCTGAAGAATTACAAACTCTGAGGAAGATACAGACCAATCTACATATTCTAACATTCAGAAATCTAGATGTGCGGAAATGGCTGGTAGGAAATATTCGACGCTAACGAAAAGCTATGCTAAATGCGGAAAACATACCTCTTCCACAAAACCTAGCCATGTCCAAGGATATATGCTCGGGGGCGAACAATCAAACATTAGATATTGAACTTCACTAGAGAAATGAGAGACAGCTTTAACCAGCTCATCAGCTCAAGATCAGAGTGAGCTGATTGAGAGGGCAGGGAACGAGCTGTTGCATTCGGGGTTCTGGACTTGGCGTCCCCTTCGTCCCGATCGCCTTATATATCTCAGTGACGAAAGGTATCTCTCTATCTAGCTAGAGAGATAGATAGAGAAATAGAGAGATAAAACACCCCAACTGTGCATTATAAGGCACAGTGAAAGTGCTTCTTTATATAGAGGGTCAGGACGGGTTTTGAGATTGAGTGGTGCTTATGTGTGGAGGGGAATATTCCTTGGTAGAGTGCAGCCAGTTCTCCCATCTGAGAGTGCGGTCTAGATTGGAGGCGGTCGGAGAAGTGCTATCCCGTCCTGTGTTTTGTGGAGGCGGACGTTGTGTTTGAAGCCCTTTTGCTTGGCTTATAAAGGAAAGGGCTATGCCCGAGCTTCAAAGGGGGTCTTCGCTACTTGAGAGCTGCGCGGAAGTTCAATACATAAGCGAACTGTTGCGCGTTGGTGGGAATCGAGGCGCTGCCATTGAATAGCAGTGAGGCTGACGACGGTTAGGGCGCAGAGTATCAGGGCACCTGCTAGGGCTTCGTATATATAGTTCCCAGGCGGGAGAACAGCACTTCCCATAGGCGAGGAGTTTGCGGGTGACTTTTTTGCAGCCTCAGCCTATTTTTCGAGGGCTTTGGGGTCGGGCCCCCAGGTGAGTTAGTGGTTGATTAGGAGCCTTAGGTATCTTTAGGGCCAATGATATTTTTTGGCTTCCAATTGTTAGGTGGCGTGGTTTTTTCGCTGCTGGGGGACGGCTTCTGTTTTTTTTTGGCGAGACTTATAGGCCAAGGTCTAAAAGTGTGTTGACAACGCTGCCCAAGTTTTTTTGTTGGCAGGTTCGGATAAGATCTGTCTCAGTTAGGGTTCCTCAGACAAAGAGTGCAATATAATCTGCATAAATGGTGACGTGTATTCCGCATGTTTTTGTCTGGGAGATCTATAAGGTAGACAGGAGGGAACGAGGTTAAAAAGGAAGGGAAAGAGTTTGCTGCCCTGGGCACCCAACTGTGACACGCCTTTCAGTGCTGCTTATGTGTCTGATTTTAACTGTGAAGGTCCTGTGAAGAGAGGCGTGGAGGTAATTCCGTAAGTGGCCCACAATTGCAAGGTCGTCGAGCGCGCTTTCACATTGAGAGTGTGGTTGGTTGTCGAAAGCTGCCTAGATGTCGAGGAAGACAAGCAAAGCAGCTTGATTGTTGTACTTGGCTCTTCGAGGAGAGAGACTACATCGGCTGTAGAGTCAGCTGCACAGCGGTGCCGCCTCAAGCCGGTCTGTTGCTCCTGGAAGGTCCCATCGAGTTGACTGATCCATGTTAGACGGTCTAGGGCAATTGCCTCCGTGATTTTGTATATGGTAGAGGTTAGGGCTATTGGTTTGTAGGACGTTGAGGACGAGCTGGGTTTGCCTTTCGTTAGAACTGGGGTGGTTACTGTGCGGCGTTTGTTGGTGAAGCGCTCTCCGTGAACTTATGCTCTGTTGTAGGCATTGAGGAGTCGATGATTTTCAGGCTCGTCAAGGTTTTTTAGTGCTTGGTAGGTTACTCCATCATGTCTCGGGGCGCTTCGGCGCTTTGTGTTTTCTAGTGCTGTGTGGAGTTCTGTGATGATTATTGTGACATTGTAGGCCACCGATATGAAGGCACTGTTTCGGGTGCTAAGAGACGGTGATAGAGAGGCGAGGCACTTTTCGAGGGCGTAAGCAGCTGAGGTAGTGACGAAGCCGTATCTGCCTCTTTCCGGCGCGGAATGTCTATTGTTTGAGTGCTGCATCTGACGGGCGTGAATTGCTCTGCAAATAGTTTGACAAGTGCCTCTTTTTAGATGCCCCCTGCTACTGGTATGTGTAGCGCTGGTTGGCGTGGGTTGCGGGATCCACAATGTAGTGCACTACCGGCCAAGCCTGTGAAGAGTTTGACAGCCCTTCAAGTGTTGAACAGAGGGATTCTCATCCTTGTCTGCGATGTTGGATAGCGTGTGGACGGCAGGCAGAGTCGAGCAAGTCGCACATACGTGTTCCAATCAAGGGGTCTGTCAGTTCTTATAGCTTTAAGCTGTGCTCTCTGCGTGGCGGCTCGTAATGCTAGTTGTGTTATATCCGGTACGGGTTGGTGTGGTGAGGCCTCACATTGGAAGGTTGCCCTCTTGAGGCAGTTGGTAATCACTAAGACAAAATCATTATCTTCAGGGTTGGCTCGGGTGCCTATAATGGAGCCATTTGGTGAGATAAGTTTGTTTTGGGGTGTCTTTTTTTGCCAGTAGTCGGCTGTGAAACAGAAGCTGTGCGTTAGCTTTATATACCCAAAGCCAAATATGAACGTTGAAGTCCGGTGGCAATGTTCATACTTGTCAACATTGTTGAACAAGAACAAGACATTACGCAATTATAAGTTAGAGAATCAATACATAAGTGATATTCGCTCTGCTTTTTTATTAAAACTTCACGTATGACTCGTTTTAAGTGCTAATGCACTTCTTAAGCGACCCTGAACCTGCGTCCACCGGCGATGTCCGCGCACGTGGAGATGGGCGCGCGCAGCCTGGCCGCTGACATGGCACATACCCACGTGGGGGATTGGCCAGGAATCTCATCATCTTCCTTGGCAACGGGGGGAGATGGGCGCGCGCTGTCTGGCCGCTGACATGGCACATACCCACGTGGGGGATTGGCCAAGAATCGGGCGTGAGAAGGGCTAATGCACCTGCCTAAAGGAGTACTGACACGAAATTTCAAAGCTGAGATCCGCTCTAGCAATCAAGTACAACGACAACACAAATAGGTGTCTGTGAATAAATGCATCTTTCTTTCTTTGTAGTTGTGTGTGTGTGTGTGATCTCTCTTTCGCGAACATTACCGAACCGCGCAAATTCAACTCGTGCATTCGCACTTTCACATTCTTCCCCTCGGGGAAATGCGGGGGAATTTTTTCGTGATACTACAGCAACTGTAGCAAAAAAAACATTCACTCCGCCGCCTGCTTTTGCCTGGGCTACTATACACTCTTAGGCAAAAAGGACTAAAATGGGGACTAAAATACAGCCGTTAGTCTTAGCGGGCGACCGTTCATCTTCAAGGGGAGTATCTGCGGCCGAGTACGTGCCGTGTGCATAAATGCGGACTAACTGTTCGTCCCCGCCGATCTATAAGGAGTAACGGGAAGACGAAACGCATGCAGTTAGTCTCTTTGCTTGCGTCGTTAATCCCCTAATGGCGTCGTCGTTGCCCTTTCGTGCATATGTCTGCGAACAGTTTTATATTTCCAAAACACGAGCCATTGCAGTCACTGGGTGCTTTAAATGGTGCCACGGGAGAAACTATTGATGTTAGTTATAAGAAAATCGCCTAGGGTTAGTAGAGCGGCGGGTAATGGCAAGGAGCGGCGAAGCGCGACTGCCATACGCTTCTCAGCGAGGTTACGTTGATAGGCTGTGTTGCATACGATTCGTGCGAGGTAATAACGGCCAATGAAAGCTTTCAAGCGCCTTAACAGTAACGCATATATTAGTGACAATAGCAAAAGTGGATTCCTGAGCGTAATGAATATGTATATGTTTGACAGACGAGAAAATTGCTGATGACAACTGCAACACAAAAATGCTCGCTACAGGTAAGCGTCTTGAAGTTATCTTTTACACTCGGTACATAATTGCCTTGGGCACCAAAGCTATGACAATGCTGCAACTGCTGTAAAACCCGCTTGCATTTCCCAGTCGCAATCTTCTAGCGACGTGCATTTGAAGAATTCAGGCTAAGCAACACCGAATTCGCTTTCGCCGATGCAGGAAAATATGGCATGTTTCCTTATTCTGACACTCACACAGACGACACCTTTCACATACGTTACATAGAGCACTTAACATATGTATCGAACACTAAGAAAGCACTTAGCTTGCGCTAATTTGTGCGGAAACAAATGAGTCGTCCGATCGCCCAGCTACCTATCTCAACTAGGCGACGACGAGTTGATTGTTATTTACGAGAAAAACTATGGTTGTGACGCTCTACTTCCAATCGAACTGAGCAATTGTCCCTAAACCTAGCAAAGCGCTAAGTGCAAGGCGCAAAACGCGGTCACGTTCGCTTGCACAGATAGAAATTCGGGCACCAGTTGCAATGGATCTGTTCCGTTATGCACAGAACTACACGCTGTACACTTGAATATTATCTACCGCAGCTAGCACCCGGCGGCGTGGTCCAGCGGATAGCGCGTCGGGTTCCTTGTGTATATTTCCGGCCGTCAGGGGGGTTCGATCCCTGCTGGTGCCAGAGTTACTTTCTTTTTTTCTGCACTCTACGCAGTTCGTCCTTGGGGAGTGTCGGAGCGGACCATCCGGGTGGGGGACTAACCGTTCGTCCCCTCGCAGTTAGTCCCCAAAGGGACTAATGATTGTGGCAGAGGCCGTTAGTCCCCGAAAAGACGAACTTTTAGTCCTTTTTGGCTAAGAGTGTAGCTCCTGGCGGCATTTTAAGAAATCAAACGGTAACAGTAACGAAAGGCTCTACTACATAGGTCGCACGTTCCGCTTAGAACCCGCGTGGACTAGGACAACGTGGTTGCATAAACAATGGATTAGGGTGGCCCGATTCGCGCGCGTCTCTGTCGTACGGCAGCGCTGGCATTGAGACACCTGACTTGGAGCGGTGGAACGCGGTAAATTTAAATTGACTTGAGCAAACCTCTAGCGTGTTATCTTGAGAGGAAGGAGACGGGAGAGAAACCGCATGACAGGGGAGCGGGAATGAGAAGGAAGGTATTTATTACTCGGCAGGGGCGCCAATCGACTATCATCTTTCGCCGACATTTGCAACGAAAGGAGCAATGGCCATTTTTTTTTATTGAATGAATCAGCTGTGGGCCAGGCGCGGGCGCACATGTGGGTTGATCGTGATTATTTATGTACACCAGTCATTGTGGCGCCGTTGTACAGACCCGCAGAAGTACTCAGAAAACAAACGAGGCTGTATAAAAAATAGCCATAAGAATATTATAATTGTTTATGATGGTGATGTTTATGGTAGCATATCTTTCGCTCCTCCAGGTACAAAATAGTTACGACGCCAGTGCAACACACACTGAAAGCAACAGTACTGAAACTTAAAACCATGCGGAGATGGCCTTGTCGACAATCCTATGCGTAATTTTGATGCGACAAGCTCATTCCATGCGGACATAGGAGATATTCGGTAGCGTTTCAAATCTGGGGTTAGTAGTTTACACCGGCTATGAGGCAATTTTCCAAATCTCCGAAGTGTTTTAGGTTTATACTATCAACCATGAGGCGAAAAATCAGTCGGAATTATCTACCTGCATGTGTAATGTTTATTTTTTACTCTAACAATGCACATTTGTCCCTTCGCAAGGTAACACGCGAGGTGACGTGTACTTCAATTCACCGGCAACTTTGACCGCACGAACTTTGACCGCGCGAAGATGACGCAGTCATAGCATGCCGCAGCCGCAGTTGTCTGAGTAAGGAATTTATTGTATCCTGTAACCTGGATACGTGGTCCATCAGAAGATAAGCTGCATTCACTCAACTATAGACATTGCTTGCATTTTTTCTGCGGGGTGGAAAAGGTCATGCCGAGAAATTAGCCTTTTAGTTCCGTTATCTCTGTGGGCACGCAATCTGTTTCAAGTGCTTCATATCAAAGCTGCGTCAAGAAAGGCCTAGTTAGAGCGGCATGCATTTTTACTGATATCACAGTTAATCTTTGTAGCTTATAAACCCTGCCCTTTGAAGCCTGCAGTGTGATCGTGGAACCTTGCGCTAGGCGACTAAGGTAAGATTACTGGTCTTCATGCAACATTTATTTCCTAAGGGGATCCTTAACCGAATGAAATTCAGTTGAACCACTCGCATTCCTCGTTTTATACTATTGCCCTTCATTCAAGGACTAAAAATCGATTCCTTTTCTGGTCTCAGTTTTCCAGGGCAGCGCTAATTGGTCCCATTAATCCACACAGGATGAGAGGTACCAAAAACGTAAAGCAAACCTCTTCGTTCGTATTCTAGCGTTCCCGTTTCTAGCCGAAGTAACACACAAAGGATTTATACCACAAGCATAGAAAATTCGCGTTTTACCATTAATATGATCAGGTTTTTTTGAAACTGAGTGACATAGGTTGCTTTGCGTTCTGGGGCAGCAATAGTAACAAAAAACTAGTAAATACTGCTCCGGTTATTGTCTTCTTGATATGAGTTAAAAATGTTTGGCAACACCCCGATTAAAGCATATTCGTTACAGTAGAAGCAGGAGGGACACCGGCGTATGAGTTCCAGGTGGTGGAGGGACTAAAAGCATTGTTGACTGTTTTAATAATAATCATCAAAAAAAGTAATATATATATATATATATATATATAGACTGAAAAGATAAAAACTCACATAGAGCGCGAAAAAAAAATAAGGTTAGTAGAGACAGAGACAAACGAGAAAGACGTAGAAAATAAAAATAAGTTTACTGACGTTTCAGGGAGAGCAGAAGGGAGTCCTCTTCCTGAAACGTCAGCAAACTTATTTTTATTTTCTACGTCTTTCTCGTTTGTCTATGTCTCTACTAACCTTATATATATATATATATATTTATATATATATATATATATATATAGTAAGGAAATGAGGGGCTCGTTGAGGAAATGCAGAAAGATAGGTCAGCAGTCTACAACGACAAAGGAGGCATAGGGGTGTGCCTCCTTTGTCGTTGTAGACTGCTGACCTATCTTTCTATATATATATATATATATATATATATATATAAAGTTTACTGACGTTTCAGGAACTCTGAAGAAAGGAAGTCCTCTTCCTGAAACGCCAGTAGACCTATTTTTATTTTTTCACGTCTTTCTCGTGTGTCTCTGTCTCTACTACCTGATTTTTTCTCGCTCTGTGTGAGTGTTTATTTTGCCAGACTAAAGGCGTGGGTTCGGTCCCCACTCTGGGCGCGTGTTTTTATTCTTTTCTTTCTTCCGTATATTTAAAAAATTATGTTAACTTCATTAACCGTAGTAACAAAAAAGCCTAACCACACCGCTATGCCTCCTTTGGCGTTGTAAACTGCTGACCTATCCTTCTGTATTTCCTCAAGGAGCCCCTCATTTCCTTACAATATATATATATATATATATATATATATATATATATAAATATATATATTACGTGCAGTCTAATTATAAACAGAAGCAAACTTCGACGACAAATTATTGCGCTAGAAATTACGAAATCTTCCTATTAGAGCCACCACGGCATAATTTCAGGGGAATGCTAAGTGCACTCGACTCTGCATATATTTCCACAAACTGAAATCAGGTCGCTGCTTCCGTAACTTGTTGCCGGTAGCTGTTTCACTACTGATATACAGTTTTAACACATAGACATCAAAAATGGTTTTCGTCACGTCCAAAAAAATTTTTATGGATAAATGTGCTCTTTTAAAGAAAGCAGTGAAGCCCAAGGTTTTCTATTTTTTTCCAGAAGGCGAGCCATCATGCAGCTGTTTATTTTCCTTGTGCTTCTGGCTGTCTCAACGTCTTTGGGTGAGCTAAGCAAAAACTTTAGTCGCTTTTTTGGTGCTACCACAATCACGAAGTTAACAAATATGGGGACTGGTTTCGATAAAAAAAACACCGTCGTTGGTTCTTTTGCAGTTGCAGTTTAAAACAAAAGCTTGGAGGACTCCTTCAACAAAATATTGGAGCTACTTCTAAATTCCTAAGCTACCGTCATGAATCTCGTGCATTTCACCTCGCAACAGGTTTCAGAAGTGCTAAAACATTTACGAAATATTGAGTGCACCTAATTCATTTTATCTTTACTTCTCAAATTCTTTCTATCCGCAAAAACTATTTTAAGACTGAATGCCCCTAACCCATTTTATCCTGACTTTCCAAAAGTTTTGCTGTCTGCAAACACTATTTTAAGATTGAATGCACCTAATCCATTTTATTTTGACTTCCCAAAATTCTTGTTATCCGCAAAAACTATTTTAATAAAATACTAGATGGAATTGTAGATTCCGAAGTTACCGCAATCTATCTTGCTCATTTGACATGTCACTTATAATGGGAAGGGCTTGAAACATATATGAATGCCTGGATGCACATAATTCATTTTATCTTGGCTTCCCAAATTTCCTGCTATCCGCCAAAAACTTTTTTTCAGACTCACCAAGAACTGGAAACTGAAGTATGCAAATACCAATGTAGTCAAGACAAAAGAGTCTACAGATTAACAGAACTTTTGTAGGCTTAGGAAGTATACCACCAGCTCACATCATTATACCATATATTATTCGCTAGGCTGTTGAAAATATTGCGTTTATTCGCTGTCTAAACTAATGTATTAATTTTTCTGTGGTTCTCGGTGGATGGTGCCTCCCAGACGCGACGATTGTGTAAGTGGATTTAAAATTTTTATTCTAAAGGCAAACATTTGTGGCTGTAATTTTATATGATTTCTCGCTAAACGTAATCCACCTGACGTATAGAGAAATATAATAAAACTGCAGCACAAATGATGTGTAAGCCTATTTAACACTTACTGCTCGTTCTATTTCTTATAACCAGATAGTTTTCCCGGTGTAGGGTGCATATGTGCTCTTAGCGTGCACGAGGCGTGCTTTACAAAGCGGTCGAGCGCAATAACCCTTGCGCTACGTTGAAGGAGGCAAGAACGAGTTAACCACGAAGGAAATTTACCAGATTGACTGATCATGATATAGATCATTTATTTTGCTCCCCGTTATTTTGCTCCCAAAAACAGTTACGTTCAAGGAGTGTCGTAAGTAAAAAAATAAATAAAGTGTTATTTTATAAAAATATCATGATTACTATCATCTTCAGCAGGAGCAGCAGCCTAATTAGGTTCACTGCAGGATTAAAGCCGCTCGCAGTGACTTCCAACCGCCATGGTCCTGCTCTGCTCGAGCTCATTCTTTTATAAATGGTTCGATATCTTCTAGGCCCGTGACAGGTTAGATGTGGTTTCTTGAACTTAATCTGAAGCCGTGAAATAGCTTAAAATTCTTTTAAACCCTTCTCTAAACAATTTCAAAGGGAAAGGGTTTTAGCAGCGCGTGAGCGACTCCCGCATGGAAGCATGAGGAACAAAGTGTCGTTAAGACAACCGCCAAAGGAAATGTGCAAATTATTCACCAGAGCACTATGTTAACCAACGCTCTGTGCGAATCTCGTACGTATGTTTTTGCATTGTTATAACGTGCACCCCTTCACTCTTTCTTTCTTGTTACGTGGAACCAATTGAATATCTTGCACGCAGTTTTGTAATGTATGCTTTGAAAAATACGGACAAAGGCATGGAAAAGGGCTAGTAGCGAAAAATTTATTGGAATAGTTAAACCTACCATTTCTAAACATCCTGGCCTATCTTGGTTCAAACGACAGGGCTGTGGTGGGTGGTATCTCACTAAAGAGCTGTTAAAGTTTTAATTATTTCGGCATGTTTGGCTCACAAAAGACGTATACAAAATTGGCTCCAATCCACGCTGTGAAAGTGGTTGGAAAGCAAAGCTTTAAACAGCACCCAAAACAATTGCCCAAGCGACGTCACTTGAATTCACACACGTGGCTCTACAAAGAGTGAAACCAGAGATTTTCCCAGCCGTTATCGGGAATTCGCGGGGGTGGCGTCCCCAACGCCGCAGCACCATCGGCCATGGCCGGGATAGAGCGGCGGACGCCGCCGTTGTAGCCCGGCCGTAAGTCAGGAGAAAGAAAACGGAGAGGAGCGTCTTTCGAAGGATGAGACAGTAGAACCTAGCCATCCTGATGTGCTTGCCTGGGGCTACACCACCGCGCCACACAAGCGCAGACACCAAAACAATTCGGCATGTGAGCTTAGTGATTTCCATTTATACCGATTTAAACTAGTTAGTTTAGTAAGTTTGAGAATTGCGAGAAAGCTGTGGGAACTTTTATAATTGTAATTTATAAGAAGCAGTTGCTATTTTGGCCTTTTTTAATGCCTCGTAAAACAAAACCAAATTGGTATTTACTAATTTAGAAAACGGAGTCCCATTAGTGGCAAGCAGTGCGGAAAAGGTAGTGCTTCTCTAGCGGCTATATGTCTGTATGTGGTTTGTACGTTTTGCTTTCCCGTCCCTGCAAACAAATTCTTTACGTATGTTTGCCGTACCACAACTTCATTCCGTGGGGTTCGGTTTACCCTGGAGGTGCTGTCGAAAAAGTTAATCAAGCCGTACGAAGGCAGCGCGCAGTGGACGCGAAGCTGCACAAAAACAGCCCAAAACAACCGTCGCTAACGCAGACGACAAAGCCGTACCGCCGACGCCGCCATTGGCCAGCTGGCACTTGCACTCGGGGAACGCTGGGTAAATTCTCCGCGCCATCTGTAGTGTGCTCCGTGAGTGAAATCCCCCGCCGGCCCCACCTCCCCCGCCACCGCCGCGTTGGGTGTTCGTTGCTGCCGCCCGCCACGAGACAATCGTTGGCTGGTAGTGGTAGAAAGCTTCGCTTTAAAATTAGCGAAGCAAATTTGCAAATTCGCAAATTTGCAAGCAATTAGCCAATTTGCTTCAAAATTAAAATTAGCTTGTTGTCTGCGAATGTCGTCGAACGACGATAGTCGTCTGTTGCCCTGGCTTTGAACTCCTCCTCCGCGCGCCGCTCCCGCGTCTCACGCTCTTCTTCTTTCCTCTCTCTCTTCTCATAATGGATTCACTGGATTTTTGTTGAACTTTAATTTGATTTTCCCGCCTCTCGCACTGCTCGCGCACCATCTGTTGGGATAGCGCGCATCCTTTTCTTTATCCTTTCATTCTTGTTTTGACTAGAATAGCACAAGTGGCTTCTCTATTCTTTTTGTGCTTGTTTTTATCTGGCACGAGTGGGAGCCTGAATGTGTCATTTTGAAGCGTTGTTTTCTCACTTGCTATCGTATAAACCTACCTAGCCTGTATTCTTAACTAAAAGAACGTTGTACTTTTGGTTATGTTGTCACATTTGGCTCAATTGCGCTTGGTTCTTTTGCGCTAAATAATGGGGACATGTAAGTCCTACGATAGCAGTTTCGGTAGTTTGGAACGGTTTTGTCTACCCGTACTTTGCTGTGTTGATTCTTTCTTCTTTTTGCTGGGAGCCTGATTCGAGGGATAAACAGGCAGTCATACAGACATAAAGAACGACCAATACCTTTGTTTTTAGGTAGCCAAGGAAAGACTGCCACCCTAAGAATTCGAATGGAAATACCTTCTAGGCGTTCAAGTGCCTTGTTCGTTCAGTTGTTAGTACCAGCTTGTCTCGTCATTTTCTTCTGTGTCCTGTGTTTACTGCTGGTTTTTATTCCATTGAAACAGTACCAAACATGTACCATGCCTTGATACCTTAAGAACTTCTGTATTTGCTTTTCAGACAAGAGGCAGGAGGAATTGAAGGAGAGAAGCTCCTCAAACGTAAGTAAAATGCAGTTTTTGCAGAAGGAATGAAACAGCTGTCGTTGCAAGATAGTAAAACATTTTTTCGTGGGTCTTTGCTGGTTGAAAAAAAAAATTAAATTACTTCGAAGCCCTTGTTCGATCTTTAAATGAAGTATAGAAGCAAGATCTGGAACTGCCACCCAACAGCAAAGGCCGTGCCAAGTGCGACAGGCAACTGCGGAGGCGCGGCTTTCTGTAAATTAATGTTGCTCGCTGTGTGTATTATCTTTATACTTTACGGACCAAAACCCCTGTAACCTGTTTCGGCCTTTATATGGCGTTTTTCGCATGTTACCTGTGTTTTAAGTTATGTGTAAAATATTTCAGAAGAAGGTAGGTCTCTTTAGTTGACTACGTGTAGTGTCCCTCATTTTTTAGCATAAATGAGAGCCGGAGAGACGTACTCAATAAATTATTCATGCAGTTTGTAGTTCATAGGAGCAAGACCATAGTTTTCTGCTTTACCAACAGCGCGTGTTCTAATTCGTTCGAGTTTACCTAGATATGGATACTTCAGTAAATGGGAAACTGACGTTGAGAGCAATTTTAAATACGCTGCAATGTCGAAAACATTCACCTAAAGGGCACGGAAAAATTACATTAATAAGCATTGTTTTGATTTGCGGATTAGTTTAAATTTCACATGACTGCATTAAACCTAAATACAGATTGCATTTATGTCGTAATAAATATTGAGAACGACGAAGCGCTTGAGGGGGCGGGCCGTACGGGTGCAGATATTTGGAATCAGCGGTGACGAGACTGGGTGCCAGCGACGCGCTGTCTCGTTCTTGATGAACCGAGTACGTCATGTAAACAATATGTATGTGGAAGTCACGTACTACGTCTGTCTGGTTCTTCTGTGCCACAAGATGCGGTGTTAAATCTACAAAATATATCCGATTCGTAGGACACATTGCGCGGTTTTGCTAATTACGCCATGATAGCGGCTCTACCCATACATTTAAGTTCTTGCTTGATGAAAAAGAAATACAACAATGAAAATTGCGCGACGGTTATAACTCCTCAAAATGCACCCATCTAAATTGTCGTGTTTCCGGATCGGGCATTACGCGATAGAATTATTTCTATATTACTCTCTGACGACATACGGAGTTTAAAAGCTTAACAAATGTATCGCGGCATTTTTATTTCGTACTTAAAACTGTATTTTTGGCATATTTTGGAAGGAACCATAACGCACTCCATAAATTTGTTCATGCCCGACGACTCTTTGACAGCGGGGGCTCTTGCATTAGGTTTTTATGCAAAACTGCTTTCATTATCCTGTGTGTTTGCCTGAGAGAACAAGGATTTATATCGTTTCGAGATCAATAGCGAAATCCTAGCGGCCACTTCCACTTTAAAAGTGCCAAGTGTGTTTCCGTGCGCTCAGGCATTGCGGCAAGCTTCTGGTTAAATGGATGTATGAAGTTCAAATATAACGAGTTTGTTTTACTACGGTAGAGCGAAGCTTCAGCTCAAGGATTAACAGAGCGAGCTGCGGTATTTGGAGTTACATTTGGGCAGGTTAAGCCATCGTTCCCCAATTATCCTGAGCTTTGTTGTTTGCTAACTGCCCATGCAAAAGCGCTATGTATTCATCGCACATGAGAACGAAATTAAAAGAAGGCAGTATAGCAATATTTGATGCAAGACGTGCCGCGTGCTTCCCCTTCTGCAGAGTTGGACCTTGAGACCCTGAACAAAGCGGGGCGAACCTTGGAGTCACTGGGAGAGCTCCTCCAAGGCAAAAAAACATCTCTAAGCGCGCTGACAGATCCGGATGTCCTAGATGCCCTCAAAGCCCTCAGCGTTCCCGAACACCTCAACGAAGACGAAGAATATTTTCTTACCGCGCTTATTACTACCATCGTCGTTGCAGCTGCTACAGGCGCAGTCGGGGCCGGTGTGAAATACGCTGTGGACCGGGCGAACAAAAAACATGACCGCGTGATTTAATAAACGTAATCAATCACGCTCAACTGAATTCTGTCTTACTAAATGCGAATAGGGGGCCCTCTCACCTTAACACTGCTAAAATTGACACTGAGCTCTTTTAAGCATGAATGTAAACTGTCATCATACTTCTCCCTTTCTATCCTCTTTTCTGGCTATACTCTTTACTGTCTACCCAACTCCTAGGTTCAGCCGTGATTGAGGTGCCCTCAACCCGAGAGGCAGTTATCGGCTGATTCAACTTCTATTTTTTTTCTCTCAATCAAGCAACACACATCAGCATGCTACGGTGAGAGCAGCGTTTGCAATGTGAAAATTGGTTAGTGTCGCTGTACTACAAGGTATAGGTTTAACATAGGTCTGTTTCTGCCTTGTCAGCCTGCGCAATTCTGGCAGCGACAACATCGGCTTCCGGCGCATCGTATTCGGCCGAACTTGCCTCCTGAGTGAACGATAGCAGCGGTGGAAAGTGCGAGCATTTGCTATTTATCCGTGCATGCTGCCAGTTCAGAAGGTTCTTATTATTATCGTACATCACACAACGGATCCCACCACCCCCGCTCTCCCTTGATCGTACAATCCGGACGCCGCGGGCGGCATAGCCGCCGCCAAGCGAGAAGGCAGGACTGCATTCCGTTATTGGCGGGTAAACCTCACAAAGTGGTTGTTGTCCTTGCACTT
This sequence comes from Haemaphysalis longicornis, assembly GCA_013339765.2. Classification (NCBI taxonomy): domain Eukaryota; kingdom Metazoa; phylum Arthropoda; class Arachnida; order Ixodida; family Ixodidae; genus Haemaphysalis; species Haemaphysalis longicornis. The sequence goes on from CM023450.1 coordinate 117,115,605, forward strand.
AAGATTAGGGCCGGGATTTCCATGCCCGAAGGTTTCCTTTCCAAGTACCGAAAAGGCATGGTTCCCCGCCACAAGAGGCCCGTTCAGAAAAGCTTAGATGACGGCAGCGAGTCGCTTGCCGGGGCCTTTTACTACCCCCCGACAAGTCCACAATGCACCAAGCGATATGAGTGGGCCGAAGACTTACAGTGGAGAGAATTCATCATTGCTGAAAAAAATTTACACACCTCTAGCAAAGGCAATCGCCCCCCAAGCTTGCAAATGGCCCAAAAAGCACTGTTATGTCCATTTGAATCTGTAGTATAACCGTGCCGATAGACTATTTAGTTTAAAAAATGCATCCCCTTGGGCGCTTTTGCCACACGCGCAAGTGTTGCAAACAATATTCTGCAGAAATATTGACACAGTTGAAAGTCACTTGTGGGAATTACATGCCTTAAAAGGCCTTCGGGGGCTGAGCCCTAAAAATCAAAAGTGTTGCACCTCATAACAGGCGAATCACACAGATCCATTTTGATCTCAGGTAATAGAGAACTGCCACGCAAGCCGTATACTAATACTGGAAAGAGCGCTTCCCTTCGCCTCCTGTACACGATGCACGATGCAAGATGTACAAGATGTGGTGTTAAATCTACAAAATATATCCGCTTCGTAGGGCACATTGTGCGGTTCTGCTACTAGAAGTGAAAGGGCTAGTGGAAGAGCTAGTGGAAGGCGCTAGTGGAAGGGCTACTTGAGTGTTTACACCTCTCTCATCACTTCTGTTTTACTGAATGGGTAGCTAGTCCTGGTAGTGGCGCATCGCAAATTAGTGGAACGGTGACAGCATCAACAGCCTTCAAACGGCCGCCCTGACAATGGTTACATCAAAGAAAGAGACTGCGCCGTTCCACGCCCTTCCACAGGGAAAGACACTTCCGGGGCGGCGAAGAACGGATTTGTGGCTTAATCACTTCCAGGACACGTAAACGACTGTCTGAGAAAGCCGCTGCTCATTTCAGTGGTTTTTCACGTGCTTCTATGTGAACACCAAGCTGAGTTTATAGCAGCAGGAATTTTTGCCTAAGAGCAGTTTGCTTCTGTGGGACTCGCTGAACAGGCTTCACAGCCGATTAACAGTGAGGACTGAGATGAAACCTTGGAAGCACTAGACGGCAGAGTGCATCCGTTTATACCATATACATAGGCCATCCTCCGGACGGGACGTCTTCGTCACCTCTGCGTACTGCTTCAGCAATGCCTATAGTCGGTATTCATTCAAAAGTTTAGCTGTGAATTTCTTCGTTTGGTAACACTAAAATGGCCACGGACAGGGCCGGAGCGCCGCTGACATGGCGCGGCTTCTACCACTGCAGCCGCACGCCGAAGAAAAATATAACACCGGCGTGCGTCGTCTGCTCCGTTTCAACCCGATTCTCAACGGTGGTGTCATAAGAGTTGTTATTAATCACACTCACATTGGAGTCGAGGCGTTACATAGCGTTCGGCGGGCTAGAACTTTTAATGTCCAACTCATATTAGGCGTTTGGCACGGACAAGTACCGCCATCCCGCGGAACCCGACGTAACCAGTGACGGCGCACCCACATGGTTGCCTGCATGCGTGCCTCGCTATTGAATACAGGCTATAGATGTCACGTACTGCCACGCTAACATAATAGCATTTCATTTTTCTGTCGGTACAAGCGGAACATTCTCGTCAGGTAGCTTGAACTCGTACAGCTGCCGTAAAAAGAGATTGGAACACTGTCTCATACATTTAGAAGAATTTCTTCTTCCGGAAACTGCCTGGCTGCATTGGTGTGCGTTTAAAGGAGTCCTCCCTAATCGAAAAAGCTTTCTGTAAACCGGTAATGGCTGTCGTATGAAGGCAGTAAGACAAATATTTCGTAATATTCACAAATCCTTGTTCCAATTACTTATGACAGCCACTGTTTGCGGGAACTCTTCAGTGTTCGCTGTTGACTGGGATCACGAGTGACCTTGAAACTTGTGAGGCATCACGTCACACTGTTAAATACCACCAAAACGACTTCATTCCTCAAAGCTATAACTATGGCGTGTCACGTGATATGTGAATCGGTTTTGTTTTATGTGAAGTATTTATTCTGCTACACGTCAATTTCATAGCCGGCAAACGGCTTTGCTAGGTAGTGGAATAAGACAGTTTGCGTACAGTGGGCAAGCTGCGGAACTCACAAGGTTGAACATCATTTGGCCTGAAGTATTCCAAGGGTTAATCAGAAAGGGGGCTCCAAGCGCTAAGCTTTACCTTGCTACGACGTTTAGTACGTAGCCCTAGTCTCGTTAGTTCCGCGTAGGCCTATATAGGGATTCTAGTTTCCCCGGGCCGAGGGTCTTCAATGCAGCCACCCTTCCTTGGTCATTACCTTCAGCGGAAGTCCCATCAGATGGGCCGGAGAATATCAAGAGCAAGTCATGTTGTAAGAGTAACCCAAACGTGGTGGAGAGACATATCCCCTAGTGGATAACGCAAACGATTTCTCTGTGGACACAACGCAGCTTCTTTTTTTTACTTCTGGATCACTTACTTGGCCTCTTTATCTTTAAAAAATTTGATGTACGCGCTTTATATGCGCACACCTGCGTCAGTGCCTTAACCTCCAAACACGTTTTAACGAGAAAACCGTAAATGCGCCATTTTTCAAAGAACCGTCGCTGTTGTTGTCGGGTCAGGAAAGTCGCCATCGTTGTAAAGAGTAAATAAATCGATTTACTCGGGGCAATTCGGTCTGCCAACGAAGTTTTAGGGCGAAAGACTGCGGATACTTATCAACAGCTTCTTTGCTGCGACGTTGTATTTGCTTCTCTTTTTTCACTTTAGTTTCTGCGCCTCATGGCGCAAATTACGTCTGCAAGCTGACTGGCAGGCGCCACAGCTTCCTTGTAATCAGGATTCCGCGCGGCTGGTTTACACCTGTGTTCATCCTTCACATGGAACCTAACGTCGTGCCAAACAATGGTGAACTGATTGTATGTTGGGCTCCGTGTACAATACGCGGCAAATGAAACGCGAATACGGAAATATGAATCAAAACACAAAAAATAGCGCGATTTCGTTCCATACACGTCAAAATGATGCGTGGCTTGGTTACAAAAACACAGTATGGAAATGTGGCTTTCCGAATACACCAATAGCGCGCCATTATGAGACCTCAACGAATAGTATTTTTCAATTTGGCGTGTTTTGGCTCATATTTTCATGTTCGCGTTTCCTTTGCCGTGTATTGTACCTCAAGGGGACTGTAATTTGGGCGAGTTGGTGAACGTTCATGATTGAAAACCATCGCGGGAATAACACGGCACAAAAAAGGAACAAGAAGTATACAGGACAGCGCTGCACTCACAACGATGTATCAGTATGCCCTAAGGACTGCTGCATGACCGTGAATGTACGCTTATCTGAGTGACAGCCTTTCATGGCCACGTAAAGCAATTGATTACACTTGTTAAGGCGGATGAGTGATCGTGCTTTTTGTTTCTGTTCATTCGTTGCAATAATGTACCGCCACGTGGGAGACTGATGTATGTATATTACCAGGGTTTCCTCAAAATAAACTAATTGTGAGTGCAGCGCTGTCTTGTCTACTTCTCGTTCCTTTTTTCTGCTGTGTTTTTTCCGCGCTGATTTCCAATCATGTCTGTGTACCTGTTTTCTGCGTTTTTGAGTAAAAAAATCAAAGCGCCTTGCTTAAAGGAGCCATGAAGAGAAAACACAAGTTTGGTTCATTCAAAAGATTGTCTCGTTAGAATCATACTGACACCACTTTTAACGTAACTTCGCTCAAATAAGCTACATAATTAGGAAAAACGGGAATGGTCATGCGACCCACCAGCTCATTTCCCGCAACAGAACCTATGATGTCACATGAGCTAAGCTCTGCGATTGGCGGAGGCTGCCAGAAGCAGACGAAAATTAGGTAGAGCTTACAAACTAGACGAACGAGCGATTTGCGCTTAAATTTAGGGCACATTCTTTACAAAGCAATAAGAATGATGGGACAAACAGTGGAAGTTACGAAAAGCACATGTAAACATAGAAGTACTGATGCGTTCTGCTGTTCGTACTGCGCACAGCATGCTTGGTTTAGCTGCACAGCCCTACGGGGCTTGGGGTTGTCTCAGACGACACTGGCCGATTGACGCAAGCAACGGTGTCTTACGTGACCCCATTTGTCGAGCGAGCACTGTTTCAGGGAACGAATATTTTCTCCCAGAACAAAAACAAGCCAGGTTTAAATGCGGGCAAAAACAAACCAAACGCTTGCCACGTTATGGCGGCGCCATCTAGGTTACGGAACGTAAGAAACGCGGGAACAAACCAACACCGCTGTACAGGGTGGAGACAACCTTTGACGGTCCCGTGCCGCCGCAATTGGGCCAACGGGCTCAACGCGTTATTCTTTTCGTTTCCCACGAGACCTAGCAACGCGAAACAGACAATATGATTCAACTTCTTCAGTAAACCAGCGTTGCGGCGATAATTTTAGCGCGGTTTTGACACAATGACTTGCTTCGGGCGGTGACGGAGCAACCGAAAATGGCGGCGCCAGCGTATACGTGTCTCTACCCTGTACGGCGGATGCGTGAATGAAGGTATTCTAGGCTGCAGAGCGGTCGGTTCCTGTGATGTCATTTGGGACCACAAAAAACGCACGATTGAGGCGGACAATCAAAATTTAACCTAAATTGTTTAATTTCTCAGTGAATAAAGCACCGTTTGTATCCGGACAAGCGCTGGGGGCACTATAAAACACGAAATCTTTCGAATAAAACCAACTTGCATTTTCTCTTCATGGCTCCTTTAAGAGACAGAAGGTTAAAACGCGAAGTTACGACTAAGGTGGAATGGCGCTATCGGATAGACGTCGCCTTTATAACGCCAGGGATGCAGCCTGGATTCCAACCATGCCTCGCATTTTTTTTAGGTGCTTCATGTGTGTTCGCTAATCATCTCCATTGTTTTGTGAAACGGATTGTGTAAATTTGGCTTTTTTGCATTGCGGTTTAGCGCGACATTGAACACCGTTAGTGAGGTGTAGAAAGGCTTCGCTTTAAAAGTCCCGCTTCTGTGAGAAGGCACACCAAAGCGACGCCTGAGCAATGAGGCAGGTCGTAGTGGAGGGCCATGGTATTAATTTAGAGCACCCGGGTAACTTCAACTGGCGCCGGAAACGGGACTGTCCTGCGGTTATGGTTTTTGTGCGTCGAAATTTGCTGCACATCTAAGTTTTCTACTCATTCACTAGGCCACAGAGCCGTAGTTGTACTGGAAATGCGTGCACACTAACATTCCGAAGGATCTCGGTTGGTACTGCACGTCGTAACAAATTTTCTATCATTTGATTGTCCACTCCTTCACCTGGTCAAACATATTAATCCCTCGACCATTTCAGGGGCTGTTTCGCAGATCAACAACGCCCACACAGGCACTTGTTCCCAACCTGAGCACGAGTGAGTGACTCTAGCGGCCGACTTTGCTCCATATAGCCAGGCAAGAGGATATTTAAATAAAAGTACTCACGCCTCATGTCACTCCCTACTAGAAAGGTAATGACTAAATCTCACGACGCCTGAGGTGATTTTCTCCAAAGTACTCTTCGACAGCAAGCATGCGGAAAAGCAGTGATAAACAAGCGGCAAGATTTTTGTCGACAAACGTACGCCCACACTAGCAAGGTTTTTATTAGAGAGGGCATATGAATCATGCGAATCTCCTCGCTGAAGTTTTCCACTGATAAATAACAGGAAATCCAACATTTAGAAACAATATACGCCTCGAGTTCCACGGCGTTAATAAACAGTATCTTTTGTAGCACCTGCTGTGAACTCGAGCGTGAAGCTCTTGCTATCCCCACTGTTGTAACTTAAACTACCGCAACGTCCATCGTGCACGGCTTTCATGCCTGCTCTTCTGTATTCACACGATTCTTGTAAGCTGTCTGGAACATGCCCTAGTGCGAGGTAGACAACTTTAAAGATTGAATCAGCTGATTTCAAAAAGGACTAAAAAGCCTCCAGTTTTGCGAACAGACCTATCTTACTAACAAAAGTATGATAGCTCAAGACAGAAACTTGTTCGATTTCGCTTCAGAATAATACAGATTTCTTGTTTCTTTTTGTCTTTCGACCGCACCCAGTTTGAAAGCGTTGAAAGGCGATATGCCAAAACGCCGTGGGTCTTCCCGGTTTCGTGTAACAAATAATTCAGATTTCATGTAGTACTGCATAAAATCTCAATTATTTCAAAATATGAAATCTCAACTGCAGTAAAAATGGCTTCGAGCACACGTGTGCTAGATGCTATTTTTACTACAGGCCGGTTGCTGTAGTTTCCTGGTAATGAGTCGGCATAATGAATCCCCAAGAGGTTCTGTTAAAAGAAGACGAATATTAGAAATACAATAATTACTTAAGAATCAAAAGTACACCATTCTTAAATAATTTTAGCCTGCGTGCGAATGGCTTGACGTGTATGTTATTAGCTGCAATTTTGTGGTTCGAAGTAACGTAGAAGTACACGGCTTAGAATCGTATTTCATTAGGTATGACACTTGCTTGCTCGCGTGTCAGAATACAGTCCTGTTACTATCGTATGCCCTGTGAATATCGGTGGCGTATTTGAGTGATCGATAAGAATGCTCCCTGAAACAATCATGGGCTTGCGCATCACGAGTCTTATCGTAATCAGCACCGACCGGTCATATGAGCGGGTTCTTGCCGAATATATATCCTGTCATATCTCTTCATTTATTAGCCGCACGTGATGAATGCCCTGTCGCACCTTTCTATCTGGGCTTTTCCCCTGCGAAACGCTCCTTGGTTTTTGTCTAACTGAAACCCAGCAACGGCCGTCCTTTCGGAGAGTAAAAAAAGAAGTGTAGACGTTGACACCTCCCCACTGATCCGGTCCACGTTTAAAAGACATACAAAATTTGTATTATTTATTTATTTATTTATTTATTTATTTATTTATTTATTTATTTATTTATTTATTTATTTATTTATTTATTCTGAAGCCCTATTGGGCGATGGCAGTAGTGGGTGTGGGTAAAACATTCGGAACACAACTTTGGTGGAATTATCTACGCAAACGCGATTAGTATTGTGTGCGGGGTGGTGGGTTGACACAATGGTTGACGTAACCACTACATACCCATTTCAAGTTGCTCGCTGCAGCGGTAAAGTAGCGGTCAGGAAGGACTGCTACCCCACCATAGTTACGGCGCTTACTCATTTGGCGCTTACGCATTTTGGCACTGAACCCTCTCTTACCCACACTCCTCGTGAGTTTTGGCAGTACAGGGTGGCACGACGATAATTGGAACACTTTAAAATTTCTTCCTGAACGAACCGCCAGTCGGTTCGCGCTCAAACTTCACACGAAGGTCGCATTCTGGGGTCTATTTTGTATGACATCGGGAACAACGACGGTATTTACCTGTTTATTCTTAAAATAAACAAAAACCATTTTAGCCTATGGGAAAATGGCAGCAGATTTGGACGTGAGAGCCAGCGCAAGTTGTTCATAGAACGACGGCGCCACCTGTGGTATTCAGAGCGAATCGCACGTTTGGGATTCTAGGTAGGAAGGAGCCAAATTGTGTAGCAGACGATCAGAAAATGTGAAAGCGGTTTTTCTGATCGTCTGCTAGCTCACTCGGCTCCTTCCTAGGTGCATTTTCTGGTCGACTGACAGTCTCACTAGGAAGTGAGGCTGCCGCCCTATCCATAGAGAGCCGGTGTTTGGCGGTTGGTCTATGTTACATGTAGTGTAAGATCGATCGTGAGCACAAATCCTGCTGTGCATTGCAGAATACTTAGGTATCAAGAGTTTAATGTAGCAGCATGACCTGCTTGATTGCCTCGAAGTGTTGAATTGCTGTTATGGTGAGATCAAGGTAGTCACAAAATGTTACCGGTGCATGCGAGCCAAAGTTTTTTTACGAATGGAAATCACTTGAAAGAACCACTGCTACGGCGGCAAGGTATACCTACTTACACGACAGAAGAAGAAATGCCTAGTTCACTGGCAAGACTCCCGGCATGAGAAAGAATGCTTGGATACTTAAAGCCTTTAAGAACTCCCGAGTTGCATCACCTTGAAGGACGGCTAATCAATAAACCAGACATTCCATCAGGATATGTAAGAATATTGGATTTATCGGATTCCTTAAGGAAGCATTGCTCATTCAACAGTAAATTAAGAACAGAGCTCTGATGAGCAGTTGGTTTTTGTGTGGCCTTTAATCTGCTATAATAGTATCCCTTTAAGTAACGACATCATTTCATGCGGCCTTCACGGGAACTACGAAATGCATTTGGATGCTAGCTCGCAGTCTCATTGAACTCACATTAGCAGACATAGTTGCAGTAGCACATAAGGGCACTAGGACGCTTTAACACCGACAGAGCCGCAAAGCAATTAATGTTGAAAAACACATGCATCATCGCAATGCTTCTTCAGTGTTAAAGGCCAACTAAACTAACAACCATTAGTATTACACGGTGAGCAAGTTATTTTCATTTGTTTACCATGGCATGAAATCAACAAGGGAGCAAGGGTACATTGTTTGGGACATTCTGGCTGTTTAGATAGGCGTCCGCGTCCTGATAATAAGGTCATGTTTTCGTGCCAGCTTGCGCGAAACCAACTCGTATTACTATTTCCGTCATGCAGCCTTGAGACACGCGCGGGAGATTTAGTCATCTAATTGTTCTGAATTATGTGAAGGATGAGCTAAAATTGATAGTGACATTTCAAGGGCCTCAATGGCTTTATTAAAAGACTCTTAACACATACTTAACAGGCCCTAAACAAGCATTGACAACGCTTCCTGACGGAGATCCGTGACGCCGTTGCAATGGACGGCATGCCAAAGTAAATTAAGCAATTCAGACAACAGATACAGGTGATAAGTTGCTTATACACACATCAGGACGCAACAACAGCACAAAACATTCGCTATCGCTGGAAGTGCTCGTGACCATGCAACGCATGCGCAGTCAAGGACGCTTAAACGAAAACGAGCTGGGTGTGTATATATAGAAGTGCTGACGGAACGAGAGGCCATGGCTGTGTCGTCGCTCATTGCTTTCTGCTACAGGTACACTTATGGATTCTATTTTAAGGTGGAAACGTAGACTGTTAGTTCGCATCAAATGGGAAAGAGCGCTTGTTTTGTAGGATGGGAATAGCGCTTGTACTATTCAACAAGGTATATATGCAGGCAAACTAACCGAGCCAGGTTGGGTAGAAGATTATTCGTGATTGGGAATTCAATTAGCATGCAGAGCTTTTAAAACGCTGCTTTCCTTATGTCGTGGTATGGCTAACGTTTTTCTGCAACTAAAACACCCGGCTACCGTTAGATTCCAATGCTGTGCTTCCAATTATAGGTGAAGGCTGTTGAGTAAACAGAAAAATGCCCGAAAATACTCAAATCCATCAAAACATACTGGTCATATAAGCTTTCTCCTACTTTTTGATACTTTTTTCTGCATGGGACTTTATTGAGTTGACTTGGTGAAGAGACTTAAGGATATGACAATCTATAGCAAAGCGTTTCTGAGCTGTTGTGTGCTGTTCAGCGTCTTTTCTCAGAGCTCTTTCTAAGTAGCTTCTTCTTCATTATTAGGATTAGTATGCAGGCCATAAAAATGTCTAATGGGCTATCTGGCCACTATGTTATGATAAAGCGCGAATCTCCAGAATTTCGGAAAATTGGCAAGAAGGTCCGTTGCTTCAGTACACTATGTCACGAAAGTCGGTTTTAAATTTAAAAAGGCGCAGTGAAAGATAATTATGAAATAAAACACGTTAACGTAAACACAATGCCATTTTCGAAAAATCCCAAGAACGCTAGATATTTCTAATTAGGCTACTCAAAAGAAATACTGAGTGAAAAGTCCGTTTCTATTTTTCAGAAAGGAAGAAACAAAAATGAAACTCTTCGTTTCCCTTTTTGCACTTCTGCTCGCCGTTAAGGCTACAGGTAAGTTACAAAACCTTCCTTGTTCTCAGGTGCGGCTCAGCAAACATGACTGTGACGTTAATGTTTGAAATCTGATTTCCTTCCTTTTAGGTGCAAGCCCTCTGTAAGTACATTCCCTTTCCTACGCGCCAAATATTGACGTTATTGTGCACATAAAGACTGAGCTGTCATGTTTGAGAACCAGGTGACGGCAGTTATTGCATTGCTTTTGCTGCTTGATTTCTCTTCTGCAGGGAGAAAAGAGCTGTAGACGAAAGTGGTAAGCCACGCCTGCCTAATCCCGACACCTTTGTTGCAATGCAGTAGCTTAGTCAATCCATCAATCTTTCGATGCCGAATGCACCACTTTGCGGGTGCGTCCGAGGCTCAGAGTATAAAAGCGTACGTAAGCACATTGCGCCTGCCATGTTAGAGCTATTTATTGTTACCACTTGAGCGCTAGTATGCGGGCACGCAGGGTAATTAAATTGTCAAGGAGGTATTTATTCGGCTTTACGAGAAATTTTTTTTCGTCAACTGCAGTATTCATGGCGAGACAGGAGAAAAAAAGGACGTTCGTTTTAGGCTTCGCCTGAACCTGCTGGAGTGGTATCAGCTGCTACGTGAATAGGGTTACTTTGTAGATATTATAAAGACACATTTTCAAGGACATCGTCACTCCATAATCGCCACAACTGCGCACCCGTCGTCCGAAAGCCCTAGGTACACACGGTTGCGAGAAAATTGCATTCATGCCTGCAGAACCGAACTATTGAATATGTTTTGGCACTGGCGTTTTAGCCGACAGTGCAATCATATGGGAGGGATGTGAGAAACACTGATATGAAAATGGCATCAAATTTTATTTGAATGATTGATTGTAGGGTTTAACGCGCCGACGCAATGCAGGCGATAAGGCGCGCCGTAGTGGAGGGCTCCGGATTAATTTTGACCACCTGGGTTAACTTACGCCGAAATCTCGTACACACGGGTGTTTTTGCTTTTCGCCTCCATCAGAAAAGCGGCCACCGCGGCCGGGAATCAAACCCGCGACCTCGGGCTCAGTAGCACAACGCCTTAGCCACTGAGCCACCGCGGCGTGTGCATCAAATTTTATTGAGTTCCGGTAATTTTTCATCGTCTGATGTATGGTTTGCGCGCAATACTGAGATACTCAAAGATATTGTTTTAGGCCAGCTGTTAATATATCGTAATACCTGATTAGCAGAAAATAAAGCCTGAAGGTTTTTCTATTGGCGTTGCCTATCAGATGCCATCGCACGCTTTGGCGGAGGTCGTTTAAGTAAAAATGAGGAAAGATTTTACGGTGCAGGAAATATTTTCTATAGGTCAAGCGCAGCTATAAACTACATCGTGAACTAATATCGACGAAAATGTTATAAATTAAACCTAGGCTAATGTATGTGGGACATTTTATCATGTTGGAACAGCCCTGCTACATTTTGCTGGTTCTCCTAAACTGTTACTTCCGCACGGAATGTCAACGCGTTCAACGTTGTTTAAAATACTTCTGCAAAACTTGCGTATAAAATGCGTTTATTGGCTAGAAACACTGAAAGTGTACGGATATTTGGCGTGCATGTTTTTATGATACTCTGAGTTGCTCTGTTCTCAACTTCGTTCTTACCATTAGGCACCAAGACGACGCAAACGTTTATCGTTCAATTTGTTTTAATCGAATTTTCAATGACAACGTAAATGTTTTGGATACACTTAAGATGGCCCTGAAAGGTTTCTTTAATACGCTAAATGAACAAGCGCTGTAGTTAGGTTGGGCGGTCAACGTCATATGGGCCAAGTATAACTTCTTTACGTGCAGTGGAAAGCTCACACTTTCGTTGCAAAGATTGTAGCCCCTTTACCACCATTTCTTGCGTGTCTTGGAGACCGCCATTTAAACACATGTACTTCATCGAATCTGTCATGAGTTCCACGAAGCAGAGATCTTGTATGGGACGGCTTTTTCTTCCCACTTCCGGTGAAGAGAAGCGTCGGCGGCTCAGCATCGGCGGGTTGTCGCGATCACGTTTGGTTAATTAACACTTCCTGGAGCACGCAAGCACGCGATCGCGTACTATCTATATTTACCATTATTACTAATTAGCACGCTCATAGTAAAGACGCGGTCATATTAGGCCGACACGATGCCTACGACGACTCGTCGGTCGACTGCCGGGTTGGCAGACCGCGTTGTCTCACTACGCCGACGATGACACAAACACGTCGGCCGATCGAAAATTCACGTAGTGTGACTGGCTCACCTACCGAAGACACCGACGAAACCGGTCCGCCGACCCGGCCGACCGACTGTTCGTCGGGAGTCAATCGAGAAGAGAGAACTCAATCAAGAAGCGAGAAATCGTGCCGTAATGAATGCATCTCTAATTTGGTAGTTTAATGAGGGTAATAAACTTAGTGAAGTACATGAAGCCCAAACAACTCAACGCTAGCGCTAATACGACCCATATTTTGGCTTCCAGGGATTCGGCCATGCGTTTCGGTGACTTCGCTTCCGCTGAGCTGCAAACTTAATATGAGTGTACCATCGGCATGCTTGTAGGAAATATAAGCTTATTTAAACGCCGAGGAAGAGATACGGAACGCACTATCGATAGTAAAGAATCAATATCGCCAATTGCTTTACCGTAAAGGGTTAAGCCAAAGTACGGAAAGTTCTAATCCCGCAACGCCAAATCTCAGTCGTAGCCGGACACATATCTGCGATCTCTTTTTCTTCCCGAAGTGGCGCAGTTGGTGGTGATAGGGGGCTTCAGGGAACACTATATACTGCGAAAGTGTTATGTTAAGTCTACGAGCCAGTAATCCTGCAGACCAGGTAGTTAAATGAGTAGGCCTCCACCAGGTACCCTAGTATACGAGCAATTTCCCTTCACTTAGGCATATCGGTCGTAGCGCAGTGGTCTGGAGCGTCGCACGTCCTCAGCCAACATGGCGTGTCCATATCCCGGCAGGGCCTTATTTTTATCCTGGAATTTTTAATACTTCATGTTTTGAGTATCCTATTCGCGATTTCATATTTTGCAAACCTTGATAGGCAATCATTACGGTGTCTCCTACTGCATTGCGTGCACACGGGCCAACCCTAGCAAGGGACATCAGTTCGGAACGAACGCGTGCTCATTCTAAGAAAAGCGGCGAGTCGATAATTCAGTCATTAACTTAGATATTTCCCTTTTTCATAAGCACCAATTCACATATTCGCTGCATGGTCGCAGCCACGCTGGCGATTCAAGGTCATCATTTCTTCATGCGACCTTTCGGCGTAGTGCGGGTTCGTAGGGATCCCATCCCTAGGTATTTCATTCTGTTTCCAGCCGTGAGCGGAGTGCGGCATCTATAAGCGCAATGAATATTAAAAAAAAATTAAAGGCCATCCACTCAATGTGAAAGCTGTCGGAAGTGCGGAGCAGTGATTCGCCATAATGTGCTGTAGCGCCGTTATCCGCTCACTGCTACCACCCAATGCCATTCGAAATTCCCGCCTTCTTAGTGCTCGCGCGCCCCCTGCCTTAAACTGCGCCAACGGGACTTCTGTTCTTTTTGTGCTTGTTTTTTCTCCCGCACGTGCCGATGTTGCACTGCCGCTTTTTTTTTCGCTTACTATCATACAAACCAACCCAACGAGCGTTCTAACTAAATGAACGCGGGCGCTGCCAGATAGGTACATATATTTTGCCTCAAATGTACCTACAGTTCTCTTTGCACTAAATAACTGGGAGATGAATGACTAGCACCAGCGGTTCACGAGTTTCGAACACTTATGAGTATATAAACCGCTTGTCCTTTTGAAGTCTCTGGTTACGCCACGACGACAGCCGCTACGACGGAACGCCGTGTGGCTCTACTTGGGTCGAGCGAGTGAGCTACGGCGGCAAGGCGAGCCCCTAAAGTGCTCTGCACTTAAAAAATGGCTGCGGCTAATTTTGGAAAGGACCGTTATGAAGAGAAAGCGGCCGATTGAATTGGATTGGGAAAACTTCATTGTGTCCTGCGAATAAAGTCCTATTGCTAGGTCTTCATGACTTGGCCGGAGTAGTCACCGCAGATGTAGCCACCCGGCTAGGTTCCCCCCGTTTCCCTTCACCGGGTCGCCGGGGTCCCCTTGCCTGGCCAGCGCCATGATGACTCGCTGCACAGCCTGGAGGTGTAGACTTTGGTCTTCAGTCCGCACCGCCTCCTCGAAGGCAAGCGGCATCCTTCTTGTGTTTATTCATCCGGGTATGCGAGACAATCCCAGACGATGTGCTCAAGTCTTGCTGGGGCTTTGTGGCACACCGCACAGGTGGCACCCGGGTATGTCTCCGGTTCATATTGTTCTTTAGGTAGGGGCTCGTAACCGTCTTCGTATAGAGTTGCCTATAGACGACTGCCTGCTCCCTACTCAAACCTTTGCAGGGCGGTGGGAGCGTGCGTCTGGCAAGTCGACAGGCCTGAGTAATGTCTTTGTATGCAGTCATCCGATCTCGCGTGCTGCGCCACAAATGCTCTCCGACACTTTGCTCGGCGCGAGCAGAGCTTGCCTACCGAACGACATGGCTAGGCGAACGTTCCATACTTCGACCACTCAGTACCATTCTTTTTGGCAGTTAACGAGAGCAGAAAGCCAAAAGTGCTTGTCCAAAAGAGCAGCGCTCGCGAGGCAGTAGCAGACGGAAGTCATCGCAGTGAAAAACCTGAGATGGTTGGAGACGTTACCTCTGATGATCAAAGCATTGTGGGAGAGAATTCTCGCGAACCGCGCACAGCGACGAGGATAATGAAAAGAGAAGGAAACGCGTCGCCGCGACAATCAGTGGCGTTTTATTTAGAGTTTGTCAGCTCATACACAACGCTCTAACCAAATTCTTGAGGGAGGGGGTGACCAATACATTGCTTTATTTGTTTATATGCACATCCAGGTATCGGCGGGGGGTATTTCTGGAATCCTTTAAGTGTTGTGCAAAACTAAACAACAGCCAGTATATCAATTTATGAAACTGCTATAGTGCTGTATGTTATCAGTTATTTTCTTTTGATATTCGAACAGTATTCCTAGGAATTTTCCCTCAAAATACATATATTGGGAATTGTGAGCTTTCGCATGCTTTTTTGACTGTATTTCAGTGGAACAAGGAGGAACACTCATGACATTTTCTTGTGCTTTTTTATCGCCGTCGTCGGACCCTGCTAGCACCAGTAGCCGGCGCGGGTGAGACAGATATGGAGGGGCTTGTAGCATACTCCACAGAAACTTCTTACTTACACTCATGCTTTTCTCAAAGCAGGTTTTGTTACATTTTCTTTGTATTCACGACATCACTGCACAGCCTAAACATGGTACAGAGCAAGTTCATTTCTGTATATTAAATTGTTCTTTCATGGTTAATGTGCTTGCTGTTCTTAGTACAAACAGACGCACAGACTATCTCTCTCTCTTCTCTCTCTCTTGCTCTGTTGCTCTGTTCCTCAGGCACACAGTCTTCACATTCACCACCCCGACAGGTAACTACACATTAAAAAGGATGCCTACTTATTCATCTTGTTTCTTCCACCATTCACTCCTATAACGATTCGTTAAAAAAGTGGGCTTTGTGTTCAAATTCTTTTCACACATTTCGTTGCTTCGAATCTCTACCCACCACATTGTCATTTTCGCAGATGACGCCGCAGAGCAGTACTGGAAGCAGCCGCTAGGTTTGGGTCCTAGAACAGCTTGGCAGGTGGTTGCAGCACCAAGCAGCCGCAGAGGCTGCTGCTGCAGGAGGCTACTACTCCCCGAGTGACGGCGCTCTATACCCGCAGCTTATTCCTCGGACAACTCACTGAGGTGCTCCAGAAAAAGCAGTAAAGACTTTGAGAATGGGAGGAAAGATTACCATATCTGACGGAGACTCCCGCCTCGATTGATAGGCGAACTTGAAGTCTTGTCACCTGCACTGGTGCAAGATTCCCTAAAATTTGAAAGAGGTGAACAACTGTTTGAAAGCTAGCTTTGAAAGAATGAGCGTTACGATGAAATATGATGTAATAAAAATAATTATACCATGATAATGAGTTCTTTCTTTTTTATAACTTTTCACTGACATGAATTAGAATCACCAAAAAAACATTTATTCGAACCCCTCCTCAAATTATAACTAGGGAGCGCTGATTTTGCAAATGAGCATCGAGCGGTCATTTTGTATGTTAGGTAATATTGTATTAGGAAAATAGAGAGAACTTAGTTAATAATGCAACCAAATAAGTGGATTTTGCTGAGGCCTAAACGAAGGGGTAGGGGTGGTGTATAACAATCTTAGCAAAGTTGGATAAGTTACAGAAAGTATCCGAAGAACAGCATGCAGAGCCAGCAGGATAATTACTTGAAGTGTATCTTGAAAGGTGTTTTGGAAGTAGTACATGACAGTGACATAAAAATAAAACAGAAGTCGCGAGGATCTATTTCGTTTACCCAAACAAGATATTAGAATGTTAACATCATGATTGGGGAGTAGCGTAGATGTCCGCATTGAACTGCTTTAAAAAAAGTCATGGCAGTTCAGCAGCAAAATGTATGGAAGTTCGGTTGCTTTTCATATGAAAACCTTTTCTTGACTCAAGTAAACTGATTTTGCAGTTATTTTTCTGGCGAAAGTTTAGGTGTCCAGGACCGTAATATGTTGGCTTTCTGAAAAATATTACATTACAGTTCAGGAAGTAATTTTCGGTCTATGCGGTTTTTGAGGCACAAGATATGCGGCTCTTAGATTTTGTTCTTGTAATTGGGGCGCCAGATGAAGCTTTGTTTAAGGAATTTCTTTTTATTTTCTTGAGAAGATAGTAGAAATTTTTTGTTACTTTTTACAAAATTTGGATGGGCGAGATGAAATTGACAGTGTCAAATGAACTTAATCACGTGTAACAGTCTTTTCCTGACTCTGGTAATGAGATCAGAGACGTGATTATCAGCCTTTTTGTCATGTTTAGATAGAATTCTATGTGTAAGCCAAGCTCCATTTTTAATTCTTTACCGAAGCGCAGACGCTTCCGTCTTGTAGGCATGATTCTCGTTGAACCATTGATCACCGTTTGTCAAAATAAGGTCCTGTTTAATTAAAGAACTAAAAAGAAATGCGCCAAGCTGCAGCAGGCCCAAAAATTTAAAACTACTGTACACCTGCTATCATTTTCTTCAATGTAGGTATTTAAATTGCTAAATTACTAGGTGACTAACGTCATATATTGAAGAGATTTCGTTTGAGTGCTTTGCGGGATAGTTATAATAGGTAAAATTTTTATAGCCGGAGCTAAGATTATTAAGCTTTCTTGCTTGTTCTCCTGTAGGAGACTGAAAATTCAAATTTCTGACAACAGCTTTGTCATTTCACAGCCACACTTCTCACATCGGGTGATTCAGGCGCCTGGCAGGCCACATGAGACTTTAGTCTCCGCCTCCTCCTAGTTTCGCCATGAAATAAAATCAAATCGTATGATGACACAGTACGTTATTGCAATTGAAGTATATATTCCCTTTCAGTTTGTCGTCGTGCCCCACGAATTATTAATTAAGCGCAGCAGGTGGTTACGCAGTGAGGGCTCCGAACGTAATGATAAGACTGAATTTCTGATGCAGAGGCTAAGGGAGGAGAATGGTTCCCGGAAACCACCGTGACAAGCGTTGTGATTCCTGTATCTTGAAATAATATATACGACGTTTGTCGGATAAGACGAAACGGATTTTGGTGGAATATACCTCTGACACGCTCTTAAAGCTGCACTTTTAAAGGCTTTCATGCCTCTTACACGTTTGAGTAAAGAACGAAAAGCGATAGCTTTAGAACCTATAAGTGGTTGCATCGTAGCCCTATTGCGTGGCCTCCCGTGTCTTTGTGCCTCTTGGAAAGAGCAACGTTGAACGCCCTGCGGTACCGAAGTGCAATGTAGTCGCCGTACATACCTTACCGTTGAGATTGCCTATTTTCTTGAATGGTAGGATCAGCTGACGTCTTGCTGCTCACCGCTTTTACACCCAAGCGTGTGCAGCTTCATACGGCATAAGCCTTTCATCGGAGAAACTTTAGCTTTCAGCCCATGGATTCGAGAGATTTTTTTCAACACACATGTTGGGGGCTTCATGTAGGGTAATGTAGAATAAATAGAGCTGAAGAAGGTTTTATCTCAGGAAAATTACAAAAAAACGAGACTAAGGACTTGCGGCCTAGAACTCTTTCTCGCAAGAGCTAAAGCCTGAGATAACGCGATCACTGAATTTAGCAACATTCATTTTCTCTGCTTTTAGAGAAAAAATATATGCCTAATGTTTAATTTATGACCAAAACCTTCCACGTGCATGCTGTATAGTGTGAAGTATGGCTTCTGCACTGGCAGGGGTGGGCTTTTACCAGCGCTTATGCGCACTAAAGAAGAACATTTATTTCTCTTCTGCTGACAGGGAAGGCTTCGAACAGCTTAGATGATTTAAGCAACCCAGACTACATGCACTACCATTCAGTGGACTTAGCATAGACACTTGAAGTCCCTGAGTTTAGGGTTTGCAGCTAGTTTGTTATTATTCTGGTTTAAAGGCACGGTTTCATGCAGTTCTGTTTTGAGTGGTAATTGTTATTTACGGGCTAGCTTTAAGTATGCCGAAACTGAAGTTATAAGTCAGATAGGGGGTAAGAATTTTATGTGGTTGTTATTAGTGATAGTTCAACGTTAGTAGACAGCTACTAACCGAAGGTACGAGCATAAACGCGCTTACATTGAATAACTATACGTGGTATGCTACCAACTTCAATGCATTTTTATTGAGTGAACTCGTGCGAGGCTTAAACAAGGACTATTTTCAAGAAACTTCAGCTGCAGCCAAAGCGCGCTGCACAAAGCCATAATGCATAATGAAAGTTTGATATTTTCTGTATTTAAAGCATTGGAACTTTTTCCAGCGTCCTAGCTAAAAAGAAATAACCTAGTATTTTAGCTAACTAACCTAGAAAGTTAGTTATCCTTCATACAAAGATTTAGGCCCAAGCAGCGTTAGAGCTGGCGTGGGTTTCAATTGACTGCACTATATATGCATATAAAAATGATGCAGCAGAATATTATGAGTTTACCGCAAGGACATTACTTTGAAACCTTGTCCAAATCAGTTACCCCATTAGGAATTGAGGAATGTTCAGCGCTTTCAATGAACCATCGCTCCAAATATTTCATTCACTATGGATTTAGGCGTAAACGGTGCAATATGGACATTTATTATCAACAAGTTTAAATGGCTATGATTGTCGCTAACGCAACTATAGAGATGCTAAGGATTCTAGCATTGCCTCTTTTACGGTGCAACATGTACCCGTTCCTATAGGACTCCAACTTTTTTGTGCTGCCGAAGAATCCTTGACCTGTTCCATCATTCGTCTTAACGAAATGGAACCGACACGTCAACAAGGATTAAGACGTCGACAAGTGCCCGGTGTTCCAGGACGTTCTCGAAAATTAAATGGTACCTGTCTTTTTTTCCAGAGTTCCAACACTCCAACACTCGCCCAGCGTGTGAAAACACTTTTTCATTTGGTTCCCCCTTCTACACCGAAAGCGGTCCGTGTGGTACCTGTGCTACGCAAAGCACAGGTCTGCTCCAATACAGAGGACCGGGCGGCGTACTCAAGTCGAGTGCGGCGGGAACTGCGGCTCACTGAGTCGGTGCTGGTATTGTGACAGTGATATCAGACTCAGCATAAACTAGACGTCTGCAGCAGAGGAGAGGTCCGTCCCTCACGTTCCCGGAATGAGCGAGACTCTGTCACGCGCAGTTTCCTCCTTGGATGGGCAAAGTGCACTTGGGACGCTGCGAAGCCCTAGGCAGGAGCACCTGAACGTAAGGCAAATTGAAAAAACAAAAAGGGATCAGACATTGTGTAGACCATCGGGTGTTCGCACTGCCCGTAGGTGTACACAGCCAGGGAGAACAGAAAGCCCTGAAGAAACAGAAACAGAACAGAAACCCCTGCAGCTGCATTAAAACAATGGCTGCAGTAGACACATGTTGGCCACTGCCCTCAGCGAGCCATTTTATCATTATCTGTACACTATCACGCGAAAAATGCGCGTGTGCTTTCGATGAGACAAAGGCCCTTCAGCCCGTATCTGGATTCGCTCCACATACCTAAAAGAAGCGATATAGCAACGACAGAAATGTGCCATTACAATACCCAAGATGCTTTATCAGGCGCAGTGAACCATACTTGAAGGGGCACTAACGGCTGAATAAGTTTTATTTTACCCGAAAGATTCAGCGCTTCGTAGCTCTCAGCTTTTGTTCGATGGTTAGCGACGCCTTGATCACTGCGTTATACATGATGTCGATTGGTACTTCATTCTTCTGCCGTTTCCCTTTCGTTTTTTCTTGCCAAAGCACAAAGAGCGAAGCGTACCCGACTTTAGTCGATCATCGCCATCTTTCTGATAATTTTCAATGCCTGTTGTCAGGGGCGCTAACTTCTGCCACATACATTTGTAGTTAACGAGAAACGTTCGGTAAATGCCATCTTCGTATGGCAGCGCCCATGTCGAGCCGGTCATCAAGCCCCCCCTTGTGTGCCGCCTCTCCAAGGATGAGCTGCCGCCTGGAGAAAAATGTACAAAATACGCGCGCAAGAGTAGCCAACAGTGAAGTAGGAGGACGTCATGTACCGGTAGCTAGCCGATCGCGCTAATAAATTTTGACTATCGCCGCTGGCCTATTGCATTTACATACATATACGAGGCAGTAGTAATCATTGTAGGCTCTTACTATTGCAGGCTTTCACAGTAAAATTGACCACAGTTGGGCTAATTGGTTTTGATTCAATCGTAAGTAGCGCTCTGAAACGGGACACAGAAAAGAAGACACCACGACGGCGCTAACTCCAACTGCTTTATTAGGCGTAATCACAATATATACTGTTGTAGCGTGTTGTGGCGATACAATCACCAATTGACACGTGAGATAATTGAAGCTTTTTATATACTGTTGGGAATGACCATCCCACCGCTGGCACCACTGTTGGGAATGACTATCCCAGGGCGGTCGCCAAGGTTGTGACTCGCCTTCCTGCTCGTCACCGAGGTTGGGAATCAGCCATCCCGACGCTGTCTCCGCTGTTGCGACTGGCCACCCGAGCGCAGTCACCGGTGTAGCGATGTTGCCTTGCTCCGTCCGCTATCGACGCGGCGCAGAGCCGAGCGAAGAAGTTCTCGAGCCGACGAAAACTTGAAGTAACATTTATATACAGTATGTACAGGGTAAGCAAACGTTACATAACTCGCACAAAGGCGACAGCACCCCTTTCACTCGGTGCTTCCGAAGAGACTGGTGCCGGAGAGAAGCCGCCGAGGAATGCCGACGATGAGAGCCTCCGGGCTTCTTTTATAGCCCGGGAAGTTCGTTGGGGCCCCGAGAAGTTCGAATAGCTCCAATCAGAGCTCTCGCTGCCTGAAGTTTGAATTCCGACGAATGGTAGCGAAGCGGTGAGTCAGCTGCGCCGCCAATGGGGAAAGGGAGAGCGATGCCGCCGCCGTCTCCGTGACCTCGCCTCCGGGCGTAGCGACATGCCCTTGTTTGGGTCTTTCTCCGCTGAGGGATTCGGCCGCGCCGCAGCGTTTCGAGATGCAGGAGTCGGCCGCGCCGCAGCGTTCTGAGATGCGGGATTCGGCCGCGCCGCAGCGACGAAAGGGAGAGGCGTGACTCAGCCTCGCTGTCGGCGCGTCGCCTCGTGCAACGCCTTTGGGCCAGGCGCTCTGGCACAACAGCACCCCCGCCGCCAGACAATGCGCCGTGAAGACGAGCTGCCTCCACGTGGCTCGGATGCTGGGCGCGCTCGTTCGCCAGGCTCATCCAGGTACACCTCCAGTGCCCCAGGAAAAGGGCGACTCCACCAGGTCCCTCTCCTTGAACAGGTACCACCTGCCAGGTCCGGATCACAGGTACCTCGCCGTGCTGCCCAGGTGTCTCGACCAGCTTCGTCCGGCTCTTCCGGTCTGTCCTCAGCACCGGTTGCTCATCGTTCTGGAGCTTGCAAAGAACCGACCGACAACAGGCAACACCCAGCGCAAGCAAGCACCCTCTGTCCTCTGTCAGAACACAAGACTCTAAAGCGTGACAAACTCTCCTAGCTAAGTGTCTATCCCCAAATTTGGACCCTCTACACCAAGAGACCCATGCGGGACGTAAAACTCTTAAAAGAAGAACTCACACTAAGTGTCAAACGTAACACACGAACTTAAATGATAACTAAGGTTGATTACTTGAAATCACGCTGTGCGGAAATAATCAACTGAGGCAGCAAATGAGGGCAATAATTTTGCTCCCATCTACCTGCTAAGATAAAAGCTGCTCACGAAGAAACGAAACGAAAGACACGGGGAGGACGAATGTAGCACTAAGAACGCCCGGCTTAGTGCGTCTGAGTTAGCGGTTCCGGCTACATAGTGCGCAAACTTCTGCACTGCCGACACGACGCAGCCACATTCCTTTCCGGAAGTACTGTAAGCCTGTTCCTTGCAAGTTAGCTTGCGGCTGAAGTACAAAATGGTCGTTCCCGGCCGTTCGCAATTTCTTGGCATAGTACAGCTCCCATGCCACAATTGCTCGATCGCACTGAATAACGAACCTTTCGAAAAGTCGGGGACCGTTAGAACTGGCTCATCGATCAAGGCTCGTTTCAGCGCTCCAAAACGCGTCCTCCTACTTTGTGCCCCATTTCACCCCAACTGGCTCAGTCTTTCTCAGAACGTCAGTAACGGACTAGCCAGTGTGGAGTAATCTTCCACATAAGTTTTGCCATACCCAGTCAAACTCGAAAAGCCCTTATCTAGGACTTAGTGGTTGGTCGGCGATAGTTCGACTGCGGCTACTTCGACTTCCGACGGTCTGCGTCGGCCGCGCTACCACCGCCACATACGCTAATACGTCACTTCGGCGCAGCGTATGCGACACTTTTAACTGTTTGACTGATAGGCCTGCTTTGAGCCTGCTCAGCACGACTCGTAAGGGCTCTACTTGCTCCTACCATGTGCTTAGAAAAGCTGGCGCCATCGTCGAGGTAATGGAGCGCGCACTACCACAGGCCACAAAACACCGATCCATTAGTTTCGACTCAAGAGGCCACACGGCGCGCGTTTGAGACCGAAACTCAACATGACGGGACGAACTGTCCGAACGGGGAAACAAAGAACGCAGCGTTACAACTAGCTCTTCCCCACAGGCTAGTTTCGTCATTCGAAACGCGTTCTTTCCCCGGTCATATACAAGCCTCGCAAAGCTGACGCCCGTAATCTCCCGCGGAGCTGACTTCAAGGCCAACACTGCGGCCGGCACGCATGCCTCCCAATCGCGTTTCCGCTCAAAGCAGAAATCTCTGAACTCTCGCTTTCGCCCTGAGCGCCTTCGTTCCACTGGCTTGAAATGCGGGTGAAAGTGCCCCACCTTTCTTTCAAGCAAGCCATCGAGAACTGGGGACAACGGAGAGTTCGCCTCGCAACGCGCGGCCACCTGGGTTTGCCCGCCGATGGGGATGGCGCAACCCGCTTCGGCCGACGGCGGCTCGATTAAGCCACAGAACAGGATAGGCCTCCTGCGCTGGAGTTTTGGCGACATGCAGCGCCCCTAGCGGCTGACGCCTCTGGGTAGTACAAAAGCAGACGACCCTCGCCGCCCTCCATGTGTTTTCAATTGCAAGCCAGAGTGAAAGTTGGTTGTGGCGCTTTGTGGCGTGTTTAAATGACTGCATACTGTATCAAATAGCCCTTAAAGTAGTTGCAGAGGCTAAGTAAAATAATATCCGCTAAAAGAAGCCGATTTGTCGGCTTTCTTTTGAGCGAGCTGTCGCGGTGGTCGCGGCGTGGGACAGTATCGCCAGGTCGGGTGGTTTAACTGTTTGACGACAGTTACAGTTTTTTCTTCTTGCGTGCGGTCGACAAAGGAAAGTTCACGAGTAGCATGAACACGGAACGCTGCTCATCCTATATCCTGAGATAACTGCCAAAGGTTGCTTCAGTGGGAGCATGCAAGAGAACGCAAGAATTGCGCAGCCGACTCATCTGACACTGCTGGCCTGGCACCGCCTTTGAAACGAGTGGAAATTTTGTTTCGTATTTTCGCAGCAAATTAAATGATTCTTGCGTAACGTTTTACGCCGCACGATTTACGAACGCAGGGTACATGTATACTAGCGAGTAGGTGGGGCAATATAAACAAATTAAGCGCTATTAAAGGACGCAAAACATGCACCGAATCACACGCCCGCTGCCTGCAGGTATGTGTACTTCCATAACATCCCATAACACAGCCGCATACACGGCGCGGGGCCCCGAATATTTACATACGAACATCACTGACTGTGTTGGTTTTCTAGAGCACGGATCGTCGAGCCGACACGCCAGTTTTGACTTCAAATGGAGTTAGACAGCGAGACAAGAACAGAGAATTGGCGTCCTCCAGTTGAATCCCCCCCCCCTCCCGTTTTCACACTTCGCCAGGTTATTGTCAAATATTATTAGAAATTCGCTGAATTTTTGTCTTTTTTGTCTTTGCATTCAAAGCCCCCCTCCTCTTCCCACCCGATTTGCCGTCCGGACCTCCGCCGTGTCGACTGCATGGAACTCGGCCGTTGCTGACCCTCATTCTAAGCTATTAAGTGCGAACTGGGAATGTATGCTGGAAGAGCGTAATTAAGTAAAGTGAGAGCAAACAAGGAAAGCGAGCGGCCTCTTAGTTCGCCCGACCACTTTGTTTTACGGCCGCTGATTTCGGAATCGCAAAACAGATTTCACGCTTCTGACGGTAGCGGCATTTTGTCACTGACACACGCAACAAAACGGCAAAACAAACGCTGCACCATGTATTCGTAACGGCGACGCAAATGAGCACTGTTTAATGAAAGTGCACGCATAGTGTGCAGGTACGCAAAAGAACGGCGCACCGCAGCAGGCGAGCCTGCGGTCCGCCGGACTCGCTGGCTCGATCATCGCCGATTGCGTCACTCTTCTTTTTTGATCGGCTGTATTTGAGAAGTCTTTGTCACTAGAGTATTAGTTAAACTAGAAATTTCACTTAAAATTTCACTTCGTACGACCACCGATCGGTGAACCTGCGAGTAGCAGACGCCATCATGGTCCCGGCACTTTCGTCGGCGCTGTGAACGTGTTTAGCGCTGCAAAGCTTTTTCCCCTAATGCCAAGTTGATCGCTGAAATAAATCGGACGCGTCGGGGATGAGCTGGTGACCACGCCGCAAAATAATCGGGAGTGTCGAGCTCATTTTGCTTCTGTCAGCACGGGATCCTATGGGACCCGCGCAGCTTTGTACTACCCGGAAGTACTGCCCGGAAGCCGCTTGCGCAGCGCCCGCTGGGCAGCGCAGGAGGCCTATTAAGCTACTGCCAGAGCTTTTGGTCCGCTCGCCGCTCGGCCTTCGTTGCTCGCTCGTCTCTCGTGTCCTGCTCGCACGCTTAGCCACAACTTCGCCCGCGTTAGAGCTCACACCCGAAGGAACACCTTCTGTTTCCGGGGGCTCTAGCGGCTTCGTCTGGCCAGCCTCGCCGTCCAAACTTTCACGCGAAACTCGCTCTAGCGGCTTCGTCTGGCCAGCCTCGCCGTCCAAACTTTCACGCGAAACCTCGCTATCTCGCGCACTGTGCGCGATCCTGTTGGAAGCCGTCTCTGAGGCCTCCTCTGATTCTGAGCGTTCTGCCGAGATCTTTGAACCCGAGACCGACACATGAACGCGATCATCGGACTCGCATGGCCCTCTATCGGACGTCTCAGCAAGTGCGTTATCTACTTTAGGTACGTCATTGCTCTCCGAGACGGCGGTACAGTCTCTGTCAACTTCATTCGCTACGAGCTCACTGGATTTCTCTCTCGGCAGCGCTTCGACCTTGAGCTCGTCTTCGCGTAACGGCTGATCGGAAAACGGTGACAACGTACTCTCCGTGTCGCCCGGCTCCGTTTCTCCACCGAAGGGTTTCACGCAACCCGCCTCAGCCGCTGGCGGTTCGACTAACCTACCGCGAGAGTTTTTGGTCGGCTCGCAGTTCGAGCTACGTTGCTCGGCGTCCTTTCGCGTCTCGCTCGCTCGGGAAGAGTCAACATTCTCCGAGAGCTTCCCCGCTTGCGAACTCGTAAGTGCCATGCACTGGCCACTGCTCGCGGACTGTGCGCGCGTTTCGAAATCTTTATTTCGAAGCGGCTTCTCTGCCTCCGCGCCGTTCTCGCTCTCTTGGCTCTCTTCTCTGTCCAAGAATACGAGTGCGGTCGCTTCGCGTTTGGCCTTGGACGCTCCGTCTTCGGGGCCTGACCTCTCAACAACGAACGGCGGCCGTTGGTCCTGACTTCTCGGACCGCTCGCCTGAACCGTTAGACAAGTCACGCTAGGCGCCGGCGAACCCTGCCGGAGCTCCGACTCTAGCCTCATCAACTCGAGCTGCCTATCGGCTTCCCGTTTCTGCCTTTTGGCTGCTGTTACGAATGGGCCAGCGCCGCAGTACTTCCCCGCATCACTCCTCGGCTGTGCGGCGAAGCCACTCGTGCTCCTTCGAAAACAGGCGCAATCATGTCGGCAACAAGTTGCGACAAAGCCTCGTCAGACGCTTCGCTCTCTGCGCATTCGGCGGCTGCCTGCGGCGGCTGAACTTCGGCGGCTGCCTGCACGGCTCGTCTCCACGCTCTTCAAGGACACAGAGGCAGGCCCCGGTGATCGCAACGGAGTCCTCCTCTCTCCCCTCTCTCGGACTCAACGTGCCCGAGGCTATGAACAGCTTACGAACTCGGGAAAAAGGTTTTTAGTGCGTGCCCCCGTGTTGCTTTTTGGACCGTTTTTGGGTATAAATAGAGCTCCCAAGCGTTGAAAACCATTCCTGTTAGAGCAGCGAATCGATGTTGTCGCTCTGCTCGAGTCCTGTATTGTAACCTCGCCCGTGGGGGCATTGTTCTTTGGCTTCGGCTCACCTCTCGCTATGAAGTAAACAGTTACTTTAGCCTACGGCTTCTGGACTTCTTCACGGCTGCAACAGCGGCTGGCCGCTCGCATCATACACGCTACCACTCGTATGTCGGAGGCCATGGAGTTGGATCGGGTGCCCCCGCCCGGTCGCAACACTGCCCATTTCTGCCTTTTGGCTTCCCGTTCCTGCCATTCGGCTTCTTCGCGCTCACGGCGCTCTTTTTCTTGGGCCCTTCCTCGCGCTCGCGGCGCTCTTTTAGAGATGGGCAAAACGGCTCACTTCAGTGAGCGGCTTAGAACGGCTCAGTTCACTAAAGTGAACCGGTTCATTTGAACGGTTCAGCGGTTCATTTAGGTTTGTAACCTGTTTTAAGCATGCATAATCTAAATTATTACTCAATTGTTATTTAGTCTTTTATTTTGTAACAACACCCGGGTGTTTTGTGCTGAAATGAATTGGCCTCACCATACAAAGGTTTTTATGTGTCAGTGGTATTTCAGAATCACTCTCGGTCGATATATATAGAAGAAAATGAAAATTTTTTGTCAACTTTATAACCTCACAAATATGATCTCTACTAGTGAGCTGTGACCCAGAAAAAATGATTCTGGACATAATACAAGAAATTTAAAAATTTTATTGTGGTGGTTAACAACACTTTGTTCAGTTTATTCGAAGCGAGACGGGTCCGTTTTTCTGGCAGCGATAATAGATGACGCGAAAGTTGCACACAAGACCCAGCTGGGTCGGCCGATACGCCCCCAATAACTCTACCGGAACGTGCCGACACGACCCCTTTCAGAGCCATGCTCAGCACGATTCTCTAATCGAGCGAGCAGCCGCTGAACGTCGGTTCTTAGGAGAGCCGCTCTGCCAAAGAACCGCCGGGAGCCGAAAATCGCCGCGGAACTGAGCGGTTGAAAAAGATGCGGCTCGTTCCTGACTCGGACAACAGCTGCACGCACAAATGTAACTGTAGTGATTCTAGTGAATTATATGGTCACAGGAGTTTATTTTCCTATTACTTTGAAAATACAGACGCAGTTCGTTCACTGCTGCCATTGCGGCCTCCCGATCTGTCATTCACCGCCGCCGCCACGCGGTTCCCAAATGGCGCCTCAGAAGATCCGCCTCGCGAAGAGCGGCTCTCGAAAAGAGCGGGAGCCGTTCTTCGGTTCAGTAACTGAGCGGAAAGAGCCGGGGGAAAAGCCGATGAACGGGTCAAAACTGCATCCGGTTCTCCTGGCTCGAATTGTCTGCTCCCACGACAGGAGGCGCGCTGGAGGAGTTTGAAAAATTAGCCCCAGCCGGCCCGGCAGTACAGTTGCTTTCCCGCGCCGATAACAGATGGCGCAGAGCGACGGCTCAATCTTCGGTTCTTTCGCTCAGTAACTGAGCGGATCCGCTCACCGGAAGAGCCGATGAACGGGTCAAAACTGCATCCGGTTCTCCTGGCTCGAATTGTCAGCTCCCACGACAAGGGGCGCGCTGGAGGAATTTGAAAAAATTTGCCCCAGCCGGCCCGGCAGTACAGTTGCTTTCCCCCGCCGATAACAGATGGCGCAGAGCGACGGCTCATTTGACCCGGGTCTTCGGTTCTTTCGCTCAGTAACTGAGCGCATCCGCTCACCGGAAGAGCCGATGAACGGGTCAAAACTGCATCCGGTTCTCCTGGCTCGAATTGTCTACTCCCACGACAGGGGGCGCTGGAGAAATTTGGAAAATTAGCCCCAGCTGGCCCGGCAGTGGAGTTGCTTTCTCGCGCCGGCAATAGCTGGGGCGAGAGAGCGTTGACCCGGCTTTTAGGCTCCGTTGGCTCTTTTCCATGGTTTTGCTGTGGCTCGCCCCGTTCGACACGGGTCACTGAGGGGCGAGAAGGGTCTCCCTCTCTCCAAAAGAACCGCCGCTCACTTTTACTGAGCCACGGCTCACTCGTTCTTCAAAAAGAGCGGCTCAAAAGAACCGGATCACTCCTGAGCGACGCATCTCTAGCTCTTTCTCTTCGGCTTCCTCGCGCTGCCGGCGCTGTTTGGCTTCCTCGCGCTCCCGGCGCTCTCTAGCCTCCTCGCGCTCACGGCGCTCTTTCTCTTCGGCCTCCTCGCGCTCACGGTGCTCTGATATCATCCCTGGCCTCATTGACTTCCTCAGCCGTTACGTTCTCCTTCCGCATGATCTCAAGGATCGCATGCTTCCGTTTCGCACGGCCTAAGTCAAGGCCCAGCTCCTCGCAAATTTCGATGAGTTCCTTCACTTTACGGTCCTCCATCGTTTGCACTGGCCTCTTGCTGCTTACCCGCTTTAGAATTCCCTTGCCGTTCCTATACTATCGAGCTACTAGTACGGCACGCGCAAGTAATTCTCTACGCTCCTTCGTTTACCTCTCGGCACTAGCTTTGGTTTCAAAACACTTTCTCTAGGCTTGAAACACTCAAAGCTATACACAGTGCTTCACCCAGCCCTTCTCTAAACAACTATATATAACCTGTGC
The DNA here is from genome assembly GCA_013339765.2 of Haemaphysalis longicornis. NCBI lineage: Eukaryota > Metazoa > Arthropoda > Arachnida > Ixodida > Ixodidae > Haemaphysalis > Haemaphysalis longicornis. The sequence goes on from CM023450.1 coordinate 117,145,069, forward strand.
TAGAGAAGTCTGGTGAACTGAGAGAAAACGTCGAGCGCTTACCACACCAGGTAGTAGCCGTTGCCGGTCGATCCCGCAGCTGCCATCCAATGTTGGGAATGACCATCCCACCGCTGGCACCACTGTTGGGAATGACTATCCCAGGGCGGTCGCCAAGGTTGTGACTCGCCTTCCTGCTCGTCACCGAGGTTGGGAATCAGCCATCCCGACGCTGTTTGCGCTGTTGCGACTGGCCACCCGAGCGCAGTCACTGGTGTAGCGATGTTGCCTTGCTCCGTCCGCTATCGACGCGGCGCAGAGCCGAGCGAAGAAGTTCTCGAGCCGACGAAAACTTGAAGTAACATTTATATACAGTATGTACAGGGTAAGCAAACGTTACATAACTCGCACAAAGGCGACAGCACCCCTTTCACTCGGTGCTTCCGAAGAGACTGGTGCCGGAGAGAAGCCGCCGAGGAATGCCGACGATGAGAGCATCCGGGCTTCTTTTATAGCCCGGGAAGTTCGTTGGGGCCCCGAGAAGTTCGAATAGCTCCAATCAGAGCTCTCGCTGCCTGAAGTTTGAATTCCGACGAATGGTAGCGAAGCGGTGAGTCAGCTGCGCCGCCAATGGGGAAAGGGAGAGCGATGCCGCCGCCGTCTCCGTGACCTCGCCTCCGGGCGTAGCGACATGCCCTTGTTTGGGTCTTTCTCCGCTGAGGGATTCGGCCGCGCCGCAGCGTTTCGAGATGCAGGAGTCGGCCGCGCCGCAGCGTTCTGAGATGCGGGGATTCGGCCGCGCCGCAGCGATGAAAGGGAGAGGCGTGACTCAGCCTCGCTGTCGGCGCGTCGCCTCGTGCAACGCCTTTGGGCCAGGCGCTCTGGCACAACAATACGAAAGCACGATGATAAGTGTCAGCCACGCGTCGGGGGCACTACATGAAAAGGAATTTCACTTCTTGTCCAATGCATTAACTTAGGTGTTTTGCGGGTTGGTTGTTGACTATGTACAATGTAATCTTGTGTTTTTTAATCGTAATCCTAAGACCGTTGTGTTTGTCAAACTGCACTTTCGGGGTTGACCAGGGCACGGGTTCTTTCTGAGTATATATTTGTGTTTACGCCTAATAAAGTCAGTTGCAAGTTAGCGCCGTCGTGTGTGTCTCCTCTTCTGTGTCCCGTTTCAAGCGCTACTTACGATGACAGGCGTTTACAGTAGGTAAGGCGAAACATTTCAATTTAATGTTTTCAATTTCAACAAAACAATGTGTTCACCAGCTGCGCTTTGTACATTTTAACAACCACGCAATCGGTAAAAGTTTCCACTTAGATTTCTTCGGCGTTTACACGCCTCTGCAACTGTGTTTGTTTCACAAGAAGGCCTCAAAAAGCTCCACCAATTTCGTTTCACCCTGCGTGCACAATTCCTGATGCAAGAAATTCTAGTGCCAGAGACTGTATGGGACGTCAATGCCTGTTTTTACGATTCTGGTATTTATTGTTAATAAGCAACTGCTGCTGCGGTGACGGGCATATTTGTGTTCGCCGCATAATCTGTCAGTACAGCTCAAACTACTTTTACGCTTTTGTGCCTCTTCGAGGCGCACATTTTCAGCTTTTGATTTCATTGGGAACAACTCCCTCGTGGGGTATTGGAAATATTCATAAATAATAACTTCGCTTGTGCCCTGGCATTTCCTTCATTAACAATCCAAACGGGCTTTACTTGCAGTCGCTGCCTGAAAAGCCAACTGTATCTTCGCCAACTTTGGGGCTCCATATTCTCCGGGGGGATGCCCTAAAACCATTTCACACAAAATATTTAGATGAGCCTCCCGCAAAGCTTGGCGGGCAAAGCGTTGTGACAGACGGCGAGATATGCATACCCGCACGCGCTTTTGACCACGTTTTTACATCGGTGCTGTGTAGCGCTACCCTTTGGCCTAAGGCATTGGTCCACAGAGTAGCGTAGAACGAAAATTCTTCGTACGTGGACGTCTACGAAGGGAGTATGATTTCAGAAAAGCAGCTATAACTCTTGTTTTATCGAAACTATCCCGAAGCAGATTATATGAGAATTGGTCACGAAAATGATTCTAATATTACGCCGAATTTCATCTACTCTTCTCAATCACGCAGTTCCCAGTGAAATTGTAAATGTTGCAGAGTTGCCGTCGGTTGTCAATAGGTGGGCTACTACGGGAAAGAAACGGACCTCCCCTTGTTTTTCCGCTGGAATGAAGCTCTAGTACTTCCAAGTTTTATTCATTTAGGTAAACCCAAAGCATCCTCAATCCCAAATGACAACGGAACGTTTTTTTTTTCGTCCACTCATTGAACTACGCCAGTCTTCGCTGATCATCTTTCCTCACAGAGTCGAAGGACAATGAATTTACTTCTGACGACCGTTTACTCCGAAAGTTGCGTGCTCTTGTCCTGTTTTTTAGTGTGGCCAGGGAGCTTGGCTTGTGCGTTTTTGAAATGAATTGTGTATTGCGCATTCGAGCATACGCCAGAACAATTCGCCGTTACACTAAATTAGAAGCTGCACCCAAGAATCGCGTTTTCAAGTCACCGCGCTATGACGAAGTATGAGGAGTATTCGATTAATCAACTCCGTTACGTCACAGTCTTTCATGTTAAGATGTTCTAGCGTTCATTAAACAATAGTAGGCAGTATGTGCAATAGCATATCAGACCTGCTTCACATGGTATGGCCTTGTCATGAGCTGCAAAACGGTGTGACCTTCAATGATAGCAACAAAGATATAAATACTATCATAAAATACGATATTAAGACAATACAACATCGGGAGACTATAATGCTAAGCTCCATTGTGGACCAAAAAGTCACAGCAGTCCGGATGGCCGAAGCCTCCTCTAGGATCCAATAACTCTGGATGGCGGCTGAGGGAGGGAGGTCTTCTACGACCTGTACCTTGCTGAACCCACATAGGGCGTCCAATAAAGTCTTCTCTCTTCTTCTCTCTCTTTTTCTCTCTCGAAATACGCATGCAGCGTAAACGAAGAATTGCTGAGTGGTAGGGGTGAGTCTTTGCAGGAAGTAACTGCCCTACCAATGTAGGGCACTTTATAGTCAAGAAGTCGAACTGGAAATGTTCGCAAATAAATATTTGTTAAGTACCCCTCCCATTATTGTTCTTATTTTAAAAACGCTGAAATGCTTTTCGAAGGGTCAACACGCGCATCAAGTACTTAGATTAGGTGGCCGCGAAGTATCCAAGCCACGCTTCACGATCATCAGATAACTTAGAAACCCGCTCACAAAATTTTTCATACTTTTTTGTCTAGGAATTGTTTTCCGGAATTGAGCTGCGTAATTCAAGCAATGTCACTGCTATATGCCAGTTTCCCTTAGTTCCAGCCATATATTAATTCTAGAAGCACCTTAATACATTAATAAGTAATGGCCGCGTACCTGTTCCTTTCGTTGCAAATGTCGACGAAATACGAAAGTGGACTGGCACCGCTGACAAGTAAATGCCTCCCTTCTCTTTCCAGCACAACTCTCATGCTGTTCCTCTACCCTTTCGTTCCTCCAAAGATAACACGCCAGAGGTTTCCTCAAGTCAATTTCAATTGACCGCGTTCCACTGCTCGTGGTCGAGTGCGTCGACGCCAGCGCTGTCGTACGGTGGAGACGCGCGTGAATCGAGGCACCCTACTTCAACGTTTATAGAACAACGTTGCCCTTCTCCACGTGCGTTCCAAGCAGAACGTGGAACCTATATTGTGGAACTTTTCGTTGCTGTTGCCGTTTGGTCTCTTCAATGCCTCCAGGAGCTATAGTAGCGCGGGCAACAGCAGGCGATGGTTTTTTTTCTGTAGATGTAGTATTTCATTTGCTATCGTAAAAACCAAGCGGCCATAAACACATTAATAAATAAAAACTGCAAATATCACTTATGTATTGATTTTCTGCCTTATATTTGCGTGATGTCTTCTTCTTTTTCAACAATGTTGACAAGTATAAAGATTGACACCGGACTTACAGGTTTAGATTTGGCTGTGGGTACATAAAACTATTGCGCTGCTTCTGTTTCACTTTGGCCGTGTGGCTTAATTGAGCCACAGACAGACAGACACACAGACCAAACTTTCTGTGTTAAAGTAGCCCAAGAAAGACTGTGGTCTTTAAAATCGCTACTACAGCAGCGGAAAAGCTAGAAGGGGTATCTGCAGTTGCAGTGACGAGCCAACTACGCAGGGGAGCTGACAGAGATAAAGGTATTAATAGTAGGTGCCCCTATTCCGGGGCTCCCGGTGTAGAGCTGAGGGCCAGCTCTGCCCGTTCTGTCAGCTGTCGCTGGCCTTGAGCGGTTGAGTCGGCCAGCCACTACTCCCACTTCGCGAAGGTGACATGAGGTATGGGCGGGAGAGCGGCATTCTGAGTGCATGCTCACAGTGTGTGATACATGTCCGGGTATTCTCCGCAGTGGGGACAATGTGGGGTATCCGCCATTTTTCGGAATTTGTGTATCATGTAAGGGGGTGGGAAGCGTACGGGTCTGCATTTGTCGAAGTATAGCTGACTGCCGTCGGGTTAGGGTACTATGAGGTGCCAGAAACGGCTGCCTGCGCGAATGAACCTAAGTGTGTATATATACTAAAAAAGGTTGTACACGAACACATTGCTGAAGATGTACTGCTGCAAATAATCTATAATACTATGGATTCCAGTACTAAGAAAAAACAAAACAAACATTGACAGGCGATTGGCTGCGCCAACCACAAAGTGTGCGAAAGCAAAATGCGTTCCTGCTTAAAAAGCCTGTGCCGATACCCGACTACGGGTGCGTGTCACTTTGCTAGACTAACGGGAGCAACTGCAGTTCTCCGCGATACGCCAGTTGCGAAACACCGCTTCAGAATCCGGCCCGTGAAGGCACCCGGTTTCGTTGAAACTGAGGGGCAAGTGCATAGGCGCGGCACCCAATGGGCAGAAACTGAACTTTGTTAAACTTTTCTGAATAACAAACTTAATAAAGTGAAGTTTGCTTTTCACATCAAAAACCTTCAATTAGCGAATGTTTTTTTTTTGTTTGCACGGTCTATGTTTTGCGACTTACGGCAGCAGCCGCATACTACTCCAACTTTCTGCCGACAGATGACAGGTTAGTCAATTGTCCATGTTTGTCCTTGTTTGTCTCCAGCGCAGGGGTGCCAACCATGGCCTGGTTTTTGGTACATTGGGTCTATGGGGAGTTTCGTAGTGGTGTATATTGAGCAACTGGAGGGCAACTATCGGGTACGTGCTCAGTTAGGCCTGGCGATTCAGCTTTCAGGTCTTGCAGCGCAGCTGGCACCCGTAGACTGAAGGTACAGCGAGCGGTTTTATGTGGGTATCGGATGACGAAGTTGGAACTCACAGCGTGGCCTTAGGCTTAACGTGCAATATTTGGATCTTACGTCGGATGACCTTCAAATTAAACTTCACGATCTTTCAAGTCACACCCTAATCCTTCTACGTTCAACTGCGAGTACCGGTTCCCAACGTCCGCGCTCAAATGTGACGATAACCGGAACGTAATGGATGGCGCTTCAAAAAAAGAACAGGCCACGTCAATTTTGTGCACAACCGGAAAAGGTAGGAGAATAGTGACTCCTCACAAAAAAGCGAAGATGGAACAGGGAGTAATAAAGCATGAAGTTGTTCCTTTGTAAGTAAGGACATCCGTGTTTCTACATCTGCAATTTAATTGTTCACTAATGTTGCGCTGGACAGAAGCTGGTGCACATCCAGTACTGTACTATCTACCGCCATGCGTTAACTTCTCAATTGGCTAGCGCTATCATGCTGCATCTGGCAGATCGCACCACGATCGGTGGTCTAAAAAGCGTCAGTTCGTAGGACCAGCCTTACATGGAAACTAACCGCAATCGGTACATACCGTACTTTTTTCCTACGAAGATGTATGTGCCTATGCGAAACGTAAGTCCGTGCCCTGGAGGGCCCAAACGCTGAAGCCAGTGCGCATGTGCGAGAAAAAAACGATTTTGAGAGGAGGTGCGCGCAAGAGGAGAGGGGGGTATTCGGGTCTTTCCCCTCGTAGTGACACTGGTGACATAAATACTCTCGAGCGTCAGCGTGAGGTGCATACGGTGCAAGTGTGAGGGAACAAGAAGAAAGGGGAAGGCCTTGTTCTTTTGCATCGTAGGTGTGACGTAGCGCAGCCAGCGTGGAGTGCGCACGAGACAAGTGTGAGGGGGGAAGTGGAGAGGGAACGTCGCCGCGTACGAAGAACGGCCCGGGAGTCCGCCCGTCGCCACCGTGGTGGCGCTAGTGCAAGAGTCAACGTCAGGTATACCCTGGAGCCGGTTCATCGGTGGTAGTTTTGCGAGGATGCGTGGGTCGCAAACAAATAAACCATCAAATAAACCACAGCCAAACATGACCGTGTCTTTCTTGCTCGGCAAGTAACAAATAATTGCGTAACACAGTTAAGAAGCACGTAAGTATACCAGAATGTTACCGCGGCCGCCCCTTTTAGGCTTGGCTGGTCTACCGCTGCCGCCCCTACATGCTGTAATGGCGTAGCTGTCCTAGATCTTGGCTTGCCGACATTGCGTCCTGGTATCGTGTCACGATATCTCCGAAGCACGTTCCTCCGCTCCGCTCAAACCGGTTCCCAGTGTAGAAAAAGATCATAAAGTTATAACCTCGGTCTTAGGAACTTCATATTTTGATATAGGACAATATTACCTTTCAAAGTGTCTTCTCAGCAATGCACGAGCTGACAGAGGTGAAGCCGACTTTAAAAAAGAGCAGTGTTATACACCTGATACACTAGCGTCCGAATGTCACTTGAACAAAATGTCATTTGACTCAAATGTCAAGTTGTGCTGCTACACTAGGTTTTGAAATGCCATTCGGCTCAAATGACATTCGAGCCAAATGAGCACCGAGAGAGACATTTGGGATTTCAAATGCCGTTTCTAGCACTCTCGCCCGCAGCGTCTTCGACCGGAAATAAAAAATATAATACTTCCGTACGTAAAAGAAACAAAATATTCTTGTTTGTAGAACTTTGTTCGCTGTTAATTTACTTAAAATATGAAATCAACATATTTATTTTCATTCTTTCAAAACCAGTGCGTCAGGTGCAAAAAAAAATAAATAAAACAACGCAAACAGCCACCATGTTAGAGTCACAACTGGTGTCTCTTCTAATTTGATATAATTTTGCTGCCTTAGACTGCTCCTAAATTTGATTGTTGTATTATTGCACGAATACGGAACGAGGCGACAACAGCGCCACTACAGCACGGCGAGCCATTGCGAAAGCCTTCAAATGCCATTTGAAGCACCCCATTTGAGTTAAATGACATTTGGTTCAAATGACATTCGGACCCTAGTGAAGCCGGGGTATAAGGTTTTGTAAGGTGGCTTTCCCACACTGCATTCATTCCCACACTGCCCGCAGAGGGAGTAGATATAGAAATCGGCTCTAACTAGAGAGAGAGGAATTTTATTGAAATGAAAAAAACACAGAAAGGTCGGCCTGATGGTAGCATATCTGGCCAGCTATTCTGTGTGTGGGAAGGGAAAGGGGATGATAGAGTGTGGATAGAGGACGAGAGAGATGAAGATGGCGGATAAATAAATAAATGGCTATGTATAGAAGATGCCTATACCGATAATGTGCATGTGTTAAAGTTAAGCCTGACGGGCCTCAACTACAATATCTCTGAGAGGCCGCGGCTACGCAGAAATGTCAGCACAGCTTTAAATGCCTTCTGGGAACGCTTCGCGTCTGGTCAAGGTCCCAGCAGCACTTCCTCCGACACCACACGACAGTCCAAACGGGCCAATGTTCTCGCTAATTGTTCTCGAGGATGCGCATACCGTGGACAGTGGCAGAGTACATGCGAGATAGTCTCTAGTACATGGCATGTCTCACAGTCGGGGTCACTCGTAAAGCCAATGAGGTGCTTGTAGCGACAGGTAAATGCTACTCCAAGCCGTAGTCGGTGAAACAGCGTGGCGTAGTTTCGCTGAATACCAGGAGGTAATCGAAACTTGCAGTCGGGGTCCAGGCGGTGTAGTCTTCTATGACGATTGTCAGGGTGGGACCAGTGACTCGCCGAGGCGTGGCGGAGAATGGTAGACAGAAGGGCGGTCGTGTCCGTCCTTGCGAAGGGCAGACGTACAACATCTGAATTTGCATAAACCTTCTTTGCCTGCTGGTCAGCCCAGTCGTTACCAGCTAGCCCGAAATGGCCTGGTACCCACTGAATGGTGAGGACATGTCCTTGTTGCAGTGCCAATGAGCATAATTCGAGTACTTCCGCAGCAAGGGCATAATAAGGTCCTTGCCTCAGAACTCCGTTGAGGACCTGAAGTGCTGGCTTGGAATCACAAAACAGGCTCCAAGCTTGAGGTGATTCCCCGGAGACTAAACGAATCACCTCCCGTATGGCAACCAACTCAGTGGCAGTAGAAATTGTCTTGTGGTCTAGTGCGAATCCTCGGGTAACGCATAGGCTTGGAATTACCACAGCCGCGGTAGACGGGGATGCAGTCACAGAGCCATCAGTATATACATGTACAGTTCCGGCGTAGTTGTCTGTCAAGAACGCTAGAGTCAACTGTTTGAGGGCTATTGATGGTAAAGAGGAATTCTTCCCAATTCCCGGGATGGAAAGGTGGATTGATGGTTTTGATAGTACCCACAGAGGATTCTGGGAAACCACCATTGGGGCGAAACCTGATGGGATCCTATGTTGGTGTTGCAAAATGGCTGCCGCAAAACTACTTCTCGAACACGTAGTAGGAAGAGCCGATAATGGATGGTGTTCATGCCTTGTGAAACATCTAAGGTAGACTCGAAGGGGTTCGCCCAAAAGAAGTGCATCCATTGGAAAAACACGTGCCTCGGCGATTGTGCCCACAGTAGAGCTACATCGTGGTAGTCTCAAGCATATTCTGGGGGCTTGTACTTGCAAACCCTCCAATTTTCGCGGGGAGGAAGTTCGCAGGTTTGAAATGGCTGGCAGGCTGTAGCGAAGATGCCCCAAAAACAGGCTCCGGTACAACTGGAGAAGAGCGCTCTCAGTAGGACCCCATCTCATCCCCGTCACGAAGCGAAGAACATGTACAAGGCTTGCAAGTTTAGTCTTCAACGAGGCGATGTGTTTCGTCCACGACAGACCGCGGTCTACAGTCACTCCCAAAAATCTGTGGTGCGTGACGTAAGGTATCAGTGTCCCCTCAATAATGATAGGATACCGGAGCATCGACTTTCTAGTGAATGCAAGAACGGCGCATTTTTCTGGCGCTAAACTCAGACCTTGACGGCACAAGTACCGAGACGTCGTTGTTGCGGCTCGCTGTAAACGGGCTCGCAGCTGCGGTCGAGTTACAGCAGAAGTCCAGATGTAGATATCGTCAGCGTACATAGTGACTCTGACGACTTCAGGCATTTCGTCCACGAGACCAATTAGGGCAATATTAAAGAGTTAAAGAGGGTGGGGCTAAGTACTCCTCCTTGTGGAACACCGCGATTAACCTGGTGGCGTCCTGTGTCACCGGCAAAATTATCCCGTTATCAAAAGTATCCTGAACCAAACTATGTGACAATTAGCCGATCAGACGACCTCAACATTATCCGCGTTTCATTCTGTTGTCTTTGTTAGCTCACAGTAAAGTTGTCATTGTTGCAGGATTATTGCCTGGTATCAATACACAGTCATCTACTGAGGGAGAGTGGTTACAGAAAACGGCTGTAACTGTTGTTTTGCCGGAGCTATGCGGAAACACGTTATATGACATTTATCCGCTAAGACGTTTCTAACATTAACGCCGAAAAAGAAGGTCGAGCTAAGCGGAATCCCTACAGCTCCGCCGTTCCAGCAGATTTCACCTTGGTTGGAGCTGGGTTTAATATCTTAAAACGAAGCTGTCTATGTGCTACACTGATAGAGTTCGACTTCGCTTCAGGAGTCACTGCAGAAAAGACAACTTTACAGAATTGATCTCGCAAAACAATGCTGATGATAAGCGACGCACACCAAGCGCCCGAACAAAAAAAAATACACTCCCGTGCTCGGAATTGAACCAGGTTCCCTCGCGTTATGAAGCCGTCGTCGATCGGATTGCGCCATTTCAGCACAAAAGACGGAGTTTGGATTTTTTTCAAGGGAAGCTTGCATTTCTGACTCGTGTCGCCATCGGGGATGCCGTTGGCGTCGTACGCTAAAACTTCTTACTCAACCGCCTTCCCCGAACCTCACCCGCAGCTGGCGGCAAGAACCCCCTCCCCCACCGATCGCAGCTGGTGGCCGGAACAAACCATGCTGCCACTCAATCACAGGTGCTCCCTGACTCCAAAGAAGCGAAACGGGAGGTTAACCCCTCCGCGCGCGCCATTTTTCACAGCAAAACCGAATAAATAAAAATGGTAAAGTATTTAATAGAATAAACTAGCAAAAGCCATCCCATATCGCCCCTCAATGAACTGCGACGGAGCAGTTGACATAGAAAATAAAATATAATGCGTAAAAAGGCGTAATTAACGAAAACCCAAATTGGAAATTTGAAACACCCGCCATCAGTCAACCGAATGCGTATCCTCATGACTAAGACCTCAAATGACGGCACACTAACGAGCGCATAGAGACACGCATGACAACGCACACGTCCACGCCACGCCATCCGCAGGAAAAGGATTGGGTTAAGTTGTGGTTGGTCAAGGGCTGAGCATTTTATTTGATAGGGATTTAAAAAAGGGTTTGCTTAAGGTTTCACGGGGTTGGGCAAGGTTCCCATGTGCCCCTCTTCCCTGTAAGGGAGGTGTTTTGTTTTCTTCGCAACATACTTGGCCGCTTTAAAGGTCTGCTATCAGAAATTCGTGGCGTTGGCGTTTTGAAAAAAAATGTCCGCGTATTTGCTCCTTCCGTTGCAAATGTCGACGAAAGACGAAAGGCGACCGGCGCCCCTCCCAAGTAAATGCCTCCCATCTCTTTCCAGCTGACATCTAATGATATTCCTCTCCCGTCTCGCTCCTCCCAAGATAACACGCCAGAGGTTTGCTCAAGTCAGTTTAAATTTACCGCGTTACATTGCTCAAGGTCGGGTGCGTCGATGCCACCGCTGTCGTATGGCGGAGGCGCGTCTAAATGAGGCACCCTACTACAACGATTATAGAACCATGTTTCCCTACTCCACAAGAAGCACTTGGGTCGTAGCTTCCAAGGGTGCCCGGGGTATGAGGGCACTACGCTGACATCCTTGCCCATTTACGCCGACAATGCCAGCGCTTCTCTCCCACTCCCATCCGAACCTTCCGAAGACCGACGAGTGCATCTTACGGCGGCTGCAAACCAAGACCTTTCCCCATGGCACACGCCTTCCATCTATTTATCCTGAACAGTACTCTCCAAAATGCAAACACTGCCCACCCCATGCACCCTATACCACATGGTGTGGGAGTTCCACCTAACCCCAGCTCTACTCCCCATTCCCTACTCAACCCCTGAGTAGTGGGAGGGCCAGCTGGGCAGCGGCGACCTGGGTGAACAGCAAGAGCTGATATCCAGGGCGCAACTTGCCGCACGTGCCCAGGGCCTCAGGACTGAGGACGCCCTCCGCAAGAAAGGAACGGCTCAACTAACTCCGTTCCAGCTCACCTACCGTGTGTGCCGTGCGTCCGCATCTCACAGAAAAAAAAGGACAGGCCCCGGCGTCTGTCGTCTGCGCCGTTACCGCCCTAATATTGGCTGTGGCGTCAACAGATGTGAAATAATCACAGTAACATTGCGCGGTGACTCTGCTCGTCCTTGAGAACTCCTCACAACCGAACAATGCAGCCGCGCTCTTGAAAGAAAGCGCGCACGACGCCCGAATGCCTGCGCTGACACGCAGATGCCTGTGAATATGGATATGAACACATGTTCGCCCGCACCTTGCCCACGGCAGAGTAGTTTAATACAAAAAATGGCCGCGCATAAGCTCCTTTCGTTGCAAATGTCGACGAAATATGTAGTAGACGGGCGCCCCTGACGAGTAAATACCTCCCTTCTCGTTCCCGCTCACCTGTAATGCTGTTTCTTTACCGTCTAGTTCCTCCCAAGATTACACGCTAGAGGTTTGCTCAAGTCAATTTAACTTTACTACGTTCCACTGTTCCAGGTCGGGTGTCTCCGTGCCAGCGCTGCCGTACGGCGGAGGCGCGCCTGAATCGGGGTACCCTACTCCCAAATTTATAGAAACACGTTGCCCTACTCCACGAGCGTTCCAAGTGGAAAGCGGAACCTATCTAGTGAAACACTTCGTTACAGTTGTCATTTGATTTATTAAAGGCCGCCAGGAGCAATAGAAACGCGGGAAACCGCAGGCGACGGTTGTCTGCAGTTGAAGTAGTATTTCAGTTGCTATCGCAAAAACCAAGCATCCATAATTTTATTAATAAAGTAACACGGCAAATATCCCTTATGTATCGATTTTCTGCCGTATATTTGCGTAATGTCTTGTTCTTATTCAACAATGTTGACAAGTATGAACATTGACAACGGACTTACACGAATAGATTTGGTGGTGGGTATAGAAGACTATTGTGCAGCTTCTGCTTTACTTTGGACGGGTGGCTGAATCGAGTCACAGACAGACAGACAGACAGACAGACAGACAGACAGACAGACAGACAGACAGACAGACAGACAGACAGACAGACAGACAGACAGCAGACAGACAGACAGACAGACAGACCAAACTTTTTGCATTTAAGAAGCCCAAGAAAGACTCGTCTTTAAAACAAGTTGTCGATCTTGATGCTTATTCTGTTTTGATGACGTTATCACGACGCCTTACGTTTGAACGCCGTACTGCCTTGGCTGTTGCTAAATCTTTCAACTATTATGTGGGGCGAGGTGCTGATGTTAACATTCTATGAATTGCACGAAATACGGTTGTGACAAGCACCTGGCGTATTATACTCTAAGAGCCTACGGCAGCCACACGGAATACTGAGCCGCAGCCGCGTACCCCAGAAGGGACGAGAAGAGATATCCTCTGTTCACGAAATTCCTAACCGGGTCAAACGCCACAGACTGCTGATAGCTCCAGGCACGCAGGTTCCGAAACTTCAGACTACGCACGAAGTTCGCGACTTGATAGTAGCCATGGTGCAGTTAAAAAAACCCGCACTCTATCACACTACACGGCTGATGCCATAAAGCTGCGAGTGTTCCAAACACAAAAAACTGGTTTATTTCTCTGTAATAGGAATCAGCAAAACACAAAGTGCAATGTACACCGAAATCTGCAGCGAAAGGATTATGATTTGCTTGTCGGTGGCGGCCTGGGGGTATGCGTGGCGAGCGACGTGGCGGGTCGCTTCGGCAAAAGTGCGACCACTTCGGTCCTGCTCCGGGGCGTGTACGGCAGACGGTCGCGTCGCGACAAGCTCAGCTTGCGGAGCGCGAGAGGCAGAGTTCGTAACGTGGACCGTGAACACACGAACGCGTAACGTTTCCCGCTGGCGTTTCTCTTCGCACCGAATCAGTCAAGTTCGCGGTACTCGCCCGTCGCCGTAGTTGCCCTTTTGAGGCACGTAATGCAACATTTTTCTTGCACAGGGCCATCGCTCTGAGAAACGATGCAGCTTACGCTGCCCTATTGAGGCGCCAACTGTCGGTGGTCGTTAGCGTCATGATGCACTACATCGTTTCACCTCTCCTAAATGGCAGCACCATCCGCGTAAATGAAACTTTTCCTGCTGTTTCTCCTGTGCTCATTGTACTAGCGTCATTTCCGTGACGGATATGGCGTCAGTAAAATATTGGTGTATCCCGGTATAAAACACGAAAGGCAGAAGGCTCCATTGGAGACTGGAACCACGTGTACCGCCTCGGTTCCTAATCCTGTAGGCAGATGAAGCACCACGACAAAAGTCACCGGCTGAGTACCGCCCAACCCTGTAAAATAGAGCTCAAATAAAGGTTTTTCTATTCAGCACCGCGAGCAGCCCTCGTAACTGCGCTAGCGGGCATGTTAGCACCAACAGCTAGAAACACCGAACACAGCCGAGGTCATCGAGTCAGTGTGGCTGCGCACATACTCCGATGCTGCCACATGGAACAGGCCCTTAACCATAGATGCCTCCCTGCAGCCTGGCAGCAGGCAGCTCCAGTGTAACAGACACTTTTGTTGTGGTATGTGCCTATATTTTGTTGGGATTCTGGCGTGGCAGTTAAAAGGTGTCAACGGACTAGAGAAAGGACTAGTCAACACGCATCAACCACGTGAGGACTTGCACGTCTCTTTCAGCCCTTTTCGTCTTTCCAGAGGCTTCTGGCAAAATGTCGGAAAATTTGTTGACGAAAGCCTCATTTCGTGGAAGTCTAAAATGGAAGACTGGCTCCAAGCAACAATATGTCTCTACGTGCGTCCCAACGCAACGTTGGGGCGATTTGATCCTGCAAGCGTTCCTTCCTAGCATAAGAACGACTGGATGAGGGTGATCAGGTTCCAGCTGATAAAATATGCTTGAGGGTAATCTTGGTAGTGGTAGCAGAGTAATCAGCGGCTAGCTTGATCCAGCCCCTTATGATAGTGTGTGGCGGATCATCGATAGTGTATTATAGCCCTATAGTATTTTTCTTATTGGAGAATTGGTCGTTTCCTCATGATGAGAAACGAAATGTCGCCCAAAGAAAGACGGCACCTTTTTATGTTTTCTTTACTCAAGAAGGACAATCAGCAGCTCTTGAGGAGGATTGTGTGCACTAACGCGTGTATAGATAGATGATCGCTTCCCGTCACATTCAATGTTTTTAGAATATTTACCTAATGACTCTACCCGATTCTTGTGGTAGTTGCGGTGGTCGTAATAGTACGCCGTAAAAATAAACTTTAAATGATTTCACGTTGATTTCTCATGGTCTTCCGGAGGAGGACATTGTCAGAATAACTTCAACAATACTTATCAGTCGCCTAAGCTACGGCCCGCCATACCTGGCTCTCAAATATGACAGAAAATGAAAAAATACACAATACCTTTCACCGGCAAGCCTACAGACTCGCATTGAAGGTCAACCTCTGTGCACAATACCTTAGAAGAATTACATGACGTTCGTCATCCTCCCCCCAAACACCCGCTTCAAGCTCAGACCCGCCTAGCGAGACACCACTACATGCCTCGATTATACAGTACCACCCAAAGAAAACCAGCCACAACGTGTACCCCTCCAGATGAATCAACTCATTCGTGTAGCTGCTGCCGTGATATATGCACCCAACTGCAACAAAGCCCTGGCTCAAAGCACGGGCCGACGCATTGACAAGTACGCTACCAACACCACTAAGCAATGCTCGGACGATGCAATCTACGCCCGCCAACCCGCCCACGCAGTCATGGTGAGTCAAAACAGCCAATTGACAGCCGCCAGAACATGCATCACCTCTACAAACGCAGCTGAGGAAATCGTCATTGCCGAAGCAGCAGCAAGAAATACCGCATAAGTCACAATTATCACGGACTCGCACGTTGCTACCAGCTCGGTCGCATATCACCTTTCGCCCTCAATATCATCAACAACATCTCTGCACATGAGTTCCTCGACGGAAATTAGGCGGCACATGCCGCTGCCCTAGTACATACCGTCCGGGCCATGTCACCAGTGTTAAGACCAGCAGAAGTCCCGCTCACGCTCAAGGATTACGCGGACAACCTCTCCCACTACAATCACGAGCGTGAACGTTTCCCACCACCCTACTTCCACCGTTCCCGAGCCGAAGTCATCACACTCCCCGGGCTCCAGCTCAAGACCTACCTCAACTCAGCCCTCCTCGTGTACCGTACCCCATATTACAACGGCCGTGTCTAGAGTGCCGTCCGACGGTATTATAACCACTCCGTTATATCGACGTCCACCGGAGTTTTGTAACAACATGGCCACATCTGACACTACATTGCTCTAGATAAGGTAAAGAATGGCAACCTAACCTAAACATAACATGACCTAACGCACACAAAGAAATCATTTAAAACAACAAAACTAAACTAAGCCATAAAAAGTATAATTCCGTTTGGAGACGAAAAAAAAAACCGAGGCAAAAGCCGGCCTCAAACTACCGTTCTTGGCATCAAGAAGCTAAGGTGGATCCTCTACACTACAACGACAGACGCTTGGGTCAGTGCTAGCCTAGTCTTTAATATTGAATGCGCCGGACGGCACTCAAGCCATGCCTGCCGCGATCAGCTAGAGCGCCGTCGGACGGCACTCTAGACCCTGCGTATTACAACGCCTGCAACTTTTGCCCCTATCCCTGCACCATGTACCCTCTCCTATGTGGATGAGAACAATCCCAATCCGTGTCACAGCGCCAACAGACAAGGACTGTAACAATTCGCAATGAACACCCATCAACTCGCCTAACGAACCATTTTGTTGCAGTCCCCGCCCCTCACACCCGATTCTCCCTCCACGTACGATCAGTGGGGGGTCTGGCTGTCCAGGTCGGTCCTCTGGGCCCAACGAACGCTGACAGAGAGGGCGCTCGCAATCAGCAAGAACCAGGCCACCCAGGACTACAGTATGCCCCCACAGCGTCGGTTCTCTAGCTATCATGTACCTATCAGCTCGCATTTAAACATGTTTATTATCTCGCTTTTCTCTCTTCTAAATGACGAGAAATGGCATAAGGTTTCTCACTGTGTGCTTATGAAGGTTCCAAAAGAGAAGGGAATCCCAAGTCATGTAGCCAGATGAGAATTTTTACTGTCGTAGCATTTCGTAGCATTTTTGGTAGCATTCAGAAACTAACGCTCACTAAACCAGTACATTCTCTCTTCCTTTCTGGTTACAAATGAAGGTACCTAGGTCCAAACAAAATGCGTCACGTGTCGGAATTTCAATGATTCTGCAACCAGTGAGCTAATGTTCGCGGTAGTTTTTCATACGCGTTGCAATGTCTCCCTTCACCACGGTATCAGCTGATATGGCATTGATGCAAACCTGGGGTGAGTTTCAGCGGCTTGGAACTTTCGTTTTGTGATGATGTGTAAGGAGTGGAATAGTTTTCTGTCAGTTGGTGGATCCACACACTGAAGACGACGATGCTGCCGAGTTGTCCGGGCTGGAAGGCTGTTTTCTCGCAGTAGCGGTATACATTTCGAGGGCTTCACGCTTGAACTTGAAGGATGTAAAAGCTACTAGAGTGTCACTTTTTACATCAAATTATTTGGAGGGTGAGATGTTGACGTTGCAGGTGAGCGTGAAAGCTTCTCTTCCTTTGGCACTGGCGAAAGTGTTGCCACGTTTTGGATGTCAAGTTTTAGCTCCTTACTTCCTGATATCAAATGGTCGCTGAAAACGCTTTGTCCGCGTTCAGTTGTGCGAAATCGATAAGCGTAGCTTTGGTTCAATTTGAAAGCCTGTGATCTCCGGCTAGACTGGAACGATCCAAGTGACTCATTTCCCAGCGATTCTAAATCAGGAGGTCCCACTGTTGAGCATTCTGTTTCCATCGGTGATGCTTTGTCGCGGATTTCACATGGGTGTTCAAACTCCCCGTTGCTTGCGTCCACGAACGGTGTCGCGCTGAGCGCCAATAACCTTGGATTATTTTCTTGTTCACCTGATCTCAGAGAAAGAGTCGCTGTATATTCAGAGTGCTGGTATAGTTCGCTGGTTAGTGTCGTAAAGTGAAAATCAACGGGCTTACCAAGCTTCGGCAGCAGTTGCAACGGTTGAGACACTGGAAAACTGTGTAGACGTTCACTCTTTCCACACAACTGCAATACTGTGTGACTTGTCGCACTGTCTTCACCCGCGTATAACTGAAAGGCTGGAGCAACGGGCGGCGAATCGATTGCCTTGGGACCCAGTAGCGCTATATCTGCCAAATCACTTTTCACGTAACGCGTTTTCTCGATTGTGCGACGACAAAAGTTTCATCACAGTGCTGTGATTACCTTCGCATTCTGGCAAATTTGAAACCAGTCTGATCACTTCGCCATTCTTTAGCTCTAGTGAGTGTGCACTTCCTTTAGTTGCTCTTGAAAATTCAATGAGGCTTGGAGGTCCGGGAGTTTTTGGGCTGTTGATTGCACTAGAATTTGCCATTATCTGTGTCAGAAGTGGCGTGCGATACGGTATTAGCGCCTGAGAAGACATCGGGTGCTTGCTTGTTGGTCCACATGGTTCGATTTGATTTCTACCAGACTCTTCCCTCGGACCTTTAGGCATCCGAGATAGAAGGGTGAGATGTTCAAGCGAGGGGCGCACTTGTGAACGCAGTAGTTGAGGAAACTCGCCGAATTTTTTTGGGTTAGTTCGTGGGCCGGAAACTTTGAAACAACGATTTGATAGATGCTTATGCTGGGAAGGAAGCAAAGCCGAGTGCGTTGTGGGCAGCGGCCCATGTGTCACCTGTCTGTCCATTGAAGCGACGGACTCACTAGCACTGATTTCCAGCGGTTTAAATTCAAACGGCTTGAATGGCTTAAAATGTAGCGTCTCTCTCATTGATGGAATCTTCGGGAATTTTATGGGGAAAGGTTCCACGAATACAGCTTTCGCATCGGTGGACATCGTGGAGCCGATCTTGGGCTTCTCCCACGGCTCAAGGAGCGACCGCTTGGATGGACACTTTCTGGGTCCGAAAGTCGCTTCAATCCCTTGGGACGGGTAATCAACTGCTTCTGGCTGCATGGGAGCACGATGACTTCTTTTCGCAAAACCAGCGAAAGGCGACAATAGTCCATTCTGCGTATTTTGATTCTGAATCGACACCGCAGCACGGGGAACTTCACCGCAAAAAGGATACAGGTTGATATTTTCTTTTGAGACGTTGAAAGTGTTGTTGAACCAATTTGGGGGGAAGCAAGTCGGGGCCATGTGATGGGACTTCCTGGAAGGCAGTTTCCACGTTGGGGCAAAGCATAGGGATGGTGCCTTGCGCCTCTTGGTCCGGCTGGCGACCCTTTGAAGTGACGAGTGGTTCGCACTGAGAGCGGTGCCCGTTCCGGGTACGCCCCTGGTGGGAGAAGCGAGCGATGTTGACCGCGGTGTGGAAACCAACAGGGCGGTAGCCGCACGGCGTCGACTTCCGGACACTGACGACGGTGGGGCGGGACGCGTGATGGTCATACTAGCGAAGCTGACTCCAGCTGCGCTGCCAGGGATCCTTGAAGCCAGTACCCGCTGGTCCGGTGAGGGCCTTGGCCGAGGACGACCTTGATACGTTATAGATGTCGAACTAGCCGTCTTCGAGGCCGGATGCCGTGATTGACGCCGTGGCATTGTAATTTTGGGGTTGCCGATGCTTCGATTACGATGAACGTTTTCAGTATGGTACGTACCCAAACGAGAAATAGTCCAAACAAACGTCCCAGCAAGGATTTACTCATGCGATACAGAAGTTAAAACCGAAATATTTTTGGGAGTCTCAGAATACTCACAGTTCAAAATGGTATGCAAGGGCAAGGTGTTTCTAGTATAAAGTTGTGCACAAGGAACAAAACTGGCTGTCGCTTTGTCATGTACCAAAGCCGCTCTAAATAAGCGAAATTTGAATGATGAATGCGCAGAAAAGTGGTTCACGTTCACCATCTTTATTAGGATCATTTATTGAGGTGGGGTCCACTGCAGTTGGTTTCTCAGTTGATTATGCGGGTGTTCCTCCTCCACCTCACTCTTCTCTGCATCATCATTATGAAAATACAAACATACACTGTCATCGTCATCGTCATAATTACCATCATCAACAGCAGTAGTAGAGGCAGCAGGATCATTGAGTGGTGGTAGTAGCGGTAATGGTAGTAGTAGTAAAAAGGAAATGGCTGACGATTACTGTACTTCCTAATGTAAAATTTGTCCGCAGCGCAAACTGCAGTCTTTTCGGTCAAGGCGCATAGCTGCCACGTCTTAGGAAGTGATCGCGTGGACCCTGTTGCACGAGTCCATGTGATGAGGGAGGCAGTCATCTCTCTGAAGGCCAAAAGTATACCTGGACGTCGAGATCGCTGCTGGTCACGAGGTTCTCCCCCAGCTCAGCGGTGAAGAGGGCTGATAGATGAGGGGGGAGGTTGGGGTTGTGTTTGCCCTCCGTTGTGATATGAGGAAACAGAACTTGCAAACATAAACTTGTACGCAGAACTGGGGGATTAGAAACACACGATGGGGGCGGAATGGGGGAGAGAAAGTATTGTTATTTATTCGGCTCAGTAGTGACCCTTCTTCTTTTGTGAATGTAAAGTGTGGTGGAGGCAAGTGTTGTTAACTTGTTCGGACCGGTAATATTGAATAATATTTTATGAAGTAACAAGGGGGTGGAGGACGCGGTCTCCTCCGTATCCTACAAAGGGCATGAGCTTGCTGATGAGCAGCGTTATTGCCCGTCAGTGAAGAATGCCCAGGAGCCCACGTGACGTCGATTTTTCAGCTGCGGTGATGCAGTAATGTTGCCAAAGTAGCTTCAAATTTACACGGACCAGCCTCCCGGCCAAGAAGATTCTTCCCGCAGCTTATAAATTCATGATGGTGGTAGGGGTTCATCGCATGAATGAGGGCTAAGGCAATGGCTAACTCTTCGGCAATACATCTTCATGATGTACAAGTAACGAGGGCGGCCTTTGCGGTGACTACGGCAAATTTTATGTCGGCCGTTAACGTAGGCACTAGCATTCGTATAGGAGACGGCGCCCGTTTTCCATAAATTTTCTTGTGCGTTTGGCTTCATGCTTTTCGGCGGCCGGGATGGAGATCAGCGTCTATGATTTTTGGAAATTTGTGGTCCCGGATGTGATTGGAATTCAATTCAATTCAGTTCAATTCATTTTATTCACCAGATAATACAGACAATACTTTTCCAGCAATATCCGGACAATATCCGGACGAGAGCAATTATGTGACTGAGAATGGATGGTACTGAGAGAAATCAATAAACAAACTGGGGAAATATAAGCTGTGAATGGACCGCTGTAGCGTCTTTTATGCGTTGTATCAAAAAAACTCTTCTTAATGGTATGTTGTTTTAACAGAAAAGCTGTTTACCCAATCGTAATTTTTTGTGTCCGCAGCTGAAAATGCCCGCACGTGAGCGCGGGCCTCGCGGTGAACACCCAGCATCCCCTGCGCACGTTCATCAAACCAAGCATACACACCTAAGGAGATTGGCCGAGAGTGCGGAGACAGCCCGGCAGTAAAAAAACCAAGAAAATGCTGAGCGCTCGTGTGTGCGTTTACTTGTGGCGAGTGCCCAACGCCCCCGGCGCACGTTTGTCAAGCCAAGCATACCCATATAGGGCGATTGGCCAAGATTGACCAAAAAAAAACTTTAGCTTTTGCCGTAATCATGGCAACAGTTGCTCGGAAGGAGAAAGACACGTTATAGCAGTCCGCCGTAATAGGGACAACACTTGCTCTTAACGAGAAAGGCACGTCCTAGCGTACGCCCCTACAAGGTGATGTCCAATAATTATCACTTCAAAGGAAAGGAAGAAGCTAACACTTATAGAAACAATTATGGAGTGAAGGTCGTTGCGGCAGCGAAGAAGCAATGGGCTACAATCGTGGATTTAAACCTTCGTGATGGTGGTTACATTTGCCTGCAGCTCCGCCACCTTCAAGTTTTACTCGTTAGTGTGAGCTTCCTTCATTTTTTAAATGTCGCGATTCGCACGAAACGAAAAATCTCGGGAATAGTGTTGGCCAACACAGCGCGGGAGTATGTCAGCTCTGGTGTAATTCCTGCGTGTTGCGACTCGTCCTCAGCGGAGACACAGGGGAAGGTGCTGGCCAGTGCGCCTTTGCGTGTATGCGCTACCTTTGAATATGGAACACCGTGGGACTATTGGGACTTACACTGAAGGAAAAATCCCGAGCGTATGCCAATTGAACTGTACACCTCTGCGGGTATATACTATCGCCATTGTTAGCCGCAACGTTCGGTAGTGGTAGCATTGAGCCTAACTACACGCCAAACCACGACAAGGTCGTACATCAATTTTTGGCCACCCGATAACGGCGTTGCACCGGAAATGCGACGCTCTCACTAACGTGAGGCCGTCGAAAACCTTATTGGGATGTCAGGCCGCCCAATACACATGTTGGCAGCCACAAGGCAATTGTTGAGTCTGCCGTGAGCTTCCCGCGGTTACTATATCATCGTCACTGGCCAATCCACCTGTGTGGGTGTGCTGTTAGACCGCAGAAGCTGCAGACGTTCGGCTTCCAGGTCAAGTTAAGGGCAGGAAATTCCTGTTACACCTTGCGCCGTCCGCTGGTCACTTTTAAACATTGCCACAATAGTTTTGTTCATCTGCTAAAACACACTTTCTGTTCCATCACTAGTTTTACGGGTAGCGTCGCGTCTGTTGACACTTAAATGCTGGTTTCGAGCCCCAAGTTTCTGTTCTGATAATTGCAGATATTTTATTGCAAAGATGCTTCCTTAATAAACCGATTCCGCGAAATTCTTTTCGTAAGTGTGGGTGGTTTAGAATTTTTTCTGCCCGCAGGGGCGAGGAGGAGCCTACCACCACATTTACTTAAAGTTCTACATCGCACCGAAAGTGCTTGCGCTGCACTGACTTGGAAACGAAACGCCGCTTGCAGCCGACGTTGCTTTCGATTACAGGTTTTGACCTAAAGCCAGCAAATGTGAATTCTGATGGCATGTTACGTAGCCAGTAATACTTTTGATGACAGGTTGGGCCTACGCTACTCCGGAGACGCCACTTCTTCCGCTTTCTGATCCAAATTACAATACACGTGACTGCTTGCGCATTAATATGTACAAGGCCTGGAGGAGGATCGTTCAATGTTTGGCCAGGAATGGAATGCACGTGATTCTGTATCTTACCTGGAATGAGCGCAGGGGAGACTGTTAAGTTGGCCACTTAAAGCAGCCAGTTAAGTTCGCCCCAAACATGCCCATGCTTTACGCACTAAACATGCCGTTATAAGAACCTCCATGGCGATTGCGGTAACTCAGATGATAATTGTGTTCTGTGTGCATACCTAGGAGGCAGAGAAGACACGTTTTTGTCGAGTTCTCATATTACGCATGTTAAAGCTCATTTGGCAAAGTGGCGAAAGTTGTGCACATGGCTGTAATATTTTAAATGTTTGAATTGGTTTGGAGGCTAGGATCAACCTATCTAAACGTCTGGGCTTAGGACCTGTAATAGGCTAAAACTTCGGAAAGAGTTTGATATTCTGTCCTGTTAAGCAAATCGCTTGGTTTTTCAACACTATCGTTACCGAGCGGTTACAGAAAACGGGTGTAACCGTTGTTTTATCGGAACTATCCGGAAACAAATTATATGACAAGTAACCGCTAAGACCACTCTAACATTACGCACCAAAGCTTCGCTGGTATTCTTTCTTCACTGAGTGGAAGGGCACTGGATTTTTTGCACTTCCGAGTAAAAAACTCCACGAGGCTTCACGTGTATTTGAAGCGCCAGGCGTTCCATAGCGCGAGGCGTTAAAAAGCCGACGTTCCGGTGCATGGGCTAATAGCACGCGGCCACCACCAAAGTCGCACGCCGTTGATCACACGATTTGGACCCGGACTCATAAGCCCTACCGCTTCGATATACATTTTGTGTGGATTAGCAATTAATGGGCACCATTTTCAAGATCAGTAGAGCAAAAATAAAATTTTTCTGTCTGTATTTATGTTTCTTTCTTATGTATCACAGCCGTCAACGTTCGAGAGAACTAAAATTTGCTCACACCTTTTCTCTCAATTCTTTGTTCCCTCTATGTCGTGGATTACTACGCTTCGCGGTCATTCACTTTCACACACTGGAATGGCTTCTTCACCGGTTCTGTAAGACTCTGTGAGGTAGATTTTTTTTGTGTTGGTTACCCATGCAAACACCTCATAAATTTCAACGATCAAGTTTTTTAAAAAGATGACCTGAAGGCAATTTCTAGTATTTTGTGTGGATTTTAGCCCTTAATTTGTGTTATGGGCCCAAAAATATAAAAGTCTGGGAGCCCAATGGCGCCATTCCACTATACTTTTAAACAACGCAATTAAGGGTGGGAAAGGGGAATTGCGTTTGTAATAATTCTTAAGTGTGTGGTGATGTTAGATTTGCTTTTTTTGGGTCACCTGGAAAGTGAATTGAGAATTTGTCAAAAAAAAGCCCTCACAAGTTTGAGGGGTATCCGGAGACAAGCGTTTTGTTTATGTTCGTTTGTAAATATAACTTGGGATCTGTGAGGTATTTAACTTGGGTTGAGCTGTGAGGCTTACCAAAAGAAATCTGTCTAAATAGATTCACAAAATGTTCTTCATTATACACCTAATGAGGTGAAAGCGACAAATTGTATTTCGCAATGCATATTTCATGACTGGTAGGCCTGTTCTATTGAATTACGATCCTTTCATTTAAATGTTCAAACAGAAGGCAAACGAAACCCTTCTATGTGTTCTTAAATATACTGGTTTACAAGGACGCCTATACTGCACAGAAAATACGGGGTGCCCGCCCGTTTCCGTTCCTGTGTCATACCTCCTCCTCACCTGCTGTGACTTTAATCCCCTAAATAACGGTCCCCCACTGCGGGCCAGCAAACCTGGTTGTGCATCTGATTAATTTCCCAACCTGTCCATTCGCTGTCCTCCTACTTTTCCCCCAATGCTAAATTCGTTGTTCGCAAACCTTCACCACCACGATTTCTTTTGCATTTGAAGTGTCACGGGTATATTCATTATCCTGTGTGCCAAAAAGGCTGGTTTCACACTTAGTAAATGATCATACTTATGTTAGAAAAGAAGGTTCATTTCTGCACTCGAATTCGAGCTGTTAAGTTTATTTCACATCTGACGATGTAGAATACACAAGTTGTGCCATTTATCCAGCTGTAACGCTGGCGACTTTGTCAGGGGTTACCGCCCGCACAATTTTCTTGATGGTCTTGAAGAAATAAGCATCGCTGCCGTCTTCAGATTCGGGATACGGTTTCACCAAGATGGTAAGGGCTTCGATCAGTTCCTTGCGCTGGGATTCATTTGCGCCGGTGATCTTCCCCTGTAGAAAGTGTCCAAGGGTCTCAAGTGTCCGTCCGGCGTTCCGCAAAGCTTCATCATCTGCATAAAATTCGATTAAAGGTAATAAGGTGGATATATTGGTACAAGGGCGTGACTCAGGCTTTCATTCGTTTTTGCGTATGCACCACACAATAGTGCTCTCATGCGCCATTTAGTCATTGCTCGGACTTTCTTTAGTCCAGAGTTTTTAATTGCGGAGGATGTACATTATAACAGAGTACATTATTTGGTGTCATTACAAAAACACAATCAAAGAGATTTTTGCCTCACCATGAGTCATTTCAGCAGGCTTGCCACTGTGGTCTTGAGGATCTCTGAAAATGGTTAAAAATACATTTTTAAATAAGGTAAATTAAAAAGCATCATGCGATGAAATGAACGAACGCCTAAGCCACCTTGCATGCCAGGTATACAAAAACATCTAAAATTCTGTTTGGTAACTCGCTTCAATGTTGAACCTATATGTACTTAGGGGCAATGCAGGAGTACCACTAAGTAAGAAACATGCCAGGAGTTCAGTAGGATGCATGGCTCTGTACTCCCGATTACCTGATTGAGTCGCTGTACATAAATGGTCTGCTTGTGCTTTCTGTTCTAGAGATTATGTGTTGCTATTGCTTCCGGACGTTGCGGGCATTGTATACTCGTTCAGGTCCATTATTGCTCACGATATTCCCCGAACAAGTGGCCCATTTTATCTTGGTGATCCTTCTTCTGCGAGAGGTCTACCAGAAGGGTGTTGCGTTGCCGGGTACCACCTACCAAGATTTCGTGATGCAACCCACTCAAAGATGACGCTCTCGTGCTAACTTCACTGCACTGCATGACAATGACGTAACTAGACGTTATTCAGTGGCTCATGCATAATCTTAAATACGGGCTTTTTACTTCAGCCGACAACGTTGCTACCATGGCTTATTCGGTAGCCCCCTCGCACTGGAAACCAAGGGACTCGGGTTGAAACCTTACAGACGGTCAGAATTGTTCGTTCGTATTGAGTAAGCTATCGAGACAAGAAGGTTTAGTCCACCGAGGAAACTGTACAGTTTAACCTCCTGCTATAGAGGAAAGAAAAGCTCAGTGGAGGCCTCTAGCCAAATACGGCGCTGCGAAGAGTGCGGGTGAAGTCGCGTGGTTTTTGTCGGCCGTCGGGGGTGGATATCTTCCTCTCGTAGCCACGGTGGCGGAAGGGCGGCCAATGGAGGAACCATGTCAAGGCCAACTCCAGTCGATAGTTATTGTTTATATCAGCTAACGTGGCGGACGACAAACGAAGCGAGGAAAGACGGAGGATGTGTCACGTGTGCACAAAACACACGAAATAATAACGGTCTTAAGATGGCGTTTTTAATTTTCACTGAAAAGGTGTAATGGCTTTTAATACCCCTCTATTTTCTACATGACCTCATCAACTGCAAGCACTTGAAATAGCAGGCGTGAGAGAAAGATGGAAGCATAAAAAAGCCACTACGCTACCTGAAATACGTCAAACTAACACTTTTGGTATGGAAAACAAATATTCAATTCAAGCTGCTGTGACCGAATGAATTTTGACGAAGAATTTAGGATTCGTTACACATAAATGACAAACATACCGGAGTAGCGATGTTCGGCAAGGGATGACTTGCTTAAAACTACTAATCATTCTTTTAGTTGTTTAATGCGCTCTTTATTTAATATTATTTTAAAGACCGTACTACGTAATACGTGTTAGAAAAACGCCAGAATTGAAAGGTTTAAGCAAAGAAACGAGTGGAACACAAAGTGTGCAGGGCTATAGAATGCGAGAAAATGAAAATGACACTATTCCGTGATTGAGAAGAAAAAGGGGACTTACATTTTGGCGCCATCTGCAAGTGGCGTGGAAAATTGTGCACATGCGGGAAAAAAGAAAGAATTAGCTGGAGGGTTTAGCGCCTTCATTTGCTAATGCGTGAGCATCGCTCACGCATCACGCACTACACGATTGATTCCTAAAGAAATCCTGGAGAGGGGCGAAGCATGCAGTGCATAAGTGTATTCAAAGATTGTAAGTCTCTCTCTTCCCACCCGGCGCGCGCTGACTGGGCGCCGTAGAAGCGTGGGTGGGAGGTGCAATCGCGCTCTTGCTGAGGCGGTAGCGATCCTCTTGCGTTGAAGCGGATTTAAGCAATTAAATGACAGAAAGACTGGCCGTAAATTGTATTCGTGTCGCGCGTCGTGGCATGCTAAGAAGTATGCTTTACAGGAGAAAACCTGGTGTTTGTAAGCAAGTTTGAGACAGAATGTAACAAATTTCTGTTATTTTGCAATCAAATCCTCATTATTCCTGTATTATAAATTAGTTTAAATCATGTCAGTTTATTTGGAACCAGTTTTATTTATTATACACTTGTTTTTTGACCGTCCTTTCACAACTTGGCTTACCGTGGCGACAGAAGACGACGACGACAGGTGAAGCCGGCAGTTCCTTCGCCCTAAAAGGCGGCGATTACCCTAAAGTCTGGCCACAGCCTGTCATTAAAATTTTCATTGGGTGTATATAGAATCAAAATTCCTGTTTGCTGCGATGGCCTATCAATATACCCCCTCAGGGAAATTGACCAGTCACTATGACAGAGCCGAAAGAACCTCACGAGTAATTATTAACCATAATGTTGCGTTTTGAAGTCTGGCGTCGTCAATTGGAACCAGCGGCTTGACGTATAAGTTTGTTATCCTTGTCACGACGTTAGGCTTGGCGTTAGCGGCACCTAAAGTTAGGGCTGAATATATGCCTAACAACGTACCCGTACGCACCCCGTGACGATGACAGCATTCGGGGGAAACTCATGGCCGACTCGCCGAGTTTTACTTGGATGCGCCGTCAGCACGCCAACTCACAATTCACTCATGCCACTCAAGGGAGATTGGCTAAGGACCACTACAGCTGCCTTCAGGAGCTCACAGGCAGCTAGCATATTCCCGTTTTGGCGGTGACGCCAACAAAACAGTCCCCAATTCTCTGATACCGACACTGTGGAGATGGCCAGAGGCAAAAGCTATCAGCGGTTTCTGACAGATTCATCGGTTTAAATTGGCTGATTAGTCAATATCCCCCCCCCCCCCCCACACACACACACGCACGAGGTTTCGAAACTTAACAAGACGCGATGCTCACGCATCCCGACATCATAAGATGTAGCGTAAGACCTAACATAATATTTTGACTGTTAAATCGTCCTGAAAACAATCAGGAGAATCGAACAAAAATCTTTTTAACGAGCCTTACTAAACGCTTCGGCAAGCTTCGTCCTTTTCTGACAGATATAAACTGTTAGGATTAGAATATGAATTACTGGCCACAAATTTCTGCGTTTCATCAAAGCGTTCGCAATGTAGGTAGAAGGATAAATTTCAACAACAGTTCATACGTTTTTCAACAGCGGTAAAATATCGGCCAACGTCTTATTCCGGCTGGTGTGAGAATACACTGTTCACAGCCAAAAATATCCAAACTTACAAGCGAGAACAATAACCGCCAAGAAAACAAGTGCAGTGGGTGAATTCATGGCTGAAGTCTGACTCGTGCGTCTGAAAAAAAAAATCGTAACCAAAGTTACTACGATTTAAGCAGTCACAGCAGCCCAAGTCTTAACACAGTCGCACTCAAATGTTATGCAGTCGTATTCAACGATTATGCTCATTTTCAAAGAGGAGAAACGGCGTTTGTCAGAGTCACAGAGACGCCCTTGTTGGTGGTGCAGCACAATTCGTTAATAATATGTTTATCGCTAAGACGAGATATGGGGTCTAACCGATTCCGAAGGTGACTTGAGACTATTTTATTCTTGTTTCCAGTTTTCATAAAATTCCTCAGATGCGAATTTTCGATTGTCTGCAACACTGTACTTTGGAGCAGGGATCAAAATATTAACCTTCTTTACATTTCCTGAATGCTTGAATTCGCCTCTCCCTGAATGGTTGAACCTATTCTTAGTCTCCAATGCGAGAAGCAATGCGATACAATAGGCAGAAGTGGAACCGATGAATCTAGGGACACATCGAGACACTGGTGGTGCTACGGCGTCAATTATATTGTCCAGGGCAGTCCTTGTAACTGCACTTTTACAATGGTATTTAATGGTATGGAGGGTGTTTTCTTTTTATGTTTCAATTGAAAGCAGCCTGCTTTGTTCCTCTTTCTATTAAACTAGTTTAAGCAGTTGTCAATACTGCTAAGTGACGGTAAATTAACCGACATGAATAAACACCTAATGTAGTAACAAAAGTCAGATAAACAACACTATTACTAAACACTCATGAAGGGTGAAAAAATTCTGCAGAAATTCAGAGAATTGTCTACTAATGCGTAGCACTCTTATAGCACCTCTCCTGAGTGTGAGATCTTTACAGACAAATTTTGTGGCTTTTCTAAATCCTGTCCTACCAATTATCTTCATTTCCGCTATTATAACGATTATAGGTCGGACTTGCGAAATATGCCTTATTGTGGAACGACAGCCCGTTAGACGGTTCTTTATTTTCCGTACCTTTATTATACCTTTTTTTATTTTCTGCTTTTTGAAATTGCATTCGACCAATTTTATCCATTTACGCTGTTATAACGATTACAGGTGGAACTTTTGCGATGTCCGCATTATAGCGGAAATAGAGAGCGGTATACAGTTTACCATTTTCTGCATTTTTTTATATTTTTCTATTTGCTAAGTTTTTCCATATTTAGTACGATCCATTATCTGTATTTACGCCATTTCTAAATTACATTGGAACTTTCTGGAATGTGGAAAGTGGCCATGTGGAAATGTGCAAATGCAGTGCAGATATTCTGCTAATGCAGGCCGTTACACGATTCGCCATTTCACGTTTTTTAATGTCAAAATTTCGTTTGACCACTTTTCTCTATTTAAGCGAATATAAGGATTACAGGTTGAACTGCCGCAAAATCTGAATTATTATGGAACTGCACGGGGTTTTGCGGTATCTGGTTATACGATTTTCTTTATATTTTTCTTATTTTCTAGTTTTTCCAAAATTCGTTCAACCAATCATCTCCGTTTACGCTATTATAACGGTTACACTTGAAAATTTCGCAAAATGTGCATTATTTTGGAAATGCAGGGCGTTACACAGATCGCCATTTTCCCTTGTTTTGTATATTTTACTTCTATTTTTAGTGTTTGAAAATTTCGTTCGAGCAATCCTTCCTATTACGCTATTATAAAGACTACAGGTGGAACTATTGCGAAATCAGCAATAGTGTCAACGTGTAGAGCGTTATACGGTTTTTTCCATTTTCCGCAATTTTTGTATATTTTTCACATATTTTTTGTTTTAAGAAATGTGGCACGACCAATTGTCTGCATTTACACTATTATAATGTAACACACTTCAACCTTTCGCGAAATCTGCATTGTCGGGGAAATGCAAGGCGTTACACGGCTCGCCATTTTCCGTTTTTTTAGATTTTTCTTATTTGTCTAGTGTTTCAAATTTACGTTCCAGCAATTACGCTATTATAACGATTACGAGCTGAACTTTTGCGGAATAAGCATTCTTGAGGAAATGCAGTTCGTTACACGGTTCGCCATTTTCGGTCATTTTTTTATATTTTTCTTGTTTAATTTGCTTTTCGCAATTTCGTTCCACCAATTATCTTAATTTACGCTACTATAACGACTACACGTAAACGTTCGCGAAATCTGCATTATAGTGGAAATGCAGGGCGTTGCACCTTTCACCATTTTCTGTAATTTTTCCTATTTTTGTCCTGTTTTAGTTTTTCAAGATTTCGTGCGACTAGTTATGTCCATTGTTTCCATTTACGCTATTACAGAGATTACAGGTGGAACTTCCCCGATAGTTGTGTTTTTAAGGACATGCAGGGTGTTACATGATCATAGCTGGGGACGGGGGTGGGGTATTCGGAAAAGAGTGGTTCTCATTAGAAACCTTATTGCGCTATCCATGAGTACAACAAATTGTTAATTAGGTGAGTGACGTACATATATTTGCGGTACCACTAGCTGGCGATGAACATAAAATCATGCAGGTATAGTTATAACTTTGCCCGCCTTAGTATTTTGTTTTCAAAGACGCATACCTTAAGTTCCAGAAACACTTCGTTACGCAAGTTTTTAAACCACGACAATGATTTCCACATTTTGCTTCTATATTACGCTTTAGGCAATATGAATATTATGTTTTACTATTAAGGTGATATTATAAATAGTAAGACGTGTTATTATTCACTTTGCTGTTGCCCATTGAATGCGTCGTTGTAAAGTTGGTTTTTGTTTTGTATTGTTCGGAATTACTAACGCATAATAAAAGACTGAGCGCCTCGGTGGCCGCATTGCCTACGCATTAATATTGACTAAAAACTTCTTTGTCATCGCAAGAAATCTGTTTTTTGGGGGGTTAAGAGGCATGCGAAAAATATTTATTCTAGCAACAGTAACTGTTTTCCAGAGGAAGAGCACAGTTTATTGTACAAGCTCGGTTCCAAATTTATCAGTGAAATCCTTAGCACTTGTGCGTTGTAAGAATTGATGTTTTAAGGAGTTTTAATGGGATTACTTGTACCTAATGCGGCACGTTTCTTCGTGAATAATTTTTGAAATCTTATTTGGGTAAACAGTGCAAGATTGTTCAGGCGGAAGAGAGAGGTGGAAACAGTACGTAGAGCAGAAGCTCGGTAATCGAAGATTTGCTGATTTTAGCAATTGCACAAGATTTCAATTCACACCACTGACCACGAAGCTGGAGTGACATGTTCTCCTTGAACACTGGAGAAAAACTCGGTATACATACTATTAAGGGCTCACCTTCTTGCGATGGGGCGTCGGGAGCTACCGTAGTTGCGGTTGTTGGAAACCCGGGACACACTCAGGCTTTTATGGCCTCTTTTCCGATTGTGATAGGAGAGCTGAGTCTAGGAAATACCCGGTACGCCGGGAAAACACAGTCGACGCGTCCAGTAGTGACTTTGCATGCTTGCACAGCATCTTTTCAGCGGGAGGTTGATTAGCGGGAGGTTTACGAGTGACGCTGCCGAAAGATATGCCTTATGTAGCAATGTCTGCGTTGGGGCTTTGTGCTACTTAGAAGTGCATGACCACGTTATCAGCGTCGTGGCAAAGATAAGTGCGAAACAAATACAGGAAAACGAGGAGTTCATCAGCTGAATGGTGAAAACAAAGGGGAGTGTATATAGTAAGTTTGAGTCGTTAATTGTTGGTGTGAATGGAAAGCAGAAAGCGTACGTGACCCAGATATCGTCGGCGCAATGATCGCGACCGGACTGAACCAACCACTAGCTGAGTCGCATAATTTGGGGCTAATAAGCCGCTTAAAAATTGGGCAGGATACGCAAAGGTTACGACAGACGAATCATGATAACACATTTGAATTCAAGTATTGGAATATTCCAGCTTCTCCGCCACTAGAACTGTTCAGTGCAATTACGTCAAAGCAAATTACGCGCTCATGCCCCACCATGCTGTGCGCAATGGAACTTGCACCGTCCTCTGAAGCGTGTGGCCCGATGACATCACATAGCGATGACAGGGCGTATACGACTCCATACCTTAGAAGTGCTGTTTTGCGGCGTGCAGCCGCTGTTTTCCCATCATGCTTGGCCGCTTATGATGTTCGGAAATCGGCATTTCAAACGTACAGTAATCCATCGTGTTTACGAAGTCAGCGGGACGGCCA
Organism: Haemaphysalis longicornis; assembly: GCA_013339765.2. Taxonomy (NCBI): domain Eukaryota; kingdom Metazoa; phylum Arthropoda; class Arachnida; order Ixodida; family Ixodidae; genus Haemaphysalis; species Haemaphysalis longicornis. The sequence goes on from CM023450.1 coordinate 117,177,776, forward strand.
ATAATTTCGTTATAAGCAGTGTTTCGATATAAACGACAACTAGAGAAAAGCTATTTGAGCTTTAATTGCGCCGCAGCTGTGATGAATCAAAACAATGTATTCCGTGAAGCAAAACTTTTTTCATGTGCAAAAAAGGCAGTCAGCTTAGCAGTTTCGAGCTTTTGCTGGCCGCGAGGGACCCCTGCTCTAATTTGGCCAAGCATTGCATGACTCTGCGGTCACCGCACATAAAAGTGGCAGTGGCAAAAGGCCACTTTTATAGGGGCGTGTGGGCGTCACGGAACGCTAGGAGAGTTCCGTGCTGGAAAGCTGCCGCAAACGCAGTGGCTCGAGTTACAGGTTATATTTGTTGAGCCAGAAAACGATTAACCGCTGATTGTGGGTACACAGCGCAATCATGAAAAGCGACCGGCTTTACACAAGGGACTTTGCGTGATGACTGGGCAATTTTTTTTCCGAGCTGTGCAGCGGTAAAGTTTGCGACACAAGAGTTTTTTGGCGCCCTGCCGACACTGCTGATTCTATACAACGAGTGTCGGTGTTCGCACACCACCTCGTACACGCCATTGACAAATGTCCAGAAAAAAATTCAGTTGCCCTACGTCGCATTTGGTCCCTTTGTCTCAAAGTTGGATGCGGCGAATCGAGCACGACCGGCTCGCCGCCGCTCGGCGACGCCTCCGCTCGCCACTTCGCTCTAAGCGGGTCAAGCTCTTCGTGCTCATCGAGTAATGCTGCCTTAATGCATGTGTTTGGGTTGGGACGAGAAGAAATTTCGAATAAAGCAATATTTCGAGTAAAGCGAGTTTCTTATAGCGACGAATTACTGTACTAAAACGCCCTAAATTCCCAGAAGAGGGATTGCTCAATTTCGTGAGAGTGGATAGCGGGCTCGTTTCACCATAAATTCCAATAAAATGCCATTCCTCTCAGCAAATTACAGGCCCAATAACTAGCCTGCAGTGCGCCCATTATTTAGCGTGGCGTTCACAGCCACGCGCGATGCGTACAGATCACCTGGAAGCCACGGTTTTACAGAAACGCCACATAGACGTTCATCCTTCAAAATGCAGTTCTTTCTAGCAACCGCGGCATTCCCACTGATGATGGAAGCACTACCTGTCCCTCCAACTATTCGCATACAGAAAACATCCAGATTTTCGGACGCCTTTGATAGCGTTATCATTTGATAATCAAAACACCATTGGTTTTAAACAGCTGAGTGGTAGCGAATAGTTTAAGACTGTTAACCACCGGTGATGAGCCGCACGCTCCGCGTACCACGCAAATGCTGTGCGATTAGCCTAAGAACGTTTCATGTAAAGAGAAATTGAAACAGAAGTCAATGGCTAGGTGTAAAAGCGTACTTCTTTCTTTGTTGGGTCTGGAGCTTAAAGACTAAGCGCAATACATGCTCGCGCCCATAATTTCGTATTTCCACGCATACAGAAATTTGTGTGAGTGAGTCAGGCTATGGTTGTCTATTGCTCCGACCGGTAACAGTTCCGTAACATCGAAAACAAGAAGCCAGTTCCTTTGCCGTTTATTTCAAAAGGTTCCTGACATCTTCGCCTACCACGGAAAGAAATTCGTTGGGGTCTCACCGTGATTATCGGTCCTATAGCCGATTTAAATAAATGTTCTCGGAAGAGGCTTCACCCCGACCTGTAGCTAGTAAGTTTTACACTTTATCAATGACCCCACCCAATTTGGTTCTCTGCTACTGCAAAGCGAAAAACACTGTAGACCATTAGCCTCGCTTCAGCCGATTGTTTCTGTATTTACAGCGAAGCTCTTACTGGTTCATTGTCGTGGTGTGCACGGAAGCAGTGGACTATCCAGACACTGAGCACATGCAAACAAAACTGCAGGAAGCTGTGTTCAGCGTTGAGAGATCCCTTACAGACCTCAACTTGCAATTATCTCCAACAACGACAGAATTTCTTAGTGTCAATGGCCGCCAGGCCACGAATGCGGTTTACCATTTACGGCTTCCCATGGGCAACATTACACTTATGCCGGAGAATTGCACCATCCGGCTCTTCGGCTTGCACGTTAGCAGCTGCAACAGCCCCACTGCATCGATCCGTAAACTAAAAACGACCTGAGGGTAAACTTTGCATTTAATTACAAGAATATCTATTAGGTATGCCGGAACACAACAGCGCTCCTGCCTGCCCTGGCTCGTGCCGTTGCAATAGGTCCAATAGCCTATGGCTGTTCCACTTACAACCTCCGAGATAAACATAGGAAGGACCTGGGTGCCCACTATGCGTGCCATTACGGGCCTCTCGCGAGACGCCAGAGTCGACTTCCTGGAGAAGGCTGCCCCGCTTCCATCCCTTGCCATCCCGCGTGGAAGAGACGAAATTGTGTCACGAACAGCGCCTTGACCTCACCGCTCAAGGGGAAGCTCTCCACACATAAAAACCCCAAAACAGCCACAGAGACATCTCCGATGTGCCGCGTGCTCTTCTGCCGTGGGACCGCTGGGCACTCGTACTAATTCGTCGCCGCCCTGTAGCACGAAATATAAAAGATGTACGGGAGCAGTACATTGCCCAATTGTCTCACGACAAAGGCTCCGAGGAGTTAGATATCTTTACAGGTGTAGTCATTAGCGGCATGAGCGCAGCAATAGCCAGGACTTGCCTCGAAGATCTAACCCTGAATGGATCTCGGCACATCAGGGAACACGTACGGCCTCACTGACGATGTGGAGCTATTGGCCATTTTTGGAGCTCTCCAATAATTCAGACCTCCCAGCGACACGAATATCACCATTACCGCATCCTTCCAGATTCACATGTTGCCCTCCGGAAACTTACCAAAGCTCACACCCATAATGTAACCGCCAATCACATTATAAGAACAATTCAGTCCTTGCGCGGACAAAGCATTTATATTTGTCTGGCTTGGAGACCTGGTCACACAGCTGGAACTACTGGAAACTAGCAAGCACACAACGCTTGCTACGGAGTGCCTTCTTTCGACTCCTCCCCTGGCTAGCACGACCGCTGACGAAACCTCACCTACATCTTTACCCTGGTATCAAAAAAGATGACAACTGCGGCAACAAAGTCAACGGCAGCTCCAAGAAGCTTCCCCCCCCCCCCCCCAAGCTTTCTCTCTGCTTTGATATCTCTCTCTTGGAAGGGCGAAATCTTTGTCAACAAAGCATGCGCGGACGCCGCCTTGTCCGCAAATGGCACCACTTCAGCACGTCCCTTTCAATCGCACTTATGTGCCATGTCTGTGGTGCCGCCAATACCCTCCGGAACTTGTTTCGCTTAATATGGCCATGTCCGACATTCGAAAGCGGCCCAGCACCGCTGGTAGCCTGTTGCCCACAGCCCCTTGCAAATACTGAGCACCTGCAAAGCCTGCGCTCCGATGCTACTTTTCTCGAACGCGTAGGAATTTATTCACTTACCAGTGGTCTTTACAAAGCAGTGTAGAGCGATCTGACAGCCACAGTAGGGCCTTCATATAGATAACGCGTTTTGTTTAATAGGGTACATGAGACTTTCATCGAGGCTTTTGGCTCCCCATCCCTCATCTCCCAATAACCCACCAGGGCCTCAGGCCAGTTTCTAAACAAACTCGTTTATTCATTCATTGCTAGGAATATTTAGTGATGTTGCCCTTCAGCACTGTGGACGATAACTATGCGCCACACCACGCTGCAGAATCCGCAAAGGTAGGTTATTATAACGCTGTGTACCACTTTTGACTTCTCGGTCGTGAAACCGCTGCTCTTTTCGAACAAGAGCGACCATACTCGTCAAGGCAGCGGGAATTGACGAATGCGCCACAACAACATGTTAAGCCTGTGCTTTCAATTTCAATTTCAACTTTCAATTGACAATTGGACTCTACATCACAACTGCCCCTCCGTATTTACAATGGGGCACTCGATAGACAATCGGTTGAACGGCCTTCCGAAGGCTTCGAAAAGACCGCGTAGCACAGGTATTACACGGCGACAGGGGAAAGGACACGCATGAATGAGCGGCATGGCTGCAGGAACACAGGGCTAAACAATAGTCAGCCCTTCGAATTTATTTTTTAGTGCTTGTTGACTAGGGCGCCGTCTTCTAAACCACATTTCTACTTGGCGCACCATAACCTCTGTCAAGGGTTACCAGTGCGCTCAAGACCCACGGAGGAGTGTAATGACAATGGCTCATCAGATAAATATTGGGAGTCATTCCTCTCTGTAAAGATATAAGATAAGCGATGCTTTTTCAGATGTTAGCTGTTGTCTCTACTTTCTTCAAACCTGGTTACGAGCATTCTATCAAAGATCGTCACTGTTTGTTAACAGCAAAATGTTCTGAGGAAGTTTAGTACAGCCCGTTCTTTCATTCTTAGCTTTTGAGAGGTCAGCGTTTGTTTTCCTCTGCCTCTATCGGGTCATGTGTCAGCTTCTCGTGCATCTGAATTTTCCCTTGTAGACAAATTCCGGCTTAAGCGAAGGAAAATGTGTTTTTACGGTTTGCATCTTTGATCCAGAATTTTCGTCTTTTTCCTATGTTGCATTGTTTGAGGTTGTTAGACTTTCCGCGAACGCAAGAGCTTGAACGGGAATATTTTCCCAATTAACTAACTTTTTTCTGCAACAAAAAATAGTTGCCTTCGATAGTTTAAAAGAGCTATCTATCGTTGTAAATACATGGGTCCACGTTTGTGGGAGTGTCCACAGGTTTATGCATTCAAAGTACAGCGTCGAGATCGCACTCTCAGAGAGCGTAAGGAGATTGTCGCAGGAAGGTGAACAAGCCGCTGCCGATTTTTTTAGTGGGATCAACCCGTGTGGGTGCCCTAGAAAGGCTGAAATGTATGTGCAGGTAAATAGAAACTGTTTGAACAGCTGTGATACAAGCGCCAGCAATTTCTTAGCACGTCGAGGGCATATCACGCGCTGTGTGTGAGTTACCAAGCGTCAGAGTTAAGCCTGCTACCGTGACAAATTACGTGATTTTCTTGGGCGGCCCGAAGTGAGTTTTCAGTATACAGCATAGACCTTTCGATGTGTGAGTTGGACAGGGGCCATGTAGCATATATTTTTGACTGCAACTACGTTGCCATATGACGAAATGTATCGACCTTTGCCCAGAATTGTAGAGCGATTATCCGCCTCAGCATATCGGCTACCGCTGGACATCGACGGCCAGCTCTCAATCATGTGAGAATTCCGGAAACTATCTGCATTTGGAGATATGTTAGCGGTAGTAACCAGCTGTACACCATGACGATTGCTTTCAGCGCGTTATGTTACTATGTTGTGGCCAGTACCCAACAGAAGTGGCTTGCTGCCACTTGGCCAAGCAAAACAAGTCAATTGTCGAAAGGTTACACTCCCTGTTCCGACGATCAGTATCAGATATTCCTTTCGCTTCAAGCAATGCGTGTCATCCACGCAATACTTATTTTATTTTTATTGGTTTTGTTGAGATTATTAATCGCTAACCATTTCCCAAATTCCCCCTATATAGAAAAATTACTTTGCCCCGTGGGCATGTGAGAAGTAGGCGATATTTAATTTTATTCACTAACACGAAACGAAACCTCCAGTGCACGAAATATTGCAAGTAACTTTAACAGCCGCACTTCTTCTGTGGCGACTTCAGCGTTTCATTCCCTTCATTGTGAACTGTTTTTCATGGACGGTCTCGCTGACCCTCGGTTTGGCCATTATCACGAAGCGATTATATGCTAGCTGGCGAGACAAAAGAACAATCGCCACCGAATAAGAACGAAAGCTTTTCTTGAAAACTCCATCAGAATTGGCATGCCTCATAATATGAAACAAGCCGGAGTTCATGCCGCTTGGTCAGTTTTTAAAAAAAAGACCAGAAGTGTTTGGTCTTTTGACCAGAAGTATCTGGTTATATCTTTCAGCAAAAGTGGCATTTTTTAAACTGGCGTGAACATTAGATGTCCCCGTTGACAAAACTAACATGAAATCTCTGAACGCAAGAAGGCAGAGGCAACATGAGGCTTTTGTGTTACATATGGTTTTCCCGTGAATACAGGACCGCAAGAACTTTAGTGCAGTATACGTACCCAAATGTACGGTCCTACAACTTCGGGAACGTACCAGCTAAGATGCTAGGCAAGACAGGTCGTGGTAACGCAAAAACTCACTCACTCACTCACCACTCACTCACTCACTCACTCACTCACTCACTCACTCACTCACTCACTCACTCACTCACTCACTCACTCATTCAGTCAGTCAGTCAGTCGGTCGGTCGGTCGGTCGGTCGGTCGGTCGGTCGGTCGGTCGGTCGGTCGGTCGGTCGGTCGGTCGGTCGGTCGGTCGGTCAGTCAGTCAGTCAGTCAGTCAGTCAGTCAGTCAGTCAGTCTGTCTGTCTGTCTGTCTGTCTGTCTGTCTGTCTGTCTGTCTGTCTGTCTGTCTTCCCGTTCATGCACTCTAGATTTTGAACGAATCCAAAAGCCTTTTCACAGCGTTAGCTATACCTATAAAATGAAGTGCCCAACTGGCTCATCGACTGACTGACTGGCTAACTGATTCACGAATGCCCAGATGACATGGCCAGACCTATTCGCCCCGATATCGAACACGGTCGGCCCCTGGCGGTGGCGGGACGAACCGCTCCTAGTGTGGATGGCGCTCCCGCGTCGTCTGCTCGTTCACGTTGCGCGCGGCGCAAGACTCGTGCTGCACGCGATAAAACAACCAATACGTGTACTTATTTGGCAGTAAGTAATGACATAGTTACCTCTGGTTGCGCATTTCCTCTAGAGACGCAATAATCAGCGGCCGTTGGGGGTCAATGCGCTGGTTTAATTTCACGAAACAGCTTCGCCATGGTGAAACGTGTTATACGTGTGAAACGTGTTATAAACATTGCTTCGACACATTGCACTTTTCTTATTGATGAGTGCAGTCATCTGGAGTTTCGGGAACGTCAAAGGGTGCTTTTTTAAGGTGGCGTGGTGGTTATTTAAAGGATCAAAGTTTAATACATGAAACGAGTAAGAAGCGGCAAGACCTGTGCATACCCGTGCATTTGCCGCACCCTTGTAAAATTGCGCTGTGTCCTTATAGAAAGAAGGAGCAAACAAAACAATTACACTGCACACGACCCGTGCGCTATCGCCCATACATTACCGGAAACGTATTTTACTCCCGGAAGCGTCTGTATGATCGAACTCTTCCCGTACCTTTTCGACAATAAATACCATTTTTAGACAGCGTTGTTGCTAATTTTGCGTGTTATTTAAAATACGTTTCTGTGGATGCGCAAGAGTATTTCGGGGGGATTTCTCGGTAACATTAAGCAGTTGTGACTTTCCGCCTGTACTGTGGCATTTCGTGTGTCGCCTTTATACATCCCATTTTCAAATCTCGGCAGGAATCACCTCGTCCAGAAATGTGTCACTCAGCATAACCAAATGACTAATATGGTCATGTTTTAATCTTTTAAGGTGTACCTAAGTTTAAAGAGGAGGAAAAATCGCGTAATATAATGCGCATTGTTTCCCACATGTGTGGAGGGTGTGTGCCATGACTCGCTGGATTTATTTTTTTTTCCAACAAGGCTCGCTTTCAATACAATTCTGAAAAACGCGAGCCACGATTACTGGACAATCTCGGGCCAAAATGAGGTTAATCAGTTTTGAAAATACCGGCGTTTACCCGTTGAAGTACTGCTTTTTCATAGCTATGGAACACGACGCCGAGCGTACTTTCAATTGCAAGTACCACTAATAACCAGCGCTTGCCTTTTCGCGTTACATACGTTCTCTTCTCGCTGAGCTTGGAACATTGGCAGAACACCCCCCACCCCCCACCCCAAAAAAAGAAAAAAACCGAAATGCACATAAAACTTTATCCGGGCCTTTTTAGACAATCCTCAAGAATTAAATGCCAAGACAAAAGCGAAGTTCAGTTTACAACACAAATTAGTGACAGGGAACTCGTTGCGCTGTTTCGTAGCGACAAATAAAAAGGGAACCGTTTTACAACATCTGCAACACGGCGACTTCATTCGCCATCTTTATGGTTCGTAAGTGACATTACGCAAGAATGCAAACACATCTCCCTGGTCTAGGCACCTGGTAGATTTTAAAAGGAACGCAAATGGTCAACAGTGCACGCGTAACAGAAAATCCTGTGTTCACTGTGAGGTCCCAGAAGCTTGATTTACACACCGTAAACGTGCTTGTCATTTTGAAGTTTGGTTGATTGCATTGCGCGCGTTAGCAGTTTACTTTTCAGGTTCACTTGCGACGAAAGCCTTACATAAGCGATCCGACACCGTTATTCATCAAACCTGCCTTCAGAGTCGCTAAAATTTCATTTAACTAAAGCTGCAGGCAAAAAAACCCGTTAGAACGATTGCATTTATATCTCTGCGCTGGTTGGAATTCAGTAATTTTATGTTGCCTTCGAACACAAAAAAAATATTGTAAGCTCTTTGAAAAGATGTCGGGGCAGTTAAGTGGCGTTACCATTTCAGGGCATCCCACAAATTCAAGATCCTTATGAAAATTTCTGTCCAGTCAAAAGACAGCCTACGTCCCGGAGGCAACGGACTGTGCATGTCCTGTGAGGGTCCCCTGTATTGGAATTTGGCCACCGACTTTCTGTGTCCTCGAAGCGCCATGATACCAGTGAAAGCGATTGAAACTGCTGTTCTAAACTGAATTGTGGAGATAGAAGCTTCCGGATTTGTTCTTATTTATGATGTTTATTGAAGGCTTCAAAGCACATAGTCTGTAAAGATCGAGCTAGCTACGAGCAACGGCGTACAAGTTTATTGTCATTAATGCGGGCATTCTGAGGTTCCCGATGGGTCACCGCTTTTTTGGCGTAGTAATGAAAACGTATTGCCGCTCCCATGCTAGACATCGAACGTTGAGAAACCGAACTGCAGCTTACCACTCTTGTCTGCACCTTTCGTGCGCATATACGGCGCGAGATAAAGGCACGAAGCGTGCCCACAGTGTGCATTCTCCTGTGCCGATCAGCGGAGCATCCACACAAGCGGCACGATGCTGCCGCCACCTACATGTCGATCTCGCGGCGAATAGACTTGAAACTTCCGGAGCATATTTCTCTTATTGTTTAGGGGCTGTCTAAGGCGGTAGTTTTGAGAATTATGCCCCTAACAAAGAAAAAAGGGCAATTGCGTTTTTCGATATATGGGATTATCTTTCTCGCCCATTCAGGCATATAAGTGATTTTTTGCTGATATATGTTTTCCGTAAGATTTCCTAAAAAACTGGTTTTACAGTTTTTCCCAACTTTGAAAAAAATCGGAAAAGGTTTTTTAAAGCACAGCGTTCTCGATCTGCCAGCCAACCGTTCTTTCGTGGCGTGCGGGACAAGAAACTCCCAACGCGGCTGCGGAGGGAAAGGCGGTTTTCACTCACGGAGCACAGCGTAGACGGCGCGGTAATTTTAACCCAGCGTTCCCTGCGCTCACGCCGGCGGGCCCATTGGCGTGACGCGGCTGTGTCGTCTGCTTTCTCGACAGTTGTTTTGCGCCTGGTTACACGCAGCTTCGCGTCCATTGCGAGCATCCTTCACACGGCTTGATTAAATTCTTCGACAGCACCTCCTGGGTAACCCGGACACGACGGAATTAAGTGGTCGTACAGCAAAGAGACGTTAAGGATTGGTTTGCAGGGCATGAAAACAAAATGTAGAGACCGCATGCAGACATCTAGCCGCTAAACAAACGCTACCTTTTCCGCACGCCTTGCCACGAATGGGACACCGTTTCCTAAATGGGTAAATACCAACTGGTTTGTGTTTTAGCAGGTATTATAAAAGGCGAAAGGAGCAACTGGTTCTAATAAATAGCTGTTGTAAGAGTTCCGTCAGTTTTCTCGCAATTCTAAAACTTACTAAACTAACCAGCTTAAATCGGTATAAATGGTAATCACTTAGCTCACACGCCGAATTGTTTCGGTGTCCGCGCTTGTGTCGCGCGGTGGTGTAGTCTTGTTCTAGAACATCAGTATGGCTAGATTCCGCTGTCTCATCAAGCTTCGAATGACTCTTCTGGCCGTTTTGTTTATGCCGACGCAAGTCCGGGTACAGCGGCGGCGTCCGCCGGTCTAGCCCGGCCATTGCTGCGACTTCTACGTTCGGAACGCCCCCCGCCCTCTCCCCCTCTCACCCCCCCCCCCCTGCGAATCTAGGTAACGGCAGGAACGATTTATAGTTTCACTCTTTGTAGAGCCACGTATGTGAATATAAGTGACGTCGAATGGGCAATTGTTGTGGGTGTCGTTTAGAGCTTTGCTTTCCATCCAAGTTCACGGCGTGGATTGGAGCCATTTTTTTATTGTGACTTTAAATTTAAACACTTTTAGAAAAAGCACGGCGGTCAATATTTTTTGTGTATATTTATATTTTTTTGTAGCGAAGCAATATAATAATGACATGTTGAGACATATTTGGCTGACCTCACCTATAACTCACGAATTGGTCACTATGGCAGATACGTAGATAGAAGGCGTCACAGTGAGTGACACTCTAGCGTCTGGTCCGATATTGCGAATTTCTTTTCAAAATTTTTTATTCATGGCCGAACGCAAAGTTTGCTTTGAACTGTTTGCAATTTTGTGCCGTTTTTGTTTTCAAAGATATTTGAGTCAGAGCAATAACAGCTTGCCATGCGCAAAGCCCTAAAGTTGAAAAATACTGCAGCCGCCTGAAACGCGCGTCGCCCACGCCGCCTTTGCAATTTTTGTAGCGTAAGCTACACTGGCCGAGGTTCAGCGGTTTCGCGCGTGCCGTGAAGGGCCGTTCTGCGCAAGCGCGAGAAGCATTGGATTTGTTTGGATCGGATCGGATCGGGTTGGCTTGAATTGGATTAAATTAGATTGCGTTGGATTGAAATCCAATCCAATTGGAGTACGTGTGCTCAACATTAGCTCACGCTACGTATATCCTGGCATAGCCGAGCTAAGCCACTGCTAATTTCTTTTTTCTCGGGAGGTACGCACGCTGGAGCGAAACGGATTGCACTTTTTTGGCCAATCCATCTTACGTGACGTGCGCATGACTAGTAATAAAAATACGAGGAAAAACAAAAAAAAATGCGCATGTACACGCATGTTCGATCTCTCGCGGAATCAGCCTGCTGGTGTTTCTTGGGAGCCCTGAACTGGACAGAGTTTTGAGAAAACCTTGTTTGTGACTGAGAATTTTGTGCGCATCATACGACATCTTGTCATTTTTTTAGTAATCTTTTTTTTTTCATTTTCCTCGGTCATATGACGTAGCAAGCCAGCATGACGACTCGGCTTAAATCGCCATTTTCTATTAAATTTGTCTTTCTTTTTCTCTCTTTTTTATTTCAGCGAGGATTTTCTTATCCGCTTTTAAAATTGGGAATGCTGAATCTCTATCAGAACTATAAGTACCCAAGCAACTGATGGATGAAAAAAAAGACAGACCAAGCGCCTACGTCGCAAATACGTACGCTCTTCGAACACCCAAATAAAAAATTGACAGCGACCACGAGTGTTTATAAAACGTAAAAAAGACGTTTCGACTCCCGTACGGGAGCCTTGTTCAGAATCTGTTCACGAAACATCTTTTTTTGTTTTATAAACACTCGCTGTCAGTGTCAGTTTTTAATTTGTGTCATGCGTTTCCCCGACCAGCCGGGTTTCCATCCAACACTTGATTTCGTACGCTCTTCTAACAAAGAGAATCAATAGTGTAGTTCATTATGCGTGAACGAGTGTCGTAAAGTTATTGACAAACACAGGCTTTCACAGGAGCTTGATGTTTCGCCGTTTATGTTAGATGTCTTTAACAATCTTCTTCAAAATCAGTAAAATCAAGTCATTCTTAAAGTCATTTTTGCAAGCAGGTGTTGACAGTTTAGTATTCGCAGACTTTGAATTTTAATACCGCATTTTGAATACCACATTTTGAAGTTGGTACTGCGCGTTCCCAGCTCCTCCTTGCCGGCGTTCAAAGTGGCTGGCATGCTATCAGCGCAGCGAAAATGACGGGTTGGCATTCACACAGTACTTCCCACCGCCAAACGAACCGTTATGTTATTATCGCAGAAAAAAAACCCACTGCTAAAGGTCATGGCGCTAGCTCGACAACTGGAAACACGATCAAGGTAACCCCAGCTGAAGTCAACAAAACATGGGTGTATTTTTTATCCTTATCGCAGTGTATGGATGTCGGGATTCCACAGCTTGCGCAGCGAAGCTATGACGTTATCGAATGGCGTCGTCTCATTGTCCAGTACAGCGTCATGTTTATCACTCGTGGGTAAACCTGGCAGGAATTTTGGCTCCGCCCTCGGCACGAGGCTTGCACAGGTGCGCCCGTAACAGGACTCTTTGAGCGTAAAAGTGCGCGTCAGCTTACGTCGAGTGCGGAGTCGAAAGTCAACGCTGATGCCAGTAGAAGCCAGCTCAGGTAATTTTCTAAAGAGCGTCAGTGACAGCGTGAACGTCACGTGATATTGCACCAGCGTCAATACCCCAAAGATGCGCGGAATGCCCTTTGGGGAACGTCTTTTGTAAGGAGATGAAACATGGTTTGGTGGGAGAGGGAAATATATTCTCGTCGAGGCTGGCGTAGTTGTAATTATTCCAGGATATTTATGGGGTGCACGGGGTGCGTGGAATAGCTCATCAAACCAATCTTAAGGCAATGGCGCCCAAGCAAAGTGAGAGATTGTGTCAGAATAATTTGGCGGATTAGGTTCAGATTTAGCGAAGATTAATTATAGAGATATCTAAACCCAGTTGTGGAAATACGTTCGTGTAGCGCTGAAAGCTGAATTCTTTATAGTGACGCGCCAGTAGGAGGCACATAGAAATTATCCCGAAGCAAGAAAGTGCGGCATTTTCAAATTGATTTGTGACAATGAGCGTTTTAGAGGTCAGCCACACTTCCTGCCTGTATTTTTCTGTCAGTGTAGCACGCCGTCATCGTGCGATCGTTTAGGCTTAGCAGCTAATTTATTTCTCATTGAAACCGTAGATTCCCTAAAATAAGTAACTCGTAGACTCGAGACGACGGAAATGGTGACAACAAGAAAAAAAATAAGAATTCTCGTAGCATGACAATGCCAACTGATTAAAAAAAGATACAACAGCGAAACTACAACCACTTCTAACAGTCATTCCTTTTTCTCGTTTCTGGTTTGCCTTTCAGACTCCTCAGTATGAACTCACTTCAAGCATTTTGGGTTACTGGACTTGTTTCAGCCGCGTGTAAGGACAGCGGAGTAATTTTCTGACTTATTTTGTGGCGTATATATGCGCATGCTACAATCTAGAAAATGTGAAAATTATATTTAGGCCTTGTATGCCGAGCCGACACTACAGATCCTTTATTACGGATTCTGGGAGTGTTAGGCGGAGATTTCTTTTTAAATCGTGGCTCAAAGGGCGCAATTATACTGAGATCACGTACATTTTTTTTTCGTGAACGATATAGGTACCGAGAAATTGCCGCTTGCAACACTGAGATTAGCGGAGTGTTTTCATCGCTGCATCTCGGAGCGTCAAGGTTGAGGCTTGGGCTACTCGGCTGATGTTCGCAAATAGAAAAAAAAGCCTCAACTTTGACAAGACACAACATGAAAGAAAAAAGCAAAACCACCGCGGAAATCGCACGACTAAAGATAAATGGTAAAAACATCCCATATTGCGAATCTCTCTCAAAAAACGGAAACATTTCTGGACCAGAGGTAGTGCAGCACGTGCTTGCGGCGCGAAGTGATGACAATCAATGATGATAGTTAGTGATGAAAGGTAAATTATATAAGTCTTTCTTACTTTTATTTTTCGAGTTTAAATGTACTTATGTGCCCAAATGTCGAAAAATGCATCCCTCGTAGTCAGCGCCATGTTCGTCACTTTCTTCGCCTTGTGTCTCGTCAAATTTTCTCTCTACCCCTCGTTGTGTTTTTGGAGCGAGGTGTGGAATATATAGAAGGACAGTTTACTAAGCCAAATGAAGCCAAGCTGCTGTTCACGTAACTTGACTGCTGGAAAAGCGCTTACAGTAAAGTAGTATGATGCAGCTTTGGCTCCATGAAGGCTAGCAGTTGTTCAGACTGCAAACAACAGTAGGGGGTCGGATTCAATTACAAAACGTAGGGGTCCAGAGATAATATTGCGACATTTCACTCTCGGGCTGTCCTGCCAGCCGCGAGGTTATTTTCCACGTGTATTTGTTCACCAGGCTTGGAAGCTGCAATAATAATTTTTTGTTGTTTTTCAGGTGCTGCCATGCTGTGAGTACCAAACATTTCGCTAATCCCTCCCACAAGCGGAAAGTGTCTATTTAAAGAAACTTTTGTTGCAGTCCTCGATGTAAACCACATTTACTAAACGCCGTGTTCTTCTTTTTTGCGCATCTCTCAGTCAAACACCCGTGAATGCTGCAGAACATCAGAGATCTGATCAAGGTATTACTCCCCTGACGAAATCCAAGATTTCAAGTTGCCGTATTTTTCCCAAGTGAATTTATTCAGCGATGTATATTCGTTTCCCGGCAAAGCCTTCAATTTTTTTTGTTCAGCCTCTTTTGTCCTCTACATATAACTGAGAAAGGGATTCTCTAAATGTTTTTGATATTATAGGGCCGCCGTACCTTTTTTGCTGAGTTTCGTATCGGTCCTGTTAGAGAAGTCGCCCTAACTTTCCTCCTCTGCCCTCGCACGATGTCCAAACGACCGGCTTAGAATGTTTCGTGTGTCAACGCCTAACCTCAAAACTTTTTTTAAAAGACGATCGCCTGTATTAAGGCTATTAAACCTGAAAATTTGTCTGTCTGTCTGTCTGTCTGTCTGTCTGTCTGTCTGTCTGTCTGTCTGTCTGTCTGTCTGTCTGTCTGTCTGTCTGTCTGTCTGTCTGTGATTCGTTTGATTCAGCCGCTGTCCTAAAGATGAAAGAGTTCTTGAACGAGACGCTTGGTTAGGCAAAACATCTCCAAGCTAGTAAATGTGGTAGCATACTGCATACTTATCAACATTGTTCAGCAAAAAAATAGCATTAGGCATACTTGAGACAAAACTTAAATAGTAAATTGTTACTAGCACTGTTATTGCAACTTAAAATTTGGGTGCGCTTCTTTTTAGCAAAGCACGAGGAACCTGTTAAAAGCGAATATTTTAACCACAAAATAAAAGACGGCTCTCGAGCAGGCCTCTAGCTTGTGGCTTGGGTGGCAAGCCAAACATCAGCGAAAGGTCCCAACACATGGGGAACAATTAGTGCGAAAGCGGAAATATTGAATTGTATTCCGCAAAACTCTATTGTCTTAATCATAGAAGGATAGACTAAGACGGAGAGCAAAGTATACTAGGTGGACGGTGGAGAGAGAGGAGGGGCTAGTTTCAGTGGCAGAGGCTGCAGAAAACTATGGTGATTTGACATTTTCAGCGAAGCGAGCCGATACATGGCCGATTATTTTCCTGCCAAATCCTGCTGCAGTGTTTCTGTGTGTTGTGAAGCAAACGCGTACTGTTGCTAGCATAGTGACGTGTGTACCTGAAGGGCTTCACTTTTAGTGTGCACAGCAGAGGTGCACAGACATCCTTGCATACCGCAAGGATGTCTGCGACAAAACAGCGAGCGTGCCTCCAATGTGTGCAAGGCAAAATTTTCGCACTTCTTTGGCTCTTTTATATTACATTAACTTAATGGTTCAGGGCACAAAATATCAAGGTTTATGTTTCTTGCGTATAAAAAAGCCTTCACTGATTACTGGCTAAATAGTAGTTTGCCACATATCTGCTCGCTGAAGGCGAAATGTTATTCAATCATTTTTTATTCACTTAATTATTCCCCTTTCTATTTCTAGTAATGCTTCCTTCTCACCTCTCCGAGATCTTAAACATCTCTTTCTTGCTTTCTGAATTTTTTCCGTGCAGATAAAAACCTACAGGCTGCCGTGCGGCTGCTTTCCAATGCAGTCGAAGATTGGCTGGACGCTAACGCCAAGGAAGGCTATAACGAGGCGCTTGAAGCGTTTGGTGCCACTTATCGACACAGCTGTTCAGGAAGACATCGCTATAGCTGTAGCCGAGGACGAAGAATTTAGCCAGAATCCGGGTGACGACGTAGTTGCGTACGGCCTCGGCAAGAAACTCAAGAAGTTGAAGAAGAAAGCGGAGCACATCGCTGGGGATGTCGCCAAGGCTGTTGCTGTCAACAAGGTGGTTGGGGCTGCCACTTCTGCGTTGGGTTGATGTGCAAACACTTTCTACGCTGAGCAAATGAGCAGAACGATGTGGATTTGCCGGAAGTGTTTTACTCTCGTCCCAGCCGAAAAAAGGTTTAAAGCGACTACAGCGGAATAAATATTTACTGAGAATGACGCCTTTAGTTTCTATCAGCGTACACAGAAAAACACGACAGAAATATTTTAGGCTAACAAAAAGTGTATGTTGGTGAGCTTGTAGTTATTTGGTAAATAAGATGCACCATTATATGATATAAAATAGCAGCGTACGCAGAATTTAATTTCGGGGGAAGGATGGGAGAGGGGGAGGCGTATCCCGAAATAGGGAGAAGGAGCTGGAAGTTTAAAGAGGGAGAACCTTTACAAAACACGCACACACACACACAAAAAAACGCACAACTCAAAGCCAGAGCAGAAAATATTAAAATTAAAAGAGAACTTCGGGATGGTGTCGAGGCCTACGCAACCTTGCGGATTGTTTCGTCCAATGAAATATAAAATGGCTGATCGTCATGGTGGGAGGCTGGCAACATACATCTAAGCCCCAAATGGACGTTCTGTAGATGGCGATAAAATAAATAATTATCAGTAGCCATTTATCAGTAGCCACTAATAAGTACCAACAGCCATTCGTAATTGTCAGCACCCACTACAAGTACAGTTATCGGCCCCGTCCGTTTTCTTTTCCATGGCACCCTAGTCCCCCCCCCCCCTCAAACTGAGCGTGCCAGCGGTAGAACACACAATTATTTGAACCCAGGTGGACGGAGTCCAAGTAGGAGCTTAGTACCCAATTTTGTCCTAGTTGGGTTCGTAAGGCTTCCACGTTTGTGCTAAAGCGCCTGCACGAGTTAGTGCCAAAGCGTTTGCAAACACAATAATGGGTTTTTGAGATTCCAGTGGGCTTTAAGAATAGCCCAGGGAGCTTTTTTACCACCACCAATTAAACCAGAGGTATAGAGACAAAGTTTGGATGGACATTCCAGGGTCCCCTCAGACTTGACAGCTCCCTGACCAGAGCTATTTTTAGTGCGTTTTATAACGGCAACACTGCGAGGAATCCGCGCAAACTCAACATTGCCTCCACCGTCCTTGATCAACTCCACCGTATAGCCCATTTGTCCCTGCTATGGCGAATATATCCACGCTTATGTTGATGGGACAGTTTTCTCTGATTTTGCCGCCATAGGGTACCATTAGCCGGGAGTTTCTGCGAGCAACCAGCTCAATCACAATATATCGGCTACCGATATGTCACTACAGGTCGACCAGCGGGTAATAATTGGAAATATTCATTGGCGTTAAAATGAACTTCTTGATTATTTAATCTGTGAAATGACAAGACCTGTGCATATGTGTTTCGTTTGAGGGCTGAAAAATGTAGAGCAGGTTTGTCTCGTTTGCCTCGAAATACTTTTTTAACGATTTGAAATTATTCTAAGACCAGCGTCCTCCCTTATTTAATGCGTTTATGTTTAATAAAGTGGTTGCAATGGTGCGTGCAAGTCTGGAGGCACGTGGCTAGCAAATCCTGTCGGGATCAGTGGCAGGTTGGCGACCCGCAAAAGCAGCGGGTGTTGACGTGATTCCCACATAACTGGCGGCGCTAACGTCAGCTAGTTACTTCATGAGATGATCTGTAAGCTGTGTTCATATTTATTCTTGTTAGACACTGTAATTAGGGTGGTTTCGCAAGTCTCGATAGCCTTCATACCGGGCTTGAGAGTACGATTGTCTTCTTTTTGAGGCAACGACGCTTCAGGGACTAGCTGACCGGTTATTAGTGATGCCGAAAACGAAGACTGCATGCAGGTTCGTGACGTGCCAAGTTTCGTTGTATTTCTTCGGAGCTGTACTTTAAAAATGAGCTCAGCGACCTATGCCTCCAGTGTAAGCTTAGAATGAAGGGTAATGTCTGACCCCACTAAAAATGACGGAAAGTGCTGATACCCACGCCAGATGGTTTTTGACACGTTGCCGGTGGAGGCATGGTGTCGGGCTGACCTTTAGCTTCCGCCGCAAGCAGCGGGCTCTGCTGCCAGAAGAGAACACCGTCCTCGCCAGGACTGCTCGAAAGTTTACTTTTCTGCATTCCGAAAGTGTGTGCAAGGAATTGTTCTTGGTCTTGCTGCGTATAAAAATAACTTTAAAATACTGTGAGATGGAGAATAGTTAAAAACATTATTAATGCTGTACGATTATTGGTAATATATGTATGCATCCATTACTCATTGCTACTGGAAGAGCGAATGCAAATATTGAAGATCTATTGGGGCATTTTTATGAACGCGAGAACAATTGTCCCCTATCTCTCTCCGGAACGTGGGGCTCGGTTCGATGCCTACGTTTTGCCCAGGCTTTTTAAGCCTCAACGTAGTGTTTTTTTTTTTTTTGCAGCCTGCCCCTACCCTCTAACCTGCACATCGTGCCGACCATGTCTTTGCTCTCACATTGACAGTTGCAACGTGGGCTTCCTTTATAATCGGTGTTGTCTCCCTGTGGGCATTGTTGTTGCCCACCAGAATCGGCATCTCACCACTGTCATTGCGATTCTAGCCAACCTTTGTCTCCGACTGGGCCCTGCACTCAAATACTCTCAATCTTACAACGCGTACAAGCGTGACTGGACAGGTTGAGAAGCCAGACAATGCGCGCTTCGGGCAGAGGCAGAGGCCGCGCAACGCAACACAGCGCCGCGCAAAACAGCGCCAGGAGACAAAGCAGCACCACCACAACTAGCGCAGCCCCCGGCTCGGGGCACAGTTTCATGCCCCCTCCTTGCTGCTGCTCTGCGTCTTCTTCTTTCCTTTCGCTCGGTGTCTTCAGATTTACGACATAAAATTTTGCCCGCATGCCTCATACATTACTTATGCAAGAATTATGGGCCTACAACTCCTTAAGATTTATTACTGATTAGAGGAGCTGGGGCAAAGTATCAAACAAAATAGATTCTACACACTTAGCAGCACGTGTACGGTGATCATATCTTTCCTTGCGTCGCAGTCGCGAGACAGAGAATATATTTTCCTAGAAAATTAAATTTATTAGCACGCACCAGAGTATGTAACAAAAAAGAGGCTGTCATGAAGAGGCCAACGCTGAACTTTCGTAAAACATAGCCCTTATAAGAGAACAGGCGACCCATAAATAGCCTTCGGTTCGCTTACAATACCCAAAGAGGACGTGTGGACGAGAAAGGATTAGGAGCACCTGACTTTCCGCCATGTACGCCCTGCTCCCTGCTGAGACAAAACCTGCTCTTGTGTTGGAAGACCAACTTTTCGCTGAACTCTAAAAAACATCGAGCACAGTGGCACGGGATGGTTAATATAGAGGTGTGTCGCCTTTTCAGAGTAGGCAAAAAGAAAGTGGTCAGACGTAAACGACACCATTCCTCACGTAGCGGTCGTAAAAGAGCATCTACAAGCGTGAAGTACTCGCCTTGGATCACGCGTAGGATAACAAGATGAGAACATCAGTCTCTCCAGCCTTATAACACATTCAAAAGTCCTCCATCCTGAATTCCTGCACTTCAGCGCGCGGGTTAGTATATTATACCATACAGTCGCAAGGAGTCGAAGTAGCGAGCTACAGGATATGAACCCGCAGGGAATTGTATTTGTGCCAAGATCTCGCTTTCGAGGCATGTTTACAGCACCAGCTGGTAACGGCAAAGAACGATGTAATCTTTACGTCCCTACTCAAAATGTCGGTAACAACAACCGGGTGCATTTAGAACAGCACGTACGTTGAGCTGCCTCTTTCCAATGCCTACCTTGCTCTGCCACACAGTAAATCGCAGCGGGTGATACCGGTAGGTGCACTCGAAGATGACAAACCACGGAGGTTTGCATGCGAACCAGCCACAGCTGTATAGATGCAGCGTTGTTTTAACAGCGCAGCTGTCTAAGCTTGAGCTTGGTCAGTTGGCGTTAGTAAAAAAATACCGAAAAGAAAAAAGGGCAGCATCTACACTCTGTGGATGATGGCGCGGGTGTGGAGTACGACGACACGAAATGACATTTAAGATGCTCCCCGTGTGACATCCGATTTGCGAAAAGACCCTCATTAGACTTGAGCCGTGAGTTGCACCTAGATTATTACCTAAATGAAACTACAACTCACGGCACAAATCGAATTTCGCTTGATTTTTGCTTAATGGGGGTGTGTATACGGATGGACGCAGACGGACATTGGGAGGCCCTAAGATACTCCGCACCATTACAGGCGAGGAGAGTAAGACGTTTGACTCTCGGGTGCTAACTCAAAGTGGTGGTCCATTGGGTAAGACGACTGACACTAACTCTGTCTGGTCTACCAGACAGGCCCGAATTGTTCCGGTGCCTGTGTGATCTTTTTTTGCAATTGTAAATGCTATGCGCACGGACGCGACGGACATTCTGCGGTCCTAAGGTACTCCGCACGTAAAACTCCTCCGCTGCGAGCCTCCAGGCACGACTTGGCGCAGCTACGTAGGCGCAGCCAAACCTCGCCTAGCTATGACGTCATCGCGCGCGCCGCCACCGTTCGACCTTCGAGAGGACTCTGCCCAGCGTTCGTGGCGTGATTTCTCGCCTGCTTTTCTACCAGCGCGTGCACGTGCGTTCGCCCGTGAAGTTGGTAGCACGAGAAAGCTAGTGCTACTGACGGCTAATTCGCGAATCTGGTTGCCGCCGGCTCTAGCACGTGATAACCCTGTCCACTTTCGGAGAGATGGGATTGCCTGCGGACAAAACGACCCGGACCGTCAGTCATGGAGAACTTCCAGCGTCAAGTTCGGAAATTTGTGTGAGGGGCGACAGCTGAATCTCCGACGGTTGCAGAGATAGGGTGACACCAGGGCGTCAATCCCGATGAAGAGGAATGCGGCGCGAAAGCCGCCGCTCTGCTACTCGAGAACACATGCGGCGACCTCGGTCCAATGCTGCAGATCGCGCCATTGAAGCGGTGGGGAAACTACAGTGAGCTGCTGAATATCCGCAGTTGTGAGGTCGCGTACATTGCACGTAGTTTATTGATGGAGTGTTCATTGCACTTTCGGGGCTAACGACGGCACTCCGCAGAATACGCGAACGAGTTTCGAAGCATAACCACGCAGAAAGCTTGGTTAAGGCTCCGAGCATAACCGCACATAAACTTAGCCGATCCAAGAATAACCTTAGTACGGCCGACTGCTCTGCTCTTTCTCCAGCTTTGCACCCCTTGCGCAAGCTGCGCCAATTTTTTTGTTTCGCTTTGTTTTCCACGCGGTGTGAGCGCGACGTTCTCTGGCTGTAATATTTTGTTCATTCAATGATGCACACCATCAGGCACCAATGGGCTCGTAATTAAAAATGCTTTGGTTGGTTTTCTTGCATATAACAGGTTTAAACAATTGCCGCAGAAATAGGGCGGTTTATGGTGGTGGGGTAGGGGACCAGTGTTCACTTCATCTTCGAGGGGTGTGGTATCGAGGCCAGCTCTGTGAAGATGATTAGGTCCTCTCTTTTCTCTCTCTCTCAATAAAAAAAGAACACGAAGACAGAACATCAGGTTATTTTCAACGGGTTCGTCCAAAAAACAATGTTACCAATTTCCTCGCAAACTTCAAACAAATATTATGGATACTAAATAAAACTGGTGGAGCAATGACGCCTCAACAGCCAATACCTCACCGGGTTTTAAGACGTAACAACATTTTGTTCACGCAACTGGCGGCGCCGACCGAAGTTCCTCCCTCCCAAGAGGTATGACTACGAGCTCGTATTGGGGCGTATACGTTTGTTTGTATCACTAGAGTGCTAACGTGCAGCTAGCACATTGACTACTGTTTTAAGGACGATAGTTTTTCTTGGGCAGTTAAAAACAGAAATTTTCGCCTGGCTTGTCTGTCTGTCTGTCTGTCTGTTCTGCTGTCTTCCGAGACTCGATTCAGCCACCAGGGTAAACTCAAACTGTAGCTGTGCAATAGTCTTACATGCCCACAGCCAAATCTAAATGTTTAAGTCCATTGTCAATCTTCATGCTTGTCAAATCGTTGAACAAGAACAAACATTACGCAAATGTGAGACTGAAAATCAATACATAAAGGATATTTACACTATTCCTTTATTTAAACAATTTCTTGGATGCTTGGTTTTTGCGATATAAAATGAAATACTACATCAACTGCAGAGAATCGTCGCCTGCTGTTCCCTGCACCACTATAGCTCCTGCCGCAATCTTCAGAAATCAAAAGGCAACAGTAACGAAACGTTTCACTACATAGATTCCCCGTTCCGCCTGGAATCCACGTGGAGCAGGGCAACGTGGTTCTATACACATTGTATTAGGGTGCCTCGAATCACGCGCGTCTCCGCCGTACGGCGGCGCTGGCTGTGGCATTGAGGCCCCCGGCCTGGAGCGGTAGATCACGGTATATTTAAGTTGAATTGAGCAAACATCTATCGTATTATCCTGGGAGGAACCAGGCGTGAGAAGAGCAGCATGGGAGCTGAGCAGGAAAGAGAAAGGAGGAGTTAACATGGCAGGGGCGCCAGTCGACTAACGATTTTCATCGACATTTGCATCGAAAGAAGCAGATACGGGGTAATTGTATAGGGCTCCTTCTATTGCATCAGTGCTAGGTTCGGGTACTATAAAATCTGAACATATTTTAACGTCTTTTACCTTTTAAAGGAAGTCTGCAACACTTCCGACCAACGCTTTCACTATTTCCGTCACGTCTGGAAGCACTGCGAAAGCAATAAGTATCGCCAGCACGGAGCGGCATTTCGTGATTTGCTCGTCGAAGCATTTGTGCTTTGCTTTTGTGGCTTTCTTCTTAAGTGACCATCGAATGCGTTTATTGCTTCAATGGCAGTAACGCCGGTCAATATCAGCTACACCACCGGAATGACGGATTTCCTGCGGGCGAAGAATGCCAACAATGAGAAATTTTTTTTGCAATTTCGTAAGTTTTCTGATAGGCAGTAGAGCAGTAATTTGTGACTTAGGTACTTTGTGACACCCATATATGCGTACAGGATGTGCTCTTTAACTACATCATTAAAGCAGTCAAGATTTTTAAAAATATAAAAACAGTGTTGAAGGTTGCTTTAATGGTAAAAAATGGCTTTGGGAGATCGAATGGAGTTGCGTGGGTTACCAATGAGTATTCCTCAAAAGTAAACAACGTTGTATTTCTTTCTTTATCGCCTATTTAAAATACGTGTGAAGTGCAGATATTCAAACTGCACCAAAACCTATTGGTAACTTTAGGTTGCTACCTAAAGTGGTACACAACTGGTATCCTACTCGTACACTTTAGGTACCTATTATTAAAGGAACATACGCAAGAACTGGCAGATGTTTCGACTATGCTGACCAGTACATATAATAACAGACTGAGTTTAGACTCATCATTTGCTCGTATGAACTTTACTCTACCAATACATCTTATGCGCACATTACCTGCAGACCTACTGGACATCTTGGGAATAATCAACCAATGTTATTTTAGAGGAGTTCGCCCTTTCTTAGCCGTAGTTTACTGCTTTTATTGAATTTTAACAAAAAAAAAAGCTTTCTTTAAAGTGCGGTAAATACCCAGTCGCCACCATTTACATTATTTACATGGGTACATGCCATACTGAACAGTAATATTTTAAAAATTCTGATCGAAAAAATTAGGCATGCCTTAAAATACGTTAACATGAAAAGGGCAGAATTCCGAACATTATTTTTTTCCCTGAAGTGGACTCATGTTCTGACTTTAAAAACCAATATTTAGTTGCGTGACAGCGCGCGCTCACTTCACCGGAAGGAGTACGCACTGCCAGAATGCCTATTTTGAGTAGGAGATTGAGGTTTTTCCTCCAATAACTTTTGCAACCCCGTCATGTGCGCACTCGATACGGAGAACAGTACATCCATGTGAGATACAAAGCTATGGAAATACTAGTTGTTAGCAACAGGAGAACCCGAATTGTGACTGATATCTCTTATCGTCGTCGGGAAGTGTCTTGCATTGTTCCAATTTTGCAAAGGATTCTATCTGTGTTTTCCCATCAGAGTGCACGTGTGCACCATCGTCCTGTGCTATATAAGTTTCCATTCTCAACTGTCAAAGGCACCATTCACTCTTCTGCGCAGTGAACGTTGAGGTAAGATCGGAGAAAAAATTTTTTCTGTTTCGGATTTTGTCAAATCTGTAGGAGACTACATGAAATATTTAGTGTTAGGGGGAATTGTGTTTACGTTGACTTAAATACTTCTGAATACTTTAATGTTGCTGTCCCTCACGACGCACTGCCATATCTCGTTTGGGAGAAATATCTGTTGGAATTCATCAGAATGGGGGAATAAAACTTGGTATTGCCGTCTTGGTTACAACAAACTTGTGAATCGTAACGCGACTATGTAGTCAATGTTTATTATTGGTACTAATATGTCGGGGCCTTTTTTCAAACATTAAAGCAGCCATATCAAAGATTACCTTATTTATTTTTTTTCTCAGTTTTTAGGGTAGAACGTTAAACAAGCTGTATGTTTTCGTGAAACATTTTTTCCTGTTACTAACAGCGCCAAAACTGTGCGAAAAAGCGTTCGCAAGAACTGGGCTTACTAACTGTTGCTGATGGGCGGAATTTCTTAACTGCAGCTGAAGCCACAATGAAGGCGTCAATTGTCCTGCCTGTGCTCGCCCTGGCTTCTGTTGCATGTAAGTATAGAGGGAAACAGTGCTTTGATTGATGGATTGTAGGGTTTAACTATATTTCTGAAATTTTATTGACACATTACCCTAATCAGAAAGAAAGTTTTATAATGCATTCGTGTACTAATAAAAGTTCGTCATTACTTCCAGGAACGAATCCTAATCAACTTGTACTAAACTTTTTTTCCAAAGTCGCCTTAAACTATTGTATCGGATCATGGAGTCTGACTTACAACTTCCACATAGCACTATTACAGCAGATTCAAAACCGGGTACTGCGTATAATCACCTTTATCGTTTTCATGCTCCAGCTGCCCCCCTTTTTCTTAATCTTAAAGTTCTTCCCGTTACTGACACCATAACATTTCACGTTGCCAGAGCTGCCTCTCGCCTTTTCAATGAATCCGACCTTCTCTACATTATTGGCAGAACAAAACTAGAAAACACTAACCACACTCGTTTTTTCATTGAAAAATAACATTTTACTTCCAAAGGTACGCATGAACTACGGTAAACAGGCATTCGCTTTTACTTCAATCAAAATATGGAACGAGCTACCTCACACGGTTAAAACACAAGCACGTCCACCAACGTTTAAACATTCCCTTCGATCATTTGTAACGAACCATCACATAAACTTTTGAAGTGCACATCCACATTTCGCCTAGTGTAGTCTTTGTTTCATTTATAGGATGCTTTTTTTTGTTTAAATATTCCCGTGTTAGTTGTTTCAATGCTGTGTGTTTTATTTGTTAATATGTTCCTTATTTATTGCTAAAATATGCAATCTTAAGAATTTACTCTACGCGTAGTCTCGTTATTTCATTGTATAAGATAGGTAATGAATATTAGGTATCATTCCTGCTAGCAACTGCCATTAAGCTATTTCTGTGTATGCTATCAATAACAAGGAGTCCCAGTACAGTCTATTACTATGGGACCCCTGTCTGTATTGACTCTGTTCTAGCGGTGTACCAGTCTGTGACAACACAAATAATGTTCTATTCTATTCTATTCTAATCTATCCTAATGCAACGACGCAACACAGGAGATGAGGCTCGCTGTATTGTGGGGTTCCGGATTAATGGTGACCGTCTGGGGATGTTTAACGTGCGCCGAAATCTCGTACACACAGCGTTTTTCCTTTTCGCCTCTACCAGAAAAGCAGGCCGCCGCAGCCGGGAATCGAACCCCCGTATTCGAAACAGTGCTTAGCGTAGGATGGGTTTGTGTGACAATGCATAAAAAAGAATAAAAGTATGTGCCGAAACCGCACATGATTCGCACAAGCGGCGAATAATTGATGTCAAGAGCACAAAAAGTGACGTGAGTAACGAAATGAATTTCTGAGGTCTCTGCGCTGCTAGATCTCTACAGCATGTCTTTTTTTAATTAGTCTCCTGCTGAATATTTCTATTGTACCGCGAAGTGAAAAACACATTAATGAATTTAATAGTACTTCGTACCGAAGCGAAGTGTATTCCTTAGGTAAATAACCCCAATATCCTCTAACATCCGATACCTTCCACTAATAACTCATTTCTCTGTCTTTTGTTTCTTTCCGGGTAACAACACCATCCTGCAGTTGCAGCCAGTGTGTAAGTATTACATGTATAAGTATGTTGTTTTTCTGGTAAGTGGCGTAGATATTGATGTGGAAATTGTTTCTTTTACTCCAGAAAACCAGAAAACACGGGTGCCCAGACCGCCGTCTCTGAACATGGTAAGCTACAGTAAACCTTTTATGCATGCCTGGATAAAAAAAAGTTTTCATATGACTTTCCAGCGCTAGATTCGACCGGGGTTCTAACAGTTTTCTGGCATGATACCAGGGAGGTCATTCAGTTCAAAGTTAAAAATATTTAAACACCGCCATATTTAGTCAAAGTCTCTTTAATAATTCATCTGCCTACCTTTTTTAACAGAATGCTAAAGTGAATCCAGCGAGTTAGGTAGTGCTCCCTCAACGGTTTTATTACATAGCCGGCGTAACCTGCGCTGATGGGTTCCTTCGTTAACCCTTCTTAAAGTGATTATATTTGCGCTACTCCTAAGAAGGTTTTTGCGACACTGGTTTACCTCTTTGTTTCGTGCATAAACCACACAGCAATTACTTTTTTTTCAGAACAGCTTTTAATTAGTTAAAGTTACTACTTGAATGAATTGGTTGGTGAGATTGGCGCCTATTTATGGTGACATATATTCAGAAGGCAATGTGGTATTCCGGTGTTTAGAACTGGTATTAACGTTATTGTGCTGGAACACTTTGCATCGGTCACAACCTCATGACACAATACCTGCATTTTACTGCTGTGGATTATACTCACGAATGAAAACAAGCATTTGTTATAACTGAACCATATTGTTGCATAGTATGGCCTGCAAAGGCAATATACGAGTTTTCTTGACTAGCAGTGTGGGCAATTTATTGTGTCAGGTGCCAAACCAGTGCCGATAATTTTGACATTTCTTTCGTTCGTTCGAACACAGATGAAGAGACATTGAAAAAAGTCGGAAGACAGCTCGAAACACTTGGCCTTGTTCTCCAAGAAAAATACGCTTTGACTAATACCAACGAAGGTTTGGTGGATCTCGTGGACGCCCTGAAGCTCTTGGAGAACTCCGAAAACACGCTCGACGACGATACGTCAGAATACTTCTGGAAGAAGATCCGAAAAGTCGTAGAGAATGTCGCAAAAGTGGTGGTGGTGAACAAGGTTGCTGGAGCAGTTGCTGGAACCATCGGCTAAGGTATTCTCAAGAAGATAATTCACTGCGTCACCATTCAACGTACGGGTGCGAAATAAAAGCATACAGAGCCTTGACTTTCATTTTTTCTCATTCATTTTATTCCTCGAGAAATACTCGCGGTAATGCGGGATCAGAAGAAAAAAGCTTGTATCACAGGCCCAAAGTTGAACACGCATTTATCGCTGAAGCCGCAACCTCTCTCTGGAGATGCTCACGTGAAAGTAAAAGAACTTATATAAAATATGTTCTTTATAAGAGAACAGGCGACACATAAATAGCCTTCGGGTTGCCTACAATACCCAAAGAGGACGTGTGGACGGAGAAGAATTAGGAGCACCTGATTTTCCGCTATGTACGATCCGCTCCCTGATGAAACAAAACCTGCTGTTGTTTTGGAAGGCCAACGTTTCACTGAACTCTAAAAACATTGAGCACAGTGGCACGCGATGTTTAATATAGAGGTGTATCGCCTTTTAAGAGTACGCATGTGAGAAAATGGTCAGACGTAAACGACACCATTCCTCACGTAGCGGTCGTAAAAGAGCATCTACAAGCGTGAGGTACTCGCCTTGGATCACGCGTAAGATAACAAGATGAGAACATCAGTCACCCCAGCCTTATAACATATTAAAAAGTCCTCCATCCTGAATTCCTGCACTACAGCGTGCGGGTTAGTATATTATGCCATACAGGCGCAAGGAGTCGAAGTAGGGAGCTACAGGATATGAACGCACAGTAAATTCTTTTTGTCCCAAGAAGACCTCGCTTTCAAGGGATGTTTACAAACCCAGCTGGTAACGGCAAAACATGATGCAATCTCTACGTCCATACTCAAAATATCGGTAACAACAACCGGGTGCATCTAGAACAGCACGTACGTTCAGCTGCCTCTTACCAATACCTACATTTCTGTGCCACACAGTCAATCACAGCGGGCGATACCGGTAGGTGCACTCGAAGATGACAAACCACGGAGGTTTGCATGGGAACCAGCCACAGGTGTATAATAGGTGCAGTGTCGTTTTAACAGCGGAGCTGTCTAAGCTTGAGCTTGGTCAGTTGGCGTTAGTAAAAAAATACCAAAAAGAAAAAAATGGCAGCATCTCCACTCCGTGGATGATGGCGAGGGTGCGGAGTACGACGACACGAAATGACATTAAAGTTGCTCCCCGAGTGACATCCGATTCGCGCCCCGACCGCCAATAGATTTGAGCCGTGAGTTGCACATTGATTATTACCTAAATGAAACTGCAACTCATGGCACAAATTTAATTTCGCGTGATTTTCGCTTCATGGTGGTGTGCGCACGGATGGACGCGGACGGACATTGGGAGGTCCTAAGGTACTCCGCACCATTACAGGCGAGGGAGTAAACCGTTTGACTCTCCGGTACTAACTCACGGTGGTAGCCCGGTGGTAACTCACGCAAGGTCCTGTTTGTGCAACATGGTGGCTTACCGCGTGATTCTGTACGCAGCGCGCATTACCTACCATCGATGCCGGCTCAATACAGAGGCTACACCGGTCGTTGGCGGTGTTTATTTGGCAGTCACAATACGAAGCAATGCGCCGGACCAATTTTTTCTGGTGCGTGGAGGGGGCAGGCATTGGACTGATTAACGCAGAACTCAAGATCGTCGTCCAGCGCTTCATTTTTTTCCGCGACCAGGCTGACCCGTTCCTTCAAGCGGCCGTCCAATGCCTAGGCTCCTTTCACTTGCGGCCGTGGCTTGCCACATCAATTTCTGTCGATCATGGCTCCCGCATCACCGGTTTCTACAGGGAGAATGCGAGTGCGATGGCTTCACTGCAGACGTGTTTCTCTTGGGAATACCTGCTCGCTGTGAATCCGCGAGAAAGTTATACTGGAAATTAATAGCGCAGACATTGCCACAATCTCTGTAACATCAGCCTCCGGTTCCTCAGTGTGGAGGTGATGTGCTCAAGCGAGTAAGGCAATCGCCCATCCCAGTCGGCACAAAAGATTTTTTTCTGTTTCCATGCGGCAGTGTTGCCTGTCATGGCGCGTCAGCAGGGGGGCGGGGGGGGGGGGTTCTTTTTTTCCTGGGGTGCAGGATGCCTCCTGTGTGGCAAACCGGAAACTGCAGAACACGGTTTCCTTGACTGCAACACGGCGATATACTTTCTGGCACGAAATATAATCGTGCTTCGGAACATCATGGAACGTCACCTGGCCGGGCCTCAAGTTCCTGTGCGTGGACACAGACCACCCCGCTCTCCGTGACTGTGTCCTAGCCACCGGACTTCACTCCCTCTGGAAAGGGAGGGTAGACGCAGTGGAGTGCACCCTCCACCCACAACTCACATGGGGTACTTTCTGCGGGAAGTCCAATGGACGGTTAGCGCGTTTGGAGCATCTGACTCTGACCTGGAACTGCGAAGGAAACTCGCCCGAGGCAGTTATGCGCTGAAGCGCTATAAAACAAACGAGAACAGACGCAGACATGGAAACGTCTAAGCCATAAAAAAAGGTTTTTGGGCAGCTGAATGGGCCTGTATATGTAATATGGCCAGCCTCTTTTTTTAGGTTCAAAGGAGATTATCGCCAGCTAATAGGCCGCACAGAATTCTTTCAGCCCTTGTTTGTGTATCGCATGTGTTGTCGGTGTTGAATGTCCTCTTTGCTTCTCTTCTTTTTCCTTTTTTCCCTCCTGGAATTACTTTCGTTGTCACCTAACCACTCAAATGATGTAACCGACACAACCGCTGTCAGAGCTACCCCTGAGCCATGTGTAACCTTCTGCATAAAGTGTGTATTTATGTGTAAACAAAGTTATTGTTTAAAAAAATCACGGCGGTAACCCAATGGGTAAGACGACTGACACTAACTCTGTGTGGGCTACCAGACACAGGATCGAATTCTGGCTGTGCCTGTGTGGTTTGTTTTTGCGATTGTCAATTCTATGCGCTGGGACGCGGACGGACATTGAGGGGTCCTAAGGTACTCCGCAGGTAGAGAGAGAGAGAAACAACATTTCTTCAGGCCTGCGTAAACCCGGTGGGTTACCTACTGGCGCTACTCGCCGGACCCCATGCGAGGGGTGGTGGCTCCGCAGGTAAAACTCCTCCGCTGCGAGTCTCCCGGCACGACCTCGTGCGGCTGCGTGGGCGCAGCCAAGCGTCGCCTAGCTATAACGTAATCGCGCGCGCCGCCACCATTCGACCTTCGAGAGCACTCTGCCTAGCGTTCGTGGCGTGATCTCTCACGTGCTCTTCTACCGGCGCGTGCACCTGGGTTCGCGCTTGAAGTTGGAAGCACGGGAAAGCTAGTGCTACAGACGGCCAGTTCGCGAATCTGGTTGCCGCCGGCTCTAGCACGTGATAACGCAGTCCACATTCGGAGAGATGGGATTTCCTGCGGACAAAACGACCCGGCCCGTCAGTCATGAGAACTTCCAGCGGGAAGTTTCGGAAATTAGTGTGAAGGCGAGACAGATGGAATCTCTGACGAAGGGCAGAGATGGGGTGTGACAACAGGGGTCCAATCCCTATGAAGAGGAATGCTGCGCGAAAGCCGCTGCGCTCTGCTACTCGAAGAACACATGCGGCGGACCTCGGTCCGGAAGTGCGGCAGGATCGTCGGCCAATTGAAGCGGTGGGGAAAGCTACAGTGAGCTGCTGAATATCCGCAGTTGTGAGGTCGCGTTACATTGCACCGTAGTTTATTTATGGAGTGTTCATTGCACTTTCGGGGGCTAACCGACCGGGCAACCCGGCAGAATACAGCAAACGAGTTGTCGAAGCATAAACCACGCAGAAAGTTTGGTGAAGGCTCCGAGCATAACCGCCACATAAACTTAGCCGATCCATCATACACTTAGTTACGGCCCGACTTGCCTCCGCTCTTTCTCCAGCCTTGCCACGACTTGCGCAAGCTGGGCCAATTTTTTGTTTCGCTTTGTTTCCCCATGCGGTGTTTAGCGCGACGGGCTCTGCCTGTAATATTTTGTTCATTCAATGATGCACACCATCACGCACAAATGGGCTCGTAATGAAAAATCCTTTGGTAGGTTATTTGAATATAACAGGTTTTATATAACCATTTCCGCAGAAATAGGGTCGTTTATGGTGGTGGTGGAGGGGACCGGTGTTCACTTCTTCTTCGAGGGGGGTGGTATCGAGGCCAGCTCCGTTAACATATTTAGGTCCTCTTCTTTTTCTCTCTCTCTCTCAAGAAAAAAGAACACGACAACAGAACACTAGTTTATTATCGACTGGTTCGTCCCAAAAATAATACCAATTTCCTCGCAAACTTCAAACAAATATGTGTATATTAAATAAAACTGGTGGAGCAAATGGCGCCTCCCCAGCAATACCTCACCGGGTTTTAAGACATAAGAAGATTTTGTTCTCGCAACTAACAGCGCCGACGGAAGCCCCTCCCTCCCAAGAGGAATGAATGCGAGATCGTATTGGGGCGTATACGTATGGTGGTATCACTACAGTGCTAACATGCAGCTAGTACATTGACTACTGTTTTAAAGACGATTGTTTTTCTTGGGCTACTTAAATGCAGACATTTTGGTCTGTCTGTCTGTCTGTGTGTCTGTCTGTCTATGACTTGATTCAGCCACCCGGCTAAAGTCAAACTGTAGCTGTGCAATATTCTTATATGCCCACACCCAAATCTAAACGTCTAAGTCCATTGTCAATCTTCATACTTGTAAAATTGTTGAACAAGAACAAGCATTACGCAAATATGATACTGAAAATCAATACATAAGGGATATTTACATTGTTCCTTTATTTAAACAAATTAATGGATTCTTGGTTTTCGCGATATAAAAGGAAATACTACATCAATTAGAAAATCGACGCCTCCTGTTGCCTGCACCACTATAGCACCTGGGGCAATCTTCAGAAATCAAAGGGCAACAGTAATGAAAGGTTTTACTACATGGATTCCACGTTCCGCCTGGAATGCGCGTGGAACAGGGCAACCTGGTTGTATAAACATTATATTAGGTGCCTCGAATCACGCGCGTCTCCGCCGTACGGCGGCGCTGGCTGGCATTGAAGCCCCCTGCCTGGAGCACTAGAACACGGTATATTTCAATTGACTTGAGCAAACATCGTATTGTATTATTCTGGGAGGAATCCAGACGGGAGAGGAGCAGCATGAGAGGTGAGCAGAAAACGAGAAGGAGGCGTTTACATGGCAGGGAGCGCCAGTCGACTAATTATCTTTCATCGACATTTGCATCGAAAGAAGCAGATACGCGGTTATTTTTTAGGGTTCCTTCTATTGCATCAGTGGCTGGGATCGGATACTATGAAATCTGGAAATATTTTAACATCTTTTACCCTTTAAAGGAAGTCTGCAACACTTCCGACAAACGTCACGTCTGGAAGCACTGCGAAAGCTATAAGTATCGCTAGCGCGGAGGGGCATGGCGTTATTTGCTCGGAGAAGCATTTGTGCTTTGCTTTTGTGGCTTTCTTCTTTAGTGACTGTCGAATGCGTTTATTGCTTCAATAGCAGTAAAGCCGGTCAACAGCAGCTACACCACCGGAATGACGTAATTTCTGCGGGCGAAGAACGCCAACACCGAGAAATTTTTATCAATTTCTTAAGTTTTCTGATGGGAGTAGAACATTAATTTGTGTCTTAGGTACTTTGTAACACCCATATATGCGTACAGCATGTGCTCGTTCACTACGTTGTGCAAGCATTCAAGATTTGTAAAATATAAAAATAGTGTTGAGGGTCGCTTTAACAGTAAAAACGGCTTTGGGAGATGGAATCGAGTTGAGTTGGTTACCAATGAGTAGTTCCTCAAAAGTAAACAACGTTGTATTTTTTTATCGCCTATTTAAAATACGTGTCAGCAGTGGAGTAGGATATTCAAATTGTACCAAAAGCAATTGGTACACTTTAGGTAGCTACCTAAAGTGGTAAACAACTGATACGCTACTTGTACACTTTAGGTACCTATTAATAAAGGAACATACGCACGAACTCGCAGATGGTTCGACTAGGCCGACCAGTACACACAATACCATACTGAGTTTAGACTCATCAATTGCTCGTATGAAATTTACCCCACCAATACAACTTATGTGCACATTACCTGCACACTTCGGCACATGTTGTGAGAAACTAACCAATGTTCTTTTAGAGGAACTCGCCCATTTTTTGCCGCACTTTACTGCTGTTATTTATTTTAACAAAAACGGCTTTCTTTAAAGGGCTGTGAATACCCAGTCTCCACCATTTACATCATTTACATGGGTACATTCAATATTGAACAGTAATATTTTAAAAATTCTTTTCTAAAAAAATAAGCACCTATAAAAATACGTTATCATGAAAAGGGCGAAATTCAGAACATATTTTTTTCTGTGAAGTGGACTCATGTTCTGATCCCTTTAAAAACCAATCTTTAGTTGTGTGACAGCGCGCGCTGACTTCACCGGAGTAGAAGATTTCAGGTTTTTCCTCCAAGTAATTTTTGCAACCCAATCATGTGCGTACACGATACCGAGAACAGTACATGCAGGTGAGATGCGAAACTGTGGGAAATCTAGTTGTTTGCAAACGGAGAACCCGAATTGTGACTGATATCTCTTATCGTAGTCGGGGAGTGTCATGCATTGTTCAAATTTTGCTAAGGAGCGTATCTGTGTTTTCCCATCAGAGCTGCACGTGTGCACCATCGCTCTGTGCTATATAAGTTTCCATTCTCAAGAGTCAAAAGCACCATTCACTCTTCTGTGCTGTGAACCTTGAGGTAAGAGCGGAGAAAAAATATCTTGTGTTTCGTATTTTGTGAAATATCTAGGAGAAGACATAAAATATTTAGTGTTAGTGGGGATAGTGTTTACGTTGACTTAAATATTCTCAATGATTTAATGTTGCTGTCCCTCACGCCGCACTGCCATATCTGGTTTGGGAGAAATATCTGTTGGAAGTCATCAGAATGGGGGAATAAAACTTGGTATTGTAATCTTCGTTACAACAGTCTTGTGAATCGCCACGCGACTATGTAGTCAATATTTAATATTGGTACTAACATGTCGGGGTCTTTTTTCAAACATTAAAGCAGACATATCAAAGGTTACCTTCTTTATTTTTTTCTCAGTTTTTAGGGTAGAACGTTAAACCACCTGTATGTTTTTGTGAAACATTTTTTCCTGTTACTAACAGCGCCAAAACTGTGCGGAAAAGCTTTCACAAGAACTGGGCTTACTAACTGTTGCTGATGGGCGGAATTTCTTAACTGCAGCTGAAGCGACAATGAAGGCGTCTATTATCCTGCCGATGCTGGCCCTGGCTTCTGTTGCATGTAAGTATAGAGGGAAACAGTGCTTTGATTGATGGATTGTAGGGTTTAACCAGATTTCAAAAATTTGATGGACACATTAACCTAATCTTGAAGAAAGTTTAATAATGCGTTCGGGTACTAATAAAAGCGGATCACTACTTCGAGAAACGGATCCTAATCACCTTGTACTATGCTTTATCCAAAGTCGCCTAAACTATTGTATCGGGTCATGGGGTCTGACTTACAACTCTCACAAAGCACCATTACAGCAAATTCAAAACCGGATACTGCGTATAATCACCTTTAGTCATTTTGATGCTCCCATTGCCGCCCTTTTTCTTGATCTTAAAGTTTTTCTGGTTAGTGATACCATCGCATTTAACATTGGCACAACTGCCTTTCACCCTTTCAATGAACCCGACCTTCTCTACATTATTGGCAGAACTAAACTAGAAAACACTAACTAAACTTGGTTTTCATTGCCAAAATCACATTTTACTTCCAAATGTACGCATGAACTACGGTAACAGATATTCGCTTTTACTTCAATCAAAATATGGAACGAGCTACCTTACACGGTTAAAACACAATCATGTCCATCAACGTTTAAACATTCCCTTCGATCATTTTTGACAAACCATGACATAGACTTTTGACGTCCACTATCACCATTTCGTCTAGTGTAGTCTTTGTGTCATTTGTAGGATGCTTTATTTTGTTTAAATATTGCCGTGTTAGTTGTTTCAATGGGGTGTGTTTTATTTGTTCAGTATGTTCCTTATTGATTTCTAAAATACGAATCTTATATTCCCTCTTTACGCGTAGTCTCGTTATTTCTTTGTTTAAGATAGGTAATGAAAAATTAGGTATCATTCCTGCTAGCATCTGCAATTAAGCTATTTCTGTGTATGCTACCAATAACAAGGAGTCTCACTACAGTTTATTACTATAGGGACCCCTGTCTGTATTGACTCTATTCTAGCGGTGTACCAGTCTGTGACAACACAAATAATGTTCTAATCTATTCTATTCTATTCTATCCTAACGCACCGACGCAACACAGGAGATGAGGCACGCGGTATTGTGGGGTTCCGGATTAATGGTGACCGTCTGGGGATCTTTAACGTGCGCCGAAATCTCGTACACACGAGCGTTTTTCCTTTTCGCCTCCACCAGAAAAGCTGGCCGCCGCGGCCGGTATTGAACCCGCGTCCTCGAAACAGTGCTTCGCGTGTGATAGGTTGGTGTGACAATGCATAAAGAAGAATAAAAGTATGTGCCGAAACCCCACATGATTCGCACAAGCTGCGAATAATTGGTGTCAACAGCACAAAAAGTGACGTGAGTAACGAAATGAATTTCTGAGGTCTCTGCGCTGCTAGATCTCTACAGCATGTCTTTTTTTTAATTAGTCTCGTGCTGAATATTTCTCTATACCGCGAAATGAAATATACAGGAATGAATTTGATAGTACTTCGCGCCGAAGCGAAGTGTATTCCTTAGTTTAATAACCCCAATATCCTCTAACATCCGATAACTTCCACCAATAACTCATTTCTCTGTCTTTTTTTTTTCTTTCCGGGTAACAACACCATCATGCAGTTGCAGCTAGTGTGTAAGTATTACATGTATAAGTATGTTGTTGTTCTGGCAAGTGGCTTAGATATTAATGTTGAAATCTTTTCTTTTACTCCAGAAAACCAGAAAACACGGGTACCCAGACCGTCGTCTCTGAACATGGTAAGCTACAGTAAGCCTTTTATGTATTCCTTGATAAAAAAAACTTTCATATGACTTCCCAGTATTAAATTCGACCAGGGTTCTAGCAATTTTCCGGTATTATGACGAGCGGTCATTCGGTTCATAGTTAAAATATTTAAACGCTGCCATACTTAGCCAAAGTCTCTTTATAATTCGTCCGCCTACAATTTTTAACAGAATGCTAAAGTGAATCCAGTGTGTTAACTAGTGCTGTCTCAACGGTTTTATTACATAGCGCGCGTACCATGCGCTGAATAGTTTCCTTCTTTCACCCTTCTTAAAGTGATTATCGTTGCACTACTCCTAACACGGTTTTTGCGACAGTGGTTTTACCTCTTTGTTTCGTGCATAAACCACACATGAATTACTCTTTTTGAGAACAGCTTTTCGTTAGTTAAATTTACTACTTGAACTAATTGTTTGCTGAGAATAGGCGCTTATTTATGGTGACTAACATTCAGGAGGAAATGTGGTATTCCTGGTGTTAGAATTGGTATTAACGTTATTGTGGTGGAACACTTTGCATCTGTCACAGCCCCACGCCGCGATGCCTGAATTTTACTGCTGTGGATTATACGCACGCATGAAAACAAGCATTTGTTACAACTGAACCATATAGTTGCATAGTATGGCCTGGAAAACAACTACACGAGTTTTCTTGAGTAGCAGTATGAGCAATTTATTGTGTGAGGTGCCAAACTAGTGCCTATCATTGTGCCATTTCTTTCTTTCGTTCGAACACAGATGAAGAGACATTGAAAAAAGCCGGTAGACAGCTCGAAACACTCGGCCTTGTTCTCCAAGAAAAATACGCTTTCACTAATACCAATGAAGGTTTGGTGCATCTCGTGGACGCCCTCAAGCACTTGGAGAACTCCGAAAACAAGCTCGACGACAATACGTCAGAATACTTCTGGAAGAAGATCCGAAAAGTCGTGGAGAACGTCGCAAAAGTGGTGGTGGTGAACAAGGTTGCTGGAGCAGTTGCTTGGAACCTATCGGCTAAGGTATTCTCAAGAAGATACTTCACTTCGTCAACCATTCAACGTACAGGTGCGAAATAAAAGCGTACAGAGCCTTGACTTTCATTTTTCTCCATTCATTTTATCCCCCAAAAATACTCGCGGAAATATGGGATCAGAACAATAAAGTTTGTATCACAGGCCCAAAGTTGAACACGCATTTATCGCTGCAGTCGGAATCTCTCTGTCGAGATGCTCACGTGACAGTAAAATACCACAGTGTGTGGCGGGATTTCAATATCGACGTCATGAAAGAAATAAACTCGTGGTTCTTCAAACGCTCTGGGTACTGACAAAGCACGACCCCCGAATCGCCATCGCACCTGCAATGTCTTGATGTTTGTGGAGTACATGTTTGCCACTGAAGGCGACTTCTGTCGATGCGGCACCGAGCATTGACCATTGCATCCTGCGGAAGAGGCTTTTATGCGAAAACACTAGAAAGAAACAATGCACGATTCCATGATCGTTCTCTAGGCACCTGCGTCTGCTTTCGAACTGCATGTCTCGAGTCAACAAAAGAAATATAGCAATAAAACAAAGGCAGTGTCTAGAGTGCCGTACGAAGGTTCGATCCCAGATGTTGCTGCTGTGGATTGTAGTACGCAGGCATGAATACAAGGATTTGTTATAACGGAACCACATAGTTGCATAGTATGGCTTGGAAAGGAAATATACTGATATTCTTGAGGAGCAGTATGAGCAATTTATTGTGTCAGGTGCTAAACTAGTGACGATTATTCTAAAGATACGTGCTACTACTAAAGGGAGGTTCACTACTAAAGACGCGTCTTCGGCGTTCAGATAAAAAGTTGCCGCATCTGACACTATTTTGAACTCTTTTAAGCTAACGTAACGTAAACAAACCTAACATAACATAACGAACAAAAAACTATCATGTAAAACAGCGAAGACTAAGCTAAGCCATGAGAATTATAATTTGAGCTGCAAATATAAAAAAACAACAGCTAAAAACCCCGTTGGAGATTGCGGAAATGGGGTTCCCATAGAAAAAAAAGTTGCCTATTACCTCTCCTAGAGTGCATTTAGCATTTTCGAGTTAAAGAATATTTGAGATTAAACTCTTGCTTCTTGTTAGAGCAAAGCCACAAATTTGAAAAAACAAAAACAAAGAAACTTCCACCTCCGGAAGCAGCATATCATTCACAACGCACTTAGAATTCTGTTCACGCAAACTACTCATATTAGGACATACCGATCTTCATTTTGTTGCTATTGAATGGCTTGCGCCCACACGTATAATTTTGAAGAAAAACCGGGCTATCATACCTCACGTGAAGCCTGGGATGGGCGAAGCAGTGCAATGTATAAGGTGCATTCAAAGATTGCAAGTCGCTCTCTTCCCACACGGCGGGCGCCGAGATACGCGACATCGCAATAATGAAGACGGAAGAGAGGGGAAATTCGAATCGAGAGGGCTGTATATTTTGAAGTAAAGCTAGTAAGAAGCGAAACAGAAGCAAACAAGCAAGCGCGAACGAAAAACAAGTGCCCCGGTGTGTTCTTTTCGTATGCGTTTTTGCCTATGGATATGAAACAGTCTAGCGCGAGGCGTTGAAAAACGAGTTTCCCGGTGTTTTTGTACCGTGACCACATGAGAATACGACGACGAACGACGGCGACGACATGAGACACCGATAGCCGGATCCGCTAAGGTGCTTCGCCCCAAAAATTAAGGAGGGAAGAGTCGGACTTGAGTTACCCCCCTGAGAGCTGGCCGCTGAGAAGGCACCTCTCCACCACAACGGCACACGCTCTGGCTTGCATCTTAAAAAATTTGAATGCCGGGGGTGGGCACACTAGCCATGGCTGTAGCGCTGAGCTGGAGTGGCGTCGTAGGGCACTCTAGACACTGGTTTAAAAAAAGGGAACTTTTGCATTCTGTCCTGCCCAGTGCGGCCTCCCGATTGTTGTGTTCAGTTTCTCCCAAGTTAATTAGGGAATGGCTGATCGCCGTCGGGCCAAGATACATCGAAGCCTGAAATCGTGGTTCTGTAGCAGACAGAGGAAATTATCGATGATCATTATTTGATGTCAGGCACAGTTATTGGCCCCACTGGTTTCCCGCCCCTCCCCTTACACACACACCCGGGTTCAAAATTGTCTGGGGGAGGCCCCTTCGCCTTGCCTCTCACCTGGCATACGCCAGGGACAGAAAAGACAATTAAGTCAAAACGGCTGGGCAAAGTCTCAGCTAGAAGCCTAGTACCCGATTGGCCCTGTTAAAATTCATAACACTGATTTTTGCTGCTAAACAACTTACACGAGCTACCTTTACACACAACATGTTTTTGAGTTTCCAGAAAGTCCAACTGAGCAAGTACACAATGTAGGAATTCTCTCGACGGCAGCGATGATCAGCCTCTGCGTCGGCGGCGCGAAGTGCTTCTCAGGAAGGGACCGCGAGCTGCGCCTTGCCAGGGA
This sequence comes from Haemaphysalis longicornis, assembly GCA_013339765.2. Lineage (NCBI taxonomy): Eukaryota > Metazoa > Arthropoda > Arachnida > Ixodida > Ixodidae > Haemaphysalis > Haemaphysalis longicornis. The sequence continues at coordinate 117,217,931 of CM023450.1, forward strand.
ACGCACACCATCTTCACGCGCACCCCCCCCCCCCCCCCTCACGTTTGACCAAGTGTCGCGCCGTCGAGCTCCTCGTGCAGGCACTGCCCCCCTCCCCCATCGCACATTTTTGAAGTATCCTCGCGCCGCCACGGCGAACCGCCCTCCACTCCCCTCCTTCTCTTTCTTTCATCGTTCCCTTTTTATTTCACTCGTCGGTCTTTGCATCGTTCACTCGTTTACGACGGTGACGCGGCTCAGCCTAGAGATGGGCGCAAAAGGGCTGCACCCTAAAATGTTATGCCGGTACTCTTCATCCCGTCTTAGCACGAGAATAGTGAAATCAAATGAACGCAATTTTAGGTATGGAACATGCATGCCACTCGGGGAGGGGCGGCGACAGTTCTGCCCTTTGCTTATCGACACTTTGAAGGTCTTCGGAAAGTAGAAAGCAGTACCTTCCCGTTAAAATTGAAGTGTCAGAAGTAGAGGTACACAGATTTTGTGGTAGCATAAAAGTTTGTTTCTACGAACTAACAACAAATTCTTTTTAAAAAAAAGCAAATCTATTTAGCAAACCCGGGAGCTTCAAAGGCAGAGAGGTGAAAAGACGAAGTTTTTAGCAGTTAGACCTTCGCATGTTCCAGGTAAAATGGAAATACACCCTTGCCCATAACGATCACACGTCCAATATTCTCAGTACCAGCAGCGTCGTTACTTGGTTGTAAAAGGGATAAATTACTAATAATATGCGATTAAGCAGCCTCAGCAACGAAAAATTTGAGTTTCTAACACAGCTAAGGCAAGACAATAACGAAATATTGTTGAAATGACAACAGTACTCTGATAGAATACACAAGCTCGAAAGCCTCACACTTATTTTAATGCCTTCTGCAAATAATAAGTTAACCAATCGGTAAATATGACTATTCTGATGAGTTTTCTTTCATTTCATTTCATTTCATTTATTGAAGCCTTAAGGGCCCGGAGGCATCACATAAGGCGCGGGCAAACAATATGTGAGGGACTCTTCATCACACAAATGGCCGAAAAAAGGAAGAAAAGTCGAAGAAAGGGAACAAAAAACATCGCTCAGAAAGGAAACAAGCAAGCAGCAAAATATTCAAAATCATAGACTAGAAATAAAAGAGCAATATACATAAGTAATAGGCATCACAAAGTATGAGTCACTAAAAGTTTGTTACTAACATGGTTCAACTAGCAAGTCATTTTAACAAAAACCATTTAGGTGAAATGCACTGCTAGTTTCTCGCGAAAAGTCGTGCCGTCAGCGGACGAAACAATACTGTCGGCTGGGTATTCCACAGGGTTATTGCATGAGGGAAAAAAGAATCTTTCATCGATAATGTGCGGCACTGAATGTGTGCGGTTGGTTTGCTATGGTTGAGGCGCGGCGAAATTCTGGGTGGGGGTTGAAGTCGAGGGTGCCTGGCTAGTGGGTGATAGTAGAACGAGGAAAGCAAGCAGAGACGCGAGATGATTCGACGTGGATTGGAGACATGGAAGGTCAAGTGTGCGTTTCAGTTCAGTGATGCTAGATTTACGCGAGTAGTTTGACATGATGAAGCGAGCCGCGCGATTCTGGATGAACTCTAGTTCGTAGGTGAGATATGCTTGTGAGAAGTGCCAGATAGATGAAGCGTATTCCAATTTAGGCCAAACGTATGTCTGATATGCAAGTTTTTAATAGCTCTTGATGCAGATCTGAGATTGCGGCGCAAAAAGCCAAGTGTCCGTGAGGCATGTGCGCATATTGTTTCAATGTGAGTGACCCATGATAATGACGATGTCAAGTGAACGCCTAGATACTTATAGCCGTCTGTTCGAGTTATTTCATTTGAACTGATATGGTATGCGTGATTTGTGATGCTGCGTTTACGAGAAAAGGACATGGATTGGCTCTTATTAAGGTTAAGAGGCATGAGCCATTTTGCATACCATGCAACGATAGTGTCAATGTCTTCCTGAAGATCAGTGGAATCGCTAGGGTTACGAATGGCATTGTAGATGACGCAGTCATCCGCAAAAAGTCGGAGTCTGGTTTTTGTGTTAAATGGCAGGTCGTTGACGTAGAATAAAAATAATAGGGGGGATAAGCCTGCTCCCTGGGGGACACCGGATGTGGACAGTAGAAATTTGCGAATCATGGGAGTTAGCAGTTGTGTATTTCTACGCGTCCTTTAAGAAATGTTCTATCCAAGTAATCAGTGTCGGGGGTATTCCAAGAGTAGATAATTTTGCAAGCAGGGGATTGTGTGGGACACGGTCGAAGGCCTTCGAGAAGTCGAGGAAGATGGCGTCAATTTGTAGACGATCGTCCATATGTTGCAAGATATCGTCGGTGAATTCTGAGAGCTGAGTTTCGCATGATAATAGTTTTCTAAAACCATACTAGTGCGCACAAAAGGTTATTGATTCGAGATAGTTCATTAAATTGGTTGCTATAATGTGTTCTAGCAGTTTGGATGGGATGCTGGTTAGTGAAATCGGACGATAATTAGTTGCTTTTGATCGGTCTCCAGACTTATGAATGGGAATGATTTGTGCTTTTTTCCAATCGTGGGGAACTTCACCAGTGCTTAGCGATTGTTGAAAGAGCAAGGTTAGCATTGCGCTTGAATGGGAAATTGTGTTTTTAAGTAGTGTGCTGCGATTGATGCGCAACCGGCCGAGGACGATAATTTGAGAGAGTTTATTAACTTAGCTATTCCATCAACGTTAATCTGAATATAAGGCATTGTGGTCGGCGAGTGGTGTCGTAATTAGGTAAAATTAAAACTTTGAGCAGGTGAAAACACTGACGTAAAGAAGTCGTTAAGGGCTGTAGCACATTTTTCAGTTTCGATTAATTCGTTGTCTGCGTTTGATAGCTGAAGCTGCGTTGACGATCTGGCGTGGAGATAATTTGAAAGAATTTATGAGGATTAGAGTGTAGGATTGATACGAGGTAAGTTGAGAAGAATTTGTCTTTGGAAGCTTTCAGTTCTTTAATATATTCATTAGCAATCAATTTGTACTGGTCCCAAACCATGGGGTTATTAAGAAGCTTTACTTTCCGATAAAGGCGTTTTTTCTTGTTAAGTAGGCGTTTTAGACGTTGCGTAAACCACTGGTTATTTTTGTCAGTATTTACAAGGATAGTGGGAATATGTCTGTTTTTAAGTTAGCATTGTGCTTTATATAAATACCAATTGGTGTTGACCGAGCGAGCAGAGTATAACCGTCGAAAACCGTCGTAGAAGTGCAAGTTCACGGTTAAATGCGTCGAAGTTAGCTTTCTTGTAATCTGTGATTGATTTTTGCGTCGGGACGTTCTTTTTTATAGGCAATGAAATGCTGATGTGATGTAGACTGTGTTCGCTGAGGCCAGGGAGCAAAGTCACATTTTTTATGTTTTCAGGGCTAGATGTTAATAAGAGATCTAGGGTGTTGTCGCCCCTTGTAGGGCATGTTACGGTTTCGTGAAGATTAAAGTCCAGAGTAAATTCAAGAAACTGCTTCGGTTCGCTATATGGTGATTTGTTGGGTACTGAAAGTAGCGGCAAATTTATGCTGGGATGATTAAAATCTCCGAAAAGAAAGATTGGTGCCTCGGGTATATCTTTTTTTATTTGTTCCAGGGAAATACGTAAGTTATCCCAAAAGGAGGGGCTACTATCTGGTGGACGGTAACAGATTCCAAACACTATTTTGCCAATTGTGCTGTGCACGCATACCCATGTTAGTTCAATGTTGTCGTCATAAGTGATTAGTGACGATAGTAAGCTGTCTCTAACGGCAATCAGTACTCCTCCCCTCGTCTGTCATGTCTGTCACGTCGATATATTGTTAAACTGAGGTTGGATGGAAAAACTTCACAGTCCCTGACGTCCTTGTTAAGCCACGTTTCGGTTAACAAGACGATATCGGCTGTGGTATCGTCTATGAAGCTTTCGAGTTCGTCACGTTTTGGGATTATACTGCGCATGTTGGTGAAAAAGCACACTAATGTTAAGGAATGAGTCAGGTCGGTTTTTGGAGGAAGAGAGGGTAGCATTTCTTGTTCGTCACTGGGGTGGCTCAGATAAGGTATCTCTAGGGGCTGTTAGTGTATTGCTGTTTGGTGCTGTGGGGTGTTCAATAACGCTGTCGGATGCAGCGTCGTAAGAGCAACATCTGCTACCTACGTGTAGTTTGTCCAGGCTAAGCTTAAACGCGCATTTTTGGGGCTTGATAAATTTTAACAATTTAGAGCGTGCAAAGCGCGTACTCGGGGCAAAGTCTTCTCTTAATGCGAAACATGTATCTTTCAGCTTACGCCCGCAAGCCAATATTTTTCTTTCGTCTTGAAGTGAGCCAGTTTTACTATTATAGGGCGTTTTTTTATTGCAGAAAATTTTCCAAGGCGGTGTGCACGCTCTATATCGCTAGCAGTTAGGGCTAGTTCAAGAGTATTTTTGCACAGGCCTAGAATTTTGTTCTCTGAATCGCTCCAAGGTTCTTTATCGGAATCATCAATGCCAAAGAAAATAAGGTTGTCTCTGCGTATACGGTTGTTGGTGTCAATGTTCGCGGCTTTTAGGGTACTGATGGCATGCTCCAGTCGGTCGATAGTGTTTACAGCAGTCGAGATGCCTTGGTTTTGCTGACTTGTATCTAATGTGTTGGAGCGGCTCAGAATCTCAGCTATAAGGTTTTCTTGGGCAGTCTGTGCTGATTTAATTTGTTCAAGATCTATGCGAATTGCGGCTTGAACAGTCTCTATTCGTTTGATAGCGTCAAGGATAGTAAAAGTTCAGCACTAGGGGAGGGTCCGGGGTTAACCTCAACATCACCCGATAGTATTAACAAACTTTCGCACAGCAAATGGAAGACAAACGCATCGCGACACAACGGCATGACTCCGCGACACTTCAAGTCGTAGGGGCACGACACCGCCACTATACATCTGTCATCACTTCTGAATTCTTTTGAGCAGGAGAGGTAAGAAAGCTGGAATTGTAGAAGCACTGTGAGCATCGTAGATGTTGCGGTACTGTGCCCCGAGGAGTCGGCGATTCCTGGCTGTTTATGTAGCGCTCGATCCGGTCCCGTGGTTGCTGACTCGGAGAGGGCCAAGGCTGCCAGGCGGTGTGCCAGGCTCGTGCTAAAAGCGGGTGGCGGGTGACATTTAACTTGGAAGGGGGATGTGCGGCGGGCGGAGAACTTTCTTCGTGCAGGTAGGTGGTTCCGGAGGGACTTTGGGCGGTGACGTAAGGGCAAACGGCTCCAGGCACCAGGCACGTCAGCACCTGGAATTGTAGAAGCACTGTGAGCACCGTAGATGTGGCGGTGCTGTGCCCCGAGCAGTCGGCGATTCCTGGCTGTTTATGTAGCGCTCGATCCGGTCCCGTGGTTGATGACGTCGGAGAGGGCCAAGGTTGCCAGGCGGTGTGCCAGGCTTGTGCTAAAAGCGGGTGGCGGGTGACATTTAACTTGGAAGGGGGATGTGCGGCGGGCGGAGAACTTTCTTCGTGCAGGTAGGTGGTTCCGGAGGGACTTTGGGCGGTGACGTAAGGGCAAACGGCTCCAAGCACCAGGCACGTCAGCACCTGGAATTGTAGAAGCACTGTGGGCATCGTAGATGCGGCGGTGCTGTACCCCGTTCAGTTGCTTTATTTTATAAAATCTGTAAAAACAGCCATAAAAATTGGTATATTTTTCACTGAGCACTGCAATTTGACTGTTGATGGGGACTCGACTCGACTCGACTCGGCTGTTGATGAGATTGAATGTGACCTCGTTTTTTCACGTTTAAACAAAAATGATGCAATACATTTTTAGCTTCCTTTAATACTCAGTTATTGAGATACATTTTGCATAAATATTGCGAAAATTGATAAACCTTGTTTTTAAATGACTTCAAAAGGTGGCCATTTTTTTACAAATTTTCAGTTTTTGTCAACTCTTTAGGAAAGTATTTTGAAGAATTTTCTTTTTAGAGCAATGAGCCGGGTATGAAGTGTTCAGTATTCCCTCGTAAACAAGCTTAAAAAACAAGAGACCTTAGACTTTACGCCGATGAGTAAAAAAGTGTTTTTTAGAAGTACCACGTTTGAACAAAATTGTTTTGCTACTAAGTTTGAGAAATATTTTCTGAGAAATATATAAAATACGAATTCGTGCATCCAGCTGCAAAGTTTTGAAATATTTGGCCTAGAAATAAAGAAGATTTAGAGAAATTCTTGCTTCGTTTTACAGGTCCCCAAAGTTGCCCCCCAAGCTATGTGTAAAGTAGCCCGGCCCGATCGCGCTCTAGATATTCTTTATTAAAATAACTATGACGTTACTTACTTAAATAATGCTAGCCCATGGTGAGGATGCAGGGTTCTACACCATATTAAAGTTTCATTTCAAACAAGAAATTCTCATGGCACCACTTTGGCTGTCCTTATCCGAACACACCGTGTAGATATTATAATAGCGTAAATGGAGACAATTGGTCGAAAATAATTTTGAAAAAGCAATAAATAAGAAAAAATAGAGAAAATAAAATTTTCACAAAAAATCATCTGACAAAATCAAAAATATGCTTCTTATCCATCTCCTCCAAACACCGAAGAATAAACGAAAAAAGCCCACAAAAGAACTTTGAAAATGCCTATAACAGCGTAAATGGACAAACTCTGCAGTACCCCTTGCTTCTTCGGGATAAAACTGGAGAAGCTTGCACTATAAGCCGCGCAAGGCTTGCACCGTAGCGAAGCTGCAGGATATCTTTCTATGTGAGCAGTAAAGGACACATCACCACGTATTTGTACAAGTTTGAACTGGTTTATTTACATATTCCGTCGTCGCTTTGCACTGTATTAATACCGTCCTATTTATCGATATCGCCGTGTTCCTCATGGCATCCATAAAACGGAGTGGAAAAGTGTTGTGCATTGTAGACTTCACCAGCTCCAGCTCCTCAAATCGAGGGAGCGGGACCTCCCAGTTGTCTCGTTAAGGCGTTGCACACTCGTAGCGTAGGGACTTGAGGTGGCCGCCGCGAGGCACGCGCTCACGAGCCCTCGGCATTTTCTCCCTCCTCGGGGTTTCCTCCAGTGCTTTTAAGTGCACTCTATGGGCTCGCCTTATCGTCGTAGCTGGCTAACAGTCGATGCAACTGCCGAAATCCGGTGACGCAGCGAGATAACGCACCCAAGTAGAGCCTTCTGTACCGCCGTCAGGGTGTCACGCTGAGGCTTCGAAAACCAAGCGCTGTGAACAGTCATAACCATTCGAACCTCGTTAACCGCAGGCGCTTGTCGTACATCTCCCCGCTATTAAGCGCGAAGAAAACGGCAGGTACATTTAGCCACCGCCTTCATTTAATTAGGAACGCTCGTTGGATTGGTTTTTACATTAAGAAGCAAAAAAAGCGTCCGCGCAAGAAAAAATACGGCACGTTCGAAATGACGCAGAAAGACTTCAGCCGCGCAAGAAAAAAATGCGCGTTACAAATGCCGCAGAAAGTCTCCAGCAGCGCAAGAAGGAAATTACGCGTTCGAAATGACGGAAAACAGCACCAGCATTCCAAATTAAAGCAAGGAAAAAAGAACGGAACTCCCGCTGCGCTGGCGCAGTTTCAGCAGGGGGCGCTCGAGCATTGCGAAGGCGGGAAATTTGAAATTCATTCGGTGGCAGCAGTGAGCGGATAACGGCGCTGCAGTCCATTATGGCGAATCACTGCTCTGCACTTCCGACAGCTTTCACTTTGAGTGGAATGGCTTTAATTTTTTTAGGGAAAAGAACCTTCGGGGTTGGAGCTGTTGGCATCTCCTGTCGTTGTCGGCGTTGTTCTCATTTTTCGTCTCGTAGTCACGGTACTAAAAGGCCTGAAAATTTATTACACCTCGCGCTAGAACGTAACGCGTACTAAAAAATTGGCCCTCGATTACAATACTCCCTAGTGCAATATTTGGGCAGAGCTTTTAGCTGTTGTGACGGTGCAAAAAATGATGACGGAAAGAATTTCAGACAGACATATTTGAGGAGTTTTTTTCTTCAAAATGAGCCTGATCCACCTAACGCGATTTTCAGAAACAACGCCGTCAAAGCTATTACATCATATATCTGACATTTCAGCGAGGCGAAGTTTACGGCCCCAATGAATTAAAAATTATGCAGTGCATATGAGCACTATCAGGGTGATAAGCTTGGATTTGGCTCATATTGAATTGAAACACTCAAGTTGATGCAGCATTTTTCTGAAAAAAATTATTTAAATATACTTTCACGCATGGTGCGATTTCGTTTTGGTGGAAAAGGCACTAAAATATGCAACACGGCTTTAAGAACCGTAGAACTATGCAAGGAGAGCAGGTGAGTCATCTTGGCACCGTTTGCAGCTCTTTTCGAATTCTTCCCTAGGGTAATTTTCTTAGGCATGCCGGAAGGCACTCACGATGGAAGCAAACTCGTTATTGGTTTGCCACGAATTTCCAAAACGCTTCCCGAGACTCACTCGCCCCTAGCGTTTTATGCTGCAGAGCAAACATTCGCAACTAAAAAAACGAAGGCTACTCATACATTCTTCTTCAACTTAAGTGTTTCGTACTCTCAGAGGGAGGGGGGACATTTTCCAGGGCTTGTAAGCGATGGCTATTTGATTAAGTACTAAAATGGTAAATATGGGAGTACAAAAATAAATATAATCCAATGTTATTTCTTAGGGTAGGATAAGACTAAAATGAAATCACTGTTTCACTTCTCTCGATTTCATTTCATTCACCTCTTCCGTTCACTTCGTCGTTGACATCTTGGGGCAGATCTTTCGCTAATGTCCTAATTGCCGTCTGAATTCATAACAAGCCAGCTACGAAAAGCAAAAGACAAAATCTTTCGAAAACACTCATGAAACAGTCTGAACAGTCAAGCCCAAAGCAAACGCCCATTGGGTAAGTGGATTTGGCTCATTTTGATCCGTGAAACAGCAGGATCTGGCTCACTTCCGGTACGAACTACGATCTGCGTACGCGTTTTGAGGGCGGTATCTCAATTATTTTCTTGCCACCCCTTTTTTTAGAGGAACGTTGTCGAGTATTTCTTGTCGCTGCAGTTTTATCCGACCTAGTTCGGATTTCTGGATTTGGCTCATTTAGAGAAAAAAAACGCCTCATTTGTATGGTTACAACAAACTCGTATTTGCAGTGGCTGACGAAGCACATTCACCAGTTGCATCGCTCATGGTTCTGACCTCACTCGGGGTTCTGGCGTCGGCGGTGGGGAGCCTCAGCTCTGGCAGCTCGTTAGCTGCACCGGCTGACAAAGAGCATGACCGGCTGCCTCACTCGCAGTTCAGCACTCACTGCTGATGGCTGCAGTGCGCTGAGGCAGCACTCACTCGTGGCTTCTCTCGATGGCAGGTGGCGCGATGTGTGTCATGCATGAAGGAAACGCGAACTGCGTCCTAGGAAGCGAGGGCACATCATCGTCACGCGCACGCCCCCCTCACGTGCGAGCACAGCCCACTGGCCCCTCACCCTCACACTTTCGTAGAAGCGTCTCGCGCCGCCACGGTGAACCTCCCCCCTTCCAGTTTCTCCCAGTCTCCTCCCCTGCTTTCTTTCCCTCTTGGGACTTGCGATCGCTCGCTCGATGACACCGACGGCGACGCCCCTCAGCTCCCGAACGGGCGCCAAAGGGATGTGCCCTAAAAAACACCGGGACACTCGTTTACGCCTCGCGCTAGAGAGCTTCGTGCTTCAAGGACAAGAGTCTTTCACAGCAAAGCGGAATACCTGTACTCCCCAACGGTTTCATCTCCGGTAGCAAGAACGCCAAGGCGCCAAGAATGCACTTATATACTGCATGCTTCGCCCTTCATCAGGTTTCACGTCAGTGGAGATGGCCGGGGACTTTTTTTTATAAAGCCGCTGTGCGTTCCGGGGCCTTTTCTTGGTATTTTAACTCTTTGCTCATTACGCGCCACACTTTACGGCCAGTTACAACAGCTACGCTGTTCAACTATTGATTAGAGAAAGTTAAGGCACGTCATCGCTATATTGGCATATATTTACATCATTGTCGAAAAGATAAAAAAACAAAATGTGAAAAGGATAGAATATTCCCAAGCCTTTGGGTACTCATATTTATATTTGGCTCTAAAGAATTCGCACTATAGACAAGCGGCATACTAAGAATACGTAGTAGACAATTCTGTGAATTTATAGAGATTTTCGCGTTAGGAATGTGTGTGAAAGGCAGCGTTCTCTAGGGCTGCTGAATGTAAAAATCGGTGTAAAATATTGCGGAGTGGGGAATAGTTAAAACATCAACTATAATATATGACCCTTGGCGTTCTGTGTTGCATCTCCTATTCGTTGCTACGTGAAGGGCGCACAAATTATTGAAGAACCTTTGTCGCACCTTCAAGAACTGGGCAACTTGTGCCTCTGTCTCTCCGGAGCCTGAGGCTAGGCTGATGCGTACGCTTTGGTGCGGCTTTATAGGCTCGCAACAGGGCATTTTCTGCAGCGTCACCCTTACCCTCCCCCCTCGCTCCGTTACACCCGCACATCTCGTCAACCATGTGTTTCGCTCTGACCGTCTAAGTTGCAGCATTGGCTTGCTTTACCATAGGTACTAGCTGCCTGTTGGTCTTTTAGATGCAAAGCACCTTTTGAGCTCGCCTTGTCCCTACGTTGCCCGGCGTCCACCTCTCCTTGTCGTCCGCCTCTCCACGCCAGCTGTAATAACGCCACTCTCCTCCTCGCCGCTCGGCTCGTCTCGTGCCGGCTCAGGAAGACACCGGCAACACTGTCGCTCCAGGAGCCCTAACCAGCTGTGATAACGCCGCTCTCCTCGCCGCTCGGCTCATCTCGTGTCGGTTCAGGAAGACACCGGCAACACTGTCGCTCCAGGAGCCCACTCATAGTCGGGGCTATGTCTCTCCGTTGTTGTTGCGCCATCCACACTACCACTGCGCATGCGCGTCTGTCCTCCATTCTCCTCTCCTCCAGCTGTATAAAAGCAGGTGCGCGCGCTGCGCGGCGTTCAGACTGCTCCGAGACACCGCCTGCGCCGGTTCTGCTCCGGTGTGGAACCTACACGGAACCCCAATGCTTTGCATCACCACATAGTTCCCTTCGGGGAGATGGTGTAATTTTTTTGTTGTCCACCTAAACCGGCATTTCTCCATATTAATTTTTCGATTCCATCCCATTTTGTCCCCTACTCGGCACTGCACTTGAGTACACTCCATTCGACGAGGCGTACAAGCGCGATGAGTCATGTCGAGAAGCCGAACGATGGACGCTTTGGGCCGAGGCAGCGGTGCGAACGCAGCGCCACGATAACCAACACTGCCCCTAGCTCGGGGCTCGGCTTTATAACCCCCTTTAACAGGTGCTCTGTGTTTACTCCTTTCATGTCCCTCTTTGTCCACAGATCGACGGCGGACGTTTTCGCCGATAGGCCCCATTTGTTGCTCACGAAATAATTATGAGCCTACATAAAGAAGCACAATTCTTAATACCGATTAGGGGCGGGGGTAAGTGAATCACGCATACTTGATTTTACACAATGAGCACCCCGTATATGGCGTGTAGATATTTTGTTACGTCGCCGACACCTGACAAACAATTTTTTTCTAAATAATACATTGGACTTAGCACGAACAGGTATTCAAGAAAAAATAGGCAGCAAGGAGTAAGCCGACCCTGAGCTTACGCAGAATATGACATTTATAAGGAAAAAGGAGACGCTTAAATATCCTTCGGTTTCCATAGGATACCCGAAGGAGATATGTGAACCCGAAAGCACAAGCAGTGCTCGGCCTATCGCCATGTAAGCTTCGCTGTCTGCTGAGCCACAAGGTGCTCTTGAGTACTACAACCCACTTTTAATGGGACTCCAAAGACCTTAAGCGCCAGTGGCACGGGATGGTAATATATCACCTTAGACATTTAGACATGTATCGTCAGCTAAGAGCACGCACAAAATTAGGTAGTGAAACGTAAACGACATTAAGCCTTGCGTAACGGGTGTGAGAGAGCATCTACAAGCGTCAAATGCCTGCGTGATCCCCCTTTTGCTGTGAACTAGCTAACGTATGACTTGCGGCAGACCAGGGATGCTTGATAACTTGTAATGGAAGGACATGTTGGAGTTCCTAAACATTTTTTGTTATAGAAATGTAACATAAAACGTAAAAAAGTGTCACGACAGCCCTATAACCCATAAAGCCCTCCACACTTGCCTGACCTTCATCGCTCGTTTAAGGGTAATATTCGATACAATTGCAAAGAGTGGAAGTAGGCTTCCTCAGGATATGAGTATGCCGTAAATTCTGTTTGGGCCACGAAGATCGCGCCTTCAATGCATGTACAGCACCAGATGACAACGCGAAACAATGATATGATCTCTACTTCACCACTAAAATCTTGGTAACAACAAACCGGGAGCGTTATAACAGCAAGTACACTGAGCTGGCCCTTTCCACCTGCCAGCTCCCTGGCCGCACGCTAGTGAATCAACGTGTAATTACACCAGGTGATACCGGTAGGTACACTTGGCGAATACAAACCACCGAGGTTTATATGGCAAGCCGTCACAGGTATACCGCTGCAATGTCGTTTTTCTTGTCCTTTATTTTTCACGTGGTGTAAGTGCGGCGTGCGGTGGCTTTAATTTTTTGTTCAGGCAGTGATGTACACCATCGTGCACCAATGAGCTGGTAATTAAAAATTTTTATTGTCCCTCTCTCTCTTCTCTCTCCTTTCTCTCTCTCTCTCTCACTCTTCCTATGTAACACTTTCAACTGATAAATATCTCTTTCAAACTAAAAATGGTACGTTCCCAAACTTTTCCTGGCTGAACATTATGCGTTCCTGGCTTCGAACCATCACTGGGAGACTAACAACTAGTTCTTACTTTTTTAATTAAAAGGACCATGAAGACAAAACTCTAGTTCGTTAAAATAAGTTTCGTCCAAAAAACAATGATACCAATTTCCTTACAAACTTCAAATAAACAATTTAGAAACTGCAGAAAGCTGACAAAAAACGAGATACGGACAGGCCAGCACTGCACTCAACACGTTGGCATGCTCCCGTGTGACGTTGGAAACCCATTGTGACGAGTGTGGATGCCCGGCAAGGTTTCGCGCTAACATTTGCTTGTACAAGATCAAAGAACCAGGGAAATACTGGAAGCCCACAAAATCAGGAAACGAGGCTAAAAATGCGTTAGCCAGCCTTCACTAGCACTATCTCAGCAAGAAGAAGCGTATTTGGATGAACACATGTGACTCAATGCGTATCATCAATGTGTGATATGCGCCCAGACTGTGTATACATGTTTCTGCTTTTCGAAGTAACTTGCAGTTGTGAGCGGCGCCCTGTTCGTGTTTACCTGAGTTTTTTTATCTGTGCATTTTTGAGCGCAGTGCTAATGAACACAAAGAGAGAGAGAGAGAGAGAGAGAGAGAGAGAGAGAGAGAGAGAAGAGAGAGAGGAGAGAGAGAGAGAGAGAGAGTAACTTTATTGCTTTACAGCCAGTTGTCATAGACGTCGGCCAAGAGCCCTTGGGCTCATGCAGCATCTTCGGACAGCTGAATGGCCCAGACGTGATCCGCTGGGTCGGAGCTGAGCAATAGGTCTTCCATTGCTCAACACTAGCGATTTTGCGACATAACGTTGCCGCCTGTGGAGAAGCCCACAGCATGTGTGCTAGGTCTGCCCTGTCTTTACACTTGTGGAACTTTTCAGAATAATGCCCAGGGTAGCAGTGACTGTACGCTACCAGATTAGGGAACGAGTTGGTTTGCAGGAGTCGCCAAGCCACAGATTGAAATTTACTGAGAGTAGGATGAGCTGGGGGGAAGCGGTACCGCTATAGCCTGTAATGATGAGTGATGTCTCTGAAGGATACGAGCTGATCCCTGCCCGAACAGCAAAGCCCATCTCCAGTTCACCGGTTCGTACTGAGCCAGGGCTTGTAGAATTCCCTACCTATTGACTACCACCAGGGACCCGGGTAATCGACCCGCACCCCCGTAAACTACGCCCTCCTAATGTTCGAATCGTTGGTGCAGGGCTTCCGCCCTTGCCTGTCTGCGTTCCAGATTGTAGACCGGGTGCATGTTTTCAGGGATCGATGGAATGTGAATTTGTTCGCGCATTTCCGTAGCCAAGAATACCCTGTGTGGGCCGGTTCTAGGGTAGTTGATCGCCATGGAGCCTTGAATATGCCGACCCGTCTGGACATAGCTCCCGTTGAGCAAGCCTTTGAGCCTCTATTGTGAAACCCCACTACTTCAAAACGTTTGGTCGGAGCAGTGATGGGGATGCCTAGGGCCTACTTCTGGGCCCGTCTAATGATGGAGTCAATTTTGAGTTCTTCGTCCTTTTTAAGGTGTGGGAAGGGGTTCACCTACATTATCCTACTGAGGGCGAAGGCTTCAACTATTCGCCCGAGATTGCACTCCTTCGCACCGTGATATCCGTTAGGGATTCGCGATATAATTCGGATAGTCTGATGGACCCTTTTTTTGTAGTGCGAGGATGGTCTCTGAGTTATCTTCATTGGCCTGTATTCGGAGACCCATAACCCGTATACTGGACACTTTGAGGAGGCGTTGCTTTCTATTTGCGAGGATTTCGCGGCCGGGGGTTTGGGTCTGTACGTTTTCCCTTAGTAGTAGGCCTGTAGAGAAACAGTTCTGATTTTTTGCGAGGAGCAGCTGAGGCCTCGGGGACCTACGTACCGCTCGACGGCCTGAATGCGTTGTTGTAAGATTTCCTGATTGTGTCCGTTACTTCCTCGCTGACAAAAAGCGTGACATCGTCCATATAGAGGCTGTTGGATGCCATCGATCCGTTCTTGTATTTCGGGAAGCCCCATCATGCCTACGTTAAAGAGAAATGGGGACAGGGCTGAACCCTGCGGAGTTCCCCTGCTCCCAAGCTCGATCACATATGGGTGGAGTCCCCCTACGGCCAGAGTAGCTTACGTTCACAGAGAAAGTTACTAACGTAGTTGTAGTACGCGTTTACCAAGGCCCAGTCGGCCCAGGTTGTCAGGGATTGTCGAGTGGTTTACATTGTCAAATTGCTTAGTTAAATCGAATCCTAATATGGCTCTGGTATGTAGAGTGGAACAGCGCTCCCGATCGATGACGTCATGTTTGGGATGGAGCATGACGTCCTGCTGATTAGAATTAGTACGTGTTCCAATAGTTTCCGTAAGCATGATGTGAGGGAAATAGGTCTAAGGTTTTTGATCTATAGTTTTTTGCCTGGTTTAGGTATCATGACGACCTTCGCCGTTTTCCACTGAGCCGGTACTCACCCAGTCCTCCCAGCATACGTTCATGTATTGTTTGAGGCCTTCAATAGTCTCGTCGTCTAGGTTACTCCGCATTTATTTGTAATACCGTCCGGGCCAAGAGCAGAGCGAGTGCGCTTTGCGAAGATAGCACCCCTAACTTCACTTACAGTGATTTGATGGTCAAGGAGAGCATTGTCATTGCCCACGCAGGGCGGAAGTGCCTCGAAGGTGCAGTCGCCAATGTGTCTGTCCTGAATTGTTTTGAGAAATTCCCTGTTTGTTACATAAAATTTGTGGAGAAGTATGCTGAGGTTGTGTCTTTGGGTAGTTTTACAACTTTCGGGGTCAATGAGACAGCGCCGAGTGTTTCAGGATTTGGGAAGACCGATTTCGGGGTCCATGTGATCGCATGTGCTAAGCCAATTTTGTCGTGTTAATTGTATTGTGCACGTTTCAATGTCGTAGTTGAGGGCCGCTGGTCGTCGCCGAAGGTTTGGGTTAAGCTTTTGATTTTGTAGTCATGTGTGAAAGCTCTTTTTAGCCTCCCACATATGTAGCAACTTTGCCTCGGCCTGTTGGAGCTATGCTTTCTCCGGTACAACCCCAGTGACCCGTTTGGGGTCTGCGCAATGTAGTTATGACCAGCTCTCAATGTTGGTTCTGTCGACCCCAGAAGTACCATCCTCCGCGCTTAGTGGGTCTCGCTCTTCGGCTCTAAGCGCGTGGAATGCATCCCAGTCGATGAGCTGTGGTTTCTTTACCGGACTTTCCTTTGGCTACTCAAGGTTCGACCCCAATAGCGACAATGCAGTAGTCTTTGCCAAGGTTTTCCTGAGGTTTAGCCAGGTGGCTTTTGTACGTAGGTTTTTTTGCAAAGGTCAAGTCAGGGTCGTGTCCCCACTAACTTTGTTTCCAATACGGGAGGGTGCTGTGGATTGCCCAGCAAACTCAGACCACATCTTTACGCATCAAGCCAGGGATTGCGAACCTTTATTGTGTTCCACTTGTAGCAACATTCTGTATGGTGTGCGTTAAAATTCTTCAAAAGTTCATTTACAAAAGACACACCGCTTATCCCACGTGGCGCTAAATTCTAACAACAAACACAAAACAAGAAAAACACAACAAAAGAGGCACAGAGAGAGAATAGACATCTTTAATGGCAAGAAAAAACACAATCTCTGGTAAGTATACTTAAGCGTAATCTATTTCCCGACCTGGCTTCAGAAGGGTATCATTTAGATAGGACATTAGATTTAAGGATGAAATTTAACCAACTTGCCCAACTCAAAGTCCTCCAGACGTATCGCAACTCACTTTATGACGTAAAAACTTGTTTGGGCCACTGGCGGCCGCTAACCAAAGCCACTGTGACATTTTAGGGATTCACACAGTTCTGTTTAATTGTATGACTTGAGTGCAAACTTGCAGCTAACCAACTGATCACTATTTTTATGGTTCCTTCTATTGCGTCACTGCCGACGTCGGGCAGTGTGCCATTTGTAATTACTTCAAACGTTTTTTTACCTTTTAAAGTTAAAAACGGCTTTAGAAGATAGAACTGAGTTGAGAGGGTTACAAAAGGCTAGTTCGTTATAATTAAACGTTTTATTTTGTCTTCATGTCTCCTTTAAAATGCATGTAAGGGGTGGGGGAAGAATATTCAAACTCCACAAAAACCTGTGCCTGGTAACCTACTTTAAGTAGCTATTAGTTCCGTAAAGGAAAAGTCACGGGAACTCACAGACCGTCCGGCTTGGCTCACTAGCACATAGCATAATAAAATTTTTCTTGGGCTCATCAGTTGCTCGTATAAACTTTACTCCACCAATTCTGCTTATGAGCACATTTTCTCCATACTAATAGGACATCTTCTGAATAGTCAGCCAAACTTGCTTTGGAGACACTCCAGTTTTTTTGTGGCCGGCGGTTTGCTGTTCTTTTTTGTCATATTTTAAGCAATAGAGCTTTGAATAAATCGCGTGAATTATCAGTACCCACTATTTATTGGGTGCATGCAATATTGAACAGAAATATTTAAATTTTTAAGGAAAATATGTACGTCCTATTATAAGTTTACATTCAAAGGGTGAATTCTGCACACTTTTTCGCCCTGCAGTTGACTTACTTTCTGACTCTTGAAAAACCAGTCTTAAACATAGGTATCGGAGCTCCGTGACCAAACGTGTTCGCTGCACCAGGAGTACGAACTCCCACAATGGCTGTTTTGAAGCGGAGCTACAGGTTTTTCCTCTAATAATTATTGCAAGCATTGTTGTGCGTACTCGATACCGAATACAGCAGACGTAGGTGAGATGCGAAGCTATAGGAAATCTGGTTGTTATCAGCAGGGGAATCGGAATGGTGACTGATATTTCTTATCGTCGCCGGGAAGTGCCTTGTATTGTTTGCATTTTGCTAACGAGCGTATCTGTGTTTTCCTATCATAGCACACGTGTTGACCTTCATCCTCTGGTATATAAGTTTCGATTTTCGTCGGTCAAACTCACCATCCCCTCTTCTGCACAGGCACCGTAAAGGTAAGGGCTTAGAGAAAATTTCTAGTATTTTGTTTTTAGCAAAGTCACTTCGAGGCTACACAGAAACTTTAGTGTTACTGGAAACTGTTCCTATTGGTTCCCTAAGTATATGAAATACTTTATTGATGCTGTTCTCTAATGCGCGCTGTCGTATTTAACTTGAGAGAAATATCTGTTGGAAGTAATCAGTATCAGGGCAGAAAAATTGTTTGCCGTATTT
The DNA here is from genome assembly GCA_013339765.2 of Haemaphysalis longicornis. Lineage (NCBI taxonomy): Eukaryota > Metazoa > Arthropoda > Arachnida > Ixodida > Ixodidae > Haemaphysalis > Haemaphysalis longicornis. Next base: position 117,235,964 of record CM023450.1, read on the forward strand.
GTTCCCACAAAATTCAGAATCTTAAGCGACTATATCGTGAAGATTAATTATTGTTACGAATAATTTGGTGGCTTTTGGAAACTTTAGAGCATGGTTATCAGCGGTTACCATGTTTATTTATTTCTCTACTTTTAGTGTAGAACATTGATCAAGCTATTTGTTGTTGTAAAACATTTTGCTGTTATAAAGCTGTCGGAGAACTAGGCTAGGATAGCTGATGCTGATGGGCGGAATCTCTTAACTGCAGCAGGAGCGACAATGAAGGCATCTACGCTGCTGCCGGTTCTGGCCCTGGCCTCTGTTGCATGTAAGTCCAGAAAAAAAAACAGCGCCTCGCGTGGCATAAGTTCTTGTAAAGCATAAATTTGCAACTTTTTGTGTAGACATAAATGATTCGCAAAAATTTCTAATAACCGATGACAAGAGCAGAAAGACTGAAATTCCTGAAGTATCTGCACTGGTTGACGTCTAAACGTGTCTGTGTCTTATTTAGTCTCGTCTCGAGTAATTTGATTGCCCCGTGAAGTTTTAACGTGCAGTTATGGTGTTTGGTGATACGTCTAAGCAATACAAAGATTTCCCTCTCAACTTTTACCAATAACTTGTTTCTCTGCCTGTTTCTTTTCCTGGTGACAACAAGATTCTGCAGTTGGCGCCAGTTTGTAAGTATTACTTGTGTATCTTAGTGTTCGCTTGTTCGTGAGGCAATTTCAATAGGTTTTTATGGGAAATATCCTTCCTTTGCTCCAGGAAACCAGTAAACAAGAGTACTCACACGGTTGTTCCCGAACAGGGTAAGCAAACGTAATCCATTTATGAAAGCCTTGGTTGAAAAAATTTCCAGCACTAAATAAGAGCACGACTTGGAAGAGTTGTTGCCCGATATGATGACGTGGAGGGCGCTGGGGTCTTCGATTGAACGACATATAAAATGTCCACAAATGTCAAATTTGGTTTCAAAATTTGAGTCTACTTCTCTTTTTACTATACATTTTTAGTGGCGCGAGACTTTCTATTCCACCTAGTTGTTTTACCTCTATGTATATTGCATAAATCACGCAAGAGTGATTCTTTTTTAGGACAGGTTTTTAAAAATAAAAATTAATACATTAGCGAATTTTTTGGTAACGTTTGCGCCCGCAATAGTGACACACATGTGGGTATGAAGGCAGGCTGCTGCGTTAAAAGCGGTAGTGAAATTATTAAGTTACTACATCTTCCACCTGTCACAGCCCTACTTCAACATCGTTAAATAGAATATTCTGGCTTGCAGACAGTACAACAAGAATTTGGTTTAACGGGAACCTATATTTTTAAAGTTGTGTGGCTTAAAAGAAATACGACTTGTTCTATAAAATACCAGGGTCAGCAACTTCCAGATGTCCAGTTAGTACGTGGATGATTCTGCCATTTCTCTTCTATCGTTCGAACGCAGATGAGGAGACATTGAAAAAAGCCGGAAGACAGCTCGAAACGCTCGGGCTTGTTCTCCAAGAAAAATACGCTGTGACTGACACCAGTGAAGGTTTGGTGGACCTCGTAGACGCCCTCAAGCTTTTGGAGAACTCCGAAAATACGCTCGACGAAAATTCGTCGGAATACTTCTGGAAGAAGATCAGAAGGGCGGTAGAGAATGTCGCAAAAGTGGTGGTGGTCAACAAGGTAGCTGGAGCTGTCGCTGGAGTCATCGGCTAAGGTATTCTGAAGAAGATACGGCCCTTCGTCACGATGCAACGTACGGTTGCGAAATAAAAGCATGCAGAGCCTTGACTTTAATCTTTCCCCATTTACACTAAATACGGAAACAAGCGCAAATACAGGATCAGAACAAAACATCTTCTAGCAAAGGACGAATGTCGCAAACGGGATTTATCGCTGCGCTCGCAGTCTTTCTTGGCGGATGCCCACATGCCCCAAAATGCCTCAGTATGTTGCAGGAGTTAATGCTGACGTCGCGAAAATAAGCAACTTCTGGGTTTTGACTGTGACACCAGTTAAACGCTCTACTTACCGACACAGCATGAACCATCAATCGCCACCGCACCTGCACCATGCGAGGAACATGTTTACTGGCGACCTCCGTGAATGGTGCACCGAGAATTGACCAAGAAACAATCCATGATTTAATAAGCGTTCGCTATGCGTATCGTTCTACCGAGCAACTGCATTCCTTGTTCGAATTTGCGTTGCTCCTAATTGGTTCTTCTCGAGTTCCTTGAAAGGAATTCACAAATGCAACTACTGCCAGCTCATTCATATCCTAAAGTTTCTACGAAAATGATATGCCACAGTAATTCCGTCTGACTGGATCCCTATCGGCTTTCACAGTTACATTTCCCTCAGGTTGTAATGGGAAGAGCAGTGATTTTTAATGTGAAGATTTTCCGTCTCGCCTCCTGGTTTTTCGGGCGCTGCTGCTGCTGTGGTCTTGTCTACAGGCGCCTCTGAATTTGTTACACTACCAGACAGCACTCGCGTCTCCGCATCTGGGCTGGCGGCGTTGGGGAAGAGCTTCACTGTTTAAGTGTGTATAATGTGATCTACGCTTGGAGCTGGCGTATAAACAACGTCCTGGCAAACAGAAGCGTATACCGCGAAACATGGTGCAGACCACGATTGTATCCTCGTATACAATCGCGATTGTATCCGCGATTGTATCCGCGTCCTCGAAGGTGTGAGGTAGAGACAAGGCGCGTGCCAGGGGCGAAAGGCGATGAGAGTCGTGAGCAATGCGCCCAAAAGCAATGAGCGCTAGGGCTCCTGAAGATGAAAGGCTTGATGCGCGAGGCTCAGTTCGGTATGATCGGACAAATCGTTACGTGCCGGTGGATGTGGACCGCATGGTTAGTCCCCTTGAGCGCGATGTTTTGGCAGCGCGACAACCTATTTCCGCCTTAAAACGATGCAAGTGATTATGTAAGCATGACATAACAAGTGCAAAGCTTCGCTTGGCATCGATTCCTACTTATGCGTGGGATCCATGTTTTAGTAACACAAATCTGGATAAGAAAAGTGTATTGTGTTTGCCCGAATTGTAAGGTCGTGTGGTGATGCCGGGTTGGCTTACAACCTCGAGATAGAGAGAGACGGAGAAGAGGGAGGGAGAGAGGGAGGGAGGGCAAGCGATAAGGCTCTTTATTGAAAACTACAGAGTTTTTCGGCGTTAATATCGCCTGCATGCTTTTCTGCTGAGGGTGGGCGATGAGGAAAAAATGGCCCTAGAAGAAGGTGGGCAGGAAGCAAAAAAAAATATAATTGGCGTGGGCTTGGCCTTGGCTTGGATTTGGCGTGGGCTTGAACTAGTTTTTTTAACTTGCGTCACATAGTCCACAATTACGAATTGAACCAAATGTCATTCAAATAGCAGAAGAAACTTGTTAGGGCTTGACGCTGCTTCGAAGGTCAGGTCCATGGTCCTAGAGTACGCACACAAATGCCTGAAAATGAATTCATAACTTTTTTGAACCATATACCTAATGTGTATGTGAAAACAGCCACCTCGCTAAAATAGTACATTTCATTTGGTAGCACGGTTTACAGAAAGTTAGCGTCTAAATTTATTTACATTTTCTGGACTTACACCCCTAAACTTTTAAAGCGAATAAAACGTGTTTAAGCATATAGATCCTTCATGTTGTGTAACACCTGATGTTATGTTCAAATAGCTAGGAGACGTATTTTAAATGTCAGAAGAGGTACCACCCTATCGAGCTAACTATATGAGGCCAACTTGTTATCGTATCTTATACGGCATCTAGCGATTTCAAAGAAAGCTAGGCGTGTCCACCGCCTACTCAATTTCTGTTTTATAAGAAATTAAATCATATAAAAAGGGGGACTTTTTCAGACCCGCTAGCTCGTCACGGTTTTGTCATTTCTGTTAAGCTGGAAAGTCATGAAAAACACCCCATTAATTTTCTGGCTCTAATTAACCCCTATCTTGCCGTAAGAAAGGTGATTGGATTAACTACTAGGTTTAACGCGTCCACGCTACACATGCGATGAGGCGCGCCGTAGAGGGGGAGGGGGGCTCCTGATCAAGTTTGACCACCTGGGATGATCTTTCACGTTCTCCAAAGTCTGGAACACGCAAGCGTTTTCGCTTCTCTCCTTCAGAAAAGCGCCCGCCTCGGCCGAGAAACGAACCCGCGTCCGTGGACTCAGCAGCACAGCGCCTATCTTCTGAGCCAGCACAGCGAGTCCGTAGAGAAAGTTAATGTCTGAGGAGTTTTTCCAATTTTAACTGCAAAGTACGTAGGCATAGCAGACTAGTTACGACGGGCATCTGGTAGAGTGAGCCATCAGCGGTCTGGAATGGGAGAAACACCAAATATTTGCGATAATGAAAGATCCCCTTGAAAAATTTAACTGAGACATGCTGAGCCCAATATCTCACCCTAGCTCAGATATGCTGAGCCCTATTTTAGCAGTTATTGTTAATAGAACATTCGAGACGGGAATTTTTCCTGACCAGTTAAAAATAGCACGAATTTGTCCTGGGCATAAGAGTGGTTGTGAAAAAGAAAAAAAAACAATTACAGGCTAATCTGAATTCTACGAGTCTTCTCTAAAGTAAACACTCGGGTAGAGAAATTTTTTTAGTAAATTTAATGTTATAACCAATGTTCAATTCCGTTTTCATATAGGAAAATTTACCAAAGCCGCGTTACTTAGTATCAAGCACGACATAATACATAATTTTGAATGCGGATTATATGCTCTAGGATTACTCGTGGACTTACGCAAACCGTTCGACTTTGTGTGCCATGATGTCATTTTGTCGAAACATCGAAAATATCGTGTAGGGGGGGTTGTTCTGAAGTTAATAGAAAGCTACCTTACCGATCGATGTCAGTACGTCAGTGTATGCGGTGACACATAAGATCAAATCAAAGGGAAAAGAGTCCTACACCAGGGCTCTATCCTTGGACCTTTGCTATTTTTAATTTATGTTAACGACTTTTGTAGCATACCTTATACACCTAAAGTAATTATGTACGCCGATGATACTAACATTTTCTTTAAGGCCTGCACCCATTTTGAGCTCTAAAACATGGTCAAACTGTACTTAAAACAGTTACCCGCCTGGATAACCATAAATAAGCTTTAACTAAACTCTCATAAAACCAAATACATAATCTTCGCCCCTATCAATAAGAGAAAAGAATTCTGGCGTCGAGAATATTTGTCCGAGTTGTGAAACTAAAACAGGAAAAGCAATAAAAACGTTTGGGTGTCTGGTTTCAGGAAAGCCGCGCTTGGAACGTTCACTTTGATAATTTGGCCATTGATCTCAGCATGTTGGTTGGCTGCCCGTTATAGGTTAAACTGATTGATTCCTCCATCGCTAAAACTTTCTCTCCACTGCTAACTTTTCTATTCAAGATTAAATTATTGCGTTTCGGTATGAGACATAACCACCAATGCAAATTATGACAGACTGGTAAAATTGCAGGATTTTTGAGTGCAACACGGGTTGTGCGGAATATTGGCGAAGATCTCCCCTTTATATAAAATACTACTCCCTATTGAGGCTAATCAACATAATTATTAAGGGTCTTCGATATATATATATATATATATATATATATATATATATATATATATATATATATATAATATATATATATATATACACAGAAATAACAGTTGGCAGTCAAGACAACCTCGGAAAGCAAAGGGGAGGATGTGGTAGGTCATTGAAACAGATAAAGAATTTGGAAAGAAAGAAATAAAGTAAGAAAAACTGCCTGCCCGGTGGGATCCGAACCCAAGACCTCCAGAATACCGGTCTGGTGCGATAACCACTACGCTACCGGCGGGGCGATTTTCCCCTTCACTTTCTGGGGTATTTATGTTTAGGTATTTTTGTTTCCTGTGCTTGGGGGTGGTAGCCAGCGCCTCGGACTACTCGGGGTGAAGGGGACCTTCTTTTTAACCCCCGGACCGTAACTCGAGTGTCTACGACATGTCGAGAGTGGTCGACCAGCGTTGAACCCTCTTAAGCTTCCTATGGCACAAACACTGCCAGAACAGAGGCCCTCGCTATGCATGTAGCAAATCAGAATCGGAAAAAGAAGGTCCCAAAAAAGAATGTCCCCTTCACCCCGAGTAGTCCGAGTGGCGCTGGCTACCACCCCCAAGCACAGGAAAACAAAATACCTAAACATGAATACCCCAGAAAGTGAAGGGGAAAATCGCCCCGCCGGAAGCGTAGTGGTTATCGCACCAGACCGGTATTCTGGAGGTCGTGTGTTCGGATTTCGCTCGTGTGTCTGGCGGGCATTTTTTCTTCACTTTATTTCTTTTTTTCCATATTTTTTATCTGTTTCAATGACCTACCACATCCTCCTCTTTGCTTACCGAGGTCTTCTTGACTGCCAACTGTTATTTCTGTGTTATTTTCAACGAGCCCCTCATTTCCAATTGTGATTTCCTACATGCATAGCGAGGGCCTCTGTTCTGGCAGTCTCGGTGCCATAGGAAGCTTAAGAGGGTTCAACTCTGGTCGACCACTCTCGACATGTCGTAGACACTCGAGTCACGGCCCGGGGTTTAAAAAAGAAGGTCCCCTTCACCCCGAGTAGTCCGAGTGGCGCTGGCTACCACCCCCAAGCACAGGAAACAAAAATACCTAAACATAAATACCCCAGAAAGGAAGGAGAAAATCGCCCCGCCGGTAGCGTAGTGGTTATCGCACGCTTTCACAACGTCCAATAGGAAAACGCGGCCTCTATCACTCAGAAGTTCCCGAGGCGCTCCGTGACGAAGGACAAAGTCACGCATAAGAAAAGTGGCGACGTCACGAGCAATGGATACCGGCAAGGCAGCTGTTTTGGCGTACCTTGTGAGGTGCTCTACCGCAACAATTATCCACCGGTTACCGGCGGCCGTTAAAGGCAATGGCTCGTACAGATCGATTCCAACGCGATCAAAGGGTTTCGAGGGGCACGGTAGTGGTTGCAACGGAGCTGTAGAGCGAGTAGGCGGTGATTTGCGCGTTGAGATTCCGGACATGAGCGCACGTACTTCCGCACGTAGTTATACATGCCCCTCCAATAGTAACGTAGGCGGAGTCGCTCGTACATTTTGAGGACTCCAGCGTGCGCGCAACTTGGGTCGGCATGCAAGGCGGCGCAGATGTCGGCACGCAGATGGCGTGGGATAACCAAAAGCCACTTGCGACTGTCCGAGTTGTAACTCCGACGATAAAAAAGCTCTTCGCGCAGTTGGTAGTGAGAGGCTTGTCGCCGCAGTGCCATGGGTGCACCGGTAGCTGAAGGATCAGACAGGACGCCATGGGTCCTTACGCTGCTGGGCAGTCATGTTGGTGACACTGAGCGGCGACAAGCTACAGTACGCTGTGGCAAGGTGAGACACGTCAGCCGGCATTGGAGAGCGGGAGAGTGCCTCAGCATCCGAATGCTTACGGCCGGAACAGGAAAACACGCGGATATCATATTCTTGCAGGCGAAGAGCCAACCATCCAAGACGACTTGAAGGATCCTTCAGGGAGGCGAGCCCACAAAGCGCGTGGTGATCGGTCACCACGTCAAATGGGCGGCCAAACAAGTACGGGCGCGACTTCCCCAGCGCCCATATTATGGCCAAACATTCCTTCCCAGTGACGAAGTAATTTGTTTCGGCTTTCGTCAGTGCCCGACTCGCGTACGCAACAACATACTCCTCGCAGCCGGTTTTCCGCTGAACGGGCACGGCACCGAGGCCAATCCCACTCGCATCAGTGTTCACTCTTGTTTGGGCCGACGGGCCTAAATGCTGTTATATAGGCGAGGATGTCAACAAACAACGCAGTGTCGCAAACGCCTCGCCGCAGGATGGTGACCCAACAGAAATGCCGCTGTCGTTACCGAAGAGCTTGGTAAGAGGCGAAATAATGGTCGCAAAGTTGCGAACAAACCGTCGAAAATAAGCGCACAGACCAATGAAGCTCGGAAGCGCCTTCAGTGTGGTCGGCTTCGGGAACTCCGCAACGGCTCGAAGCTTTTTCGCGTCAGGGCTGATGCTGTCTTTGGAAACGACATGGCCCAGGATGGTAAGCTTGCGTATGGCGAAGTGACATTTTTTGAGGTTGACCTGCAGCCCAGCTTTCGCAAGGCAAGTCAGGACATGTTCTATGCGAATCAGGTGCGTCTCGAAATCGGGAGAGAAAACGACTACATCGTTCAGGTAACAGAGGCACGTCTTCCACTTGAGGCCACGGAGGAGACTGTCCATCATTCTTTTGAACGTGGCGGGGGCGTTGCAAAACCCAAACGGCATAACGTTAAATTCGTAACGCCTGTTTGGGGTAAAAAATGCCGTTTTTGCGCGATCTGCCTCGGCCATGGGAACTTGCCAGTACCCGGACCGTAAGTCAGGTGATGAGAAAAATTCCGCTTCCTGCAGACAGTCCAGCGCATCGTAGATGCGCGGTAGAGGGTACACGTCTTTTCTTGTGATGGTATTCATGCGGCGATAATCAACGCAAAACCGAATACATCCGTCTTTCTTCTTAACCAGAACCACTTGTGAAGCCCATGGACTCTTCGAGGGACGAATAACACCTCGTTGAAGCATATCCGGGACGGGGTCTTCAATGGTTCGCCGCTCTGCCGGAGACACACGATATGGGCGCTGTCGAAGTGGAGCATGCGATCCGGTGTCGACTGAGTGCGTGACAGTAGACGTGCGGCCCAGCGAGGTTTGCGCGCAATCAAAAGAAAGAATGAAACTTCGAGAGCAATAAACTAAGGCGTTCTCGTTGTTTTGCATCTAGATTGGCGTCGATGCAGTGCGCACAGGCATCGGATGGCAATAGCCCGGGCGAACATGGAGAAGCACTCAGTTCATTGATCTCAAGGTGAAAAAGATTACCTGATACGTGAACAACTAGAAGAGCATCTACAAGCTTTGCGTAGCCGAGTGTTTCTCCCTGTAGAAAACGCACGGGGTTACTGACGGATTGGCCACCAAAATAGTGGTGGCGCCATCCCGAACAGTTAAAACGGTAAGAGGCGGAAGAAAATGTCGGAAGGCGTAAACAAAACAGTGACGTCGGGGACAGAGGTACAGCACAGGGGCACGATGACGGAGGAGCTGGGTGGGACGTCGGTGTCTTTAGCGGCGAGTAATTTCGTAGCGGCTTTACAGGAATTGTCGAAAAGAATAGAAGAAAGCTGAACTTCAGCACGGGAACAATGAATGATAGCGTTATTTCGGGAAAGAAAGTCCCACTCGAGGATGATGTCGTGAGAGCAAGCTGGCAGCACGATGAATGCAATGGTGTAGGAATTGTTCTGGATGACGACACGAGTAGTGCAGGCGGCTAGCAGCTTAATAGGTGACCGGTAAAAAGCGCAAAGGCTCATGGGTGCATTGTCTGCTCCCGCGGAGTCCCGCCACTTGCCGTTCGAAAGCTCTCCTGGCCTCCCGTAGGCCGGCGGCTTTCACGCGATCGTGTGTTTGTTGTTCATCTTTTTCCAGCGAAAAAAAACAACGCTCATGCGTCTCGCATTCAATGAATAACAACGATGAATCCTACTAGGGGCTCCTCTGAAAGGTAAGCACTCTGTGACGAATAAACAACACGCACACGCGCGCGTAAAAGCCGTCAGCGTACGGGAGGCCAGGCGAGATCTCGAACCGGAAGTGGCAAGAGCAGACGACGCACCCATGAGCCTTTGCGCTTTTTACAGGTCACCTATGTGAACGGGCGGTGCGTAACGAGAGTCCAGAAAGGGGCGTCATGACGTTTCGAATAGAACGGCAGAGGTCGGCGTGGATGACAGAAACAGCGGCTCCAGTGTCGATGAGAGCAATGGTAGGGACACCTTCCACAATTACGTCGATAACATTTTTTGGCGAGAAATGAGGACTTTTAGGATTTGATGGCGACGCAATTCTTGCCTCCGGAACTGCGGCTTTTAGTTTTCCTCTTTGGCATGAGCAGGGCGGCGACGCGTGGGAGACACCGAACGCCGGGGTTTCGACGCTTAACAGCGGCCAGCGAAAGGTGGACGGTCAGTCGGCTCAGGGGCGAATTGTACGGCACTGGTTGAGCGGCATACGGCGGAAAGTAAGGGGTGGCGTAAAAAGGCGCCTGGGGATAGCTGGTGGCGGGCGGCAATATGCGGCGGCGACAGTAGCGAGCGACATTCCCTGGCGTTCCACATGCAAAACAAATGGGACGATTGTCCTGCGTACGCCACGCACCCGTTAGCTGGGGACCGCTCACCGGGCTTATCGGCGGTCGTGCTGGTAATGAAGCAGGGGCACGGGGCGCTGGCGGGAAGGAAGCGGCAGGAAAGGAAGCGGCAGGTGGGCATACAACAGTTCGGCGAGAGAACGAAGCAGGCCGGTGCGATAGCTGTCCTGCTACCGAGGCGTAAGTGAGTGGTTCCGCTACGGGTAGGTTATGCTGAGCCGATGGTAGTGCCTGAGCGACCTCTTCCTTTATCAAATTCTGAAGCGAAGGCTCCAGGGTGGAAGGTGGGTCTGAGATATAGGGGAGGAGGGAGACGTAACGGGGCACCTCTTCGCGAATAAAATATTTGATTCATGCAAACAGCGTAGAGTCCCCTTCATATACTGCCTCCACACTTGACCCGGGCTGCTCACGAACACAAGCTTGCCGAGTGAGGGTTCGCAGCTTGCGCAGCTCTTCGAAACTCTGGCAAAGGCGGACGACGTCAGCGACAGTTCGGGGGTCCTTGGCTAGTAACATTTGGAAAGCGTCGTCATCAACTCTCTTTAAGATGTGTCGAACGTTCTCTGTTTCTGTCATGGAGGGGTAGACGCGCTTGCACAGGTCGATGATATCCTCTATGTAGCTAGTGAACGTCTCCCCAGCCTGCTGTCCTCGCACGCGTAAGCGCTACTCGGCACGAAGCTTCCTCACCGTTGGGCGCCCGAAGACTTCCATGAAGTTAGAGCGGAAGGAGGACCACGTCTTATTGCGTTATTATTCGTTATTATTGTACCACGTTTCCGCGAGGCCGGTGAGAGAGAAGGGGACATTGATGAATTTGTACTTGTCATCACCATCGGTTGTGGTTACTCACACGTTCGTACATGGAAAGCCAGTTATCAGCAACACTTTCGTCGGTGCCGTTGAACTTGGGTGGATCCCGCTCGCGCAGTGCGCCCGAGCAGATGACGGTTGGTGCCGACGGAGGAGGCTGCTGGATGGATTCGTGGTTCATCGTGGACAGCGTTCGGTTGCGTAACTCCAGGATGGGACCGAAACTGCTGATCTTCACCACTTGTAAGGGATATAGTTGACCCTCCGGTAGTAGACCGAACGTCGTTTATTGGCAGGAACAGAAGCAAGGTGAGCGCAGGTACAAGCGTACAAACGATGGCCGAACTGGCCCGCCGAGCAACTTCTGCCGTACTTCGTCTTCCACTGCTACAACCGTGCGCGCATACAGTCGTGCATAGATTGGCCAGTATCGCATGGCACTCTTTCTTGATGTGGCGCATACCCCGATAAGCTGATGGCGTTACAAGAGCTGCCATTATCCTTGCTACAATATACACAAGAACTCTGCCTCACTGATAACATATCTGACGCGTCTTTATATAGTTTTCGCCGGCCACAGCTTCAGCTCCAAAAGCAAGAACCAATTAATGCGGACAATATTTACAATACCAAATTCCCTTTCTTTTAAATATGGTGTGGATGAAAAGAGACTTTATAAATAATATATATATTCACACATTTAAAGCTTTAATAATGGAAAGTAATGTTCGGTGTACCTAATTTACTTCTAAGCCGTGTATTTACTTAATCTGGGCTAACTAGTTTTTCTCCTCGCAAGTACAAATGGCATTTGTGTCGCCATTGTTACCCTGTGATTATCCTAATATGACTTAATAATAATTAAAATGACGCTGTGACACGTGCCTTTATTTTCAACACACAGCGGTGTATTTTGATTTTGTTAAGAGTGTGTCTGTATGTAAATAATTTTCTTTGTAAATCATTTTTTACATGCTCTGTTTTGTGAAATAATTGCCATGTTTTATTTTGTTTGCCAAGAATTAAAAAATCAAATCAAATCAAATGTTCATGCGTATTGACTTTCGCGTTCCCTATTTTTTCTGTATTCAGAAAATAAACTTCAACTCAATTCAAGAAATCATTTCTTCTAAAAACTCACTTATAGTGCTACCACCATAACAAATCAGAAAAATTTAAAAGCGGTGACGCCTTGACACGGGGTTTTGTTTGAAATGACGTTGTCAAATGTGTGTGAGTGTGTATGTGGGTGGGGGGGGGGGGGGGGGTGAGCGCTACGAAACGAAGCCACCCTTGGGTAGGAGGGCCGCCATATAGGGCGGATATAGAATAATATACAGCCCCTGAGGATCTTGGCGTGCTCCAAAATATCTACCCTAGGGCGTTCCTCTTTTTGCTCTGCATAAGAAAAATTCCCACCGTGACCACTATTTCACCATCGTCCTTAGGCTCGGTAGCCCACCATCTTGCGACTCAGCCACAGTGGCGGGTGCAAGTCGCGCCCTTCTGGGAATCAGGGTAGGACGAAGACAATACAATCGGCTGCGACTGATACGCCAGCCTCTTGTAATAAGCCTTGTAATAAGCGCACAAGTGGTTTGGGCGGATTTCTGAATACCGAAGCCCCGTAGCTCGAAACGTACATTTTAATGCAAACATCATAGCATGTCCGAATTGCATTCTGCTACAGCAATGCATACAGTAGAGAATTTACTTAGGTACTTAGGTTTAAATGTTTTTTTTTTTCTGTTAGCTTTGCGGGATGCAGGCAAGCAGTTGTTTACTATGTTTTCTTGCTCAGCAATTGATCCAAGGTGTACGGCGATACGACGCCACGTCGACTCCTTCGATTGCGTCGCTTTATACTTTTTATCCCTGACGCTCTACAGAATCTTATGGTTTGCAAGTTCTGCGCTGAGCTTCGCAGTAAAGATGTGCTTTTCGTCGGCGTTCATGTTGGAGCCGAGAGACGAGGCGCAGAAGGAAATGCGCGCGCTATTGCACACACAAACCAGTTTTAGTGATGGAAAGAAGTGCGGTAGAATGGCGTAATACTTTTTAGTCATGTTTTTTGTGACAAATGAACAAAATAATCTCCGGTGTAGAGGGCAGCGCAATGAACGGGACGAACCGAAGACGAGACAAACACAAGCGCTTGTGTTTGTCTCGTCTTCGCTTCGTCCCGTTTATTGCGCTGCCCTCTACTCTGAGAGTTATGTACCAACCGGCTCAAGCTTCGACTCTTCTGAAAATCATCTCTTGCTGTCGCACTTATATTTGGTAATAAATGTTTGTAAACAACCAGCATACCAAGCGCGTTACTATGCGCAGTGCGGCAACATTTAAATCGCTGTCCTCAGTCGCTCCAGCCGTCGATATCATGTGGTTGCCTAGGCGAGCGACTAAGGATCAGCGACTGCGGATTCTCGTCGCGTCGTCGGAAAAGTCGCTCCACGTGGTTAGCGCTAACGCGCTGCATTTCCACTATAATGCGGATTTCGGGAAAGTTACCAATGTAATCGTTATAATTACGTAATTGGGGATAATGGGTCAAACGAAATTTCGGAAAACTAAACAGTAAGAAAAGTTAAAAAATTACGGAAAATGTCAAAACGTATAACGCATGGCATTTCCATAATAATGAAGCTATAGCGAAAGTTCCACCTGTAATAGTTATATTAGCGTAAAGATAATTGTTCAAACGAAATTTTAAAAAAAAAAACTACGAAACAAGAGAAATGTAAAATAAGTACGAAAACTAGAGAAGCGTGTAACGCCCCGCCTTTCCACAGTAATGCAGGTTTATGGAAAGTTCCAAATGTAATCGCTGTAAATCTTGAAAAACTAAAAATAAGAAAACAATTAAAAAGTACGGAAAATATCAGAACGTATTTCCATAATAATGCAGGCATCGCGAGAGTTCCACCTGTAATCGTTATAATAACCTAAATAGAGATACTTGGCAGAACGAAATTTAAAAAAAAAAAACAGAAAAATATAAATAATTACGAAAACTGGTGAACCGTGTAACGCATATCCACAATAATTCAGATTTTTTCCCCTCTTCGTCCCCATGGGAGGTTGCGCGCGTGTTGGCGTTAATTTTCCAAGCACAGAATTCATACCTATTCATTACAAATGTTCATGTTCCCAATTATGCGTTATGTTTCGGTGTATGAGCATGAATTAGAGGATAAGAAGCGGTTTCTGGGTGTTTTCATAGAGCCTATAAATGCCTATAAGGAACGACCAAGACGAGCACCTGTTTACCAGCCCGCCGAATGGGTTTTCACGCCCAGGCATGATAGTGTTTCGTGGGAGCCCATCCCAACGCTCTCGCCCGGGCTTGGTACGTGAAAACAAAAATTCCAGCAAAACAGCCCAGCGCTGCAAGGTGCAGCTATTTCACTTTTAAAATTTTTCCCACCCTCGAAGTGCATAATGTGACTAGACATTTACGAGATCATATCGCGGATCAGCTATATAGAAACTCCAGTCGCCTTCACAGCTAACCGCAACGTGCTGTTTTTTTCTCTCAGAAAGTATGCGCAGTAGCGTATACCGGGGTAAGGGGCGGGGAGGGGGTGTGGCTTCAGCGCGTCGGCAGAATTAAAGTACCCGAAAAACAATTATTTGCAACCGCCACGAAAACATGCACAGTGCAGCGACTTAGGGTGCAACGACAAACCTCAACGAACTCAACTGATAGAGTGGGATTTAATGCACTAGTTTTAGCTTGTGTTCTATGAGGCTTAGACGGAGACTGGTCCAGCCGTCACCGGAAAACTTCTGATACGAACACTGTTAATTCTCGCCCTTCTCAAACCATTCCATATAAATTTTGACGCCACCTGAACTCTAAAAAAACAAAACGAAGACTTCAATGCATTCACGTTGGCGAAAAAGTCTTTCTTAACAAGTTGAAAACGGCAGATGAATTTAACGAGCGCAATTTTTCAATGTAAATTACTATAATTCTGAATCCCGCTCTGTCGTTTCCAGCGTCCCCAACGAAGTAAACTCGGGCGGCTATTTCCCCGTATAAATCAATCACGAACAACTCGTATTAAGCAGGAAATAAATACTCGCCTACTTGCAGTCGCCCGATGACCTTTCAAAATGGTGCACAATTTAAACAACAACCCCTAGCATAAAATTGTATGTTTATAGCACTCTGACCAGGTAGCGCCTTCATTACGCTTCCATTGCCTGGAACCCGGACACCAAAAAAAAAAAAAAAACAAGACATATTAACAAATTCGCGCTAATTCAAAGTCAAGCTGTTGCCCTTATCTGTAATATCTATTGAAGACTCAGATTCCCCTCCCCCCTTCCCCCCATACACACAGAGACTAGACGTACTCATACAGAACAAATAAATGGCAACGCTGGAATGATGAATGAAACGTACAGGTTTCGATTCGTTGCCGATAGTAAGACCCCATAAATTCGGCCCCCATTAATTCCTAATTTCGGTTAACTAGGACTCGGTGTCCTGTCCCGTCTAAATTCTGCATTGTTCTCTGGGTGCAAACTCTCATTAATTTTGGACAGATTCGGCCGCAATTTGGTTCACGTTTCACACATTACGTAGCCCCATCGCATTTTTCAGTCACCTTGCAGGAGTCTTAAATGTCTGCCAACGGACGCTCGATCTCTCCCGTTTCACGAGATGGAGCGGCCGTGTTCTGCCACCTGCCGCTTGCACGTTGTTCTGTTTAAAATGCAAAAATCGTTTGCTGCCTTTCGGGACTTCATCGTACCAGTCTTCACCGGTCAATAGCCGGCGGTCCCCCTTTTTTTTCGTCCCGACTTAGTGAGGACCACTCCTTGCTTCCACGTCCATACCGTGACCAGTCAATCTCCTCTGCTGAGAGCGACTCAGCCGGCCAATTATTCTCCGTGTGGCGACATGTCACGCACAAAGGGACAAGTCTACGCCTTCGGCATCCCGTGCGCTGATTTAACCGGGAGGCGCTATCGCTTTTCGGGTGCCACCCCTTCGCAATGATCCTGACTCAGGCGCTTCGTTTTGTGTAAGCACCCATGCGTAGGACAAGCATTGAGTCATGAAAGTTTCTAAGAGCGCCACTTAGAAACATTCGTACCAGGCATAACACGCAGCACAGCCACGGCCGGAAAAATTAAAAATATCGGAGTGGGGGGAGAGGGGGGGGGGGGAGGGTTGAAGCCCGGCCAGCCTCTCCCCCTGGTTACTCCACTGCACAAAGCAAGACGATAATACAAGAGGAAGGCATAACTAAACGCTGTCTGTATAAAACAAAACACAGAGAAGCGCGCTCTGTGACTTCAGACTATACTTGTATCGGTATTCATCGTGTTTTCTAGTCTTGTTTTTCGCTGTAATCACCATGAGTACGTATTTTCTAGACCAGCTCACCATAATTCCCCACGTCCACATGGCTGCGACAGAAGCGCAGCTCGACTGATTTGGGTCATGTCGACGTTAGGAAAGCGGCACGCTGCACTCGGAAGTCGCAGGGAAGTCCTATCGTCAGCAGGCTTGGATGCGTTATCTCCTCGCTATTCTAGCTGGCTGCGAAGCGCTTCTGTCGCAGCCATGTCACCGCGGCCACAGGCCTAGTTGGGATGGCTGCGTCCAAACGCAGCGAAGCAAGATAGCACAGCTGCCACTGCGAAACACTACCATTTACATCGAAGCGCATACAAGCTCGGGGAAGTGCGGTGGCAGACTATTAGCTTAACCTGTCTGTGCGCCAGTGTCAGACGGGACACGGTGTTCGAGGCAATTTAAATAGGAGCTAAAGGAACCAAGAGGAGAAGTAAACGACAAGAAAGGAGCTTCCGCCTGTCGTAGCTCCGTTGGGTACGCCTCTCGTTTCAACCTCTGATATCTAAAACTCCCGACTGGAAAACTCCCGACCCCAAGGTATCGATATGGGCAGACCAGCCTTTCATCCCCCCCCCCCACCCCCACCCCCCCGCGCGCGCCTGGTGAGTCGGTTTCCTCGTGTAAGATGGGCAGAGCTAAGAAAAAGCCAACTTAAAGCTAGTGAAGACTACAAGCTGCATTGTTTTCTCAGTTCTCGCATCTCAATGCGAAAGTGGCCAAATTTTTCTCTCATACGCTTGCACTCACATCCTGGCATACTTTGAAAAGCAAATGAGGGCGCAAGAGCCGGTAGAATATAAATGGGGGTTACGACCACAGAAACCCGAACCACTGGACGACGGCCAGACATTACAACTAGCAGCAGCGGTTGGGGCCACGTGACCAACCGGGCTCATGCAGGCAGCGGAAGCACGCCACAGTTTCTCTTTGTTTAGTTTTATTTTAGAGCGCAGCCCTTAATACCCAGCTCCTGTTGTGTCGCGGCGACATTCGCCGTCGACCTTGGTGTAACCGGGTGAACAAGGAGGACAGCAAAGATAGAACGAAGCGGAAAGCGGAAGAGATTACGTCCAGAGTGTGAGGAGGAAGTGGTGTGCCGTGGAGGCCGTGCGAGGCGATTGGCAACGAGATAACGGCATAGTAGCCGGCGCCTTCATTCGTAAAATGATGACGCGATCACTTCCTCATACGAAGAAAGGGCTTCGTCTGCCACTGCCGCTAAACGAGCTGCCAGAACATAGGCTCAGCGCCGCTGACGCGAGAATCCAGTTGTGCCCGCGACCGAAGCCACAGCTATGCGGCGTCGCCTTTGAGAGTGCGGTTCGCGCAGCGCTCAAATTTCGCATTACGTAGTATCGTTATCGTGAGGCAATTTGTTTTTCTTCGGAGATTTTCCTTTCTTTGAATATAACGAATACGGATTCTTCCACCCATCGAATATCTGGTTGCTATAACCTCGCAAAACTACGCCCAATACACGAAAAAACATTTTACAATTCATTTTTAGAGACTACACAAGAAAGACGATATATTTTAAAAGGCGGGTTTGGCAGGCTATTTCGACATGAAATGTTACCGCATAGTAACTAATAAAACATGTCTACAACTGTAACGACCAAGTCGTAGTTTCTATATTTATTTATTCAAAATACTCCTACAGGTTTTCACGCAGGGACGGTATTACATAGGAGGTGGTCAACAAAACAGAAAAGGATATTCACTGCGATAAATAAAACAAAGAACAGCGCATGCGCGAACCCAACTATGTCAATGTAATATTAGGTCCAAATAACACATAAAATAAACGTAGAAGAAACAACAGACAAATCGCTGTAAACAAACAATACGACAAAAGTTATGCAATTAAAATGTTATAGTTTTGTTTCCAATTTCCAACATCCGCGAGTATTATTTCATAAAATCTAACACCATCACTGACGGCTGCTATGTGTGATGGCAATGCGTTCCAGCCAACGGTTGTACGTGAAATGAATGATTGTGAATAATTCAAAGTATGAGATGCCAGGAAGGATGGCAGTGGGGGAAGAAAAGAAGTCATCATGGAGCAATGGGTGATGCTAAAAGTTAGGAAAATGGGACAACCATGTTGGTTCGCGTTGTAGCGACAAGTCGGCGAGTTCTGCAGGAATTTCAAGGCGGTGACAATGGAATGACGGGAGTACTCTGACAAAACGAACCGAACGGCGCGGTTCTGAAGTTATTCGAGGTTGTTAATTATGCGAAATTGGTAAGGGTCCCAAATAGCTGATGCATATTCTATTTTTGGCCGTATTAGTGTGATGTAAGCGCACTACGTAGGTGGAAGGGACATGCTTCATGTTGTGTTTTATGGGACCTATTGAGCGGTTAGCCGATGCATGTACGAAGTTAATGTGATGATTCAAGGATACGTCCGAACTGAAGTAAACACCAAGGTGCTCGTAAATAGTACTAAGTTCAACTGTAGCATTATTTAAAGAGTACAAGATTTGAAATGCGAGATGCGCGATTAGGGAAGGGCATAAGCTTTGTTTTAGAGCCATTAAGTCATATTAATTATTTGAAGCACCAAGAGGTTGTACAGTCCAAGATAGCCTGGAGCGCCTGTTCGTCATCCTTGCGCAAAATTTTGCGACAGATCCTGGAAAAGCCTGATTGGAGATAAAACCGTGTTAGGAAATTAATGAGAATTTTAAATAACAAGGAGCTCGGCACGCCGCCTTGGGGATCGCCTGAGTACACTTTCCCAAAAGAAGACAAACGGTTGCTGACGGATTATTTTATGCGAGGGTTTGGATATTAATCTTTGTTTATTTGATTAGCAATCTTTGATAAGGGACCCGGTCAAGGGCTTTAGAAAACTCAAGAAAAATCGCGTCTGTTTGTATACCAGCATAAACGGGAGATTGTAAATCATGAATGAACCCGGCATGTTGAGTGTCGCATGAGTAGCCTTTTCGAAAGCCGTGCCAGCATTTGAAAATGATGTTATGCTTTTCCAGGTAGCTAACTACGTGCGAACGAAAAACGTGTTCGAAAAGTTTGCAAATGGTGCTTCGTAATGAAGTTGAACTATAATTAAGTGGTGAGAAACGATAGCCAAATTTAAAGACGGGTATTATTTACCAATTTGCCCGTCTTCGGGGATTAAACCAGATGACAAGCATCGAGTGAAAAAGAGCAGATAAGATGCGATGAATGCCCTGAAAAACATTTTTAGCACCTTGTTTTTTAATCCAAAGTTTTCTGAGTAAACAAAATATACTAGCCTCAGTAATAACTATTTTGGGCATGGAGACAACGGAAGAAGGATTAACAGTTGGCGATGAGGTGACGTCCTCTCGGACAAACACTGATGAAAAGGTAATATTCAGGACCTGCACCAATATGCACCGGTGGCATTTGAAAGGGTAATGTCTGTCGGTACTACTAGAAGGGTTTATTCTGCGCCAGAACTTTATTGGGTTATTGGTTTACATTCCCGGCAGATCGATAGTGGAAAAGTTACGGCGGGTTGATTTCAGCAGCGATTGGTATTGACTGTCACATAATTTGTATTATACCAGACAGCTAAATTGTTACGATTATTAGCTTGCCTGTTGCGGTGCTTCTTTTTGTTCTTAAGTCGCCGAAGCTGATTATTAAAACAAGGCACTGTGTTAGTGCATGGAATTGTGATGACGGGTACAAATGCGTTTATGTGCTCTGCAAATTTAGTGTTAAACAAAGTCAAAATCTCTTCTACTGATCGGGTTGAATAATCGTCGAGTACCATTCTCCGAAAGTAGGCAATTCCACTTTATACAACCATAGTTTGCTCTACCATTTTTGAACAAACTTCGGTTCTCTTCTACTAATCACGTCGAATAATTGTCAATAAACGCTTCTGCGAAAGTAGATAATTTCTCGTTATACGATCATAGTTTGCTCTACCGTAACACAATATTTGCTTTTTAGTGACGCTCTTTTTAACTGGTGAAAATTTCATGTTTCCCGTGGTAATGGATTGATAGAAAAGGCCATCAAGATTATTATATCCGAACAAAGATCGGGATTGCTTTATAGAATTAGGTCAAGGATGTCAGCTGAGGTTGCGCAACGTCGTGTGGGCGGTCTGATTGATTGAAACAATACAAAATCAATGCAGGTGTCGAGGAAGGCACAAGCCTCAGACTTCGTGGCACCTTCAGATATGGTTGACCAATAAGTAGTTGGAAAATTAATATCACCAAATATGATTACAGTCGCATCCGAAAATTTTGAAAGTACCTTGCGTAAGACTCTGCGAAATTTGACTGCCATGATGTTTATGTCAGGGCGACGATAAGCAACACCAATAATTATGTTAGTAGCACCATTCTTCAGGTACACCCACGTAGACTCGAGATATAAACTGTAATGACAGAAGGCTTACGTGACCCAAAGTACTTTAATTTCACTAAGTTCTCAGAATTACGTCAATGACTGCATGGCACGGAACCTTCAGGTTTTCTCGATATATTCTCCCTACTCTTTTCCTCGATACTGAAAAGCGTAAACACGTGGTGTGGAATGCTCAGGGAACTTTCGCCGCTACCTCTCAGGCGGAACAATGATAACCGATATCTCTCATTTTTGTAACATAAGTGTGTGTACCGTAACCATATCTGTGTGTTCCCGTTGGAGGACACAAGTCGACCATGGGCTAGAGGTGCATAAATTTGCTTTATCAAATGCCAGACGCACTATACTTTCTTCGGTACACTGAACACACATTTAAGAGCTTGGACAAAATGGCCATTATTTGGTGTTCAACTAAATCTACGCGGCCATTTCTATCGTTTAAGAGGGGACGCGGGTCTTAGAATGGCCAAAAATCGCGAAAAAACGTGTTTTGATAAAAATACATTTTTGAAGCCTTTCTAAGTTCAAGAACCTACTCTAAAAGTTTTCCCGCTGAATTCGATCGAAAAGTGTCCAAAAATCAACTTTGAAAAATGACGGCGACCACAAATTGTCGAAAATCAGGAAAGAAATCCTTGAACTTCGCGCGCGCGCCATGCGCGAAGGAGGTGAGTGGCGGCAGCCATCTTGGACGCGTTTTGAAGGTCGTTCCTTTGTGCGTATTTTGCGATATCTCAAAATGGCGTAGCATGGCGAGGGCCTTCACTCTCGCCGTTTTTCGAAAGGTCACTTACGAGCCTCTGATTGGCCAGACCGCGCGCGCGCGAGACGAGTCCCTTTTTCTTAGGTGGTTCGGGTGAAAAGATAAAGGAAGTGTACTGGGGATATTATTGAGCCCAACTGGGGACTCACCTGCATACAACCGCATCGACACCGTGTATTACACCGCTGGTGAATCTGCCGAGCATGCCAAACATGCGGCGGATGTGAAGAAGCGTTTGGTGTCGCAGTCGGCGACAGAGCAGTTCAAACTTTTGGACAGAGAACCAGCGAGCGAAAGCTCGGAAAGTGGCACGGAATTTGTCATCGTTAACTTGGACGTGATAAATTCGTGATAATCATTGCATTCGTATTGAATTGCTCCAGCAGGTGACGTTATTTGTACAACCCTACTGTTGATCACAAAACTGTAATATCCAGCTATGGCCCTGCAGTTTTTAGTTTTGATGGATCCCTCTCCCCCTTACGGGGTGTTTTTTTTATCTTGCAGTTGAGCTATGATGATAAGACTGGTATCATTGCATTCGTATTGAATTGCTCTAGCAGGTGATGCTATTTGTGCAACCCTAGTATTGATCACAAAATTGCAATATCCAGCTACGGCCATGCAATTTTTTTTGTTTTGAGATATCCCTCTCCTCCTTACGCGGTCTTTTTTATCTTGCAGTTGAGCTATGATGATAAGACTGGTATCATTGCATTCGTATTAAACTTCTCTAGCAGATGATGCTATTTTTATTAATCTGACGCTGTTCACCTATAAGCAAAATTGAGTAATGATGAAATAATTTTATAGAAATTGTTGGTATAAAATGTTCACTTTTTTCATACTTTGCGAAAGCTTTTGAAATGAATAAAAATAGCATAGCCTGGCAGAGTGGACCTTTGGCATTAAGTCCATATAATTCATCTTTCAGTTTGATAAAGCGAAATAGCTCTAAACCCCCGTATGAAATGTCTCAATAAATTCATTTCCAATCACTGTATCTCTTCAACAATTCTGCTATGTTAAAACCAATTACATATTTGAAATCCGCATACAAAACTGCTCAAGACTGCCAATTTTCACCAAGCTGGCACTAAAAATAAAAAAAAAAATTGTCCAAAGACCCACCTCCCCCTTAATGGGTATATTGTTTTAATTTTGTGGTTTATTGCATACCCTGGAGTAACTTTTTCGCACTGAACTATATTATTTAGTTTGGCATGCAGGGTCAATCCTAAAGAATATGTTGAAAGTAAATATCGAGGCTCGAATGTTGATTTCGTCACGTTGAGTACACATACTGTATTGAATGTAGGGTAAACCTAATAAAAGTAATACTATATCGTCTGAGTTTTGGAAAATTTTGAACCATACATATCGACACGTACCTTAGCCCTTTTTCATTCTTTTTTACGGTAGCACGCAAATCACACTGTACATAGAAAGCTTCGCCTTACAATCAACTGTTTTTCTTCGAGTTGCGACAATAACGCATTTTGTGCCTTATTTTGTCTTTCCGGCTGGCAACCCGAGCTCTCAGCAACAGCAAGTGGGCAAGAATTGCCTTTTTACGCTGGCCTTCGTTTGTTGTTGTGGTCCTTGCCGTGCGTTTTGATGTTAAAATGCCTTCTTCACTTTCAGAAAACAAGTTAACGCGGTTACCAAAAGGGTCATCCTTCAACATTGTAAGCAAAAATAAAAATTTCATGCGAGCATTCCTAGATAAAACCTTATCCTTATTTCCTTATCCTTATTTCCTTATTTATCCTATTTCGCCATGTTCAATTCGACAAGTGGTGTAAACGTTCAAAATTCCCTCCCCCTGTATCACGAAATAAGAGATTTCATCTATATTTTTGGTTGTCGCACTGATCCTGCCTGTAAATTGTACGTTATCGGTCTGTAACTTTCCGAATTCCCCCCTTACCCAATGCCCTATTCTGGGGCCTGCAAGGTTTTTTTTAAAATAAAGAATAAAAAATAACGAACTTGGTTTTGCGTAGAACCTTACGTCGTCTTTTTTTTCAGTTGTTGTGGATAATGAGCGCACTTCATGGCCCCGTAGGAGCCACGCGGAACCATCCTTATAATGTTTTAGACATGGACGAAATCTGCCCAGCCTTCCTAACGGACCAATCATCCCTGGACACAAAGACGCTGCTAAACCTTTGCGACAAGCACACCAGCTGGTACCTCGGGACTCTTTATTACGGAGGGCTACTACATAAACAGCTTCTGCTCAGTACCTACGAAAGCCATATCGCGTTGCCGCAGCGGTCCCGCCTGGAGCCACCAACCCCAGGAACGGGGCACGCTCTACGCATCGCCACCACATTGTCGGGGGTCCGTAGCAAAAGGTCCACTCAACCCAAGCCCATCTACCAGGTGGCGGCCGCTCTGCTGCAGGACGACGCTGCTGGACTTCTGCAGTTGTACAGAAATAGCTCCGTGCAACAGTCGACCGTCAGAGCCGGAGCCGTCTGCACGGCCCTGGAACTTGGCACCAGCCAGGTGTGCCGCCTGCTCTTCCCGGCCTCAGCCACCCACGCAGAGCTGGCTGGACTTCGCTAGGCCGCGGACCTTCTTCTACAACAGGAGACCTAGGCCCGAGGGGCCAGCATCCTGATTGACTCCCGGCCTACCCTCCTCCATCTGCGAGCTGCCGACAAGCTAGGCAGTTCCAGCGGTTACGTAGAGCCACGGCCTCCGCGATCGGCGGCCGGCCTCGCACCGCGCACTGCCGGCAGCCGATCGCAGAGGCCGTGGTAGAGCGGTCGCTGGCGGCCCAGCTTCATGCGGTGGAGGCCAAGAGGTGTCCACGGGAACTTCACTGGCTGCCATCACACGTAGACATCATTGGCAACTAGGTAGCAGACGCCCTGGCCAAGGGTGCTGCTCACCCGTCAGGGGTCCCAGCCTCACGGGACGTGGTGCCCCATTCGACGCTGACGTGGTGCCCCATTCGACGCTGCAAGGACCATCCTGGCCCGGGTGGTAAGGCCCTGCATCCAGATGCCCGAGGGGTCAGTGGTCGAACCCCACGGGTCCTGCCCTGACGCATCAGCAGAGACGCCCGGTCGCTCCTGCTTCACCTGCGGCTTAATTGCTGCAACGGGGGAGACCGCCTGCACCACCAGGTCCGCCGGGCATCCCCAACTGCGCCGACAGCCCAGAGCCCGAGACGCTCGAGCACTTACTGTGCTCTTGCCGCCAGAATGGCACCGCGAGGAAGGAATTCCGGGCCGCCCTCCAGCGAATCGGTGCACCAAGCCACAAGTTTAAAGTATTCCTGTTCCCAACGGGTCAAGACGACTTCCGACGAGAGGTCTTCAGCCCCTCCTCAACTTCCTGGTTGTTACAGGACTAGTGCATCGTTTGTAGCCGTCGACCCTCGGACGAGATGAACGCTACATAGGCTGTACCCCATTCACCTCCTTATTCCCCATCTTTCTATCTTCCAATCCTTTGAACCCCCCTTTCCCTTCCCTGGACTGGGTTGTTCGAGGTTGAACTCCCAGCTGAGTTTAACAATATCCCTACTTCTTTTCTCTTCCCTGCTTTCTTAATAAATCACCATACCATCTGCAGCAAGCCACTTCGGGATTTGGTATGATGACGATGATGATGATAATGATGATGATGATGATGCCCTCAAAGTCTTTGGGTCCACCCACAAGGGGAATTGCCCAGGGCTAAATCGGTTGTTAAAATACGTGAGGACCTCATAATACTAATGTATTTCGGATAGACCAAGGCCGTAAAAGTAAACTTCGTTATGAATAAAACCCGAATAACCCTTTAATTACCGTATTTACCCGATTCTAACGCGCCCCCGATTCTAACGCGCACGCCGATTTTCATGGCAAAAAAAACGAAAAAACTTGCACCTCCGATTGTAACGCGCACGGGACTTTGTGACCCAGACAAATGAATTCGAGAGAAACGGGCGATTTATTTCCCGAAGCAATCTCACTCATCCCACTCCTCGTCGCTCTCCGCTGACCACAACATCTAGGCCTCGGTGCCTTCAAGCGCGTTCGCGATGCCACACTTCTGAACGAACGTTCAACCATGGTCGATGGGATCATGGCCCACGACTCGCACGCCCATCCCGAGAGCTTCTCCAGAGGTACACGCTTCAGCCGACCGCTGGTTAAGAACGCGTGGGAGCAGCTGCTGCCATTGCTGCTATGCAGCGCGCAAGTGAAACGATTGACGATTTGTGTAACGCCGATAGATAAACCTAGGCGCCTAGGCTTACTGCTATAGAATACTTGCTGCGTCCGAAAAATCCTTGCTAAAAGCTTTGGCGCCATCTTGAGATGGCGATGGCGATGGGTGGGACGAAATTTCCGCTGTTTCAGCAGTTTCGGTTTTGTATCCGATTCTAACCCGCATGCAATTTTTCGGCCAATTTTTTCGGGAAAAAAGTGCGCGTTAGAATCAGGTAAATACGGTAGGACCCTTCATCAATTCAAACGGGCTGAAGCAGAAAGAGAGTCTTGAACGCACTTGTCCCTTTTTGCATACCTTAAATTTGTTGTGCCAATAGATGATATAAGTTTAATTGATAAAGTCAACCCCAAATGCTCAACTGGGTCCTTGAAAAGCAGTTGTCCAGCTGCTGAGAAACGTCGAAAGACGGGAACAGACATGGCCGCTAAAATCTGAAGCCGTCTTCTTCTCCAGGCGGGTGTTTCATATCCCTCTGATGACCGAAGAGCATTGAAAATGTCCGCGCCAGATCCCACTTCGAGTTTTAAGCAAAGCTTTCTACCTCTACCAGCCAACGGTGCTTTCGTGGCGTGCGGGACATGAACATCTTACCGTGGCTGAGGAGGCTGAGGGCGCTTTTCACTTGCGGAAAATAGTGTAAATGGCGCAGCGATAGGGCGATATCACCCAGCGTTCCCCGTACTCTCCCCGTCGGTGCATCGGTGGGACCCTTTTATCGGCTTTGTCGTTTGTTTTAGCGACGGTTTTGGGACTGTTTTGGAGCAGCTTCTCGCCCATTGCGCGCTTACTTCGCACGGCTTGATTAACTTGTTCGACAGCACCTACTGGGTAACCCGGACCCCACGGAATTAAGTGGTCGTACTGGAAGGATACAGATACGTGAAGGATTGGTTTGCAGAACGGTAAAACAAAATGTAGAGACCACTTACAGACATCTGGCCGCTAGACAACGCCTGCTTTTGCGCACTGCTTTTCACGAATGGGACTGCGTTTTTTAAATTGCTGAATACCAATTCGGTAGTTTTTAACAGGTATTACAACTGGTTCTGATAAATAGCGATCACGAAAATTCCCTCCTCTTTCTTGCAATTTTCAAACTTACGAAACTATTTAGTTTAAATCTGTATAAATGGGAATCACTAAGCTCACATGCGAGATTGTTTCGATGTCGGCGCTTGTGTCGCGCGGCGGTGTAGCCCCGAGCTAGCACATCACGATGGCTAGGTTCCGCTGTCTCACCTTTTGAATGACGCGCCTCGGCGTTTTCTTTCTTCTGACAAATGGCCGGGCTACAGCGGCGGCGCCCGCCGCTGGAGCCCGGCCGTGGCCGATGCTGCTCCGTTCGGGACGGCGCCCCCGCGAATCCCACGTAACGGTTGGCAGAATCTCTGGTTTCGTTTAAGTCTTTGCTTTCCAACCACCTTCAGAGCATGACTTGGAGCCAATTTTTTACGCACTAAATTGTTGTGCATCACGCATAAATGCGCGTCTTACTATTTTACACTTGCTTGTTGCCGGGGACGTTAAGCAAAACAAAGGGCCTCTTACGCCTGACAAGAACAAGCAAATGTCCGGCGCGAAATAATGACTATTTCTTCGATGCAGCAGAGACACTGCGAATTTTTTTATGTAATCCATTCTAGCCGTCACACGTTTGAACAGAAAATAACTGAGCTAACGGCGGCTATCACGCTTGTAGAAGATAACGTGACGTCTATACTCGCGTTAAAAACGATTTGAAGAGTCCTGTCACTAGGGACGAAAAGAGTGCGCATGCATGTGCGACATCGCTGACACGCCAAGATGACCTTGGTCATAGGGTGTGTGTGTAGAAACTGTATTTTTAGGGTATTGCGGACCAGCAGAGATAGACCTTTGCGAATCAGAAGAGAAGGCTTTATGTTTTTGTTATTAGAAACTGAGAGAACCCACGGCGGTGGCTCAGTGGCTGAGGCGTTGTCCTGCCGAGCACGAGGACGCGAGTTTGATTCCCGGGCGCGGCGGCCGCTTTGATGATGGAATCGTAAAGCAAAAACGCCCGTGTGTGCGAGATTCCGGCGTACGTTAAAGGTACTCAGGTGGTCAAAATAATTCCGGAGCTTTCCACTACAGCGCGCCTCATCGCCTGCGTTGCGACGGCGCGTTAAACCCTACAATCAATCAATCAATCAATCAATCAATCAATCAATCAATCAATCAATCAATCAATCAATCAATCAATCAATCAATCAATCAATCAATAATCAATCAATCAATCAATCAATCAATCAAATCAATCCATAAATCGATTGATCGATCGATTAATCAATCAATCAATCAATCAATCAATCAATCAAGAAACTCAGAGTTCAAATTGACCCTACGTGTGTCAAAGGGCTCATCGCCTTTGAAAGTACACTTCACCAAAATAACGTCCAATCATGACGAAGCTAGGTTATTTCAAAGATAAAAATAACACATACTCGCTGCTGGTGTAAAGCTGAAAGCTATTTCATTTTTCCGGAGGGCTACTTCCGCAAAAACAAATTTGAAAGAAAGCAATGGTATGATTTCGCCCGGAAACGTAGCGGGTAGTTCAAACTACGTTTTCACAAGCTTTTAATGAGCAACCAGTCACTTATTTGATTAAAAAATTAATGCAGTCACTGCTTTAACCGAATAGCGCCCAACCACGCGTAAACCGCTAGGAAAATATAAAACAGTCTAAGCGGTTTGATATTTATTACGGTTAGTGGCCGTAGACTAAAAGATAAAAGAAATGAATTGGAATCTGCTGCATATCACGAAGCGACATGTAGTCATGCGAACATAATTTTGGTTAGATAGCGCCATAAGCACAGGAATATTTTCCTTCAGGATGCAGTGTCTATCGCAAAGACCGAAATTCACAAGGCTGTGGCGTTTTTATTCTGCTTCATAACAGCCTGAGAAGCTATCCAATCAAAGGCGGACCGAGAAACATGCGAAACAATCCGGCGCGAAGTCGCACGTTGAACCAGGTTGTCTATAAAACGGGCCATTGGCCCGTTTCATAGCGTAAATCGAACACTGTGCAATGTTTATTTGAATTGAATAACGTTTTATTGGCCTCAGACGCAACATATCGTCTTCTAGTTGGACATTTTTCCTGGTCTAACATGCAGTGGACTAATTCTCAGCCGATACTTTCCACCTTGCCGTTTTTATGCAGTGCTTTCCGTGCAGTTATTAATGCCCATTTATTTTACAAGTTGTAGGAACCCCCCAAAACTCTTCGAGCTACTAGCGCAAATGTACTTGATTTAGTTTCTTTCAATGATCGTGACTTTGTGCCTTCAGCTATCACAGTTCCTGGTTTGAGTGACCATGAGGTAATCGTCGCAAAAATTTCTTGTGCTGGTATGTGTCGCCACATTTTTAATGGCGTAAGGGTTTTTTTTTACGACAGAGCCAACTGCGATTCGTTCTCTCAAGGATTGAATACCTTTTTGCCGGACTGGCAGTCGCTTTGCGAATCCCTAGATCTAGACTCGGCATGGAATCTTTTAAGATAAATGTTATCTCTGACGCTAGCGTTTATTCCATCCCGTGTGATTTCAGCCATGCGTTCGAATGATACGCATTGGATGAATGCAGAACCGCGAACCTTAACGAATAAAAAGAATCGTCTGTTTCACCACGATTGCAAGCTGCCATGCCTAGAACTTTATTCCAAATTAAAAGATCAAACCAAGCTTGTTGCTTAACAAAGTACGAAGGCTCAAAGACCGCTCTCAAAACTTACGTTATAGCTCCGCAGCAACCCGAAAGAAGTCTGGAAATATGTTACAAGCACACAAAACTCCAAAAACGCCATTCCTGATGTAATTGATGGTGCCAATGAGGCGACTGATTTGGAAAGCAAGGCAGAGCGATTTAACTCGTATTTTCAATCAGTATTCTCACAACCGAACGACCTTATTATTCATGGTTTAGTTTCCAAGGTTCACTCAAATGAATGATATTGTACGTCTGAAGAGGGAGGGGCCTCCCTGCTGTACAAGGTTAAAATAAATTCATCTCCTAATCCAGATCGAATTCCCAGTCCTTTACTAAAAAATTGCTCTATTTTAGTCGGTCCCCACATGGTAACGCTGTTGAGAATGTCCTTCCATCAATGTAGATTACCTTTTGATTTACGTTTTGGCCTCACGTTGGCGTCGAATACCGATGGCTGGGGCCTCAACCTCAGCTGCTGTGCGGAAGCTGACTAACTCGTCGCAGGTGAGGACGAGCAGGCAACCTTGTGCCTTATAGTGAACAGCTTTCGCAGTCGTTTCAGCGAAAACACCGAGAGAGGATCCGCTCTTTTCAGTACAGGGTGTTTCCGTTATGCTTCGTTACTGCTTGCAAGGAGTTGTAAGTACTTGGGAGATTTGTTCCCAATGAAGGGCATTCTGGTGAGAATTCGGCCTTCTCCGTATTATATATTCTTGTTTCGTCCTTCGATTTTATGTTATATCCCTGCTGGTAAGATGTTGATTGTTTCGCTCCTATTAAAGGCGCCATGAAGAAGAAATACAAGCTTGGTGCACTAAAAGCACTGCTTCGTCCATATGACAATTATACAAATTCAATAGCAACCTTCAAGCAAGCACTAGCGGTAATTATGGAAATAGTTGAATAGTTTTGAGAGTAAGCATCCCTCTCTGCTCTACTTTCCTACCTAGGAAAACTATTATGACGTTTGTCCATTTCGTTTATAATACCATTGGCGTCGCCCCGTGATACGTGTGTCGTGCAGGTTTTGGCTTTCATTTTACATTATAGCCCTTTATATGTCTGTGGTGAGGCCTCTAGTTAGGTTTGATGGTATAACTTGAATGCTAACGTGCAGCTGACACACTGATAACTACGTTTTCGTTTGTTGCCATTAATACTTCACTTTTATTTATATTACGTCGTCATAGAGGGGAATCTGGGTTCTTCCGTATTTCGTGCATTTCTGTGGTTAGAAAACGTTTGTCAAGGCTGAAATGTGGATGAGGGAGTAAGCAAAGCCTAGTTCTCTCAACCTCAACAAACTTCGAATTTTGTCTTCATAGCTCTGTAAGGCATGTGCACAAATTTTCTCATTATGTTATGTTAGGTGTGTTTCGTTGTCGTAATCTTAAGCGAGTCATATGTGTGCGTAGTTGTTGACATTTATTGTAAACACATCGCCTACATTTCCAGAGAGTGCAATTGATGAATGCCATCATAGAAAAAAGTCGTGGTACCATGGATGGAAGTAGGACCCGACCCGCAATCCGAAGGTCGCGGGTGTGACTACAAGTCCACCAGATTTTTATAATCTTGTTCTCCTTGCACTACCGGCCTGTTCTTGGACATTTTGCCGCTCCCTACGACACCGGACACTTACTTTTGTCAAAACTGGGGCATTAAATACTTCCGCCCTGAAATAACGGATGCTCAGGGCTACTCCCATGATGGACGGCACAGCTGTTAATAGTGGACTTCAGCTAAGACGAAGGGACCGTGAAAATGTGTTCATGTTATCATAAATTCGTCTTATTGGTGGTTTTTTGCATTGTGAACGTTACAAAAGAGCAAAAGAGTCGTTTGTCTTAACCATAAAGTTCGCCTTAGCCGACTTCGTCTCCACCAGAGTTTACTGTACTAATGATAATGGCAGGGCAAACTAAGAACATCCTAGATTTCAGAATACAAACTCTGCTCGAAATAGGAACTATCCTCCTTTTTTATGCACTGTGGCTCAACAGTGCCGTTTTCTTGAAGTCAGGAATTTAACGGCTAACCACGCTTCGTTGTCTGGAGGTCTCAATAAAAAATAGTTAAAGCCATTCAACTCAATGTGATAGCTGTCGGAAGTTAAGAGCAGTGATTCGCTCTAATGGGCAGTAGCGTTGTTATCCGCTCACTGCTACCACCTAACGCATTTCAAATTTCCTACTTTCGCAGTGCTCCCGCGCCCGCTGCCTGAAACTGCGCAAGCGGTAGTTCTTTTATTTTTGTGCTTGCTTTCCTAACTAAATGAACGCCTGCGCTGCCGGTTAGTAACGTATATTTTGCTTCAAATGTTTTCTTTGCGTTAAACATCCGGGAGATGTACGACAAGCACCAGCGGTTTGCGAGTTTAGAACGCTTATGACTAGATAAACAGCTTGGCTTTCGAAGCCTCTGGGTTATGCCGCGACGACCGCAGCTACGACGGAACGCCGA
The DNA here is from genome assembly GCA_013339765.2 of Haemaphysalis longicornis. NCBI lineage: Eukaryota > Metazoa > Arthropoda > Arachnida > Ixodida > Ixodidae > Haemaphysalis > Haemaphysalis longicornis. Next base: position 117,267,947 of record CM023450.1, read on the forward strand.
CTGGCTCTACTTTGGGTCGAGCGAGCTAGCTACGACAAGGTGAACCACTAGAGTGCTATGCACTTAATGCCCGTACTGTGGCAGTAACAACACAGCCCAACCTTTTCCACCTCATCCTGGGCAGATTCAGCTTACTCCACTGACCACGACCAGTTGCTCACAACGCCAGTCCGCCTGACCACTTGTGCAGAACACGTCCAGCTACAACCACTAGATCAGGTTTAAGAGTACCGGCGCTCTTTCCTGCCATTGTCGTATGCCGCTGACGGCGGCCATTGGTCGAACCGCGTCACGTGACATTTGTTTACCCTGGAAGGTCTATGGGCGCTGACATTTTGGCGCCTCTGTGTTTCCGCGCGCACGATTTTTGTTAAGTAGCGATTTTGCGTTGCGCAGTGTGGCTGTATGACATGTTGAGAGTGAGCACGGCATCGGTAAAGAGTAGCGATGCCTTGCTGCTCCGTACTGGGCTGTTTTAACCGGCGGGAAGGTGGAAAATGCCTGCATCTCTTTTCGCTGGGAAAAAACGACACTGGCCTAGCGTAACCGATAGCCCCTTAAAAAGCGTAGCTTAATTAGTAACTCTAGCGTAATCTAGAGGCATTAAATAATCTACGCTAGCGTAACCGAGCCTGACCCTATCCCACTGGCGCGGTGTCTCTAAATCTTCGAAAAGTAAATACAGCTGTCATGGTTGGCAAACGTCGGCCGGGGCAATTCCAACCGTTAGAGTCAGCTTTATTAGGCCGCATAAGGGTGGCCACCGTGGCGTCAGTCACCCAAATTGCTTCCGCCGTGCGTCAGTATCGTTACTGCTAAGCGTTGCTTATTTACCAGGATGCCAGAAACAAGGCGAAATTTTCCAGAAAATTCAGTGTAAAAACAGGTATCTACAAAGTAGTATCATGACGGATCGCTATCCCCTCTATTTATGACCCTTCAAGCGCATCCTTTGCATATCGCGTACGGCTCCTTTTCGACACCCGGGTGATCATCGTATCAGAGTGCCCAAGGCACTACTACAACAAACGCGGGTATGGTACACCCATGGGCGTAACCAGACATAAAGTGTTTAAGTGAACTCTCACAGTGCAGTGGAGAGCTCTATATGAACCATCCTCACCCCCCCCCCCCCCGTTTTTCCCATATCCCAAAACAGGGTATCTTGGAACCCTTCTCCTAATAAGGTCATCTATCCCTAGCCACGGGAAGGTATTAGAGATGAAGATATTCCTGAAGCAGAAATAAATTCCAGGAATCCTCATACCACGAATTGAGTTCTGGGGCGACGGCGTGGTAGTACGTGGCGACGTTTGAGAAATCACAATGCATAAGTGAAGCACAAAGCCATGAGTTGAGAAGCCATCTACCAACGATGGTAACGACCCAAATCTTGAGTAAATGTTTCAAGCCGGTGCCACTATTGCCACTACTGAATCTGTGTTCTGTTTCATGTTTACCAAGCGAATCTTTACGGGGAAGTCAGGTGCTACACCAAAGGAAAAATTCAAAAAAAAAAAAAGTCTGAAAATACAATCAGCAGATATTGTAATTGCATTTGTAAGCCACAGCTTTGGATTTTTAGCGTGCTGTGTCCGATTTAAAAAGTTTAAGTATTTCCTTTCTAATGGCATTCGATTTATCCTCTTAAGAGCGCTCACTTTTTCTCCTGAAAGATACAGCTGATTACGCACTGCGGAAGAACTGTCAGAAAGTTACAGCAAAACTACAGAGCCTAAATAAGACTACGAATAAGGCAGTAAAGGAGAGTAACCCAGACATATCGTACTTGGAGCTAACACTTTCTGGTGCCACTGGCATTTCTAAGTTCTGTCTTATGGGTGTGAGCATGTCGGCTGATTCTGACAAGCTTTTATTGTTTATACCCTTGCGAAAGCCCGTATAGCACCGTGAACAAATATCGCCTGGGGCCTTAAGCAGGGCGCCGAAACGTCATTTTTCTCTCTTTTCAATGGTTGCTCTTTTGTTCCGTAGACTAATGTTCTCTTCCGATTCAGCACCGGAACAGAAATAAAATCCCGGGCCATCTCCACTAACGCGAAACCTGGGGAGGGACGAAGCATGCAGTGTATAATTGTATTCTTGGCGCCTTAGGGTTTTCGCCCACGGGGATGAAACCGCTGGGGGTTGAGGTATACAGATTTGCTTGAAGCACGAACCGTTCTAGCGCGAGGCGGTAGAAAAAGCAGTGCCCCGGTGTTTTAGTACCGTGACTACGGCGACGACGAACGATGACGACGACGTCAGGAGGCGCCGACAGCCCCAGCCCCTGAGAGGCTTTCGCTAAAATAATGCATCGTAACGATTCATAACGGTTTCTGCAAACGAGCTAAGAAATGAGAACTATTTAAATCTCAAAGCAATGTTTATTACTTTTAAGTTGGGTTGTTAAGTGTCAGCCACATCTGCGCAAAAATATTACAATGCTTATCGAAAGACGTGTCAAGGCTCCGAACATGATGTGAGAAGGACCAGGTCACCAAGTGTTCTGGACGAGATTTCAGACCTCTCATCGAGTGAAATAAACCGCAGCGCCGACTTCGCATGCTTCTCGCTTTCGTCTGTGACTGGAACGGAGAGGACTACTTGCGCTAAAGCGTGCAGTTGCGGTTCGGATTCTTTGCGCTTTTCCCAATATGCCAACACATTCTTGCTTTTTGGAACGCGAGGCTCCTCATCCAGCTTTTCAAGCCAGTGTTCAATAGCCTTTGTGTCCAGCTTGCCTGAAACATTATGGTTTTTGCCAATCTTTTCTTCTTCCTCCCGGAGATATGCTTCGACGGCATCTGGTTCGTCGGGATCTGCGGCCCCCACGCTTACTTGAATGGTGCTGCTATCCTTCTGCATCTGTTTGATGCCTGCAATTCGTTTCCATGTCTCTGTCAGGTGCGTAACTGCGCTGTGTTTTTCATCTTGGGTGAGAACAATGCGATAGCGAGGGTCCATATACAGTGCGGCACAAAACGTATTCCTACAACGGAAGCATCGCTCCTTGGTTTTCATGCACTCGACGAGTTTCTTTGCTAGTGGCGATCCGATTCTCGAGGTTTCTATGGAGCACTTCAACCATGCGCCGTAAAAGTCTCCAAGTGTCAGCTGTCCAGTTAGAAGCATATTCATGACCACTTGTGCCGGCTGGAGGGATGCCGTGATCTCTTTTACATCTTCCCATTTGGTTTCTGCACTGAACTTCCGTTCTTCTTCGGGCACAAAATCCGCAGCAAAGTCCTTAAGCTCCAACAACCGGGTGAGCATTTCAAACGTCCCCAGGAATGTTTTCGAGGAGTCGTTGAGAGGCGGCTCTAGTTTTCGCTTTTTTATCTCTTCCATTGCACTTCTATCGGAGAGTTTCTTCACAAGTTTGCGACACTTTTCAATTGTGGTGCCTGTAGGCGACGTTTTCAGAGCATCACTTACAGCTAGTTTGAGTACTTCCATGACACACCCGCCAACTTCCACAAACTCATCGCCGTCATCCACAACTTTAGAACCGTTGGCTTTGCAGGTAGAATCTCCCCTGTCGAGATCTTCATCTTCAGCTTTTCTACGACCACAAACTGTCCTAAGCGCTTTTTCACCGACTTTAGTTGTGATACTATACAGGTGGCTTTCACTGGCGTGGTAACGAGGCAGCACGCTTTTAACTTGTGACGTCAATAACTCATCGTCGGCGCCGCAAACTTGCTTCACCGCCAGTGGTCGGAGAATTAGACTTCCGTTTTCGGCATACTGAGCACTAGTCACGAGCACCTGCCGGTCATTTTTCTTCAGGTAGTCAATTTTTAGAGAAAACATTCGTTCGCTCAGCGACTGAGAAATTTCCTCTCGCTTCGACTTGGCCTTTTCCTGAACCCTCTTCTCAACAGTCTCCGCTGTTATATCTTCTTCTTTGGCGCCAAGTGCTCGCAGGACCGGGTCAATAATCTTGCGGAATCCGGAGTCATCGAAGAGTTTGAATGGTCGTCTGTTCTTCGTGACAAGCTCGACGCAGCTTTTCATAATGCTTTCCTCTGTTATTTCAAGCAAAACAGGCTTCGACGAAGTCGCCTGAGACGTTCTCCCTCTGCCTACTTGCCTGGGCTTTTTTATAGAAGAGTCTTCGTCGTTGCCGGATGAAGCACGCTTTGTGGTCACTGCTTTCTCGTCACTTAACTTGGCGTGCTCCTGTGGATGGCGCTCCCTCAAGTGACGTTCCAGGTTTCCACCATGGTATCCAGTAACTTCGTGCCCGCACTCCGCGATCTGGCACGTAGACGTATTTGATTCGCTGTCGTAACTAAAATATTTCCGAACCGGATTTGTTCTTGGGCGTCCCCTTCTCATTGGGATGAGTTGTACACTTGTTGGATGCGAACACTCGAATCCTCCGACAAACTAGCGCTCTGCTCGCAGCGCGGTCAGGACGAGTGATAAGATGTCATATGCGCCACTCGAGCTCGATAAAAAGGAGCGGCCGTGTTTACGCGGCGTCGACATTCCGTCGCCCTCTTAGTTTCCTCCCTTCCACTTTATCTGGTTGGGCACACAAGCGACGCCGGGCCGGCACTTGGGAGGTTGCCCCTTCGGTGTTGCATCACGCGGAGTACTACGCACGTGGCATCGGAGAGACAGCGAGAGTATGGAAGCAGGCCCTAAGCCTTCCAATGGAGAGAAGGGATCAGCGAGACGAAAGGGTATTTCTGGGAATGAAAATAACGCCCATGAAATACAGCTACTTCCTTGTTTGGGCAGTCGACGACAACGCCAACGCTTGGAACAACGCCAGCCGTGACGCATTAGACCGGTGTTCATTCTGCTTTGGATCGCTTTTTTCGGTTTTTGTATCATGCACAATATGACTGCGGTCTTCCGACCTGCTTATCTTTCCACTCGAAGCGAAATCTGAAACGATTCATCATTGGTGTAACCCCTGAACGAAATAATAACGTTTCATTTACGTTCTCGGTGTGGCAAAAAAAATAGTTCTTTTTTTGGTTTTTCCGCGCTGGTTTTCATTTTATTCCGACACTCTGCTCTCAAGTTTTCTGGAAACGGCTAGACACTGACGTCAGCGATGTCCTATCTACCAAGGTCCGCAATGACGTAAAGACCGATTAGGCACGAAGCAAGAGATATCGTTGAAACAATAAAAACGATAACTCTTCCAATGGGCCTGCTGCGAAGACGTTATAAGATACACTTCGAAGTTAGAACATGATGTTACGCCCACGTCAAGAATTAGATGACATCACAAGTATTCGTCCGTGTCATCCTTTATTCTGCCGTATCCGAACGAAAATATTTTAAGGGAATCAAAACGCAGAAAATGCTCTAGTGGTCCATAACTTTGTTCGTACGCTATTGCTCTTCACAAGAATAAAAGTATGCCTTGTTTGCAAGGTAAAAGAATGTTTCAAAAATTCTGTAAAAGGACATCCTGTGTGGTAAGGACAGATGAGTTGGAGCGTCCGAATACCGAATCCCGGATTCGGAGTTCGTACTTTCTGGTTCTTTCCCTTGCGTTCTCGACAAACTGCGCTATTTCCTCCACATGAAGCCAGGAACTTTGAGAGGGGCTTAGTGGAACTTCCACTATCACAGAAACGGCAAAACGAATTTTAATGTGGTTAATTAAGCATCATTTCTCATGAAGTAAAATTTAACGTATCTTGATATCTTAATTAATATGAAAATATGCAGAAAACTTAAGTAATGATCAATAACCTCGGGACACCACAGCGGTTTGAGATAGGTGGCGAGGCAGTGGAAGTGGTAAGCGAATATATCTACTTAGGCCAAGTTGTGACCCCAGATCCCAACCATGAGGCAGAGATAATTAGAAGGATCAGAATGGGGTGGGGTGCATATGGCAGACACTCTCAGATAATGAATAGCAGCCTGCCATTGTCGCTGAAGAAGAAAGTGTATGACAGCTGCATCTTACCGGTACTCATCTACGGGGCAGAAAATTGGAGGCTCACTAAGAGGGTTCAACTTAAATTGAGAACGACTCAGCGGGCAATGGAGCGGAAAATGATAGGTGTAACATTAAGGGACGAGAAGAGAGCGGAGTGGGTCAGGGAGCAAACTGGTGTTAAAGACATATTTGTAGAAATTATGAAGCAAGGGACGTGGGCAGGGCATGTAATGCGAAGGCAAGATAACCGCTGGTCATTAAGGGTAACAGAGTGGATCCCTAGAGAAGGCAAGCGTTCCAGGGGGCGGCAGAAAGTTAGATGGGCAGATGAGATCAAGAAGTTTGCGAGGATAAGTTGGTCACAGTTGGCACAGGACCGAGGTAATTGGAGAATAATGGGAGATGCCTTTGCCCTGCAGTGGGCGTAGATAGGCTGGGGATGATGATGATGATAATGATGATGATGATGATATCTTGGAAAACGAGTGGAGGAAAGGGAGGGCGCAACCGGTCGCGTACCATTATGATTATTTGTCGACATGGGCAATTGGGAAACCACCACGGTACGATTGACTCATTTTTAACCAAATTCATGTCACAGGGCCCAGCATTCTTGTGGCTACCTTTCACTACGCTTTATAAATATAAGGTAATGTTCACGCTGGGTCTACGTCGGGACAAGCTCGTACTGAACATTACTGAAGTATTACAGGTACATATATCCACTCAAAAATCGCCGCATATCTGCTTGCTTTACTTCAAATTTAATGAAAAGACGTTATCGTTATCTACAGCTCCTGCATCGTAGCGCCATCTCCTCCACACCCCTCCCCTAAACTTGACGCTGTTTTCCTCTCCGCTACCTCCCTCCCTAATGCATGGAAGTGACGTTTCCTCAATTCGACTTGTATTTCGATCCTTCGCACTGCTTGGAGCAGCTCGAGGCGAAAAAACGAAAACAGTTCGCGACCTGTCCGTTAGAGTTAGCCGTTCGGGAACTGATTCTGGAATGGGTTAGATTCGGGAATAAAATCTAACAGGGGTATTCGTGGGGAGGTTTGGAGTGATAAGCTGAGGATGAAAGGAGACGCTGGAAACAAGCAGCGGGGACAACAGTCGTTTGGGGCCTCACGCATCATCCTGCATTTCACCGCCAACACGATAAATGTCAGCTGCCCTACTTTCACCATCAACAACAAATCTCAGCATCGCCGATTAAAAGCCTAAACACACACAGCAGAACAATGACTGCGCCAGCCTGGAGCAGCTATTTACGGTCCGCCATTATTCCAGTAGCAGCGAAGGGCGACTACTCCAATTTTAGTAATGTTTCGATGCGGACGCTTAAAGACGTGCTCCCTCAGAATGTGGCGACTTAGCTACCGATGAAACCAGAGAATTTGATGAAGAAAGTGATTGCCAGAGGGGCGTAGCTATGTGAAAAACTGGGTACGCGACTTGCCCTTGGCGCATACGGTTCTCATTGAGTACCGTGGAGCCGACTAATCGAGCCCTTTGTGCAAAAACCGTCGTTGTTGTTTTAGTTGTTTTTGTCCGGTGAAGAAAACAGCCGTCAATCTCAAGAGTAAAGAGAAAACACTGCTGTTATCTTATGAGACTTGAACCCACGCCTCCACAGTTGTAGCCCAATAAGCTATCACTGCGCCATCTCAACAATTTGGTAGCGGGTGAGAAAGGATGTTGTCGTGGTCGTTGGGCCTGTCTTCTCAGAACACACCCAGTTGGGGGAGTGGCCAGGAATAGGAAACTTTGAGGGATTAATATACCCTCTGCACAAAAGTTACAGAGAGGTTAATTGGAAACTCAAGAGTTGTAGAAAAATGCGTGCCGCGTGACTACGGAATGGGATGGCACGTGAGCAGAACAGATGCAAGTCAGCCAGGCGGAACACTAATTCTAACTAAGGGGTGGAGAGAGGTGAGAGAGAAAGATATTAAATTTTTTTTCGAGAGTTTTCTTTACGGCATAACCGTTATATATACAACATCACATTTGTGTCACGCAGAAACGTAAGCAGAGACTTGTACTGAGGGCCCCAGATCCACCGCTGTAGATCAGGGGGTCTCCCAGGATGGAGCCTTGTGCCTCGGAGGTGTTGCAGGCGAGAGGTTTGAAGGGCAGGGCAGGTCCATAGAAGGTGCCTCGTGTCGGCTTCGGGCGCAGGGACCGTACAAAAGGGACAGGTGTCCGGAAACGGTGAATGATAGCGGGCAGGCCAAGCGTGGGTCACTGCTGGGGATAAGGCCACCCCAACTCGAAGCCTCCGCAGCAGCACCTCCTCCTAGCGAGCGAGCCCACTGGGGAGGTCAGTTCCACGCGGTGGAAGTAAACCAGGCGTGGCGGGGCGGAGGCTCTCCTTTTCCACCAGCAGTTCTTCTAGGGTGTATACTGGAAGAAGTGGTAGCGGCCGTGAAAGGTCTATACGGCGACAGGCGTGATCCGACGCTATGTGGGCAGGAAGCATGTCTCGGCGAACCCACCAAACACGCACAGGGCATGGGTATGTGTCCAGGATCGCGTGAATACGTGCCGACATGCTGGTGCTACGCGCAACGCGACGTAGATCACGTATCGCTGTCGTTGAGTCCGTGTAAATTTCCAGTTTCATGTCGGGAGTTACTGTCGATGCAAGTGCTTGGAGATCATCCCGAATAGCAGTAAGTTCTGCCAACAGGCTTTCCAGAGGTCGGAGGGTTTCGTAGGCGCAGCTCTGGTTTAAGATTGCGTGAGAGGGACAAGCCAAGGCTGTGGTTACGAGGGAGTCGTGTGCCCCGGCGTTCGCAAAAGCCTGCATGACTCGTGGCCGCGTCGCAGGCGCCCAGTGACCGACATGAAGTAGGGCTGCATCCGGAGGTTGATGAAGGCCAGAGGTTCGGACATGTAGCCTTCCCAGAGGCTTGTTGTCCGTCACCTGATGGTAGAGCCAGGACGGCCTTGCGGTGGAAAAGGCTGGTATCGTATTCGGCGGCTGGCCCATATACGCGGCGAGAGCTGCCGCCTCTGGAACCAGCCCACGTTTCAGCAGGCGTGCGGAAGGACGCTGATGAATGAGTTCATCAAGCATGTTTAGCTGGGCTTCGGCTTGTAGCGGTGGAATCGGTGTTATGCGAGGGAGGTCAGTAATGGTGCGCATTGCGGCCCTGTTTATGGGCTCAAGCCGAGCCCAGTCCGCTTGCTTCATGTGCTGGAACTGTGCCTGATACACAAGCCGTGGCTGTAGTACGGCGCGCACTAGGAGACAGGCCACCGTCCAGCAGGCCCCGCCAGACTTCTGCGAGATGCGGTGAACGAGGTGGAGCATCTGTCCGGCTTTCTGTCGAGGAGATCGTAGCCACTGAGCTGCTGACCCTGATGACGATATTTCTAGTCCTAGGACCCGAAGACGGTCAACCGTGGGGATGTCGCTCCCATTCAGTCGCAGTGAAATGGGAGACACAGCAAGGAGGTGGCGGCCCCAAGCGTTGGCCACGGGAAGTAAAGCAGTCTTGTCTTGTGAGAGAGTGAGGCCCGCATACTCGCACCACCTCTGGCAGTCTGTTAGTGCTTGCTGGAGCCACTCGGCTAGTTGTGACAGTTCTGGATGCACTGACCACACCGTAATGTCATCCGCGTACATGAGGAAATATAGATCTCGGATTGAAGCAAGGTGCCAAGCTAGCGGCAACATTACGATGTTGAAAAGAAGCGGAGACAGAACAGACCCTTGTGGTATGCCTCGGACTGGTGTAAAGTGACCGAAACTTGCGCCGTTGATGCGGATGGAAAAAGAACGGTGTTGAAGGAAGTATCGGACGAAATCGCAGACTTTGTCTGGAAGGTAGAGGCCATTAAGAACTTGTAGGATGGCAGCGTGACTAACGTTGTCATACGCCTTGCATATGTCCATGGCGAGCACAGATCTCACACGGCGGCATCGGCCTCCAACTAAAACCATAGATGAGAGGTATTCCAACCCATCTTCAGTACCGAGATAGGGCCTGAATCCAATTTGCACCGGGTGATACCATTGGAAGGTATCAAGCCACCACTGAAGCCGTGTTGCAAGCATTCGGTCTAACAACTTGCACAGCGTAGATTTGAGGGCGATGGGGCGCAAGTTCTGAAGTACATGTGGTGGTTTCCCGGGCTTTGGAATGCGAACAATATCCGACCGAAGCCAAGAGTCAGGTAGTTGACCGGAGAGCCACACCTCATTAACCGAGTCTAAAAGCGGCACGATGGCTGGGTCGTCGGTGGTCTAGTACACCTCGTAAGTTATGCCGTCGGGTACCGGAGCAGTCCGCTTTTTAGCGTGATCGATCGCTGCCAGGAATTCAGCCACTGTGAACGGTGCCTGAATTCCCAAAACGGCTTCATGAGTAGGCCGTAATCCAACATCGTTCGGAAGGGGGAACGGGGACGGCATGGCCACTGGAACAACATCAAATGCACGAAACAAGGCCCGAGCAACGTCGGGGGCGAATTGTGCCGGATCCTTGTTTTACGCAATACAAGCGCTGGCAGCTGCATCCGGAGGGCGGCTGCCCGATTCCATGGCGCGAAACGTGCGCCAGACAGACGCGGTTGAGGAAGATGGGCCTAGAGAGGCGCACCAGTCAAGCCAGCGCTGCCTCGACAGTCTTTTTTCGTGCCGTCTGGCAGCAGCGGTAAGGCGCTGATACTGAAGCCTGGCCGGTATGGACGAAGGATCCCGTGCGGAAATTGCTTCAGCTTGCTGCGCTGAGCCCAAAGCTTCAGGAGCCGAAGATCGGGCTTTGGGCGGGACTCCTCCACCCACGTATGTTGAGAGGCGTCCATGAGGACACGCCGAAAAAGAGCGGTGGGGTCCGGGATGGGCGCCGAGAAGGATGCATTCAGTGTGGAACGGAAGGTGTCCCAGTTCACCACTGTGCAACGGCGACGAAGGCGACCCGTCGACTCTGGAATGAGGCCCAGGCGAATGGGGTGATGGTCGCTGCTCCAGCAGTCAGCTTCACGTTGCCAGGATACGGGTTGTGCACCCAGCCACCCCGACAGGTCAGGTGAGTACGGTGGCATCCGTGCGTTCGTACACCGGCGTGTCGGGCACGAGGTGTCGTTCAGAAGCGTGAAGCGGGCATCACTGAAGTGCTCCAGTACCACACGACCACGCTCACTCGAGCACGGATATCCCCAATTACAGTGCGGAGCATTGAAGTCTCCCGCCACAAGTATGGGGCACCCAGGGTTGGTTCGCCGAAGTGCAGTAAGCCAACCCAATCGTAGGCTGGGCGCACGACCACTGTAAGGGCGCACATAACAAGAAACCAGGATTACCGCACAACGAGGAAGTTGCACCTTTACCGCTACCACCTCCTGCCAGGCTGTACACCATGTGTCCCAGAGGGATGGGGTTCTGAGGAAACCGAGATTGGACATAAATGGCCGCCTTGCCCGGAGTAGTAGAACTGGAGCTGCACCAGCGATCAGGAATTGATGGCTCCGCGTACGCCGTAAATTGCGGCAGGCGTGGGAGAGAGTTCGTCTCCTGAAGTAAGAAGGCACAAGCATGGAGCTTACCCAGACGGAGCCTTTCACGGAGCTCTGCAATTTTCCTAGACAGGCCCCGACAGTTCCACTGTAGAACGTACTGTTGCGAGTCGGGAATATTGACGGAGTGTTTAGCGAAGTTGTGCAGCAAGTACAGATACCAATAACTGTAGCTGGTGCACCACAAAACTGGAGAAGTTCTTGGTGGGTTAATGCTGAGGAGGCTGGCGGTGAGGGAATGGAATTCGTGGGTGGGGCGCTTTGATGATGCTTGCAGAAAAGACGAGACGGACTTGTAGAGTCTTGGGACGATTGAGGCAAGCGTTGCTGGCGGCGAGTTAATTGAGACTTGCGCTTGGTGAGTTTGGTAATTTGACCATGCAGCATAGCCAGATTTTGGTCAAGGGCAACAAGCTCGTCTTCCATAGGGGACGAAGGAACCTCAGAAACAGGTTGCCGACAATGGCGCGAACGGTGAACAACGTCTGCGAACAACGGCGAACAACGGCTGCGAGGGAGGCTCTGCGGCTTCCTCCTCCATTGCATCATCATCCTCCTCCACCAAGCAATCGAATCGGTTGAATGTCGAGGTTCGGTCTGGCTGAGAACGAGCACGCCGTGCACGACGCTTAGCACGTGTTGCCTTACTCTTGGTGGGACAGCCTTTATCGGTGATCTCATGATCACCAGAGCGGCAGAGACCGCACTTGAATTTTGGCTCTTGAGGCGATGCCGTTGCGTCCTCACGGGCATCCGGGGCTGGGAACGGGCAAGGCTTGCTCATGTGACCTTGTCTAAAACAACGGTAGCGTAACGAGGCAAGTGCGTCCGGATCCCATATACCATACAAGAAGCATTTGATGTGTGTCACATTTGATGTTGTCACGAATGTAGTCCGGATTCTCGCCGGGGTCTACACCCGTGACGACATAGCGGCGGATGTCAGTGCCTGAAACCAGGTACGCTTGCACTTGTAGAATCGTGTCGGCAGTGAAAGCTATGTGCTGCAGTGAGCAAAGCTTTGCCACGGCGTCCACAGTCGGCACCCACACGGATACCGTGTTTGTTGGCCGATGATAAGCATATCCGGTGAATCCATTGGTGCTGAGACAGCTATCTAGCAACCTCTGCAAGGTCTTGGTGGAAAGACTCAGAATATTGAAATGCTGTCGTGGCTTGATGGCAACTTCGTATCTGGAGGTTTGCAGAGAGGTTTACCGACATAATTTCGCCAACATGCAGGAAAAGGAGAGGAGGGAAAACAGGAAGTAGGTGTAGTTAAGAAAAGCAGGAGAGGAGACGGAATGAATGAATGACTTTATTGCATATTCAAGGCTTTTTAGCCTTCAATATGGGTAGGGAGTGAAAAAGAGGATTGGGAAAAACGTCACGAATTAGTTGTTTTACATATAAGTAATGTTCAAGTTTCACTATCAATGTAGCTGTCTCTCGAGGTCCCGTTCGAGCAACGCAGACACACTAGCCTTCCCGTGGGGTAACAGGGTGTCCGACATAGTTTTTTTGGCACATTACGGCTGCTGTGGCAAGATGGAAGCGCACCCGTGTTCATTTGTGACTGATGAACTTGAAAAGGTAGTCGGTCAGCCATTAAAGCATTTTATAGAGACCATTTTTAAGGGCAAATTCAGTGATTTCTCTAACATTTCGAGGTTGTCCTTAACGTATTCGACATCCTCTAACGCCGGCGTCAGAACCATGGTGCTTGCGAGCAACTGGGCACGGCCATCTGAGAAGGCTGCACATGACCAAATAAGGTGGAACAAGTTTTAAAAAAATAGAGTCCTGCTTCAGGGCATTGAGATAAAAGTTTCTTGATATCGCAGGAAGACTAAAACGTCGTAGAAATATCAATTTCCGGGAGAGAGTCGAATAGTGCAGACAGGGCTTCGCGTTGAGCAGAGGGAAAGGGCCATGGTCGAAGTAATAGTCTCAGTGTCATTGATCCAGGGTGGAGACAATGAATTTCATGCTGTAAACGCACCGTGATTCGGCATAAGCAAAGCACTCCCGTAATATATGTTCGACTGTTTTGGTTGAGCCAAAATTATCCCAATATGGGCTTGATGTCTGCCCTGTCCGGTGTAGGTACGAGTTTTTCGATGCCGCGTGGTAGCAGGACGGAGAGGGAGACGGCGCACAGAAAAGTGGAACACTCATTGAGAGACGTATCAAGGCATCGAACATGATCTGAGAAGCAGCAGGTCATCAAGTGTTCTGGATGAATGATGAGAACACTGATCGGATAAAATAAACCTCAGCGCTGAGAACGCGTGCTCCTCGCTGTCCTCTGTGGCTGGTACAGCGAGGACTACTTGCTCTAAAGCGTACAGGTGTGGCTGGATTCGCTGATGGCCTTCCCAAAATTCCAGCCCATTCGTGATGTTTGGAGCGCGTTGCGGCTCACCCAGCCTTTCTATTAAGCGTTTAATATACTCTATATCTAGTTGATCTGAATAATTGTACGGCTCATCAATCTCAGCTTCTCTATCCCTGAGATCTACTTCGAGAGACTCTTCTAATTTATATTGAGCTGCGGCATCCGCGCTCAATCCCATTTGCTTCCATTCCGCTTCAATCGTGCTGGTTCTCTTCCATGCCGGCGATTAGTTCCGGGGTGTTTGACCGATGCGTGATTGCTCGGCGTTTTTGCTCTTCGGAGAGAAGAAAGTGATACCCAGGGTCCATGTAAAGGGCAACGCAAAAAATATTCGTATCCCAGACGTCTCACTGCTTCTATTTCATGCACTGAACTAGGGCCTTTGGCAGTGGCGATTCTATTCTGTCGGGCTTGATGAAACGCAGCTTTGTATAAAGTTTCCCGACGTTAGTTCAAGCAAAACACGCTTTGACGCAGTCGGCTGAGATATCTTCGCTCTGTCCACTTGCCTGAACTCCTTTTTATGGGGTCTGCGTCCCAGCCGGATGCAGCACACCTTTTGGACACCGCTTTCTCGACAGGCAACTCGGCGTATTTCTCAGGATGGCGCTGCTTCAAATGACACTCAAAGTTCCCGAACGTAGTCCTCAGAAACTACTTTTCCGCAGCCCATAATGTGGGACTTAAACTCATTTAATCCGCTGTTGTTCCAAAAGATTCTTGGAGCGGGATACGTTTTTCTGTACCCAATTGGGATAATATGTACACTTGTTAGGTGGGAACCCTCCAGTCTATTCAGTTTCTTTGTGAGTATACTAGCGAGGTAACTGCGTCTTGGAATTCATGTCGGCGTAGAGGGTTATGGGAAGATTCGGGCTTCTGGGTTGGCATATCTATGGGATTCTTAAGTGAATTGCGTTCGCTTTCTTCACAATGCAGTGCTATGTCTACCAGGCAGCCGAAACTCGAAATTTGCTGCATTTGTTCATACTAAGCCAGCTGTGCTTCCTTATGAGCAAATTGGAGGACTAGTGGCGGCGAGCGACCGTCGGTACACATTTACATAATAATAAACCCACAATGTAAACACATGAGTTTGTGGTTAGGAGAATGCGCTTTCTTGTTATTTTTCCAGTAGCAGTACATACGTTAGCAGTGCCCTGACCTGTTGACTGAGCGGAAATTATTCGGCGCGAAAGTTGTAGTATACGGCGAAAGTTGTAGCAAACGGTCTGTGCACAGGTTCACCGTGGAGGCAAAGTTTTTGAGCTTATCAAACAATTATAAAAACCTTTGTGAGCTTAACACATTTTATTATTCAAATATTTCCAAAATAAGAGTCTCTAACGAGTCTTCTGCCAAAATGTTACCTATTTCTTAACTACCGGCTTGGTCTGCAGAATAGTGGGCACAACCATTCCGGCAGACTCTCAGTAAAAAGAATACTCTTTACGTTCAATTTCCTTAGCTTTAAAACTGCGTCTGTTATTTTTTACTTATACCGTTACACATTCTTTGCGTTTTTGTGGCACTGTATTATAAGAATTTACGGCCACTAAAGCCTTTCAATCCAAACCAATAATGAAACTAAGGCGAGCCTACGGTTTCATGGCAGCCTATGAGGACGTAGACGGCCTTGAGGTGAGTGGCATTGACACTATCGCCAGATTTCTTTCAAGTGTATATTGTAAGAAAGTCTGTATTCCACAACTGAGTTACAAACAGCGCAGGAACAGGACGATCGGAGGATCACACAAACACGGATCACATGAACAGCGCCGTGTTTTTGTGATCCTTCTATCGTCCTGTTCCTGCGCTGTTTGCAACTCAGTTATGTACCAAACTGGAACACCGCAGTGTTTGGGTGATCGTCCTATCGTCCGGTTCTTGCGTTGTTCGTAACTCAGGTATGTACCAATTGGAACAGCACCATGTTTGTGCGATCCTCCTATCGTCCTGTGCCTGCGCTATTGGTAACTCAGGTATGTACCAATTGGAAGAGCACCATGTTTGCATGATCCTCCTATCGTCCTGTTCCTGCGCTGTTTGTAACTCAGTTATTTCATTAGACAGTTTTAGTTGAGCGCGCGCACGTAGCGGAAGCGCTGCGCGCGCTGCGAAGTTCACGCGAAGACCAGTTTTAGTCGAGCGCAGGCAGAAGTCGATGCATGGATAAACCAGTAGCGTTAAAAAGTGCGCTTTGTGCGTCACGCAGCGCCACTAAACGGCATATTGGCGAACGATAAATTCCGTTGCCGGCCAGCGCCAGGCCTATCCCTAGCCAGCAGAAGCCGTAAGCCAGTTTGGGGCGAGTCACTTTCGTTTCGCGGGCTTTTCCGCGAATCGTCACTTTCGCGGGATTTCGCTGTTAGCGCTTTCGCTTTCTGATCTCCTTGAACGCGATGCCTTCCAGCATTATTTGCGACCGCTTCACGGAGTGGAACCTGAGTTGGTCCGAAATAGAAGATTATATGCTGACCAGCGAAGAGAAGCGACTGCTGAAAGGGGACCTCACGCTCGAAGATATCGACTACGAACTGAGGTGCAGTCGCGAGTCAGAACTGCTGAGGTACCGGTCGAGATCTGGACTGCTGGACATAAAACCGGATCGAGCGCAGTCTTTTTGAACAACAGTTCAGGTTTCAAAAGGACGACATAGATGGGCTTGTTGAAGCACTTCTGGTACCCGAAGTGGTGGTGAGCGCAGAGAAAGTGACCGTGCCGGGCCGCGACGCTCTGTGCTTAGCACTTCGCCGCCTCGCCTACCCCAAGAGGTGGTGTGATTTGCAGAACATTTTTGGGTTGCACTACTCCATCATGTCTAGCGTGACGTCAAAAGTGCTGAAGCACATAGTGGGCACATTCGGCCACCTACCTGAATGACTGCAACAACCACACCTGGCTGTCACCAAGCGCTCTCGCATACGTAAGTACGCTTTGCTATTTTACTTGCATACTCTTGCTTTCATAACGCTGCAATTTCACTTTATATGCCTCTCTTTCTCTCGCGCACACACGTACAAGGGCTGTGCTATCATGGCCTTGCAGCACCTAGTCAATAAGCGACTGTCCATTTAAGGGAGGACGAATAAACGTTTAATCGAGCACTTGATGGGTTAATTGCCAGGTGGGGAACCTCTTAGTCCAGGAAGCCCAGGGTCTTAGCGGCCTGTCTCGCCCGTTCTACCATATGTTGTCGGTGATCCGAATAGGAGCTGGTCAACGGACCCTCCCACTTCTCAAATAGCAATTTAAAGAAATGTATTTTCAGCGTATACAAACAAGGCTGCCTAAAACCCGAAGTGTGCAAGCATCTTCATTAAGTGTAAACCACGAAATGGGTAAAAAAAGGCACCCAAGCCAGCAAGTGCCTTATTTTTTTTTGCATTTACAATGCATCACAACTAAACCGTAGAACCATACACTAATACTGTTATACAGACAACTGCTTAACCTGATTCGAGTGCATCAGCTATGAAAAAGCAAAGTGCCAAAGCATATTTTGTTTTCTGTTGCAGGCTGTGCAACGCAAAGGTGCGCCCCTAACCAACTGTTGGGCCTTCATCGATGGGACCGCCCGCCCCATCTTTCGGCCAAAGAGGAACCAGAAGGCGTACTTTTCAGGCCACAAACGGGTACATTGCCTGAAGTACCAGTCGCTGATGTGCCCAAATGGCATTATATGCCAGTTGGATGGTCCGTACCGTCCAGTTGGATGGTAAGGAAGGCGGCACGATGCAGGCAAGTTGGGTGGAGTATGTTGCATTCTCATTTAAATTAGCACAGCCGTTCGATTGCACGCACGAGGTGCGGCTTGCGACGTTGCCCAAAACCAGCGTCACAAACCTAGTTTTTCGTGAAACTGCCACGGAGCCGCTGGTACGGGACAAGCGCGCATGAAAGGAGCCGCGCGATTAAATTTTGTTGGTGCGCGCGCCTTAGTGTATTGGATTTCTAGAAACAAATCATATTACCTCAACGCTACCTGCAAGGACATCAACATACAGAGGAGGTCGGTATTGGGCTGCTAATGGACCCCCATGAGCCCGAACAGCCCACTTTTGCCGCTGGTTTCGAGCCACACGACCACCGTTCAAGATTACTAGCAAGTTCTTTATGGCCTGCTTGATTACCTACTTCGCTTGATGGGCTTGTTTTCTGGTGAAAGAAAAACTCACAAAAAAGCATTCCTACAAACTCGTGCAAAGCGACTTATAGGTTACAACAAATAATTTTCTGATTAAGTTTTTAGTTCCAGCTTTGTAGAAAAATGAGGTCGAAGTCTACAACGGATCGCACATTTAACCGCATTGTAGACATGTTTGCATCCTTATATAAACATGATGCTGTGAAGAAAAATTCATTGGGCGTGAATTGAGTAATCACCACGTTAACACAAAAAAGAAAGAGATCATGGAAGGTTGAGTCAAGTTCACTTCTTTATTTATAATATGTGCAGCCAAGGAAAGCGCCTCGTTGCCTCAAAATCACACCATCTTCCGTGATAGAGGCTCGTAGGCAAGTTTCATTCGCTCTTCAGTTGCACAGTTGCATTCAGGTCTCCGGCTCAGTTTGCCAGCAGTGGCTGCAACAATTTTTTCAGAAACACTCTACAGAGTTCCTCGGTGTAGCCTTGATCATCCCTGTCACATGTCGGTTCCTGTCATTTTGCAAGATGGGGTAGACGTGTTGATACCAAGCGTTGGCAAAGCTCGCCAATTCGCCTGACCTCTGGACACTTCATAACTTTTCCAACAAAGTGCAGGTGAGCTTGGAGAGACCAGTTACCTGCATTGTCAGGTATCTGAGCGTTCTGTTGTCAAGGCTTTTGACTAACCTGTATACCGCTTCAGTCGGTTTAGTAAGCTGCATTACGGCTTTGCAACTGAGTCGGGCAAACCGTTGGAACAGCTGTTGGAAGCAAAATATGGAGGTCTGTGGACTTCTAATAGTCACCATCGATGAAATGAACTGTCATTTGGCTCCCACATGCTTGCTTTTCCAGTTATCCCTTCTTGTTCTTTACCATTGCTTCATGGCAATGTTCGTCGCACGGAAACTCGTGGTACCGTATTGGTGGGCCTTTCCTTCCTTTTGTGGCACGCAACAGTTGCGCGGCATAGTGCCGTGTACTACACAAGAAGGGCCTCGACACGTTTATACCATTTATACTGCCATGTGTGTGGTCGCACGGTCTGCAAGCGAGGTGCGGAATTTCTCCGACAAAAACAGAAAACTTGTCCCGTACTGATTCGCGGCGCCTTTTCAAAGGAAGAGCCGGGGGACTTCTCCCGTAGCAGTGCCCCCCCCCCCACCGATAGAGCGGTGGCAACTGTCAACTTTCGCTTCACGGCTCCACCTTTTGTTTGCCCCGCGATGTAGCGTTTTACTTCAAGGCGTCTTACTTGTGGGAGACCAGTTTAATCTTCAAACTGGCAACACGGTTCCTGTAAACATTTTTCTTTAATTAATTTATCACTAATTCAAAACCTACTTAATTTGAGAAATTTTGAATTACCTTTCAGTTAAAATTAACAACACTTTATAGTATTCTTAAAAAAATTCCTTGGGGCACTTATTGAAAGGACTTGCCTTCAAACCTTGAGTGCTTTTAATTCTTTGCTGCAACATCGTATTTGCATCTTCTTCCTCGCTTTCATTTCTTTGCCTTGGCACGGATTCTTTCAATCAGCTTTTTTGTGCTACACCATGTATGCGTCTTCGCTTTCGCTTCTTCGTCGTATAGAGCAAGCTATGTCAGCAAGCAGGCTGGCAGAGTGTCGGAACGGAACCGAAACCAGAAACGAAAACCAAAAAAAAAAAGAATGGTATCTTTGGCTGGAACAAAACTGAAAACGGCGCATGATTTATTCTTTTCCTAAGGAGTGAAACCGAAAAGAAAATTCAGGTTTTCCAGCATTCCTTTCAAATGCCATGAAGAGAAGTGGGAGATTGGCGCCACATCGCTGCCTCAAAATTGCCTTTCACCTTGCTGGTGCGCTCTCTTCTTGGGATTGCTTGCTGCCGACTTCTATATTCTCTCCGTCTGTTTTGATGGTTGGTGCTTGCCTCTTGGTGTGAGCACCACACCAAGCTGGCTGCAAAGCAGACTCTGCAGCAGTGTTTATTTATTATTCTATTGATTTTGTAGCAAGAATATTGGGTTCATATACCACCATCAGGCCATTGGGGTACCTTTCACAGGCAGGTGTAAGCCATGTGGATACGTGCTATCTTATGTTCTGCAAGGCTGTCCAACTTAGGCGTATGGGTACGCGTTCACGCTTATGTCCTCTAGAGAAGAAGCACCACAGGAGGCTTTTGACAAGCGAGAACGGCCATTATCTGTACACTCAGACCTTCTTGGCTCTCGTCTGAAAATAAACCGTATTAGCAATCCACCGGAGCTTCCACTATCTACCTTACACTTTATTTATTAACATACCTTCATTATCCCAAAATCATTGTGTGGGCTGAATAAACACATGTCATAAGCATGGCATACATATTGCAAAAAGAAAAAAATAGTCTTTGGCATGATTGCACCAGCATGTACATATTGCAGCTAAAACAACAGATAACAGCGGCACACCCAATGAAATCGGTTCAAATCATGTTTTTGCCCGAATGCAGTGGAAACTGTATTTCAGAACTGGCATAACAGCGCTGTCGGGCATAGCGTTTCACTCTTTATTAGTTTTAAGGAAAAAATTAGCCCGAATATTCACTAAATTTCCTGCTGCTGTCTCTGTCTGTGTCTATACTTAGAGGGGAAGCGGGGTGAAGCTACAGATATCAAACTGCTGCTACATCATCACGTTCAATCTGTTTTAAAAATGAACCCGTAGAGAGGGTGCGCTGGATTTTTATATTGTTCCATTAGACAGAGTGTTTTAAACTTCCATCACTATTGGCATATGTATGCCAATTAGTAAAAAATGCAGAAGACTATTTAAAATTGCCTCCAAGTTATTCATGAGCCTTTTAGCGTTTCAGCCCAAGAAAAATATTCAGGTATGCTGGTTCTTCAGAGCGTTGGAGTGTTCGCACCTAACAAGTGTACACTTATCCCAATAGAGCGCCCCTGAACAATTTGCTCCCAGAGATCCTTTTAGCTACGATTCGCAGTTTTCTAAATTTTGTGAAGCAAGCATATTGGCCCTTAGTTTTCCTTATTCTTCTCCGATACCCCAGGCGTGCATGCGCCACAAAAAATTGAACGATAACTTTTTTTCCTATGCTGGCAATGGTTGGAAATAGCATAGTCTAAAATCATTTTGGTCACAGTACGCTTTTAGTATAATTATCATCTGACTAAAGTGCGACTTGGAAGATACCATCAGCTCAGTGTTTTGGCCTTGCATGCATGCGCTTTTTCCGTAAACTGTGTAGGGCCATCTCAAAAAACAGGTCATAAAACGGCAAATGCCATCAAATCACATTTTTCATTTATTTGCTCATTACTGCATCTATTCTTCCTATCATTTACCCTGGTGGCTGTCTTTTTGCACAGGAATCCTGAGGGACAGTGGCCTGTACTTTAAGCTGGAGCAGCTTGTGAAGGATTATTACTATGTCATCTACGGCGATCCGGTGTATCCCCTGCAGCCACTCATCATGAAAGCCGTACGGTGGGTTCAGCCTGACTGCAGTTCAGGAAGCCTTCAACAAGGGCATGAGCTCTGTCCGGCAAGCTGTCGAGTGGGGGTTTGGAAAAGTTGTAAACGAGTTTGCCTTTCTTGACTTCAAGAAAAACCAAAAACTCCTTCGGCAGCAGGTGGGTGAGATGTACAAGGCTGCGGGGATCCTAACTAACTGTCACACATGTACGGAAGTCAAGTGTCAATGTACTTTGACTTAGAGCCACCTCACCTGCAAACCTATCTGACGCTACGTGCCACTTAATTGCGGAATCGCCACATTTGTTTTCCCCATAATGCCCAATTGAAATTTTTTTACGTTGTACTGTGTGGCGGCAGCATATGTTTTTTGTTCGGTACATCAGGCTGCCTGACACACGACTACATCATGTTTAGTGGAGGAGTACACGAACAATTAATTGTAACCTTTTTCTAATGCTGTACTGTGGGGCAGTAGCAGATTTATTTTGTTCAGTACCTAAAGCTGCGTGACACGTGGCGCTGTCATGTATAGTGGAGGAATTTGCAGACAACCAATTGTAACTATTTTGTTAGTTATGTGCAGCTTTCCCGATCATGGCAGTCCTTTCTACAGTGATTACTCAGCAATGTTTTAGCGAAATGAAAAGTTATTTTGCACAGCTAATATTTGGGGTGAATACTTGCTTTGTGCACAGTTTCAAGTCGCGCACGTTGCGCGACTGGGTTCCTGAGCCATGGGAACTATCTCATAGAAATGCATGGGGAGTTAGATTTGACAGCGAATTACACAAAAAAGCATTCAGAAACCTGAAAATCTTCTTTTAGCGTTTTAATCTTCACGTTGACTTCTAGCTGTATGCCAAATATCATTTTCCTCAAGTGGTTTTTCTAGGTTCCCGAGAAGTTGTAATTTTGAGCAAGAAATCTGGGTATGGCTGCACTGTGTAGCAACAGCGTGTATATTTTGTTCAGTACCTCATTGATTGATTATGAGTTTTAATGCACTGACACTACACAGGCGATGAGGTGACCTATAGTGGAGGGCTCCAGATTAATATTGACCACCTGGGTATCTTTAACAGGCACTGAAATATCAAAAACATGGGCGTTTCGCTTTTCGAATCCATCATTTTGTTCAGTATGTCAGACTGCATGACACCTGACTGTGTTGTGCATTGTTGATCGCTTATTGAAATAGAGGCTGATATATATTCTGTTATTGTTTTAGGCTGAATGTCAGAGCCTTGCCAACCACGTAATGGTAGCAGAGCATATGCTGCTGTTTTGAATACTTGATGCTTGTTTTGAAGTTAATTGTGGTATCTGTGTAGTACGCTATCATGGTATAAGTTCTAGTTGAAAGCTTGACATTTTTTTTAACTGGCAGTAGTATTGCTTGTCCATTCATTTGGTTTCAAGACAAATGGCTGAAGTGGGATATACTGTTAGCAGTTCCTGCCCTGGACTGCACTTTGAGGAGGTGATCCAATATTGTAATGCCGTAAAAAATTTTTCGCAAAGTTGTTTACCATGCCTGCTCCTTTTTGCATTGTTTGGTTGTAATGCATAGCTTTATGCTTTCAATATTTGTCTCTCAGCTAGTACTCAAGTGGGTTTCTTTTTCTGAGCGGAACTATGTATGTATAAGTATGTATATGTAGACAAATATTCATTTTTATACAGTTGAACCCCTTTATAAGAGACACATACCGGGAACCAGTTTCTGTCTCTTATACGAGATGTAGTATCTTATAAGCAGGGAGCCTTGTTTTCACTTACTAATCAGGCCGTAGTTCAACGCGGGCACTGTATGACTAAAATAAGCTCAAAAGAACGCTGCAGCATGTTGCAAAAGATTCATTATAATTTATGCTTGGCCCCCAGAATTTATGAAACAGTTCTGAATCTATGTTTGCTTCATGACTGTATGTACAGTTTTTTTTAAATCGATTCTACAAGCTTTTTTTTCTTTCACTGTTTGTGGAAGATGAATCATAGATGTTGAGTTCACAAGCCTGATGAATAGCCAGAGCGCACAGCTTCTTCCGCTGTGTGCTCAGTCTATTAATTACGCCTGTAGGACTCAACATCTGCGATGCTTCTTGATTGGGAGCTATGCGAGTGGGAGAGCCCGCATGTGCGGTCGTGCTCCAATGGTTGGCAGCAAGCTTCGACTACTTCTGTAAGTTGCACCGTCATTTCATAGCTGACTGAACCATTGTATTTTGCTGAAGTTATAATAAATAGTGCCTGCAGGTGTCTGTCGTCCACCTGTGTTTCCACAATGTAAGCAACTGCAATTAGTGACTGGTGGCACTGCATCTTAAGGTAAAATGTCCGTTACAAGCGAGATTATTGAATAAAGTTCAAGGATGCCTTGTCCCTTAAAAAACAGCTGTCTTCTACATCCAATGTCTGTTATAAAAGAGGTCAATTTAATGGGAAAGACAGGGCAGCCAACCATATTGGTGAATAGTGTCTCTTATACCCATTTGTCTCTTACATCCATGTCTCTTATAACGAGGTTCAACTGTACATGGTTTCATTGATGACTCAGAGTTTTTTGTAAACTTTTGTGTTGTACAAAAGGGAAAAGGTTTGGGCGTGTTGGTTCATAGCCACAGAAAACAAGCGCTGTAAAAAAACAAACATACGACAAGGCGTGGATGCCTCGTCCTGTTTGTTTTTCACAGCACTTGTTTTCTGCGCGGTTTTGTGTTGTAATAATATTCTTTCGCACACCTCATTTCTCATACTCTCCTTTTAGCTGCTTCATAATTTTTACTTTTTTCTCCATTGGTGAGAGCGATTGCCCTGTCACGGACAGGCGTACATGATATACATCCTGTGAAATATTTGCTGACGTTGCAATGCTGCTGGCACAGTGTGTAGGGAGCTGAGGAGCTCTATCAGGCCATCTGTGCCTTTAGTCCCAGTTTCCTCTTGCATAGCTGAGAATCAAAGGTTTATCATGTTATTGACAAATTTGCTTTGCTCAGATAGCACAGTGTATGTATATGCAGTGGTGGAAGTTGCACTTGTGTATAAAGATGTGATCCACAGAAGGGTATAGAATGTATTTTACTTATTTAATTCGCAGTAGCATGTTTTGAGAAAAAAAAACGTCAACTTTCATTTTTATTGAATCAGGTTTATGTACATGGGAGTTGAAATAAAAATGAGGTCAAACTTCAAATGCATCAATGCTGCAGAAGTGAATAAACAAATCTGTGACAATTATTCGTCACATTAAAAACGTTTTGGCCTCAACTACTTATTTTGAATTAGCTTTTCTATAATTTCTAGGGAGGCTTTTTCTTACTTCGGGCCTTTCTGACCGTTCAATTTCTCGTTCTTCAGCACGCAGCCGGCGTTCCTCTGCACGCTCTATAGCACGCTCTTCTGCCATGTGCTGTCTCATCTCCTCCATCTGTTTTCGCATTTCTTGTGCGACACGCAGTTCGCGTTCAGCCGCATCTTTCTCCAACTGGAGCCGTTTTTCTTCTAAAGCGATGCGCTTTGATTCTATTGCGGCTTCCTTCTCCATTGTAATTTCGTGGCGCATCCTCTTTTCAAAAAACTCGTAGCGAGCCTCTTGATCGTTTCTCCTTCTTCCTGAAAAGAAACGCGTTACAAAACGGCATAAAGTGAGGCACAAAACGAAAAGCGGGTGCAAGCGGATGCTGCAGTTATCAAGAGCAACAAACAACACTGATATAGAAATCTGAACCTGAAAGCAAATGGCTAGTATGAGAAAAAAACAAACAAATGACGAGACTGGAACCTGAGTGTAAAATCAGATACATGACCATTGCTACAACAAAAAGGTCTAATAGGAGCCCTTACCACGAACCACCTCGTTTCGTGTAGGTGTCGGGCCCAAGCTAGCAGCAGGGTCGGGAAGCCGGCTTGTGCTTGGTGTGCCTGCTGGCTCCGTTGTCATAGGCACCTGGTTCACTGACAGTGCCTGGCTTGCGGGGTCTGCCTGGCTGGGGCTGTTCCAGGGGGTCAGGTCCTGTTGGTCGTCTGGGTGTTCATCCATGTGCTAAATCGTGAAGTCGTTTTCAGCATGGTTGCTGCTGGCGTCGTCGTGGTTCAGAATTCGGGTGAGCACCTCCGTCGCTGTCTCAGTGCCATCGGTGCCTGCAAACAAATCGTACAATGTAAGCATCGATTATTACCAAATGCAACTATAGGTGTGTCGGGCGCTTCGACGCACCAACTGGCGGGCTCTGGGACGAGCAGTGCAGAAATTAAACGCACGTGTCGCGCGGCGCCGCGCCTGCTCACACCGGATGCACTAATGGCCACCACATGGGGTTGGACCCTCACGAAGGTCTCGCTTTTCCCCTTTCCTCGGGATCAGCGGCAAGAGGAATGGAAAATGAAGACGGGAAGACGCGGCCCGGGCGCAGGAGAGCTCGGTCCGTTGTCTTCGGGCTCCGCGCGAGTACTGTTTTTTAGTCGCCCGCCGGGCTGTAAATAAATGTACAGTTTTGTATCGGAGGCTGAGTTTGTCGGTTGAGGATACCCGGGGTCAGATCCTCAGCGCTACTGCGGCTTGGAGGAGAAGCCCCGGGGAAAAGAACATCACAAAGATAACTAGGTGGCTCACAAACATTAATAGTATTCATCTCTCTCTCTCTTTCACTGTCTCTCACAAGTGCACACACACACACACACACACAAACATAGAAATTTCACAAAATGAGTCAATGAACAAGGACGCAAGTGAGTCCCTTTGTGAGGAGAGAGAACATTTATGGAAAGCATTTTTGGTGTTCTTGTAGGAGTGGGATCGCTTTAAGTAAGGCTCTGGAAGTATCTGCTCTTTTCTTTAAGTTTTAAGCAAACAGACACAAACAGACAGAGTTCTGTCAAAGATGTTCACATTCATCACTTCAACTAAGCTGCATTGATGAACCGCCAAAAATATATACCCAAGGCACCAGCAAAAAAAAAAAAAAGATATCATGATGTCACATTTCACTTTTGAGATGCAGCCAGATACTCAGTTTCATTTTTGGTGAGGACGATAAACCGCATGCTGGTGCAAAGGTCACCCAGCCGTTGTAGATTGCAAGCCCCTACAATTTCACGGGTGAACACAAACTTCCACTTTATCATGTTTTGCATAGATGCAATATTCATGACCATTTGTAATCCTTCCATTTCCTGACATGGTGTTTCTTAGGCACACTAGCGGCTGGAATGTACACGTAAGGGGCAGCAGCTAGTCTTATGCCACTGTGAATGGGAATACGTACCTGTAGGTTTGAAATTTTACGTCCAAGGAGTGTTCCACTTAAGTTGACATACGTAAGGTTAGCACACATTTGTTTGGCGCAATTTTTACATGAGTTAGCTTTCCTGCACAACAGCAGTGTTGTGCAGGAAGGCCAGGAAAGCTCGAATAGCAGACGCTTTTTGCAAACCAATCGAACTTTCGATTATTAGCGTAACACTAACGTTTACACTCCTAACGAGGCAAAAGGACGTAAGTAACTCGGTAACAGTGGTGTCTCAGCATATCGCAAATGGGTACTCACCAGCGCGGCGGGTGTCCGCACTGCGAGCCGAGTGCTGCGCGGCGAAGATGTCCCTCGACTGCGCCGCCGAGATGCGCACGGAGGCCGTCGTAGATGCAGTCTGCTGCTCCCGTGTGCGTACTGCCCGTACTGCTGGAGCAGTGCTCGTTCTACGAGGGGCGCGAATTCGCACTCCGTGCTCCCGCGCCATTTCGAGCAGCTCCTGCAGGAGGCTTTCCCGTTTCTCATAGTTTTCCTGGGTTCCCGACCTACGAAAAGATGTCATGTATTGGTACACCGGTAGTTTTAGGCACCTTTTCTTAGCGTAAGCTACAGTTATGCAGTCACCGCACTCACCTGCGTAGGTTGGTCCGGTCGGCCGATGCGTACTGCCGGAGTAGCAGCTCCGTGCGGTCACGCACAGCACGAGCCGTGAAAGGCTGCTGAAGCAGCTCTTGCATCTTGGACGCTATTTCCGTCCACTCCATGGGGTCTTTGAAAGGATTTAAATTTCGAACGTAAGCTAACATTTCCAAATCGATGTGTATATTAAACCGAATCCGAGCTGTCCCGTTTGAGCTATTCCGTGTGGATGCCATGTTGGAATGTGAGGTGTTCAAGTGGTTGTGTTCGAGCAGTCGCGACTCGCGAGGGAGACCGGAGGAGAGAGGAGGGGCCTCGCGCACGACACGCAAAGAACGCAAAACCCGCAACGCAAGTTTCCCACACCTGCGGGCGCACGCAAAGCGCGCGGCTCTCGCTTACGTACTGCGCATGCGCTCTCGCGCCCCCGCAAGTTGCCTGCGTGCGCAGAGCTCCTGCGTGCGCTCAACTAAAACTGTGTATTTAATTTCATTTCATTTATTAGTCCCTAAGGGCCCGAAAGCATTACATAAGGGGGGCAAATACGTATAGGGAAGACAATGAGGAAGTTTAGGATATATACAACTGGGCAAAAAAGAAAAAAAAAAAAGAAAAATAGTGACTGACATGCATCAGTCAGCACGACTAACAACAACAACATAAAAAAAGCAGATCAGGGAAAACTAATACCAAATTACCAAATACGCATGTTCAGTTATAAGAAGAAAGAAAAAAAGCACAGAAAAAGAAAAAGACAAGCAAGAGCAATTGTACAGGTTCCAACTAGTAAGGATCTATATTATGAATCAGCATTGATGTTCGGAGTGGTGATAATGGTCGTACATTTTTTTTCTGAAAGATGCACGGTCAGTGCATGATATAATTTTAGATGCAAACCATCTCTTGCTCTCGGCTCCGTCGTCCGTCGTCCGTCGTCCATCCATCCGCCGGCCCAGGAAGACACCGGCAACTCTGCCGCTCCAGGAGCCCTTTAAGGGGAAGCGTGCTCGTCTCGTGTCGGCCCAGGAAGACACCTGCAACACTGTCGCTCCGGCATCTCATGGTCGGGGCTATGTCCCTCCCTTGTTGTGGCGCCGTCCACACCCCCACTGCGCATGATCGGCTCATCTCTGGCTGGCCCAGGAAGACACCGGTAACACTGTCGCTGCAGGAGCCATTAAAGGGTAAGACACCACCGGGCGTTCAGCAAGCCGAGCATGCGCAGTGGGGTGTGGACTGCGCAACAACGACAAGGGAGGGACATAGCCCCGTCGCATCTAATAAAGTTACACCATCTTCCCGCAGAGGAACCCTGAGTAGTATGCGAAACAGCCATGGGCTCAACGCAATTTCCCATTTCGTAGTTCCGGTAAGTGAAAAGTGTGGTAGTTACCATGAAAACCAAACTGTAAATATAACGGTAGCTACGTACCTAAACCTAACGGAAACGACGAACTGAAAACTAATGGGCACTTGAATCTTTCGCATGGCTGCTTTGGATACTATTCAGGGTTCCCCTACGGGAAGATGGTGTAATTTGTAATTTTTGTCGGGTAACGAATTCCAAAAGGTTATTGCATTGGGAAAGAATGAACTTGTGAATGCCGATGTTCGACCGGGTAAGTGTGCTATTGGCTGGGTGTGATTTAGGCGCGCTGACGTGCGGTGGGATGGGTTTAATAATTCGTGCCTGGATTTTGGATGATAGTGGGCCCCATGAAGAAGGCATAAACGTGCGATATGACGGCGCGATACAAGTTACGGAAGGGAAACGGACTGTTTTAAAGATGTGACGCTGGTACCGGAGGAGTATTGGGAGGTGATAAAGCAAGCTGCACGATTTTGCATGAATTCTAGGTTAGTGGTCAAATATACTTGGGGTGGATGCCAGATTGATGACGCGTATTCAAGTTTTGGACTCACGAATGCTAGATAAGCAAGTTTTTTTTATTTCTATGGCCGCGGATTTCAGATTTCGTCGGAGGTAACCAAGTGTCCCTGATGCTTCAGATCAGATTGTGTCGATGTGTAATTCCCATGATAATGATGGTGTCATGTGAACGCCTAAGTATTTATACGATGTTACAGAGCATATGGGAACAGCATTAATATTGTAAGTGTGGTGGGTGATGAAGCGTTTACGAGAGAATGAGGTTAGTTTTCATTTCGATAAGTTAAGTAGCCTGAGCCAATTATTGCACAATAATGCGATTGTGCTAAGGTCATCTGGTAGGGTGCTGTTATCGTCGGGGCTTTTGATGGCAGAGTAGAGGACACAATCGCCGGCAAAAGTCTTAGTTTACTTTTTATGTTAGTTGGCAGATCATTTATATAAACTAGAAATAAAAGTCGCGACAGACTGGCGCCCTGTGGTACCCCCCGATGTAACAGCTGTAAGCGGTGATTAGTTGTTATTGGCGAACCTGAATTGCATGCGGCCTGTATGGAATTCCTGAATCCAATTTATTATGTTTGTAGGTAAACTGAGGCAAGTTAATTTTGAGAGTAGTTGGTTATGTGGGACGCGATCAAATGCCTTTGCAAAATCTAAAAAAATGGCGTCCGTTTGAAGGTTGTTATCCATGTTAACTAGAACGTCGTGCGCCAACTCAGCGAGCTGTGTTTCGCACGAGTAAAATTTCCGAAATCCATGTTGGTATGCGAAAAAGAAATCCATGCTTTCCAGATGATTCATGACATGAGATGCTATTATGTGTTCGAGAAGCTTGGACGATATGCATGTAAGAGAAATAGGGCGGCAATTAGCTGGTGAAGAGCGATTGCCCGATTTAAAGAAGGGGGTTATTTTTGCCTTTTTCCAGTCGTCTTAAACCTGGCCTCTGCGTACGTATTGATCAAATATTAGAATTAGGATTTCACTTGACACGAGGATCGTATTTTTAGTAACTTACTGTTAATCTCGTCGCAACCGGCAGGTGGTGTTAACTTCAGTGTACTAATTATTTCGGCTATACCTTTAGGACTAAATCGAATGTCGGGCTGTGTGTATGGTTGAGCTGTGATGGATGCGTTGTTAACGGGAGTGAACACAGATGTAAAGTAGTCGTTGAGAAATGTAGCACATTTGTCACTCTCTTTAAGTTGACCATCCGTGTTTATGAGTTCAAGTTGATTAGTCTTCGACTTAGGGGGCAGTAAGCGCCAGAACTTGTTGGGATTAGTTTCAGTATGGATAGTAGGTCCGTTGAAAGGAATTTATCTTTCGCATCGGCTATTTCTTTTACATATTGAGTCGCACATGACTGGTAACGGTCCGACGCTAGTGGTTCGGTTTTTGCTTTGGCTGATCGGTAGAGGCGTTTTTTTCTATTCCGAAGGCGTTTTAGGCAGTTATTAAACCATGGGTTATTAGAATGAGATTTCACAAGTAGGCTAGGAATAAATTTATTTTTAAGTTTATGAGTTCATTTTTGTACAATTCCCAGTTAGCATTAGGAGTGCGTGTTTTGTAGGGTTTACAGAAGGAAGAATAAAATCGCATAATCTCATTGTTAATGGCGTCGTAATTACCACTCTTGTAGACAGTAATCAGTTTGGTGCTGGGGGATCTTCTTGCAAACGGAAGGGCCATGGAGTTGGCGAGCAGACTGTGGTCACTAATGCCGGCCAAAACGTTTACACTTTTATTACATCAGGGCAGGTGGTTAGTAACAGATCGAGTGTATTGTTGGCTCGTGTTGGGCATGATATAATTTTGTAAAGGTTAAAGTCTAAAGCAAGATTAATAAATTGGTTGGCTTCATTAGTAGTGGTTCTGTTCGGTGTCGAAAGCAGAGTACAGTTTATCTCAGGGAAGTTGAAATTGCCAAATCAGAAAACGGGAGTGTCAGGATGTTTGGTTTTTATGTCAGTTAGGGCACATGTGATTGAATCACGAAAGGATCGGTGGCTGTCAGGTGGCTGGTAGCAGATCCTGAAAATCGCTTTGACCGCGGGGCTTTGTATGAGGATGCACAATAATTCAAGGTTATCGTCCTGTAAAACCAGCGATGATGACAGTGTGTTTTTGATAGAGATGAGGACGCCACCTCCTCTGCAACCGATACGATCCTGGCGAAACACATTAAAGTTTTGGTTAGAAGGGAGGACCTTGTTATCACTAATGTATCAACTGCAACACCGCCGTGTTTGGGTGATCCTTCTATCGTCCTGTTCCTGCGCTGTTTGTAACTCAGTTATGTACCAATTGGAACAGCACCGTGTTTGTGTGATCCACCTATCGTCCTGTTCCTGCGCTGTCGGGAACTCATGTTATGTACCAACTGGCCCGCCTACAATCTGTGTTGCAGTTTATATTCCAGTTCTCCCGCAAACCCACGCATTGCGTACAGCGTTCTCGCGACGTGCGATAAGCAGTTATATGTGCCACTCGCGCTCGATGAAAAATACCGGCCGTGTTCACGCGGCGTTGTCCTTCAGTCGAACGAGAAATTTCCTGCCCTCCGCTTTATCTGGTTAGACACACGAGCGACGCCGGGCCGGCACTTGGAAGGTTGCCCCTCCGGCATTGCATCACGTGGAGTACTACGCACATGCCATCAGGCAGACGGAGACAGTGTCCTGCCAACAGAGAGGAGGGATGAGCGAGTCGAAAGGCGATTTCTTGAGACGCACATAGGATCCATGAAAATCCAGCTACTTCTTCGTTCCGGTGGTCGACGACTGGCGGATGGGCGCAAAGCCACCCGTGACGCATTAGCCCTTGTTTATTCGGTCTTGGGTCGTTTTTTTCTGTTTTTTTTTTCACCAGACTGAAGATGAATGTGGTCTTGGACTTCCTTAACTTTCCACTCGAAGCGAAAATCGAAACGATTTCTCGTCGGAGCAACTCCCAAACGAAATAATAACGTTTCGTGTACGTTTTCCCCGCGGCAAAAAAAAGTTATTTGTAGGTTTTTCGTTGCGGTTTTCGTTCTATTCCGACACCCTGCTGTCCAGTTACATCGAAATTGTTAACAATAACGTCAGCAATGTTGCATCTACCAAAGTCCGATATGATATAAAGAACGCTTAGATATGAAAGAATGGAAACCGTCGAAACAATGGAAACTATGGGAACTCCGGCAGCCTGCGGCGAGGAAATGATAAGATATACTTCTAAATAGGAACATGATTTTACGTCCACGAGAAGAATTACATGCCAGCACAAGCATTCATTCGTGTCATTCTTTATTCTGCCGTGTCCGGGCGAAATTATTTGAAACAAACCAAACTGCAATAAATGGTCTAGCTGTTCGTAACTCTGTTCTGGCACTAGTGCCCTTCAGAAGCATAACATTTTCTCTTTTTTGGAAGTTAAGATAACGCTTCCACAACACTGTGAGGCGGCATATTGTCGAGTCACGGCAGATGAGTCGAAGCGTCCAAACACTGAAGCTAGGAAACTTGAGTGGCGCTTGGTGATACCTTCAAGATCATAAAAGCGGCAAAGCGAATTTTAATGTGTTTCGTTTGAGCATGAACTGAAATTTCGAGTATCTTGATATCTCTGAACGCCAGAGAGGAACGAAGGAGTGGGGTAACCGGTGCTCTCACAATTACGATATGTTGTCGAGATGGGGACTTTGAGAAGGAGCCAGGTTGCCATTGACTCACTTTCAGCGAAGGGGATGTCGCAAGCCCTCACTATCCTCCATATATGTAAGCTAGTGTTCACACTGGTTATACGTGGTACCAAGCTCGTAGCGAACACTATTAATCGATTAGTGTTATATATATGCAAAGAAACATTAGCCGCGTATTTGCTTCCTTTTCTTCAAATGTCAAGAAAGAAAGATACTCTTCTGGCGCTCCTGCGTAGTAAAACCCTCTTCCCTCACCCTCCCCCCCCCCCCCCGCCGTTGCTTCCTCTCTCTCCCATAGAGTTTCATACTAATATACACTAGAGGGAAATGTGGCGCCACCGTCTAGGGGAGCCGCGCTTCGGCGAGCGTGCCGTCATGTACCGGGCAGGCACGTTCCACTTGTCCTTGGCATGGCTCACTAACAGGCTGGAAAGTTGGCTTTGGCTGCAAAAATGCAACAATATTACTGCAGAAAATTAATCGAATTTGTTCTGTTATCAAAAAATAAAAGCTCCATAAAGATTTATTTGCCAGGGATTATTTAGAAGCTTCGTGAAAGATGAACAGAAAAACAATGTTACCCCTTTTGGCTTCAAGACGAAAAAGAAGCCATGTGGCTAACCAAGCCAAGGAGGCGAGGAACGTCGCTAGCTGCAATGGCGCCGCCTACGGCGGCACGCGAATGCAGCGCCAGCTTTCCCTCTAGTATATATTAGTATGAAACTCTATGCTCTCTCCCTCCCTAATGCATGGAAGTGGCGTTTGCTCCATTCCGCTCGATTTTAGGGGCGAAGCACCCTAGGACCTCGCTTTGTCCGTGGTTGGTTCCTTGGCGTCCCTGTACAGTGTTGCGCATGGGCGAGGAGCATTGGATTGGATTGAATTGGATTTGGATTAGATTGGATTGGATTGGAGTGGAATAAATTGAATTGTATCGGATTGCATTTGATTGGAATGGTATATACCGTACACAAGCATTATCACTCATTTACATGCGCGAGTGGGCAACGCCACGGGTGATTGACGGTAAGAACGATACCCAGTGGTCCGCCCATTCGTCATGATTCACTTCTTGGAGATGCGTAAAATATTTCATTGTTCGCACGTTTCGCGGGCCATATATTGGTACCTTCGTTTCGATATTTGTTGGTACAGCTCGAGGAGCATAATTTCGGTATTTGTTTTCTCTCTGCTGACTTCAACACATATTTTGCCCTACTTTGTGGCGCAGCACTTAAGCGTCCGCTATTGTGGCTTGACGGCCTAGTAGGCCTCCTAATCTAGCAAACGAAAACGACACCGGAGAGAGAAGAGAAACGGGGGAGGAAAGTGTGGCAAAATGTGACAGGGAGGGCGGTAGGCGGTATGCCGTGGCCGCGCCACAGAAGCTCAGCACCCGCTGCGTGCTACGCGTGGTCTTTTGGCGTCCTCCTTGTTCCGTGGCTCATCCGAACCACATGAAATGTGCGCGGGAGGTTTAAATACGATGTACAAAAACATGCTCGGCGGCGGCGATGCAATGCGAGAGAATGGCACTATAGAGCGCGCAGTCGTGCGTTTGACGATCACGTGTTCACTTCCTCAGAAGCAGCATCTACGGTTCCTGAAGTACCCGCGAAACGACGCTACGGTTCTCTTCCTATAAGAAAAACGATCTAGTGAGAGGAATATGGAAAGTAGTAACGGTTCCGGGTCTCACATTTGCAAATGCCGTACTAAGATTAAAAGTCGCTGTACCGTGCTTTGAAGTCAACCGGAGAATGGTAGGCCGTTTGGCCTTCGGAGCGCATGGTAAAGCAACTAACGAAGCAGTACTGGAAGATATGGGCTGGGGATCGTTTGAAGTTCGAGCACCTGAGAGTAAAATACATCTTGAGGAGAGATTGAGAGCAATTAATCCTCGTAGGTGGACAGCTAAAGTTTTTAGGTATACCTTCACATGAAAAGCGTGAATCCGCAGTGGCTAAGGAAGGCTAGAAGGCTAACGATGAAATATGGAAAGAACAGAGGAGAATCAGACAGCCAAGGTGTCCAATAAAGAAGCAGGGCAGACAAAAACAAAACAATTGATAAAAAGATAGAAGCTAAAACGTCGCTAAAGATCTACAGGGCCGAGAAATTGGACACCAGGAAAGAAAATGTCTGCAATAATTCCAGGAGCCGTGCTTTTCTTTCGAGGCTAGAGCAGGTTGCTTAAGAACTAAGAGCTTTGTGGGGAAGTATACACAAAATAATTGGGTATGCGTGGTCTGCGGAAAAGAAACAGCAACTGTGCAGCACATGGTGTTTAAATGTGAGTGTATCCGTCAAAGGAATATGAGGGAAATATTAGGCTTCCTGAAGCCCTAGGATTTAATGGTAGCACAGACGGAGTTCACATAAATGCTGTCGAGGTGACTAAAAAATATTTGGAATGCTGCTGGAAGAAAAGCAGAGAGAGAAATATTGCCTAGGAGCTCTACCACCTGTAATGTATTTTGATCCTGCCCAAAAATCTTCGCAAGAATTAAACCAGGACTACAACATAGATATGTTGATTTATTGGTTAGATGACCCGTCATCACCCTTTTACAACGGGGTTAAAACTAATAATCCTCAATCATCAATCCTCACGGCCCCTGTGCGCCAAGTAAACAAGTAAACAAGTAGATGGTCTCCCCGCTAGCGAACAGCACTTGCTCAGAAGTAATTGTTCGTCAAAAACTGACGCAAGTTACAGAAGCCCTCTGATGAAGGCTGCGACGACTTGCGTTTGATACTTGCAAACATTGTGAGAATTTAAAAACGTTTTTCTACATTGTGGCCGGCGCAGTGCCTTGGTTGATATTAATCGGTGTTTTTAAAGTTTCGTTGTGGAAAAAAACGTAACAGCGCTGATATTTTTTCCGTTGCTTGGAATAAGACCAGAGTCCTACACCATATTCAATGATAAAAATATTGTTCAACGTTTCACTACAAAACGCTCAGAGTGATGACAATTGAAAATGAAGCATAAATCCCCAAAATGAGCGGTTCCCACGCCTATTTGAGAATTGGCCTAACGAGAAGCTTTCGCTGATGTTTGCACCGCCATTGTTGCCAGTGTTATGAACTGAACAATGGAGTTGAAATGTAAGCGTTTGGAACGATTGCATGGGCGTCACGTCATAACTCGTAAGTATTGGACAGATTCGTTATATTTCTTTCCAATGAATGGCATACCGGTGAGAATCCTGCTTCCTCCGTATCATATCTTCTTGATTCCTTCTTCTATCTTGTATTATATCTTTGCTGGTTAGGTGTTGTTTCCCTTCTATTGAATGGCGCCATGAAGACGAAATAAAGAATTGGTACACAAAAAGCACTGCTTCGTCCCGATAACAATGATACAACTTCTGTAGCAACCTTCAAGGAAACATTGGCGGTAATTATGGAAACAGATGAAGCAGTGGTGACTTCCCAGCCAACTTCCGGCGACGTCTCTATTGTTCCGCAATGTTGTGTGCGGGTGATTAGTGTCCGACGACCTCAGCCACCACCAAGAAACATGACTAGGTGATTGTAGAAGTATCAGAACAGAAACTCGATGTCCCTGTTCCCGTCCTCTTTCCCATAACCAATTGCTTTTTTCCAAATACCCTACCCGAAAATCCCATCCTTACCGGCTACTTGCCAGAGGAAATCAGGGGAGTCTCCCAGAGCTCGCTCTCCTGGCGGTGGTTCCCCGAGTAAGCATCCCTCTCTACTTTCTTGTTAACAAAAAATATTATGACGTCTGTCGATTTCTTTTATAATACCATTAGCGTCGCCCGTGATACGTGTGTAGTACAGGTTTTGGCTTTTATTTTACATTATAGCCCTTTCTTTATATCTCTGTTGTGTGTGTTTGATCGTATAACTTGCATGCTAACGTGCAACGGAGACACTGATGAATACGTTTTCGTTGTTCGCCCTAATACTTCACTTTTACTCATATTACGTCGCAAAAGAGCAAAATCTGGGTCCTTGAGTATTTCGTGCATTTTCTTGGTTAGAAAAGGTCTGTCAAGGCTTAAATGGGGATGCGTGAGTAAAGAAAGCCTAGTTCTGTCAACCTCAACAAAGTTGCATTTTGTCTTCATAGCTCTTTAAGGCATGTGCACATATTTTATCATTATGTTATTTTATTTATGTTTCGTGGTCTTAAACTCAAGCGAGTCATATGTGTACATATATGTTTATACATTTTGTAAACACGTTGCCATCATTGCCCGAGAAAGCAAAAATACCATGGAATAAAATGTTGTGGTACCGAGGATGGACGTCACACAGGCAATCCGAAGGTCGTGGGTTCGACTTCAATTCTAGCAGATGTTTGTAATGTTTTACTCCTTGCACTGATTGCCAGATTTAGGACAATTTTCCGCTGACTCCGACACTGGGCGCTTACTTTTGTCGTAATGGGGAAATAAATACTTCCGCCCTAAAATGACGGACGCTCAGGGCTCTCGCATTATGAACAGCAGAGCTGTTATACAGTAGACTCACGTTACGACGAACTCAAAGGGGCCGTGAAAATGTGTTCATATTATCAGAAATTCGTCTTAAGCGGAGGTTTATTGCATTGAGAACGTGACAGGAGAGCAAAAGGGTTGTTCGTCTTAACCATGGAGTTCGTCTTTGCCGAGTTCGTCTAAACCAAAGTTTACTGTACTAATGAAAATGGCAGGGCAAAATAAACACACACTAGATTTCAGATAACCGGCAATTCTCGAAATACAAACGATTCTCCTTTCTTTTGCTGTTGCTGAACAGTGCCGTTTTCTTGAGGTCAGGCATTCAACTGCTAACCACTTTCGTTACCTGAAGGTCTGAATAAAAACTGGAGAGAGGCTTTTGAAATAGCGCTGAAACGAGACAGCCACTGCAGATGTGGCAGTTGTTGCTAGTGATCACCGGGCATACACTAGTAGCTCTGAATCGGCGTTAGCTTACTTATTTTTGCTCTATTTAACGCCACGACTTCGGCGCGCTAGAAAGCAGATCCGGAGCAACGATAATTGTCTCTTTTAGCACAGTTGGAGGAAAAATATATCGACGGGCACCACTGATCGTTCTGGGGCCTTAACGACATTTTAAAGCGAAGCTTTTTATTTCTACCCCAGAAGGGTTGTGTCGCGACCGTTTGTGTCAACAGAAAACTTTCAAAACAGACGATTGGGCGAGTTGGTACATTGTCTTGCTTGGTAACAGCGCAAATAAACGACGCCAAAACGACGTCGGCATGTCAGTGCAAGGCTTCCTAGAGTTGCTCTCAATGTATTTGACCTCTACCTACGCCAGTTGGGAGGGCAATACGTTCCTGCAAAAGAACGGTGTCTGTATTGGTTCTTGTATAGCGCTGATCCTGAGCGACTTATTCTTGGCCAGTCGGGACAGGGCACTTGAAGGCAGCTTACAGGGGTCTAGAGTGGAAAAAGTATTCAGGTTCGTAGATGATTATTTCGTGCTGTTTAACGCAGACAAATCAGGTTTCCCGTCTGCAATGGCTCAGGCCAGGGGCACCTTTGAGTCGTGTTTGTCCCCGCTCATCTTGACTCAGGAGGGGCCATCAAAAGGCTCTATCAAGTTCCTTGATCTGAGACTCCGGCTTCTCGAAAACCACGTATGCTGGCAATATGACCCACGTGGTAACAAGCCACTCTTGCCTTACGCGTCTGCTCACACGAAACTCGTGAAAAGAGCAATTGTCAAGACCTGTCTTGGCAACGCGTTGAGGAAATCTTGCCCCCATGCCATCCAAAGCAGTTTTGAGGTGCAAACAAGGCGGCTTGTGACTGCAGGATACCCGATGGGGGTTCTGACAGCTGTTTCCGAGTCCATGTTGAAGGAAGGAAAGAAAGGGGACCAGCCTGAGGCTGCCCCCACCAAGAAAGAGCGCTTTGCGGTTATTCCGTACATACACAGAGTTGCCCATGGTCTGAAAAAAGTAGGAAGTAACGTAAATGTAAAGGTGGTATTTTCAGATCCACTGAAACTTTCCCAAATGTGCCGAAAGGTTAATTCAGGTTCGGCGCGAAGCAAGTGTACTACCAACCATGAAAACAAGTTTGTTTCTTGCACAGAAAAAGTTGTTTATTCTGTCCCCCTGTCATGTGGCAAGCAGTATGTAGGCCAAACCGGTCGATGTCTCAATGAAAGATTAAGGGAGCACAACTATAACGTTTCCAAAGCGTTCAGTGGTCATCTCGCCAAACATTGCCGCGATTGTGTTTCCAAATGTCGGCCGGCGCTGGATCAGAGCATAGTGATAGGGAAGCATGACAACCAAATTGTGCGGGAAATTTTAGAAGCCAACGAAATCTAAAGTTAGGACAACAATGCGTAAGCATTCCATCTATCTCCCTCTCAGATAAGGAGTGTCAGTACTTGGCGCAGCGCACCCCTCCCGGTAAATGAAGATTACTTAGGCCTGTCCCACGGTTCGATAGATTTGTGTTACGTCATTTGTACTTATCTCGTTTCGTCATGACCACTGTGCGTTTTTGCCTTCCCAAAATTCTTATCGTGACACGCCAAGGAATACGTGATGTATCTATTCCTTTCATGTTATCATGTATAAAAACCTTTTCTTTTCCTTCTCCTTTTCTACTTTTTCCTTTTTGTTGTTATTGCCAGTGTTCCTACAAAACCGCTGGCAACCGCAATAAAATTTCAGTTGTAAGTCAGCGCCGTGTCCGTTCCTTCTTCCTTTTGTGTCCTGTTTTATTTGCGCTGTTACCAAGCAAGAAAACTTTCGCGAACAAATAAAAAAATTCAGGGGCACCGCTAGGAATAGAACTTGGAACGAACAGAGAAACGAAGCGAGAACCCGTTGTTTTAACGACTGAGCTACGAGCCTACGCGGATACGGGGAAGACAGACGGTACACTGACCGAGCGCATCTGGTGGTTTAGCCCTGCGTTCTCGCTGATCGCAACGGGATAGCGTCAGGCGACCTCAAGCGCCACTGTACGCTCCGCCCGAGGCCGTGTAGTGGCTGTGTGCGTGCCTTGCGTATGTGCAAGTGGTTATAAAATATAAGAGAAGCTCACACCAACGCATGGAATCTAACTTCTCCGCCTCTGCCGCCGATCTAGTTGCCTCCGTCGGCTTTGGTATAGACGGAGGTAAGATGGTCTACCACCGGGTTCGAGCTACATTGATTCTTATAAATACAGCGTTTCCACTCATGTGCTTCACAAATGCAACTCCACCAACCATTGTTTATGAATCATGCATTGATTTAACCTTAGCAAAGAATATCTATTTTAAGTAAAGGAAGGTGGGGTTTAAGTGCATTTTATGTGTTTATGCCTTCACCCTTTGTAGAGCCACGTGTGTGAATTCAAGTGACGTCGCATAGGTAATTTTTATGGGTCTCCTTTACAGCTTCGCTTTCCACCCACCTTTCCAGGGTGGATGGGCGAGCATTTTTTATACTTTATTGCTACGCACGTTATGCCCGGGACCTGCCCTGACATTCCCCAGCTTATTGGCCCTCGCAACATCCCAAACATACGATCTCACTGATAAAGTTGAGCTTTAGGAATCCTCGGCGCCATTCCGACTTTTATCACCACCAAGTTTGGTGTTATCACTGACTCCCATGTCGCTCTATGGGAACTGAAGAAGGCATTCTCGTCCAATTCTACGGCCTCCAACATTCTTTACAAAATCCGAGGCCTCATAACGATGGGTTCAAGATACACCTGGTCTGGACTTCTGCTCATACACATGGAGTGAACGGAAGCCATTCGCTGCAAAATGCTTCCCGAGAATATTTACACAATCCTCCCATGCTTCCCTCGTTTATCGCGCAAAAACCTGACCAGACAACGCGCACGCGAACTGGACTGACAACAAAAATACCGTAGAATTAGGAAACTCCACCGACAACGGCTTGCAGACGCCTGACCACCTGGTTTTCTTGCTCCTCTGCAGACCCTGCTAGGAACAGGGAAAATTTTCACCAATAAAGTCTACAAAAACTTGGCCTACAGTCCGGAATTCATCTCCGAATGAACAACGTGCAGCCAGACACCCTACTGCTACTCGGTGCCCCTATTGTGGCAGCAACAACCCAGACAACCTTTTCCACCTCATCTGGGCAGGTTCAGCTTACTCAACTGACCTCGACGAGCTCCTAAAAACGCGAGTACGCCTGACGACTTCCGCAGGACATTTCCAGCATGTCAGAAACAACCCTCAAACGTGTCCGAAAATTACATAATTCGGTTCAAAACTAGGTCTCTACAAAGTAGTATGATGGCGGATCGTCACCCCCTCTCTTGATGACTTTTCAAGCGCACTCATTCTAGCTTGCGAACGGCTCCTTTTGGACACCCGGGTGATCATCGTACCAGGGTGTCCTCACCACTACTACAACAACCGTGCGTATGTTACCCTATCGGCGTAACCAGGCATAATGTGGTTGCGTGAACTCTCACAATGCAGTGGAGAAGCTTTATGCGAACGATCATCCCCACCTTTTCCCCATATCCCACAACAAAGCATATTGGCCCCCTTTTTCTAATAAAGTCATTCATTCCTAGAGACGCAATTAATTCCAGGAATCCTCAATACCGCGAATTAAGTTCTGTGGTGACGGCGTGGTATAACATAAATATATTTGAGAAATCACAATGTATAAGTGAAGGACAAAGCCATGAGATGATAAGCTATCTGCCAACGGTGCATGGCAACGACCCAGAATTTGAATAAATGCTCCAAGGCGGTGTTTAATTTTCACTACTGAATCTGTGTTCTGTTTCGTCGTTACCAAATGGTTCTTCACGGGGAAGTCAGGTGCTACACAAAAGGAACAACTCAAATAAAGAAAAGATGAAAATATAATCAGCAGGAATCGTTATTGCATTTGTAAGCCATTGCTTTGCAGTTTTAGCGGCCTGCGTGTGATTAAAAAAATTTTCAGTATGTCCTTTCTAAAGGCATTGAATATAATCTATTCAGAGCGCTCAATTTTCTCCTCAGAAATACAGCTGATTAGGCAATGCGGATGAACTGTAAGAAAGTTACTGCGAAACGGCAGAGCTCAGAGAAGACTAGGCAGGAGGCAACAAAGGAGAGTAACCCATACATAACGTACTTGGATGTAATACTTTCTCATACCAATGGTGTTTCTACACTCTATCTTATGGGTGTGAGCGCGTCGGCTGATTCTGATAAGTTTGTACGCTCAATTTATATCGCAAATTATATCGCACCTAACCAAACTATCGGCCTAATTTGACTAATAGCCACCCGCGACAAAGGACTCATACAGAAAGAAAGACTCCAGCTGGTAGAAGCTTTCGTAATAAGCCGCATCACCTACTCCGTTCCTTATCTTAATCTAAAAAAAACCTATCGAGCTGGTACAAGCTTTCGTGAAAAGACGCATCCCCGACTGCATTCCTTATCTTCATGTAACAAAAACCTATCCAGCTGGTTTCAAGCTTTCGTGATAAGCCGCATCACCTACTTCCTTCCTTATCTTCATGTAACAAAAACCTAAGTCAAGAAAATTGATTGCATCATTACAAAAGCTTACAATACCGCGTTACAAGTGCCCATGAATACATCCACTGCTCGTATGGAACCTCTGGGGGTGTATAATACAGCGGAGGAACTTGTGGAAGCCCATCATATTATTCAACTGCGGAGGCTTCCAGTTACCCCGACCGGGAGGCACATACTAGGTCCTCTTAATCTGCGTGCCATTGCTAATATTAGACCGCCAATTTCCAGCGATACGCATGCGTGTTTTATAGTCCACCCAATATGCAACACATTCATCACAAGGGTCGCAGGCGGCATAGAGCACGAGACCGGTGCCAGCGCTTCCCAATAAATCCAGGCATACTTCATGCCGACGTTGGCGGACTGTCACACCACGCAGCATACGCAGTGGCAGTAGTCGACCGACGAAATGCCCACCCTGTTACCTCCCTCTCCGTCCGTACCACCTGTTCCGCGACAGCGGAAGAGACGGCAATTGTACTAGCCTTAACTCAACGGTCGGCCCCCGCAATTGTAATCTCTGATTCGAAGACGGACGTTAAAATTTTCTCCGGGGGTCTAGTAACCCCGCAGGCCCTCCGAATTCTCTCCAAAAATCCACCCACCCCCGAGAGAACTGATCTGGACTCGAGTCCACAACCGTTTGAGGGG
This sequence comes from Haemaphysalis longicornis, assembly GCA_013339765.2. NCBI lineage: Eukaryota > Metazoa > Arthropoda > Arachnida > Ixodida > Ixodidae > Haemaphysalis > Haemaphysalis longicornis. The sequence goes on from CM023450.1 coordinate 117,311,059, forward strand.
TAACGATGTGGCCCACGCTACTGTTTGAGAACTCACTATCCAGGTCGGCTCGAGATAGCCCCCTCAGCTATCACGACTTAGTCCTACACTACCGTCTCTCCCACCGCTCATGTCAGCCTTAATAAAGAGTTTTAGCAGTCCGTCTGTTCCGTCGTGTAAGTAGTTACCGTGTTTACCTGGACCCGGCTACGCCTGCGCACGCAGAAGAGCGTGGAGGCACACCCCAACGTGACGAATGCGCGGACATGTCGAAGGCCGGTCAGCGGAACAAATCCCCCTACCGCGACGAATTTCCAAGTGCCCAGACGGGTCCTGGTCAACACGGTAACTACGTATACGACGGAAAAGACGGATTGCCAAAACTCTCTATTAACTCTCAGGAACGCACGTGGCGGCTCTTGCAGACCGACAGTCTCCCATGTGATGCAGTACTGCAGCGTATTCACCCCACACTATCCACCACCCCCCCCCCTCCAACTGGCGTTCGTGCGGTGCTCTAGCCACCGTGTCGCACTCCATGTGGGCGTGTCCTAATGAGCCCTTCCGCTCCATAGAGTGTGACAAGCAGTGTGAGGGGACGCGGGGTAGCTCGGATCGGGGATCAAAATCTTCCTGGCAAACCGAGCCACCACTGTCGCCGTCAGCCTCATGCCACCGGCCACCTCACCGTCTTAACTGAATTCAGAAAAAATAAAGTTTCTCGCTCTCTCTCTCGCTCTCTCTCTCGCTCTCTTTCTCTCTCTCTCTCTCTTACGGAAGCCCGTATGGCTCCGAGAACGAATATGGCCCAGGGCCTTTAGCTGGGCGCCGGAACGTCGTTTTTCACCCTGACCTATGTTTCGTTAGGTAGATAAATGTCCTCTTTCGATTCAGCACCGGAACAGAAAAAAATCCCGGGCCATCTGCACCTGCACGAATCCTGGGGAGAAATGAAGCATGCAATGTATAAGTGTATTTTTGGCGCCTTAGCGGTTTTGCCCACGGAGATGAAACCATTTGGGGGTAGTGGTATACCGCTTTGCTTGAAGCACGAACCGAACTCCTCTAGCGCGAGGAGTTAGAAAAAGCAGTGCCCCGGTGTGTTCTTTTAGTATGCGTTAAGTTCTAGCGCGAGGCGTTGGAAAACTAGTGTCCCGGTGTTTTAGTACCGTCACTACGATGACGACGAACGGCGACCACGACGACAGGAGACGCCGACGACACGAGCCCTAAGAGGCGTCGTCCCTTAAAAATCCTTTGTGACGATTCATAAAGGTTTGGTTTAACGCGCAAGAAAAAATGAGATCAACTATTGAAAGCGCAAAGTAATGTTTATTACTTTTAAATTGGGTTGCTACATAGCCCTCACATCTGCGCAAAAATATTGCAGCATTTTTTGAGACAAGTATCAAGGCTAAGAACAGAATCTGAGAAGGATCAGGTCATCAAGTGTTCCGGACGATATTTGAGACCTCTCATCGAATGACATCAACTTCAGCGCTGAAAACGCGTGCTCCTCGCTCTTCTCTGTAACTGGAACGGCGAGGACTACTAGCGCTAAAGCGTACAGTTGCGGTTGGAATTGTTTACACTGTTTCCAATATTCCAACACATTCTGTTCTGCTGGAGCGTGAGGTTCCTCATCCAGGAGGTTCAGCCAGCGTTCAATAGCATTTGTATCCAGCTTGGCTGAAACATTATGGTTTTTGCCATTCTTAGCTTCTATCGTGCTGAGATATTCATTGACGGAAACTGGTTTCCCGGGAGCTGCGGCACTTGAGCTTACTTCAGTGGCCTTGCTATCTTTCTGCTTCTGATTGATGCCTGCAATTCGTTTCCATGTCTTTGTGAGGTGAGTAATTGCTGTGCATTTTTGCTCTGGTGTGAGAACAATGCGATATCGGGGGTCCATATACAGTGCGGCACAAAACGTATTCGTATCGCAGAAGTTTCGCTCCCTGGATTTCATGGATTCGACTACGGCCTGTGCTAGTGGTGATCCTATACTGGAGGTGTCTAGGAAACACTTCAACCATGCGCCGTAAAAGTCTCCAAGTGTGAGCTGTTCAGTCAAAAGCGTATTCATGAACACTTGGGCAGGCTGAAGGGCTGCCGTGATGTTTTTTACATTTTCCCAAATATTTTCTGACGAGGACTCGCTGTCTTCCTTGGGCACAAAATCTGCAGCAAAATCCTTAAGCTCCAACAAACGGGTGAGCATTTTGAACGTCGGCACCAACTTTTTCGAGGAGTCGTTGACAGGCGGCTTAAGTTTTCGCTGCTTTATCTGTTCCATTACACTTCTCACAGAGAGTTTGTTTGAAATTTCGCGACACTTTTCAATGGTGCTGCATGTCGACGGCTCTTTCAGAGTCTCACTTACGGCTAGTTCCAGTGCGTGCATGATACACCCCCCAACTTCCACAAACTGATCGTCCTCATCCAGAACTTGAGCAACTTCCGACTTGTCTGACGGAGAGCCGTCGGCTTTGCAGGCAAAATCACCTCGGTCGGGATCAACTGAACGGGAGCCTTGATCTTCGTCTTCAGCTTTTCTACGACCACAAACTCTCCTAAGCGCTTTTTCGCCGACTTTAGTTGTGATACTATACAGATGGCTATCATTGGCGTCGTAACGAGGCAGCACGCGTTTTACTTGTGACGTCAATAACTCATCGTCGAGTCCAGAAACTTGCTTCACGGCTAGTGGTTGGAGAATTAGACTTTCGTTTTCGGCATACTGTACACTAGTGGCAAGCAGCTGCCGGTCATTTTCCTTCACGTAGTCAATTTTTAGAGAAAACATTCGTTCGCTCAGCGACTGAGAAATTTCCTCTCGCTTCGATTTGGCCTTTTCCTTAACCCTCTTCTCAACAGTCTTCGCTGTTATATCTTCTTTGGCGCCAAGTGCTCGCAGGACCGGGTCAATAATCTTGCGGAATCCGGAGTCATCGAAGAGTCCTAACGGTCGTCCGTTCTTCGTAACCAGCTCGACACAGCTTTCCATAATGCTTTCCGGCGTTAGTTCAAGCAAAACGCGCTTCGACGAAGTCGGCTGAGACATGCTTGCTCCGTCCACTTTCCTGGGCTTCTTTTTCGAAGAGTCTCCGTCTCCGCCGGAAGATGCACGCTTTGTAGACACGGCTTTCTCGGCACTTAACTTGGCGTGTTCCTGTGGATGGCACTCCCTCAAATGACGTTCCAGGTTTCCACCATGGTATCCAGTAACTACGTGCCCGCAGTCCGCAATCTGGCACCTAGACGAATTTGATTCGCTGTTGTAGCTAAAATGTCTCCGAGCCAGATTTGTTCTTGGGCGTCCCCGCCCCATTGGGATGAGTTGTACACTTGTTAGATGGGAACACTCGACTCCTCCGACAAACTAGCGCTCTGCTCTCAACCTGGTCAGGACGTCTTATAAGCACTCCAATGCGCCACTCTCACTCGATGAGAAGGAGAGGCCGTGCTTACGCGGCGGGGCCCGTCCGTCGCCCCAGACATTTCCTGCCCTCCGCTTTATCTGGTTAGACACAGGAGCGACGCCGCGCCGGAACTTGGGAGCCCCTCCGGCATTGCGTCACGCGGAGGGCTATCCCATACCATCAGAGAGACGGAGAGCGTAGGGAGAGCGGGTTTCAAGCCTACCAACCGAGACAAGCGATCAGCGAGACGAAAGGCGATTTTCTGAGACGCCCATAGGATCCAAGAAAATCCAGCTGCTTTCTTGTTTCGGCGGTCGACGCCTGGCGGATGGGCGAAAACACAGCCGTGAGGCATTAGCCCGGTGTTTATTCTGTATTGGGTCGTTTTTTGTGTTTTTTTCACCACGGAGAAAATGACGGCGGTCTTCCGACTTCCTCAACTTGCAACTCGAATCGAAAACCGAAACAATTGCTTATCTGTGTTACTGCTGAACGATAAAATACCGTTTCCTTTACGTTCTGGCTATTGCCAAATTAGTTCATTTTGGTTTTTCTGTTCTCGTTTTAATTTTATTCCGGCACTCTGCTCTCAAGTTTTATCGAAATAGCTTGACACTGACATCAGCGATCTCGTTCCTACCAAGGTGCGCATTGACACGAAGACCAATCAGATACGACACAATAGAAACCGCTGAAACAATACAAATGATGAGAACTCCTAAAATGGGCCTGTTGCGAAGACGTTATTAAATATACTTCTAGAAGGCTGCGTGATGTTACGTCCGCGAGAAAAATTACATGCCAGCAAAACGATTCGTTCATGTCATTTTTTATTCTGTCTTGTCCGAACTAAATTATTTTAAGGGAGCCAAAACACAGTATATGTGTTAGTGATTCGTAACTCTGTTCTTGCACTATTACCCTTCAGAAGAATAAAAGTATGTCTGTCTTGCAAGGTAAGTGATCGTTTCCAAAACTCTGCAAAATGGCATCCTGTGGGGTCACGACAGATAAGTCGGAGCGTCCGGACACCGAAGATCGGTTTCGGTGTTCGTCCCTTCTAGTTCTTTCCCTTGCGTTCTCGTCAAACTGCGCTATTTCGTCAACATGAACCTAGGAACCTTGAGAGAGAGAGAGAGAGAGAGAGAGAGAGAGAGAGAGAGAGAGAGAGAGAGAAACAACTTTTATTGAATCGCCTAGGAACCTTGAGAGGTGCTTGTATAACCTTGATGGAACGGTAAAACGAATTTAAATGTGCTTAATTACGTATTATTGCGAATGAATTAAAATTTAAAGTATCTTGACATCTTGCAAAACGAGTGGAGGAAAGGGAGGGCCAACCGGTGGCGTACAATTATGATTGTTTGTCGAGATGGGTCATTGAGAAGCCACGACGGTACGATTGACTCATTTTAACCAAATTCGTGTCACAGGGCCCCAGCATTCCTGTGGCTACCTTTCACTACGCTTTATAAATGTAAGCTAATGTTCACTCTCGTACAAGCTCGTACCGAACATTATTGAACGATTACAGGTACATATATTCACGAGCAAATCGCCGCGTACCTGCTTGCTTTACTTCAAATATCATGAAAATACGTTATGGTCATCTACAGCTCAGCATCGTAGCGCCATCTCCTCCACACCCCTCCCCTATACTTGACGTTGTTTTCCTCCCCACTGCCTGCCTTCCTATTGCACGGATGTGGCGTTTGCTCAATTCGACTCGAATTTCGACCTTTCGCACTGCTCGCCCGACATTTATTGGTACCTTTCGTTTCGATTTTTCTTGGAGCAGCGATCGAGGCGAAAAAAAGAAAACAATTCGCGACCTGTCTGTTAGCAGTTAGCCGTTCGGGAACTGATTCTGCAACAGGTTAGATTCGGGAACCAAATCTCACAAAGGTGTTTGTGGCGAGGTGGCAGGACATGCCACCTGTGGCATGTCCTGCCACAGGTGGCATGTCCTTGATGTTACCAAGGACATGCCACCTGTTGCATGCCGTTGCAAGGACATGCCGCCTGTTGCAAGGACATGCCGCCAGACAATTTCACATCCGGTAATCCGGCAAACGCCGCATGATGGCTGGGGGCCCCATCAGACGGACAAGGGTCATGGGTGCCTCGCAAAAGTAAAAGCACCTTTCCAGGCGTGGATTCCCCTTTCGAGGGCCCGTTCTCGACCAGGGATGCCTGTACCCCTTAAACAAACTTGTGGGTGCCCGGCGGTACGCGGATTCAAACCTTGTACCTCCCGCATACGAGGCGAGTGCTGTACCTGTGAGCCCCCGCTGCGGTTAGAAAACCTTTAGACGAAGTACAATACAATAATTTATCTCATAAACCAAGTATGGGTATAAATTTAGATCATTCATAGAAGAGTTTACTTAGCGCGCAGAAAATCGTCGCATGGGTTCGTCCTTCGTTTGCGATTTGGGTCTTTGGAGCTTGGACGATTGGTTGGACGCATTTTCAGCACGTTTAGAATTTGCGCTTCTCTAAGTTTTCTTTACGGAGGGACGGTAGATTGTTGTTCATCACCATGCTCAACACCAGCAGAAGACAAATGGGGCTCGCTTCCTTGTTACTTCTGTGTTTAAGAGCGCGAATTATGCACGCTATGAAGCAGAACCGGATACATCGATAATTGACAATGTTTACGCAGGTCGAGGAAAAAATACACAGACCGGCACCACTGATAGTTCAGGGGCCCTAACTACGTCTTAATACCTTATTGCTCACCCACGTTTTCTTCTGTGAACATAGAGATTTTAGATGAGAATATACATGCAGTAGAAATAAATTCCTGGAGTCCTCAATACCACTATTTCAGGCGGAGTGAGACGGCGTGGAATTACTTTAACATATTTTTGAATCACTTTGTATAAGTCAAGGACAGAGCCATCAGGTGATAAGCCATCTACTGTCGTTAGAAACCACACAAAACTTCAATAGAGTGCCCCAGGATCGTTTTTAATTGCCACAACTGACTATGTGTTCTGTTTCTTAGTTGGCAACCCACTCTTGGAGGAGAAGGCTGGTGCTACACAAAAGGAAAAAAATTAAAGCTGGAAATGTCCAAAAATACCGTAAGCACGAATTGTTATCGCATTTGTTAGCCTCACGTTTGCGGGTGCCACGTCTACCGTCTGATTAAATAATGTGTAACTATGTCCCTCTTTATGGCATTGCTTTGACCTCTTCAAAGCTCTAAGTCCTGTCATGAAATCGACAGCTTATTAGGCAAATGGGAAAAGGCGGTTACAGAGAAATTAGACGCTTAATGTTGAAATGAGAGAGCGTAGACAATACTAGGCATCACTCTGTCAACTCAGAGGAACCCGAACATTACGTACAGGCAGGTAATACTTTTTGCTCCAACTAGCGTTCTGAGTTTTAATATACGGAAGTGAGAGCGTAGGACATGATTCGGACGAGCTTGTATTCTTTGTATTCGTATGAAGGCCTCTATAGCGCTGCGAACGAAGATCGCACGGGACCTTCCAGCAGGGTCTCGGAACGACATACTTTTTTCTCAGGTTTGTGTTTCGTTCCATAGATAAATGTTTACTCCGGTTCAGCACCAGCACCAGAACAGAAAAAAAAAATATTGCTTCCTAACGGTTCATAAGGGTTTGAGTTTCCGCGCAAAGAAAATTGAGAACAGCAACTAAAGAACACAAAGTTACTTCTATTTTTTAAATGGGGTAATAAGGTTCCGGCTACAACTGCGCACAAAAAAGTGCAACAGTAAAGGTCAGGTTCGATGTTGTTCCTTGATGATGATGATGATCTGCGTTGGTGCCTGATGGTGGCGGCACTTGATGGCACGACGACGATGGTTGATGGAGGGTTTTTCAAAACTGTATATTTACACAGAAGATATATACAGAATATTGACAGACGGAAGATAGAGTTAACAAAGTAAGAAATAAAATGGGGTTCTAGGTCAGCTAAAACTTTGTGCACACGGCACCCCCGTCAGCGACGGACCCTGACCTTAAAACTACCCAAGTGGTGAGATCCTCCCTAGCCTGACCTGGCTAGCCCGGCAATACGCCGGCCGTGCATAGCACATTAAACCCTGAGGATTCGACCCCGAGACCTCGTGTCTCGTGGTTTTAATGGGTTACTTAGGCCCCACCCCCGATACACAGGCCAATCGGTATCTCCTGGGCACCTGATAGGATGGATTAGTAAATCCGGGCCTAAACCACGGTGGGCAACGCCCCCCGCAACCCTCAAACGCTGGTCACTCTCTCCCACCAGAAAAACAAGGAAGAAGGAAAATATCAAAAGCAAACCAAACAAATACAACAAACACTCAAACATCCGAGGAAACACGTGCAAGCGCCCGGGGCAAGCTTCTACGCACGCCGCAGGCGTCGCGATTCCCCCGCATCGTCCTTGGGCCGCCGCACGAACCTCCTCGCACGCTCTCACTCCGCGCGCGCACGGGCAACAAAGGGAAAGCTATCGCCATAAATCGGCCACTGTCTAACCACAGTTGACAGCTCCAAGCTCCCCGTCTCCGGTGGCGCGACGGACCATGGTTTTACAACCCGCTAAACGAAAAACGCAGCGGACCCCAGAGCTAGCTGCCGCCAGCCCCCGGAATGCCATTTGAGCCGCCAGGCTTCCAATGTTCCCCCGCAGCTGCACCCTGCGCGCGACCAAAACAGACCGACAACGTGGCTGCGGCCCGAGACAATAAGTCCTCACGCGAGCGGCGTGACCCAGAGGCCACCTGCCCTTAACAGGCTGGCTGCCATAAAGTCATTATTTCCCACTTCCCGGGCCTGCCGCTCCCTCCGCGTTCGACAGATTCCGCGTCGCTGGCACCTGGATCCCTTACAGCAACACTCATTGAGAGACGTCTCAAGGCACTGAACATGATCTGAGAAGCAGCAGGTCATCAAGAGTTCTGGTTGAATGATGAGAACAGTGATCGGATGAAATAAACCTCAGCGCTGAGAACGCGTGCTCCTCGCTGTCCTCTGTGACTGGAACAGCGAGGACTACTTGCTCTAAAGCGTACAGGTGTGGCTGTACTTGTTGATGGTCTTCCCAAAATTTCAGCACATTCCTAGTGTTTGGAATGCGTTCTGCCTCCCCCAGCCTTTCTAGTAAGCGTTTAATATACCCTGTATCTAGGTGACATAAAAAATTCTGGTGCTCGTCAATATGAGCTTGTTCATCTCTGATATACTTCGAAAGAATCTTCTGGTTTATATCGAGGTGCGGCCACTGCACTCAATTCAATGCCGCCTCAATCCTGCTGGTTCTCTTCGATGCCTGCGATTAGTTCCCGGGTGTTTGATTGATGCGTGATTTCTCGGCGTTTTTGCTCGTCGGAGAGAAGAAAGTGATTGCGAGGGTCCATGTACACGGCAGCGCCAAAAATATTCGTATCCCAGAATTCCCGCTGCTTCTTTTCCATGCACTGAACTAGGGCCTTTGCTAGTTGCGATTCTATTTTGTGTGGCTTCATGAAACAGGGCAACCACGCGCCGTAAAAGTCCCCAAATGTGAGCTGTTCAGTCCGAAGTGTCTTCATGACCCCTTGTACCGGCTGACGGATTTCCATAAGCATTCCTACTTTTCGGGACTTGCTCTCTGTTTAGCCCACGCAATCTTCAGCCGACAGAAAGCCCGCAGTGAAGTCCTTGAGCTCTATTAGCCTGACCAGGATATCGAACGTCGACATCAAGTCTGAAGGGTCGTCATTGACAAGTTTCTTTAGCCCTTGCTTCTTTATCGCTTCCACGGCATTTTCGTGGCGGAGTTTCTTTACAACTGTGCGATACTTTCGATGATGGTGCATATAGGTGATATTTTCAGAGCATCACTTACGGTTAGACGGAGTGTATGAGCGGCACAGCTGACAGCCAACAACGAATCATCGTTCGCACCCGGGAAATGAGTAACCTCCGGTTTGTCTAACAGAAAGGGGGAGCCGTCAGCTTCAGAGGCAATATTGCTACCGTCGACCTCTTCGCTTGAACCGGAGGCTGTGTTTCATCTTCAGCTTCACTTAAAAGACAAAAGTCTCTAAGCATGTCAGCGTTGTAATTAGTTGGGTCAATATACACCTGGGTAACGCTGACGTTGTAACGAGACAGCGTGCCTTTCAGTTGTTACGTCAGGTGTTCAGAAGTTTGACTTTCAGACAGTTCCTTCATCGCCAGTGGCTGGAGATTTTGCCTTCCGTTTTGCACACACTGTACATTAATTCCAAGCAGCGCCCGGTGATGTCGCGACACCAAGTCAATTTCCCTTTGCTTGCGTTTTGCCTCTTCCTGGGCTCTACCCTTAACAGTGTCCGCTGTTATGTCTTCTGTGGCGCAAAGTGCTCGTAGCACCCGGTAAATATTCTGGCGGATTCAGGAGTCATCTAAAAGGTCTAACGGTCGTCCGTTCTTCGTAACGAGCTTGACGCAGCTTTTCATAAAGCTTCCCGGTGTTAGTTAAGCAAATCGCGCTTTGAAGTAGTCGGCTGAGACGTAGTGCGCAGAAACTACTTTTCCGCCGCCCACAATGTAGACTCATTTTTCCGCTGTTGTTGCAAAAGCTTATTGAAGTGAGATTCGTTTTTGTGTGCCTCATTGGGAAGATATGTACACTTATTAGGTGCGAACCTTGCAGTCCCTACAGCTTCTCAGCAAGTATACTAGAGAGGTACCTGCGTCTTGGAATTCATGTCGGAGTAGGAGATTTTGGGAAGATCAGCGCTTGTGGCTTCGCTTGTCTATCGGATTCTTAAGTGTCTTGGGTTCGCTTTCTTTACTATGTTGTGCTATGTCTACCAGGCAGCCTAATCTCGAAATTTGCTGCATTTGTTCGCACTAAGAGAGCTGTTCTTCATTATAATCTAATCGGGGGACTAGTGGCGGCGAGCGACTGTCGGTACATATATACGTAAGTACAAACCCACAATATAAACCTGTTAGTTTGTGGTTGGGAGAGCTCGTTTCCCTGTTCTTTTTGTAGTAGCAGTACATATGCCAACAGTGCCCTGACATCTCGACTGAGCGGAAATTATTCGCCGCCAAAGTTGTACCAAATGGTCTGTGCACCGGTTCACGGCGAAGGCGAAGTTTTTTTGAGCTTATCACGCAATTTATCAAAACCTTTCTGAGCTTATCAAACAATTTATTATTGAAATATTTGCAAAATAACGGGCTCTAGCGAGTCTTCTCCCAAACGTTTACGTAATTGTTAACTGCCGGCTTGGTCTCCAGAATAGTAGGCACAACCATTCCGCCAGACTCTCAGTAAAAAGAACACTCTTTACGTTCAATTTCGTTGCCTTTAAAACTGCGTCTTTTATTTTATACTAATACCATCACAAACTCTTTGCGCTTTTCTGGCACTGCATGTAATATTACGGCCAATAAAACATTTCAATCCATGCCGATAAGTGAAACTATAGAGGAGCGTGCTATTTTATGGCAGGCCCATGACGGCACAGACGGGCTTGATGTGAGCCGCATAGACACCACCGCCAGATTCCTCTCTATTTTACAATCTAAGAAACTCTATACTCCAGTCCTTCGACCAACCGCCGATCATCTGCGTACGGCATGGTCGCGACGTCTGATAAGCTGTTATCTGCGCCACTCGCGCTCGATGAAAAGGAGTGGCCGTGTTTACGCGGCGTTGCGCTTCCGTCGAACCAGAAATTTCCTGCCGTCCGCCTTATCTGGTTAGCCACACGAGCAAAGCCGGGCCGGCACATTGGGAGGATGCCCCTCCGGCATTGCATCACGCGGAGTAGCTACGCACATACCATCAAGGCGAGACGGAGCCGACCCCTCCAGTCCTGCCAACAGAGAGGAGGGGATGAGCGAGTCGAAAGGCGATTTCATGGGACGCACATAGGATCCACGAAAATCCAGCTACTTTTTCGTTTCGGTGGTCGACGACTGGCGGATGGGCGCAAGGCCACCCTTGAAGCAGTAATCCGGTGTTTATTCTGTCTTGGTTCATTTTTTTCTGTTTTGTTTCCTCGCAGAAAATGGCTGCGGTCTTCCGATTGCCCTAAATTTTCACCCGAAGAGAAAACCGAAACGATTTCTTGTCCGAGTAACTCCCGAACGAAATAATAACGTTTCGTTTACGTTTTCGCTCCGGCGAAAAAAAAAGCTCTTTTTAGGTTTTCCGTTCCGGTTTTCGTTCTTTTCAGGCACCCTACTGTCCTGTTTCATCGGAATTGCTGGACACAAACGTCAGCGATGTTGCATCTACCAAAGTCCGATGTGGTATAAAGATCGCTTAGATATGAAAAATTGGAAACCGCCGAAACAATGCAAACTCTGGGAACTACTAAAATTGGCCTGCTGCGAGGATGTGATAAGATATACTTCTAAATAAGAACATGATGTTACGTCTACGAGAAGAATTACATGCCAGCACAAGTATTAATTCGTGTCATTCTTTATTCTGCCGCGTCCGCGCGAAATTATTTCAATGAAACCAAAATGCAATAAATGGTCCAGCGGTTCGCAACTATGTACTGACGCCAGAACCCTTCAGAAGCATAAAGTTTTGTCTTTTTTGGAGGTTAAGAGAACGCTTCCACAACTCTGTGAGGCGACGTCTTGTAGGGTCACGACAGATGAGTCGTAGCTTCCGAACACTGAAGCTAGGAAATTTGAGTGGCGCTTAGTGATATCTTCAAGATCTTAAAAACGGCAAAGCGAATTTTAATGTGTTTCGTTCTACATCACGGAACTTGAACTGCAATTTCGAGTATCTTGATATCTTTGAACCCCAGGGATGAAGGAAGGAGTGGGGTAACCGCTGGTGTAGAATTACGATATATTGTCGATATAAGGGACTTTGAGAAGGAGCCGAGGTTGCGATTTACTCATTTTCAACGAAGGGGATGTCGCAAGCCCTCAGCTACGCTCCATAAATGTAAGCTAGTGTTCACACTGGGTCTACGTGGTGCCAATCTCGTAGCGAACACTGCTACTGGATTAAGCTACACAGATACAAAGAAAAATTGGACGCGTATCTGCTTGCTTCTCTTGAACTGACAAGTAAAGAAGATAGTCTTCTGGTGCTACTGCGTCGTAAAACCCTCTTCCTCCCCACGCGGATTCTCCCTCTCCCTCCATTCATAATGCATGCAAGTAACGTTTGCTCTATTGGGCTCGATTTTAGGGGCGAAGCACCTTAGGACCTCGCTTTGTACGTGTCTTGTCCCTTGGCGTCCGTGTACAGTGTTGCGCATGCGCGAGGAGCATTGAATTGGATTAAATTGGATTGGATTGGATTTGAAGTAGCTTAGGTTGGATTGCATTGCATTGGAAGAAATTGTATTGTATCGATTGCATTTGATTGGAATTGTACATACTGTACACACGCGTTGTCACTTATTTACATGCGCGAGTGGGCAACGCCACGGGTGAGTTACGGTAAGAACAATACCCAGTGCTTCGCTCACTCGTCATGATTCACTTCATAGAGATGCGTGAAATGTTTTATTGTTCGCGCTTCTCGCGCGCCATATATTGGTACCTTCTTTTCGATATTTGTTCGAACAGCTCGAGGAGACACGGTTTCGGTATTTGTTTTCTGTCTCCTGAATTGAACACATTTCTTGCCCCATTTTTGGGCGCAACGCTTAAGCGCCCGCTACTGTGGTTTGACGGCCTCGTCGGTTTTTTAACCTAGCGAACGAAAACGACACCGAAGAGCGAAGAAAAATGGAGGAGTAAAGTGTGGCGATATGTGACAGGGAGGGCGGTATGCCGATGCTGCGCCACAGAAGCCCAACACTCGCTGCTTGCTACACGTGGTCTTTTGGCGTCCTCCTTGTTCCGTGGCTCATCCGAACCGCATAACATCTGCGCGGGAGGTATAAATACGATTTACAAAGGCATGCTCGGCGGTAGCGACGCGCTGCGAGAGAACGGCAGTATAGTGCGTGCAGTCGTGCGCTTGATGATCACGAGATAGTTTCCTGAGAAGCAGCAGCTATAGTTCCGGATGTACCCGCTAAACGGCGCTACGGTTCTCTTCGTATAACAAATACAATGTAGTGAGAGGAATATAGAATGGAGTAAAGGTTCCGGGTCTGACATTTGCAAATGCAGTACTCCGATTAGAAGTCGCTCTATTATGCTTTGAAGTGAACTAGACCTTCGTAGGCCGCTTGACCTTCGGAACACATGGAAAAACGACTAGCGAAGCAGTTCAGGGAGATAAGGGCTGGGTGTCGTTTGGAGTTCGAGCAACTGAGAGTGAAAGTTTGAAAAGCGCAGAGTAAACTATGTTTTCAGCGGAGGTTGAGAGCAATGGATCCACGTAGGTGAACAGCTAAAGTGTTTAGATACCTTTACATGAAAACTTCGACTCGCAGTGACTAAGGAAGGCTAGAAGGTTAACGAGGAAATATGGAAAGAACACTGCAGAATCGAAGACCGCCAAGGTATCCAATAAAGAAGCATGGCAGATAGAAACAAAAAAATTGAGAAAAAATGGAAGCTAAAACGTCGCTAAAAATTACATGGCTGAGAAACTGAACACCAGAAAGGAAAATTTCTAGGATAATTCTAAGAGCAGTACATTTGTTTTTGAGGCTAGGGCAGGTTGTTTGAGAACTAAGAGCTTTGTGGGGAAGTCTACACCGGATGATGGGGTATGCGTGGTCTGCGGAAAAAAAAACAGCAACTGTGCAGCACAGGGTGGTCAAATTTCATTGTATCCATTCAAAAAGGGAAATATTCGGCTTACTGAAGCCCTGGAATTTAAGGGTGGTACAGAGGGAGTTAACCTAAAGTCTGTGGAGGCGACTAAAAGAAGATTGTAATGCTGGTGGGAGAAAAGGGAAATATTGCTCAGGAGCGCTACCACCTGTAATTGGATTGGAGCTTGCTTAAGGGCAGCGCTAGAAATAAACCAGGACTACAATATAGCCATATTAGATTATCTGGTAAGATTACACGTCTTCGCCCGGTTACAAAGGGGATACCATTAGTAATCATGAGTCATCTATCATCACGGGCCTTATACGCACGAACTACAAGCAAACAAGTTGATGTCTTACCGTTAGCGAATGGCACAGGATCAGAAATTATTGTTTGTCAACAACTGACGAGCTCTAAGAAGCCCCGTGACGAAGGTTGCTACGACTTGCATTTTATGCCTGCAAACATTGTCAGAACTTAAAATCCCATTTCTATTTTGTTACCGGCGCAGTGCGTTGGTTGATTTTAATCGGTGTGTTTAAGGTTTTGTAGCGCTAAAAAACGTAAGGGCACTGATAATTACCCCGTTGCTTGGAATAAAACCAGAATGCTACAGTGTATTCAAAGCTGAAAATAGCGTTCAACGTTTCCCCACAAAACTTTTAAAATGATGACTATTGCAAATGAAGGATACAATGAAAAAATTAGCGGTTTCTACGCCTATGTGAGAATTGACATAAAGAGAAGCTTTGAATGATATTTGCATTGGCATTATTGTCAATGTTATGAAGTGCACAATGGAGTTCAAATGAAAGCGTTTGAAGGGAGTGCATGGGTGTCGTGGCCTAACTCGGTTTGGACAAAAGTTCCTGGAGCATTTTTGTAGCGCTTGTCGCTTCTGGACGTCATTCTCAGGGCGCTCGTCATCTTGCATTGCCGCCACGGATTGTTGTATTAAGTCATGTATTCGAGCCAGCGTATAGCCGCTTTCACACATACGTTTCGCAGTTATCAATGAAGTTACTCGTGACACTTCTTTCTCGCCTGAATATCGTGGAAGCCGCGGGAACGCTTTTGAGGAATTTTTGCGGGGCGTGTTCACGACCTACGTTTGCACACTTTGAAGCATATTGCTCAAACACCAGCACCACGTGCGTGAAAAAACAGATACTGGGAAAGGTTGATTGATTGATTGATTGATTGATTGATTGTAGGGTTTACGCGCCGACGCAACGCAGGCGATGAGGCGCGCCGTAGTGGAGGGGCTCCGGATTATTTTTGACCACCTGGGATCTTTAACGTGCGCCGAAATCTCGAACACACGGGCGTTTTTGCTTTTCGCTTCCATCAGAAAAGCGGCCGCCGCAGCCGGGAATCGAACCCGCGACCTCGTGCTCAGCAGCGCAACGCCTTAGCCACTGAGCCACCACGGCGGGTGAGAAACTGGAAAAGGTATAACCAACGTTACTAACGGTTGGTTTAACCGCACCGCTGTGCAATGAACTACTCCAGCGATGGTCGGGGATGGCGGCAACGGCGGCCGATGTTCGCGGAGATCACCCTGCCATCCGGTGGGTTTTTGAGTAAGCCAGGATGCTTCTTCCCTCCACCGAAGCGGTGTGTAAGGAGCAGTCGCCGGGCTCCGAACAGCCCATTCAACCAGCGACTAGCAGCATCCCCTCGATATTTGGAAAGACACAAATAGCCCTTTTGCTTTAAAGCTTTTATGCAAGCTGTTGTCCCATCAGTAGCCTCGTAACTGCGAGGCATAATTAAGTTCCCTTTGGTTCGCAATTAGGCACGCCACGCAGCAAAGCTTGAGGTCAGGGTTTTCTGGCTTGGGCCCCGTTCGGGTTTAACGTTGGCCGGGACGGGTTGGGTGGCGCAGATGATATCCAGGCTCCACCCGGGATCGGATTGACACTAAACAATTTGCTCCGCATTCACCCATATAAATGGGCCCGGTCTGGCTTGATCAGGATCGGTCAGGCTCGGACCCAGCATAAGGATGTGCCCTGTTCGCGCCTGGGTCTACACTGTGGGACCAGGCACTGCGGTAGTAGCTGCCACTGGGGTAGTGAAGAGCAACAAAGAGCTGTCATTCAAGAGTTACTCTGCAAGGGCACATTGAACTCGGCCATTTCGAAGTCCGTGGTCTTGGAGCAATCATTCGGATTTTTGGGTGAGGTCAGCGCTAGCAGCGCGAAGGCGGTTGTTTGGCCCCTCTACCTCGCCGCTCCCTCTCCTTTCGTGCTTCCACCATCTCCTTCCTGCTTGTCGTTAGATGCATTGAATTTTTCAATCGTCCCTGCATGCGAAGGCACTTTAACCGCGGCACTTCAAAATACAATTCTTACGATTTCAGCTGTCAAATTTTTAAGTTCAATGAGAACTTGATTGCCCACGAACGTGTTTCTGTATAGCCAGACGCTTCCTCGGCTTTGCTTTTGACACTTGGCTGACTGAACATAAAAAGCCGAACTAAAATTATGCCCGGTGCTGCGCCCTGTAGGGACGATTACATAAGGTAGCCGAAGTACTCGGTTCCGATTGTCCGGACTCATGAAACATAAGTGCAAGGAAACGCAACAGACAATTATCGGAGTTCTCTTTACTTGGCTATACTCTGTAAATTTTGTGTCTAGTGACTCCGAATAATCTTCAGGTTCTTCTTCTGCTTCTTCGCAATGCCCTTCTTGATGGCCCGATCGATAGTGGTGGCCACGCCGGCTGACACGCCAGAAGTGACAGCAGCGGCCAGCACGGCCTGCAGGAGCACCAGGAAGAAGGCGTATTCATCATCTCCCGCCTCAGCCAGGCCGGTGTTAAGCGTCTCGAGGGCGTTCAAAACGCGGTCTTGGTCCTCCGCAGTTTTCAAGGGACAGGCTTCCCTGGAGGAACTTCCCGATATACTCCATCGTCTTCCCACTTTCCTTAGCCAAGGCTTGCTCATCCTCTGAAAAAAAAAAAAAAAAACATTGTGTTGATTATTCAGGCAGAAACGTTTTGCTGGCTCAGTTAGAGCATTACTATAGTTTTTTATTGCTCTCAAGGAGTAAGGGTTCTGGCTAGTTGGTAACGCATAGCGCTAAACATCGCGCAAACCTACATCAGGCAAAGAAAAAAGACACACCCAAGCCCAGACTTCCAACTAGCTTTATTGGAAACAACACGTATTTTTATATGCCTGTATAACAAAAAAAAAAAAAACGCCTAATCAAATCAGCTAGCGCCATATCACAAATATGTGGTAAAATATTCTTGAACAAAACAAGAAAACAAAAGAAAATTGTTCAAGAGTATCTTACCCCGGGGTTGTGATACGCCGCTAGTTAATTTAATGCGACGTTCTCTGTAATTGCGAAGGCATATTTATTCACATGTTTCCATTAAAGCTAGTTTGAAGTCAGCGCTTGTGTGTGTCTTTTTTCTTTGTCTTGTGTAGGTTTGCGCTCTGTGTATTGGTATGGCTTATTGCTCGTTACAAGAATCGCGAAGAGATATCTGTTACCGTTTTCAGTGCCGTCTCACTAAATAGGGCCCTAAAAAGGCGCAGGCCCACAGTATTTAGCCTACATCCTGATCATTATCTGGGTAGGAATGGAAGCCACCCCAAAAATACCTCTCTGTTTTCCTCTGTTTTCGGAATAGAGAAGACGCCTCACATTGCTAACATCTAAAGCTAGCTCAGAAGTCTATGTGGGAGTTTTGCTTAATCTTGCTTGAAATAATGTCAAACACTGTGCGCGAGAAGTGCCTTCCCGCCATTTCATTAGGAGTTGGGAACGTTTCGCCCCACAAAAAAAAACGTATCATCGATGATTCCTGCAAATAATTTTATTTGCCGTGTTTTACGGCCCGCCAGCTTTTTGACTGAGCAGAATTGGGAAGTTTATGGCCTGGCGACCAGAGCTCTTATTAGCAGGGCCACGAAAGTGCCGTCCTGTCTAAACAAAGCTTGACGCGCCCCAAATCAATTTTATTGGAATCAGTTTTCGCATGTGCACGTATCACGCGGGGCGTCCGTACTAATTGCGACTTCCTTGGTGAGGTAAAAGAGTACTTCTAACAGTGTCTATTATATGAATTATATGACACCTTTTGTATTTAGAACCTTGCGTCTAGCTTTATTGGGGGTAAAAAAAGTAATATAGATCACTTTTTACTTTAGAAATCTTGCTGTCTAAAGTTCCCTGGATCAATTAGTCTTAGTAAAGAGTTCATCTCCACAAAAACGAAAACAAATATTGAAAAAAATTTCAGAGTTTTTGTCACACAAAGTCAGCCGTGACATCATTGGTGCGGTGCTGAAACCATAATATTCATAATATTAATTCTATACTAGCACTAAAGCGGAATTACCAAACAGACCTAGACGGTACCCCTTCGTTTAAAGTGCACAAACCTGGTACATGGCGGCAGCTTCCTTGAGCTGCTGCTAGTCGCAGAAACTAGCCCGTGTGACGTCACAGAAACTTCGCGTAAAACCTCTTGTTGAGTGGCGGTGATTTCTGGCGTTTTTCGTTTTTTTTAGCTGCGTTATTGATACGCTATCTGATTTAAAGTGTCAGGATAGTTGTTGTAACGTCACACTGTTTAGAGGGGACCAAAATTTCAATTTGTCTCCTTGGTACCCTAAAGCTTTAGAGGTGCCATAAAAAATAACTTTTAACTCATTCCAAAGACTCATTTGCGCCAGGACATTGATAATTATTTTTAAGCGAACTTCAATGAAATAATCGGGATACAGCAATAGCCCGTTAATTCCAACTCAGATATTTCGAACCTATAGTTTCTTCGACCTGTACTATTTGGTCGAGTGAGGCTGCATAGAATTCTACGTAAACAAATACACATCAATTTGAAGGCGCGTTGGTTATGCCACAGATAATTCAAACTTCGCGCCACCACGCCGGCGGTGCGGGTTCTGGTACGCGTCCGTACTGGTGGACCCGGTGTCTATATACACGCGAGGCTGCGTCGCCTTCGTAACGGAAAGAGGAGGGATAGAGGAGGTAAGGCTCGCTAGTTTTGTACTCTTCGCCGACCGCGTCAATGCGGACGCGAGTGCAGTGGCGTAAGGTGCGGTGACAGGTGAAAGCATCGTATCGCAGGTCAGAAGCGCAGAACCTGGAACATTTAGTGACGATGAGGATGAGGACGAAGGAGAAGTACGTGGGCTTTTGCTACTCTTTTCTTTTTTTGTTTCGAACTTACAGTTATTACAACAGGGATGGTTGCCCCTTGCGGTTCGATTTAACCGGCTTTTACGGCACTGAGGAAGACCGATGAAACAGTGGCGACTTGCTAGCCGATCTGTCGCCAGTTATGACATCACCGGGACGTTATCGTGCGATTGGCGGCGACAATCTGCCAGTACTTCACCATCGCTTCCTACAGAAAGTTGAGGGAAGCCGGAAAGCTTTCCAGCATCAAAGCTGCATCAAAAGTGCGTCAAAAGCTTCGGTAAAAGGGCGGCCAACCTTCGCTGAAATTGCGTCCACTCGACCGTCAAACCTTCAAAGTTCAAAAGTCGTAACGGAAGAACGAAACCATGCAACGATTTCTCGCGCACTAAGTAAACTCATCTACGAGCGAGCTAAATGGATACCGAAACGTGATTTATGAAATGCAGGTATACTATCGAGCTCCCTCTTCATGAACGATGCGTCTATTACCTTATCTAAAGTCGTTCCTTCTCGCGATTTTCATGTGACCGTTCGGGCACAACAGCAGCCGGCTTTCACACACCCATCGTGTGTCCAGAGATCTAATCAGAGCTTTTAGGTCGACCCATCAGTCTATGTGGAAATGCATTAGTTTTTTTGACAGGACGCCATCGGTCTCACTAAAAATCCACCGCCAACGAACACGTCTGCGCGATTGTAGCGTTGCCTGTAGGTTCTTGTGATCGCACCACTTGAGTGCTAAAGTACAGTTTGATAACTGGTTTTAGAACGCTCTTTGTTAAGTTACTGCTGACGTTGTGAAGCGCGATGTTTAAAAGCTTCTCCTTATTCCTAGTTTTTTTAAACTCGAAAGTGTTTTATGTCGGGGTCCACCGAGATCTCACGACGACATGTCCGTCACGGAAATGACATCGCCAGAAAAGCTTAGATTGAAGTGGCTGCGCCGGGATTCAAACCACGAACTCTTTCGCCGCAACGGGAGGTACGAAAGGCGCTCCCGACTGCGCTATGAGCAGACGCGTCAATGGAACGACAAATGCGCCTTATATCCTTACTTTCAAATGTTGCTGCCATCTAGGAGAGGCCAAACGAAGTAGTGCATCCTGATGCTAATGAGCGCCGACAGTTGGCGCCTCTATGCCAGCGCCTACGTGTCCGGGTGACGCACAGCGTTAGCTGCAGAGAAGCCGACTTGCGGACGTCGCGCACATGACATGGTCCGCTGCTCCTTTCGCTGCAGCGGACAGTGTTTTCACCAAACGATGCTCTGACAACGCGTTTGGTTTCGTTCGCACGGACGGTTGCGAGTGCCTGTGGTTTCAGTCGGATTTACGCGATGCTCAGGCGCGTGCAATCCAGTGTTTACTTTGATGAGTATAACGGTGCCATACCGACGAAATATAAATAGCGACGTGCAAGTTCACATCGATGCGCAATAAACATTCAACTGCTCCTGTGATGGCACATTTCTCTTTCGTGTTTTACCGGTTCCTATGGAGCAGTGAACCACCACATTTTTTGGTTGAAAGCTGTATTACGGAGTGGGAGCGGATTTGAGTGAGTTACCAAAAGCAAGTTTTCTTAAATTAAACATAGTTAAAAGCTGCATACTCTTAATTTTCAAAACTAAATTGTTTTTTCGTACCTTTGCGTAGAGCAGGAGTTTGCGCCCCTTCGATAGGTCCGCTGGCGTGCAAAGAGAAGAATAAATAGGAGGGCATTACACTAAAAAATGCATAATGTATTTTAAGAAAAAAATAGTAAGCAGATCTACTCACACGGTGGCCGTGTCTTGTGGTCGTAGCGTTGGTGCGGAAAGAAACAGAAATTTTTTTTAGTTTTGTCGATGAGGACCGCAACGTAACTGAAGTACCGAATTTAGGTACAGTTGACGTTTAAACTGACATATTTTTCCTACATATAATTGCTATGATGACTCCCGAATTTTTGTAATAATCTAATTATTATTACCACGTAATAGTCTACTTGGCTAATGACTGACAACAGTAACGATATATCCGTACTTTTTTTTATTGCAGAATATTCTATCCGGCTTCAACATACTTTGTTTGCAGATACAAAATATGCCCCCATGATTCCTATAGTTATTCATTCATAAGCGCAACACCATATCTTACTCGTTTACCCACGTAATGAAAATTTCTAAAGACTGAAAAAACATTCTTATCACCTGAGACGGAATTACGCCTCGCTCCCCATGCTGTCAATCTTTTACCATACTGCACATCAGTTCTTCCCAACCCTAAATACGCTTGCGACGTCTGGGACCAACACCAATCTAGTCTATCGAGAACATTGGAATCCCCTCAACACATAGGAGCTACGTTTATTTAATCAGTTTGCTCGTGTCCCTTAGGGGTCAGTAACCAAAAGAAACAAGCCCATCCTCTCAACCTGAAACTGCGACCCACGGTCGCTAGAATAATCGTATTTCACAGAACTGTTTATTCAACGGCAGACACATCTGTCATCATTTCGCCATTGAATCTCTTCCCGACAAACCACCAAAACACCGTTTATCCTGCGTAGCCTGTTCTTTTCCCCTGGAATGATACAGGGTTGGAGATCGCCGGAATGCTGTTACACCCGACGTTGCGCACCACCCATACCCATCATGTTCAGAACGCACATCCAGAGAATCCTGTACCACAGCCCATCCTTCACGTAACACGCCACACTGATATATTTGAGGTGTAATAAATAAATAAATAAATAAATAAATAAATAAATAAATAAATAAATAAATAAATAAATAAATAAATAAATAAATTGAAAAATAAATAAATAAATAAATAAATAAATAAATAGGACCAATGGTCATTTTTGTCGAATAAATGAGCGTCCCTTGTAAACAAACGCTGATACTACTCTCAGAGGCGCATCTAGTGATTTTCCAAGTTAAAAAGTCAATGATTATTAGTTTATGTTTTGGGAAGTTTGCAGAAGGTGTATTATTGTCTTAATCTTCAAAATAAACTTTTTCTCTTCTGCAGGTATTAGGCGTATGGTAAACAGTATAGGGGAAATTCAAGATAAATTTGCGGTCAAGATCAACCATATGGTTAAACTGTCCCGGACGGGTGTTTAATATGGGCGACAATACGTAAATGACCTACACAAAAAGGCGGCGGACACTACTAGCAAAAAAAAACATGACTAAAGCAACATAAAACCTTTGGCATAGGGGTCAGTGCAGTGGCTATTATAGTGCTATTACTACGTTGGGACTCGTATTGTGCTCATAAGGAATATGCTAGCGTTAGTAAGGTTAAATTGGGAGCGTCTGCGTCGGCTTAATCAAACAACGAATTATGCACATATACGCAGAAAACGGAGGTCGTTGGTTTTACGTCTGTGCGCCCAAGTGCCAAAAATGACTTTTTTGATTCTCAGGCAGCGAAATCACGAACAAAAACCCTTTACTGAAGTTTTGACAGTACAGCTTTGGGAAAGGTTTATGGGAAAAGTTCTAGTCTTCTTTCAAATAAGCGCGGGCAAGGAAAATCTTTTAGTTTATCAAAGAGTGTTCCCGTATTTATGAAAATTTCACATCTCTAAATTTTAGCACATCTGGGTCAACTAGTAAGTAACAAATATTTCTAACAAATTTAAGGGACATTGTCGTAGGCGTTCACGCACTCACAAAAGTGTTCGCTGGTCTGAAAACATTTCGCCCAGTTTAAAACGTTAACACACCACACAAAAATGCGCGCATGCGCTTGGGCTGAAGCACGTAGTATTAGGTGAAAAAACAAAATCGATATATCATGAAGGATTTTTGTACTTACAAGCAGAAGTCGACAGGGCAAGAAGAACGAAAACGAGGAAGACCTTCATTGCTATTTTTCTGAGCGGAGGGAAGAGAAAGCGCGGAGAGAAGCATAATATTTAATCACCACCATCTTTACATAGGCTCCATCTTCATCATCACCACTGCGCGTAGCAAAAACACAACTATCACTCTAGCGCATTTCTGAAAGCAAATTCAGCTATGCTATACCACTGGCAGTCGTTTAATTGTTGCGCATTATATTTACATATCTCAAGCATGCTATGCCTGCGATGCAATAGGTTTCAATATATATTTAGGTATCGTAGTACTGCAGCAAGAGCCAAATGAATTCGGCTTGGGCTGCTGTGTGTGGCGCGAACTACAAAGGGATTTCATTCAACGAAATCGCCGTAGCGAAATAATGTCTGCGGAAACAAATAAGCGGGATGTCAAAATCGTACCTACGTTTGTTGGTTAGGTGAACCGAGCAACTGAAAGAGTGAGACTGCTTTGTGTCTTCAGAGACACCGGCTTTTATACGGGGAATGGCCGAGCGAGCGGATTAAATTACCCAGATTCTCGGTAAATGTACCGTTATCAACGCAGCCGATCTTCATCGTGTGCAATGAAGTGATTGTCTTGCATGCGATCATATCGTGCTGAGGAAGCACACATTTCGACCTTTCCACTTATCAGTTAGAACAACTTCATGATCGCACTGCTGTCAATGTTCAGCTCACCGTAATAACATATGAATGTTTCAATGCTATCACAGCTTGTGGATGCCGGCCAGTTCAGCGTTATTCATGGCTGATGGGCACCGATCATGTGTAGTGGCTGATAGCCTCAAGAGCCTTAGAGATAAAAAATCTTTTAATGAGGTTCTCGTGGCAAGAGGATTACGAAAAAGACAAAAAAATCATTATCAAGGAAATAAAACGCAAACTGGGCTTTATAAAGGCCACTGCATTGACGTACGATAACCTTAATACTTAGCTAGGTGGGCGTTATCACAGCTTGCGCGCTCAAGCCAGTACAGCGCTAAGAGTAGCTTATGTGGACCACTCATATAGAGTGGGTGATAGCCTTGAAATTCAAGGTGTCAAAAAACTGTTAATAAAATGCTTCGGAGCAGAAAAGCCTGACAAAGACAAAATGATTACGTTGGAACTCCAAACCCCGAGGTCGTTAACTTTGCCTCAAAGGGGGGCGTCCTGAATACAGAAGCTATCGAAGTACGTCTTACTTACGGCTCCAAGCCGTGAGGTGAAGGTCAAGCGGTAGGAGTTCATTTTAGAAATCAAGGTACTAGCTGCGGATTCTGTTTTCTTTTTCTAACGCAAATTTTTTTTGTAGTACAGAGGCTCTTTGACACGCTCTACATCTGCAATATTTTTTTATTATTATTTTTTATGTTCACATGCAAGGCCAAACGTAGAAATTTGCGTGAAACCAGAAAGTATGAGAATGTATTCCTCATCTGAACATATATAAATAGACATGGAATTTTTCCAAAAAAAAACTGGGGCCGAACCTCTCTACGAAGTGCGTAGCAAACGTAGGTGAATCACCGCCATTACGCTTTCTTTTCATTAGGTTTTTACGGGCTGCGCTGCAGCGCTTCTGCTTAGTGTGCCTCATGAAAATATGTACAGGAACGTTTCTATGAACAACACGTGCTACGTCACTAGCAGCAGTGAGTGCGGCCGGATGTCTTTTAGTCAGCATTATATTTCTTGTGCTGTCTATACGCGACCACTTTGATTTGTCTGTCTGTCCGCCGATTCTGCGGACAGGCAAAATTTGAAGGAATTCTTGACCAACAACTATACATGCAAGACCTGCCCAAACTACGCAGTCTGGTAACATAGTCTCCACACTTTTCAACATTGTTTATCAAAAAGAAAACGGTTAGCAGATTTATTGGGGGCAATGAATTTATACATGTCTGGTACTAGCAGTGTTCGTTTCATGAAAAGTAGATACAGGCTTGATTTTTGAGAGAGAAAATAAACAAAACGCGTAAGACAGCATTCTAACCAAATATTCAAAAAGAGCTCCATGCTCGGGCCTCGAGCTTACACTCGCACCCCAATCGAAACAAGTCCCAACCTATGGATTACCAACACTGCGAGCGAGGAAAAAAATAATTGAATTCGGCAAACCTTCATTGCGTTTACCATGGTAGAATCGAGACAGGACGGGAACAGCGTGAGAGGTGAGAGGTGGTTGGCCGAGAGAGGGCAGGCATTTACAGTGTCAAGGGTGGCAGGACACTTTCGACGACATTGCAGAGAACAAGGCAGTTACATGACCAATTTTTATTAACTCTTTACAGCGGCGACCATTTTCCATATCGGATACAACAACAATAAAAGCAACAAAAACGACAGCAATAAGAACAGAGTGTGCTTTCCGCGGAAATGGACAGGGGAGGCTGCTGTTTTAATATCACGCACATCTTTCGCAAAATTTACGCTCAGTGTCTATACGGGATTGGGCCGAGAGCCAATGTGAACCGTCTTCTATGACAATAAAGTGATAGCCATATCCCAGCACCATCGACGCTGTGTCTTTGTCTTTCTATGAAGCAGCGAAAAATGAAGATTATAAATGGGAACACTCTGTGATATTTTTACGTAACCTTTCCACAGGGTTTCCCACAAAACTACGGTCACGTGGGAATCGAAAAAAAACCGAAATAACTGAATATTTGTCGAGTAGGTGCTGATGTGCGATGGAGGTAGCCAGCATCATCGCGGTGATTCGGGGAGTATGCAGGAGTACGGAGGTGGGAGGGCAAGACCAGGAATTTCTATCATTTGATCAGACACAACAGAATCGGCGCTCCGTTGCTCTTCGCCTTTCGAAGAAACGGCAAGAGAAAAGCGGAAAAGGCGCACCATTTTGGGTTTGCCGCGTCTGTTTCTTATCTTAGTGATTGTTAGAGACAGGTCGTTGTAAGAAACAAGTGTCTGCGTACCGACGTCGTCCGATTTTAAGCCTCATGGATAAGGCAGCATGCTTGTGTGGAAGACATTCCAACCCTCCATTATTATAAAATTTCAATCTTCAAAGGCCGCCAATCCGGGACCAGAGATTCTCAGCCGCCTCTGCTGAGAAGCTGTTCTGACCGCCACCGTGGACAGGTGCACAAAGTTGAGTTGGACAGTCATGGGAGGCGGCGGCCAACTACTACATCACGGTGACCAGATCCTTCTCTGCTGAGGGAGTGCTGTTGTGTTCTTAAGAGCCGTCCTGACACGTTTGAACCTTTCCAGGGTAGCTCCTTAGGTGTCTGGGATGTTTGTTACTTGCGGAGCAGGCAGCACTCCATACCCGCATGGGTTGGGCATGGAGAGCGAGATGAAAAAAGATCGAGAGAACGAGAAGTTTCCCTCCGACGACGTTGTCGCGCACACCTGTAGTCTTTTTGAGCCAATGTTTGAAGGTCTCGCTTTTTATAAGCGCGTTTAAACTGATTTAACTTGTCAAACTATCAGAACAACAGCGCGATGATGGGAGTATGTCAGCATTTAAGAGGTCATCTTGTCGCCAAAGTTAAGTAGCTTTATTTTACTTGCGTGTTACTTAACGCAAGCGGCCATCCCCACGCCGATAAAAAGAAAACGCTTATACCTGTGTAACTATTGGTGCCAGAGGGTAAATTTGGTACAAAGGTGCTCTAAAACTTCATGAAAGAGCAGTGTGAAAGGATAAGAACTACTTGAAACTTTCGTGCATCGAACATCTATTAGAACTTTGAAAGTGTCCCTGGCTTTGTACAACGCATGATTCTTCTCTAGTGAGGAAAGCGTAGCTGTATTACCAGAAGAGCTCTCGGATATTAGGTGGGATATTATAGGGCTACGCAAAGTTAGAAGACAAGAGAAGGCTTCATGGAGCTCACTAGCGGGCATATTCATTTGCTATGGTGGACCCCAAGAGAAGAAAGAAAACAGGATGGGATTTTTAATCCAGAGAGAATTAGCAAGAAGCATGCAGGAGTTTTTCAGCATTAGCCAGAGAGTCACGGCTGTCATGATCAAGCTAAACAAGCGGTGCAGGTTAAACGTATTACAGGTCTATGCGCCAACAAATAGCTATGATGATGAAGCCGTGATAGCTTCTACGAGCACGTCGAATCAGCAATGAAGAAGGCAACAATGCCGTTAACAATTGGGATGGGAGACTTCAACGCAAAGGTTGGTAAGAAGCAAATGGGAGATACGTCGAGGAGAAACTTTGCCACAGACAATCGAAATAGTCGAGGAGATACACTGGTGGGATTGGCGGAGAAAAAACACCTGAGTTCATAAACACTTTCTTCTACAAACGAAAGAATAGAAAATGGACATGGGGAGTCCCGATGCTACAACCACCAACGAAAATGTCTTCATTTTAAGGGACAGCCCTTCTATCGTGCAAGATTCGGAGCAAAGATCATAGGATGTTTAGATGCAAGCTAAGGCTGAATCTCAGAAGAGAAAGAAGGAAACTCGTAAAAACTAAAAAAAAACGCATGAAATAGGTCACAGCCAGATTGCAGGATTTTGAAATAACTCGTCAAAACCAATTCTCACACTTAAACGAGCAGAAGGAGGTCAGTGTAAACATACTAAATGAAAAGCTAACGTCACGTAGGGGAGAAACTGAAAAAACTAGCTAAGAAAACGAAGGATCTAATTGCCAAACGTAGGGACATAAAAGTGTCATGTACGGCGGATAAGAATACTTTTCCGTTCAGTGGCTAAGGCGTGGTGCTGCTGAGCCGAAGGACGCGAGTTCGATTCATGGTCGTGGTGGGTGCTTTTCAAGTGGAGGCTAAAATGAAGATCGCCCGAGTGTTCGAGATTTCGGCGCACGTTAAATATCCCAAGGTGGTCGAAATTACTCTGGAGTCCTCCACTACGGTGCGTTTCAGCGCCTGTATAGCCTCTGGGCGTTAAACCTAATAATCAATCAATCTAATTGCACATTGCCGCTTTCGCTTGTGTTCGTGTTTTCCGCCTTCTTACTACTCGCTGTAAGATGGGGAGAATGTAACAACAAAAACCTCATCATCATCACGGACTGTACAAGAGCCATTAGAAATTTAATATGCGGCCTTATTCCCATAGAAATCAGGAACACTTTACAGCCGAACCAAAAGGCCAACATAAAATATTATGAAGCCCAGCACACGAAAGCCTTGAAGAAATGAGAGAGCCGACTCCCTAGCGAGGCAAATCAACAGCCGCAGGGAAACGGACCACTCTTACACCATCCCTCCCTTCATGTCGCTTAATGAAAGGCTTTACATTCAAAGGCAAGCGAGAAAGACCATGCCCGCACCGCATCCCATGCTAGATGCCGAAGAAGCACGGAACATAGGAAAACTACAAACCAACGTTTTCCCACACAATTCCAGACTGTCTCTAATGTTCCCAGAGAGATATAACGAAGAATGCCTCAAATGAAAATTAAGAGCAGAATTATTCCACACAGTCTGAAACTGTCCTATAATTGGCAACAGAACACCTACGAAACCTCTAGAGAGTCCTGGGATTTAGCACTGTCCAGCTCAGACCTTTCGACACAGCGTGAGCTGCTAGAGAGAGCCAAGCTGGGAGCCTTTGCTTCTGGAGTCCTGGAAATAGGACTTCACCCATAACTCTTTCCACATTACCTTCTCCCTATTTTCAAATAAACTTTACTCTCTCTCTCTCTCTTCTTACACCTTTTTCCGTCCAGAAAAAACAATTGCGCACATTTTGTGCTCTGCTTGAAGTTAGGTGAAAGCGTCGCGTTAATTTCGATTGTTTATTATTTTTATAAATTACATTGACTTGTTCGTTGTGTAGCACTACCAATGTTAGCTTAGGATACATGGTTAATTGTATAGGATATTTTTTTGAAGTAGTCAGTATTAAGAGGGCAAGATGTATTTTGCCGTCAGGCTTTGAGGGCATAAAATTTCGAGTCCTGGTGTGGGTGCTCACATTAGACTTTGTTTGAGTGCAAATACTACACCAGATTGTTTATAAGGTTGAAAACAGAGACGTGGATGGTTACCTTTTTGATAATTTGTTTAGTACTCTCACGGTGAAAGACTCACTCTGGTAAAAGAGTTTGTGAGTCCTTGTACTGCTCGTTTATACCACCTATATAACAACTCTACTGTAATGAGTAATGCGCAGGGGGCGCAATCTAGTTTCCGCAGCAGCAACAACTATGAATTCGTCAATGCCGCTGTTGCTGTTTGGCGTGGCTACTATTGCATGTAAGTCTAGGCATAGACAACGCCTCGACCTTATACTTTTTGGGTGAGTGCTCTAAACTGTAGTTAGACGAATTCAAGCCGTAGTAGATTGTTACAAGAGGGATCGAACAACTGCACAGCTAGATAGAAAAGAGGAAAGTAATAATGAATTGGAGAGGACCCAGGTTTCCAAGAAGTCTATCTTGTCTTTGCGTATTTGGGTTCATTACTGACTTAAGCTGTTGACATGAAAGTTCGAGGATGCAAATAGAGGATTTGATAATACGAAGGAGAGGAGGTGGCTTAGTAACTTGATCATGTGTTTTTTATGTTGGCCGCTAATTTATTTATCTGCCGTTTCTTTTTTCTTTCCCGCTTGCACCTTGACTGCGTAGTCGCAGCAAGTGTGTACGTACCAACCAACCACTAGCTCATGCTACCGCATTCAACGTGCACCGCTTCCACTACGGCGTCAACATCACACAGTTGAGCAGCCTCAACGGCATGTAAAACGTTCCTTTAAGGGGTTTTTGCTTTGGGAATTTCCCCAAAACAGTTTTTTTAGCGGTAACATGGTTCTGTAGCCTGAACAAAAAATCGCAGGAAACACAAAAGCTGAGCTGATCAAGAGAACTTCAACTGCTCAACTCCCGTTTTGCCTGCTCAGAAAGATCTCAGATTGACAAAACATATTCACGAACCTAACTGTAAACAAAGAAATAACTTCCCGCTAGACTGACTGCAAAAACTGCGCGTATTTTATTGTTAAATACTAACTTTAGCTGCTATAAGCAGTACCGTGGCGATGGTGGCTACGACTTGGGCGCATGGGGGTAGTTCTAAACATTCTGTTCTTTTCACATTTGCACCTGACCAGTTGCTTGACCATCATTGTGTGTGCTTAAACTTCTCCTCTGGTAAAGGTAATTACCGTGCTAAATATTTCGAATTTCTCAAATAAAACCAGAATTTCACACCGTTCTGAACAGTCAAAGTACCACCGAAGTTTTTTTAGCAGCGGATCTGTTTAGGCTCTTAAATTGGCCGCGCAGCGTTACGAGAAAAAAAATACCAAGAAAATATGCAGGGCGCACTGGAGCATGCGGCTCCTGACGAGCGCCCGGCGTTGGCCAGCTCGAACTTCGACAACACTCCGCTCAGTGTTCGGTGGCGTAAACTTTCGTGTTCTGTTCTCCTCGTCAGTTCACGTGCGGTCGCCACTGAAGTGGGAGCACAGACGCCGGGATCGCGAGGCCGGTGGCCGCAGGTTGTAGCCGTTCTAACGTGGTCCACTTTGGGAGAGATGCTAAAGCCTGCCGACAAAACCACCCGTTACCTTCCAATCATGTACTCAAATCCATGTGAAGTGCAACATGCAACAGCCTGGTCTCCAACGAAGGGATAGGAGCCGCTAACTCTGCCATTTCTCCACCCTCGCCATACTAGTGCAACCTGAGCCATTTTTTTCTTAACTCCGAACACAAAAAAGACTAAAACCTAAAATCATTTAGCATACTTACAGCTAAATGCCCAAGTATTACTTCAGTTACTCAGTGTGTGGAAGATATATTTGAGCTTCAGCTATCGCACAACTTTGCGCGCCACTGTGCAAAGCGTGCTTTTCTGATGGAGGCAAAAGCGAAAACACTCGCCAGATCGAGATTTCGTTAGTGATCTCCAGGTGCTCAAAATTAACACGGAGCCCTCCACTTCGGCGCCCTCATAGTCTGTGTTGCATCGGCGCATTAGACCTCATAATCAATAGATCAATCACTTGTGTAAAGCGGGATGCCAACGTTTTCGGGGTGGTCGGGGCTCGCGCATCCGGCATACTGGTGGCTAGCATACCGCGCTGGTAATGTCCGATTTAAGCGTCTGCGGGCTGTCTTGGCTGTGGGAGTAGAGAATTTAGTCAGGCTTGGGTGTGCAGCCAAGAAAAAAAATGGTCCGTGAATTCCCGTAGTGGCCACTACTCTACCTCGAGTGGTGAAGAAGGGTTAGCCAAGAACTAACGCCCGATGGGTAACTCGCATGCGCACTTCCAAACGTTGGCACTTCGATGCATGAGAGTAAGAGAACGATCTTTAATGAACACTGGCGGTGTTGTTCTGGTTGAAAGGCCTAACTTGCTACTCCAGAAGATCCATGAGAATCTTGGGGCTACCAGTCCGATTGATGGGGTGGGGCCTGGGGAGTGCGATTGCAGTTGTGTACCAGATTTGAGAGAGATAGCGGTGTTCACATTAACCCCTTCAACTCGCCCATTCAGATCCTCTTGGCGCTCTTCGTTCCTATGTGTACACTCACCCCACCTTCCTTGAAATTACATGCATTTAGAAAAAAAACTACACATCTGGAAGTTTCCGTTTATCCAGAACGCATGCGCACTCAGCAAGAGTTGAAAAATCGATCTGATGTCATCTGTGAAACGCCTGTGAAAAGGATTGAGAAGTCGAATTTGCAAAGATATGCCTGTATAACGAAACACCTTGTTACGGCTTCGTGATTGAGAATTTGTTGTGAAATTAAAGAAGTGCCCAAAAACTGTGCCTGCTGCTATACCCTTCACAAGTAATTACTCATGTAGCTAAAGTACGCTTTTGTGATTATCCGGATTCATGAAACTTTTTAAGTGCAAGAGCACGCAATGGAAATGTTCTCGAAAGTTTTTTTTTACTCATTTACAGTATGTACAATTTGTGTCCATCGACTTCAGATCTTCTTCAGGTTCTTCTTCTGGTGCTTCGCGATGCCCTTCTTGATGGCCCGGTCGATAGTCGTAGCAACGCCGGCAGACACGCCAGATGTGACAGCAGCGGCCAGCACGGCCTGCAGGAGGACCAGCAGGAAGGCGTATTCATCATCGCCCGTCTCAGCCAGGCCGGTGTTAAGTGTCTTGAGGGCGCTCAAAACCCGGTCTTGCTCTTCAGCACTTGTCAAGGGAAGGCTTCCCTGGAGGAACTTTCCGATGGACTCCATTGCCTTCCCAGATTCTTTGGTCAAGGCCTGTTCATCCTCTGCAAAAATTGTGTAGAGCGAATAATGGAATGTATCGCGTTAGCCGACTTTGTGGAAATTTTTTGTACTTTCACCGGGTTGATATAAAATACACGTGGCTATTCTGATATATCGGTGTCCTAGTCAACATATATCTACAAATGAGGCCTGAAATATTATCACTACAGAATGTATTTCTTGTTCGTGTATTATAAAATGATGGAAAATGACCGGCGCACCAAAAATGGCTCTCTGTTTTAAAGTCGCTATATATGTCAGGGCTTATATTTGCTTCGAAATTAAGCTCACGAATACTCTTCTATGCAACACTGCTTGTACTTTCTTTGAAGTATTGCTAAAACGTGTAAAGGCCAATACTTGCACTTCAGTCTTTTTTTTGGTTTTGAACTTTGACGCAGAAAACTACGCTCATCCGATTGCCGTGTAAAAAGCGGAATAATTTTTGTGGTGCCACCGGTATTACCCCTGCCAAACCCCATCAGTCTTTCCGGTGAGCCAGAGGTAGCAAGTTTAATTTCCGCAGTGGCCACCATGAGGAGCTCACGTCGCGAGTGCGAACGTCCGTGTCTTGACGCCTTTGTTCGCTACAACGAACGTAAGTAATACCGGGTGCGAATCACTAATGTGATCCACTTCTTAAGTTTCTGTCATGGCTTCGGCATGGAAAGCCCAAAATTTTATTAGTATTTGGTGTGTGACCTCTTTCTGATTAGAAATATTCGGGTTAAGTTGTAGCTGCACAGGTTTTATAGCCCAAATTAACGAAACCTTTTTTTCGTTTCGTCGTACCTTTTCGAAGTGCGTGAGTTGTCGCTTCGATGGGGCCCCTGTTAGGTTAGAAAAGAAGTCAGAACGTTAGGTATAACCCCTTATAGTTTATTCGAAATAATAAAGTTGTCTGCAGCTCTACTTACACGGTTGCTGTATCTGGTGATGCCGGGGGGATACCGAAAAGGAGAAAAATGCAAAATATTAGCTTATCATTGGCTTCACTGCCTAAATTACGCATAAGGCAACTGAAGAAATGCACGAGTCTGATCTAGAGAACTATATTTGTCAGATATTTTGGATGTGTGACCATGACAACATACTAAAGACATACCCTCAGGGCTCAACGACTGGGACACCGGTTCGAAATATTCGGGACGAGCACTAGCTGGTGTCTAACGTCCTGTGCCGTGTCTTTCTATCCCATATACCGTCTTTCAGCGCTTACAATATGTCCTCGCTCTATTGTAACCACGCACTCAAACTTCCCACCCTTAATTTATGACAAAAGTATATCTAGTGCAGCTTATTCTCAGAACTCTTCAATTTTTTTCCCTACAGACAAGATGGGGTATAAGCGATGCATACGATAATCAGGTTAAAACGCAGATTAAAATGTATCTCGACTGCAGTGGGACGATCGCTCCTTGTGGTGTGATACTAAGTGACCAAACACAATTTTGATTTAACGCATTGCAAGCTCAATTGAATAAGGTTACCTGATAAATTATAATCCAAAAAACTTTAATTCGCAGTAAAATAGTCGTAGTATGCTGGCTTAAGGAATGAAATATTAATTTGTGCGCAAACCCTCAAGCTACAATTAGGCGATTTTCAACAACGGAGCTACGAAGCCTTAGCTGTCAGTTTTTGAGGCGGAGTGTTTATTTCAGAAGAAACACTTCCTTTTCCTTAAATGTTCTTTTTAATTCGTAGATAACCCTTACTCGCACTCAAAAGCTACCGGCAGGGGCATATGCCTCAGTCTAAACGGCCTGATTTATATCGTTATTGTTTGTGGCCAATACCCATGATGGGTGTAGAAAAAATCCGTACTGAATAGCAGCACTCACTGGGAGAAAATGTGGCAAACTAAACCCCTAATCGCATCCCAGCTTCTTGTCTCACCGCGTCAAAAACGTGCTGGGTGCACAATGTAAAACACCTCCGATCATACGAGCAAACACACATCTCTAAACGAACAACAACAACCACACAAACGATAGATTTACAAGTTCATGTAATATTTTTCCGCTACTTACAAGCAGACGTCGACAGGGTAAGAAGAACTAGTACCAGGAAGACCTGCATAATTATCTGGCTGTGCGGAACAAAGAGAACACGAAGTACAAGTAAGTAGAGACGAAATTTTCTACGGGACAGGAAACAATTCCGGCTTAATATCAAATTAAGGGCCATGCGACTGAACGGTATATTGGTTCCTTTTCTTCCATAGGTACGAATAGAATAATATTAATGTAAGCCTCCGAGCATTGTCTGAAGCCCTACACAGATGTTTTAGCAACTTTGAACCGTCGTAAAGGATGGAGCTAATCTGTGGCTTGCGTGCGTCGTGTAAGCTACACAATGCTCCAAGAATGATATTGACAATAACAAAGAAATGAGTGGGAACGAATGAAACATAGTTGCCGAGGTCGTACCTGCGTCGTCAAGGTGCTGGAACAAGACACAGAGGGAACGAAACCGTAGCGATATCCAAAGCTGGGTGTGCTTTTATATTGCGCGTGGTAACCTGGCAGTGACGTCGAAGCTGGTAATTCACCCGAAACATCCCAGAGCCAGCAGTTATCTGCTACAATTCAAATCTGCAATGCCGTGCTTATCGTTCAAGCGTGTGAATTTGCGGAAGGGACAAGCCCATAGATCTTTTCTCACATATAACAAACAAGGCCCGGTCTCAGGCCTTCGCAACCAGCTTCCGATAGCTGGAGGTGTTCGAGCTGAATCCGAAGTCAAAATATTGAGGTTATTAGCCTATATCGAGGAGCTGGAGTACGGCCTGGTTCCGCGATATCGTAGTTTATTTGCAACGGTCATTTGGAAAGGCTGAGAGTCCTCAGGTGCCACGGAGCGACAATCGCATGGTAAAGGGAAAGAATAGGTTCATTTGCAGTAATGTCAAAAGCGGCATATGCGTTCTGCTGGACGATTGTGTGATTTTCGACGAAGCGAAAAGTATTCGCCTTTACGACGGCTCCGGTAGAAAATATCGCCGGTGAACTTTCATTATAATGTGTAATTGCACTCCAAACGTCCCCCATGGGGCTGCTGACCATATCCGATTCGAAGTTAAGAAATAACGGTTGATTCCACTAGTACAGACTTCCTTCTCGTAACCAAATTTTGAAGGAAAATGATTCTCTTTCTTACAGCAATTTCAATAACGTGCGCTGTGCCAAACCTAGGTTGCGAAAAAAAATCGCAAGAATAAAGTGGACGACGTGCGGTAAAAATACGTTTGGTGGAAAAAAAACCCGTTTGCTTGCTACAGCATATTGACAGTTGCTATTTTACTGAAAATGGGCTTTGCGAGGACGCAATGCAGCCTTTCTTGGCCATATATTAACATATTTTACTGCTGTTACACCTTTTTCACAGACAATCCAGCTGCGTAACTTTGTTTATGTTATTGAACGGAAGTTCGAAAAAAATATTGGAGCCTGGAAGCGAGTAGTTGCATACTCATGAACTTTAAAATGTTTGCAATATTGTTCATTCATGGTTGGTCTAATTTAGAAAGGCGTACAAAATTTATTTTGTACGCTAAATTTATTTTTGTTGTAAGCGAGGAAACATTTTTTTGTTATTTTGAGCTGCCACCACTGCCTCAGTAGGCGGGCTGTAAGTTTGCTTTACTGCACAAACAGTGATTCCCCGGCAGGGGTAACTAGAGCGGCAGCGCCTGTTATAGGTTGTCGCGTGGCTAGCTGTTTTACAGGAGTTCGGCTCCTGGTACTTGATTTCGGGAGAGTGTAATCGACAAATGATCAGTAATAGGAAGAGCTTAATCACTTCGGCTACGCTGCAGGCAGTTCTAGTAGAGCATAGGTTACCATGTCGGCTTCGGTGCATTTAGGAGGCTTCAGTTTTCATTGAAGTCGCCTGCATGGGTGCTTCCCTTTTGGAAGGTCTTTGTGTAGGAGTAAGACGTGAGGCCCGAATTAAGAATTTTAAGCGATGATGGTGCAAATTGATGAAAGGTGCTGTATTTTTTAAGAGAATCGTCGACTCCAATATTCTTAACAGGGACTTTTTTATGCCCTCCACCATTTCGTCTGACCCCCACAACAGGGATATACCTTTGATGTTCGTTTTCGCCTATGGAAAAAAGCTGGTGCGCGTACGTAACTGTCCCCGTTAAGGTGTCTGAATACCGGCCCTCGCTGCCAATCTCTCCACTGTGCGGCCGACCACGTCTCAAGCGCTCTTTCCAAGATACTTTGCGAAATTTTTCACTCAGACAATAAAGTCGTCGTTTTCGTGGTAGCACATATTTACAAAATATTTTCTAATTTTTCTGCTCTGATGTTGCACCACGATAAAAAATAGCGAAGTTTTTCACTCCGCGAAAACTGTGTTTTGCAAAACCTTAAACGCCTCATCATTAAGAGTAGCCCACGACCATTTTTGAGTGGTGAAGACCGTCTGAAATTACGGCATGTGATTATGCACAAAGAGCCCCGTTTCTTCTCAACCATATGCCTCAGAAGGTGTATCGTGGCTTGCGCATTAACCCAGTCTTGGGACTCGGGAGATTAATTGCACTTAAAAGCTATAATTCTCTGCGAAGTCTAAAAGAACAATCATCTTTGAGTCTGCATTTCAGTGCTCTCAGATACTTTGCTTGATGTTTGCCTATAAAGGAATGCAGCTCGAACGCTTCAACGTGCGTCTAAAATATCATACAAAAATTCGGCAAGGCTTCAAATCATTTTTTTCTACTCTGCAGCGAATACCTAGCGATCCTGTGAGTAGATCTCCTCCCTCCCTGTCAAATTGCACCGTGCCGTAACCGTGGTAATTAACAGGTAGCGTCGTCCTTGAATGTCTTCCTGGCTTCCGCATTTAACGACTCACTGTGTCTGCGGCATTTCGGAGGTACAGAAGCTGAATGTAGAAAAATTTTTACCAAGTGAACAACATCGTTATAACCCATCAAAACACACTGCCTTGCGACGTGTGCGGCCTTGCATCTGTCTGATGCGTCGGACAGGAGCGGTGCAGTGAAGCGGACTTGTGATGTTCCGACTGAGACAGTGATCGCGGCTCAATATATAAAAAACGTCTTCCCACCTAAATCAAAAAGCACTCCAATTAAACTTTAAGAAATAAATGAATTTTTTACACCCTTTCAAGTGAGCCTAATCCTGGATTTTACATGAAGAGCTACACACTGCCACAAGCTACTGAACATGAGCAATACTGGCAAATTTTTCAAAGGTAATGTGTTTACAGCCATAAAAAGCTTCTCGCTTACGGCTCCCGTATTTTTTTTTGCACTTACCATCAACTATATAAACAAGCTATGCATGCTGCATTGTCCAGTAAAAATGCTTGTATCGACTCTAAACTAATGTATAAATATGGCCCAGCATCTCTGCATGCTTCCCCAGCAAAGACAAATTTTGTGGGAAGTTGAATTTTCTTACCACGCTCCGTATAATATTTGTTGTGTTATCTTGAAGCCAAGGCTTTCTTTCCTGCCAACACAATAAAATTGCGAAGAAAGAAAAATTTTCACACCAAAAGATAGGCTTCGAGAATAGGCTACGATGAAGGGATCGGCCATAAATTTATATGGTGTAATCGGAGATGCTGGAGAGCAGTGTGGATGTTTGTCATAGGAATAGGTCCGGAAAAAAATAGGTGAAGCGCTTACATCGAACATATTGGATTTTCACAAGTCGTGAAGGACTGTAAGAGAAATCAAACAAACGCCTACCAGCAGGACACGGCTCCCGAAGATACTGCCCATTATGACGTGATTAGTCCTAGTCGCCGAAACATTCTTGGAAATCTTGCAAATGACATTGAATCACAGGGGTATGAAATGATTCTTCAATGCTTTGAGACATCACACAGACGAAGCATTCTATGGGGGCACAATATTTTTTCCCCTGGGTACCCAGCTATTAGAGCCGAGATGTCACTGTAAGCAATTTAAAAAAAAAGAGCGGGGGGGCTGTTGTTGAACGATTATAAGGCTGTTTGATCACACCTCTCAGTTTGTAATGCCTAGCTCAAATGGAATATAGACTGCCGTATACCGACACCAGGAATAGGGTAAATAATGTTTTTGGTGTCGGTACATGGCTGCGTAGATGCCGATTGAAGGCGATACCGCCTTTATGGCTTTTAAGCCCGCTCCACGACCTCCGTTTAACACAACCCTTCAGTTATTGTGTTTTTATCAGTGTGTCGAACCGAAAAAAAAATACCGGTTCGGTTACGATTCTGGTTGAGGGGAAATCATTTCGTTCCGCTTCAGTTCCGATTCGACAAAATCGCGTACTAAACCGGTTCGCGAACCGGTTCGGGAGCTTGAACTGGTTCGCGAACAGGTTCTATGAGTTGCATTATCACTGAAATTAGGAAAAAAAATCACTCAGTAGTTAAAAACGACAGTCAAATCAAAATACAAACATATATTCAATATGCTGCAGTTCTCGAACAGCAGTGGCGAAATTGCAAAGCCAACGTTAAACAATTGCGAGATATCAGAAAAACAGATGAAGTGGCGACGATTACTTTCTCGCCCAGACTTTATGTTGTCCTAGCGACTATTCATAAAGCCACCGCCAAGAGATATGACGGTGGGGTATATTTTCTGCCATTCTTTTTTTGTTGAAATCGTAATCGTCGCTATGGAATCGCCCATCACGCTAACCACATAACTCCTTAAATTTAAACCTGCGTACTAGCGCGTTCAAATACCAGCGCTTAATACCAATGGCACACAGTTTTTTATATTTGTAACAAAACAGAAAAATCCTACAACAGGCACATAAATACTACCAATTAGATTATTTGGTCACCACGAAATAATTTGTTAGCTGTCACCTTATCGAATGTGTTAGCCACACTTTGTTAAAAAGTAAGCTTTAGTTAACGCTCGGTAACTGCATTATTGCTCTGACCACTGCAATTCCTTTTGCAATAGCTGTACCGGATGTGTGCATTACAATCAGTATGTCATCGTACCGCCTACCCGCTGCGGTGGCTCAGTGGCTAAGGCGTTGCGCTGCTGAGCACGAGGTCGTGGTTTCGATTCCCGCCAGCGGCGGCCGCTTTTCTGATGGAGGCGAAAAGCAAAAACACCCGTGTGTAGGAGATTTCGGCGCCCATTAAAGATCCCCAGGTAGTCAAAATTAATCCGGAGCCCTCCACTACGGCCCGCCTCATCGCCTGCGTTGCGTCGGCGCGTTAAACCCTACCATCAATCAATGAATCAATTTCCAATTGGGAAAGTACCTACGTAGGCGACCACGGTAAAAACTGAAGCCTTTTAATGCACCAAAGTCGGTCTGGCAACCCTGTGTTCTTATACATCTTTGTATAAACTCAGCATCGCGGAAGTGATCTAAGGCCCATAATGGCTCATCTGCGAAATCTAGTACCACGGCCGCTGGATGAGAGCCCACGTCACTACGCCTTTCATCCAGTGGCCGTGCGAGTACCAGGACGCGCACTTCTGTAAAGCATCTAGCCCCGTGACAAGCCAAAACGCGCGCGGCCGTCGCAACTCCGCCTGCCGCGGGGGCCCCGTTTGTGAACTGAACAAAACTTACGGCCCGCCGACTGAGGCCGTGGCGGACGCTCGATTTAAAAAAAAAAAGATGCTTCTCCCTTAAAAGAATGAGTTCTCCTAATAAACATTCAGAAATGAAAACCTTTTGTACACCCTTGTAAATGAGCGCGAACCTATATATTGACAGGGATCGCCTTACCCTACGATAAACGCCTGAACATGAACGATATTGCAAATGTTTGAAAGTTAACGAGTTTACCGCTGTGAAACTGCTAGCTTCCTGATTCTCATATTTTTGACTGACTTACTTTAAACAATATCTACAAACTTTTGGTCTGCAGGCAGTGTTCCTGAAAATTTTTTAACCCCCGTGAAATGTCTAAATAGAACCCAGAGGCGCCGCATTTCTTCTTCGCAAAGCCTAGTTTGAAACACACTAACAGCTTTCAGGGTGTTACAGCAAGCCAGCGCGGTTGTATTCCTACCAAATGCAATGTTTCACTGCGCTTCATATAATATTTTGTTTATTTTGAAGGTTTTTGTGCTTTTTGCAACCTTGGTTTTGCCACAGCCACGACAATCAAATTGCGGTAAGAGGACAGAAATGCTAGTTTTTTCCAAGAATCAGTTACGAGTAACGAATACTGAATTGGAAGGATCGACCGTGATTTCTTAAATTCTAATCGGATATGGTCGAGAGCACCGCGTGGGATGTGTGGCGTGCAATTACCCTTATAATCAAAATTCACGGGGGATGATTTCTACGTGACCCGTCAAAAATGCGACTCCTTTTTGCTTCGTCGCAAATCACACCATCGTCCAGAAGAATGCATGTGGAGCTTTTGAAATTCCTGCAAATGAACCTATTCTTTTCCCTTATCATGCGGCTTCCGCTTCGTGGCGCCTAAGGACACTCAACCTTTCCAAATGACCGCTGCGCATGAACTCCGATATCGCCTGAACTGGGCCGCACTCAAGCGCCTCGATAGTGGCTAATAACTAAGTATTTTGACTTCGGAGTTTTAGCAAAGGCACCTAACAGATTTCTTAAACTGGTTTCGAAGGGCTGCTTGAAGGCCTTCTTTGTTAAATGTAACAAAACATCTACAGGGTCACGCCTTCCGCAAGTTGGATCGTTTGAACGATAAGCACCGCAGTGCAGACGCCAACTGAAGCAGATAACTGCTAGCTGCGCGGTATTGCGGATCAGTTATGAGCTTCGTCTGCACGTGCAAGATATATTCGCTGTATATAGGCGGCCTAGTGGGAAACGAAGTAACAGTTTTATTGACTCTGTTGCTCGTTTCAGCTCCTCGGCGGCTTAGGCACGACCTCAGCTTACGTGCTACATTCATTTGCGAAAGCGCTATACGGCTCGTTCAGCGACAGCGCCGAGGGGGCGTGACGAAGTGGTGACGTGAAAGAATCTACGGCACCGAAATTTGTACTGCCTCCAAACGTGAAGTCTGGGACCTGTATTCTCATTGACTGCGTTGCGTCATGTGGCCTCGAACGCGGAACGCATTGTCTGCGATGGTGGGTATGCGGCGCCCTGACTTTCCCATTGCTTTCCAACGGTGTTTCCCGCCGACGCAACGTCTCCATTGGCTGCAAGGAGACACGTGGCTGCGCAGGCAGACATGGGATAGCCTGACGGCCCCAGTGGGCATGGGACAGCCCTAAAACAGGCCCAATGCTACTGATTAGAGGATCGTCATGTTTTACGTTGCGGCGTCTAGCATTAAAGCTGAGCACAGGCCTGACAGCATTGTCGCATACCCACTCAAGGCGAGTTGCCAATGGCGATAAGAGCCGTCAGACGGTTCCGGTGGAATCACCAAGTTCCATTGGAAGCGACGTAAACATATGCGCACGCACACATGCTACAACGCATAACGAACGCAATGTGTCTTAAGGGTATCTCTGCATTATTATTAGAACTGTACATGCCACGCCTGTTTGGCTGCTAAAACGTTGGTCTAGAGGCTTTCAGGAAGCAAATGCTACAAAAACATTTAGGTCTACAGCCGTTAATGCTGATAAAGTTACCCGGTAATATGCACAAACAGCACACGGAATAAATAGGTTCAGCAATGTGGACATCTCAGGACAGAGAACCAAGACTGAAGGAAGGTTTAAGGCGAGAAAGTGGGGATGGGTGAAGGGCGGGAGCGTTGGGAGAGGCAGCTTGTAACTACATGAAAAAGAATATTTAGCGGCTAGGTTAGACACAACCTCAGCAATGTGTCCGCTGTATTCACACGCGACATACAATGCGCGTGGCCCCACGTGCGTGTATTTAAAAACGCCGCTGAGTCACGAGCGTGAAATGGTTTTTGTTCAATTTTGGGTGTGTAACGCCGGTTCATTACACCTTGGATATGAGGTGCGCTTCGATGAGGGGCTCCAGATTAATTTTCACCACCTAGGGTTGTTTAACGTGCACCGAAATATAAACACACGGTGTTTTCGTTTTTTTGCCTGCATCTGAAAAGCAGCCACCGCCGCCGAAATCGAACCCGCGTCGGATTTCATTTGATTTATTCTATTGTATAACGCACCGACGCAACGCAAGCGATGAGGAGCGTCGTAGTGGAGGGCTCCGGATTAATTTTGACCACCTGGGGATCTTTAACGTGCTTCGAAATCTCGTACACACGGGTGTTTCCGCTTTTAGCCTCCATCAGTAAAACGGCCGCCGCGGCCGCAAACCGAACCCGCGTCCCCGTGCTCGGCAGCACAACACCTTAGCCACTGAGCAACCGCGGAGGGTAAATTCGCGTCCGAGCCTTAATTGGTTACTTACATGCTGAAGAAACAAAAAACTCGTTTTTGTTTAATTTAGGAGCCTACTCAATACGAGCCTTGTGTGCTGTGGAATATACTAATGTCTTGGTTAATAATAAACTTGTTTGGGTGGAAATTGTAGCCACACTTGCACGACGAAAACATGATCCCGCCATAATGCTG
This sequence comes from Haemaphysalis longicornis, assembly GCA_013339765.2. Taxonomy (NCBI): domain Eukaryota; kingdom Metazoa; phylum Arthropoda; class Arachnida; order Ixodida; family Ixodidae; genus Haemaphysalis; species Haemaphysalis longicornis. The sequence continues at coordinate 117,353,905 of CM023450.1, forward strand.
AACTAAAAATGCTCATTTGTTCCCTTTTTTGGCAAGGCGGGTTCGGTAAATCAGTGAACGGAAATTTTGTACTTCGTAAATTAGTACACCCGATATTCTTGAGTATTCGCAAACTAAATAGTATAGTTGCAAAGGGAATATTATAGTTGCAGAATAAAGGCTTTCCTTAACCCCGGCACTAAGCTGAAAACAAAACAGCCGGCTTATTTTCTGGCACTGCTGTAGAACAGGCCCTGCTGCAGCTCGAGCTCTACGTCTTCAGCTCGGCATTCCATTTGCTGGGTAGTCTCCTGGGCACACGGTTTCTTTATAGCGGAATCTTTATAGCTTGAGTGTAAATAAGACGATACTCAAGAAAATGTTTGAACCGAGAACCACCGGTAAACGCTTGCCGCGCAGCTCTCACCTCGGTGGTCGTGTCCCGCTGAGTTTGGTTGCTGCTGCAGTGGCCTGCAGACGTGTTTTAGTGCGTAGCATTCTTTGCTGAGTACCCCCCTCCCCTCAGCCAGGACCGTGTATCGCCCTGAATTTTCCCCAAAACGCAGATATCGCGGAAATTCACTTGTAATCGCTATAATAGCGTAAATGGAGATAATTGATCGCACAAAATTTTGAAAAACTAAAAAATACGAAATTATGAAAAAATACGCGAAATGGCAAATAGTATAGCGACCTGCATTTCTATAATTAGGCAGATTTTACGGAAGTTCCACATATAATCGTTATATTAGCGTAAATGAGATATTTGTAAGAAAGGAATTGTGAATCCCTGAAAAAATAAGAAAAATATAAAATAATTACGGAAAATGGCGAACCGTGGAATGCCCTGCATTGACACAATAATGCAGATTTCGCGAAAGGGCAACTTCTAATCGTTATAATGGCGTAAATAGAGACAACTGGTCGGACAGGATTTCGAAAAATCAAAATATTTGACTTGAAAAAACACACATTCAAGACAAGCGGCATAAGAATTCTGCGCATTAGTAGATAATTCTCTGAATTTCGGCAGAGTTTTCCGTTTGACCGCCCGCGGCCGCTATGGTTGGCTATTTTGCCGGTCAAACGTCGCCCACGTTTGCGGGCATGGGTTCCGCCGCTGCTCCAGGCAATGAGTCTAGGTACCTTAAAGGTCTGGGCAAAAATGCCTAGGCCCCTAATTTGGGAAACTGACCGGGCAGGATAGCCTGTAAGACCAATATACTTTAGCGTTAAGTGAAGTGCTTTGGTGTTAACGAGCTTGTGACGGAGCTTGGTCACCAAAAAGAACAATTCCCTTGAAATCGAAACTTAGATGATACCTACCACTCCTGGATGTAACAAAGGCTATATTATGTCTTTACTATAGCTGAAGTCCATGTGTTCCAAACTTCCCCTCTAAGGAAGTTCGCACAGGAATTTCTTTTACTTTTTAGTTATTTTTATTGAACTTGTTACACAAGAAGTGGCTCTTATGCAAGCGGTACATTTGTATTCACAGAGCTTGAAGAGGCCAATAGTTCCAGGCCTTATGTAACTTTAGAAGCCACGTTTCTGCTGACGGACAAACCAGCAAATCATGCGCCATTCAGTCCCAGCTGTTAACGTAAGTCTGTTAAAAATTATGCGTTCAAACATTAAAGTTACCAGAGTAGTACGTCAAACTAACTTCTTGCGGACTCCAGCACGTTAGCTTAACTCATGGATGACGCCTGAGCTACCGGCAGATCATAAAACTCACCGCCGCGCAAACTCCGCGTCGAAGGCATTGTGCTGTTTATCACAAGGTGGCGAGCTCGTTCCCTCGGAGCGCCCGTTTCCGTTTCTTCTCATGAAAGTGTCCAGCCGGGCCGCGTGTACAAATTTCGGCGCACACTACAGATCTTCAGGTGGTGTGCACTATTCCTAAGCGCTCCACTGCAGAGCGCCTCATAGTCTGGGTGTGGCTTCGGCGCGTAAAGCCCAGAACATTTAATTTTTTAGACCCTTGTGGCAATCGCAAACATCGTGGATAATTCCGTACAGTGAACGTATTTCCTTCAAACGAATACTCGCGAAATGTTTAACAGTTTAGTCGTCCCGGTAAAGTGAAATTAACACTTTTGAAATCACTAAGCATTCGTGAGTCCTCAACACGAAGGTGTTCTAGGTTCAGTTAAGGTTAATGGGATTTTCGCACACCGCCCGGTGTTTTGCATTATTAAGGCCAATAAAAATAACCAGTATGCATCGGTGAGACTCACTATGTTAGGCTCTATTGACCGGAAATAATACCGCCTTCGTTCTGACATTCTGTCTGCTTTGTCAAAAAATATTTAGAGCACTAACGACTATTAGCAATAGAACGCCCAGGTCGCATCAAGACTGGGCGCAGCTTTGACCGTTGACAGTCATGTTTCTAAAGCAACCGGAAATTTTTCCAGCACGCAGAGCATGTTTGCCCTTTCTTACATGAACTCTGTTTTCTTGAAAAACAAATTGCTTGCTCACTTTAGGTTCAGCATGTATGCCTGCAAGAGAAAGGCGAGAAATCTAAGCTCGTCGTGCCTGAATGCCTCAGAAAAGAGCCGGTCTTCTCTTGTCATTCAATAAAATATTTAGTACAGGTATGAACTTTGTCCAGAGAACGTTCCTTGCAATCGGTTAATTAGCAGAAAAGCTGTTCGTAAATCACATTATCGGTTTAACCAATTTGATAATGCTACCCGTCATAATGACATGAATGACAAAACAGTGGCTGCAGCCGCCGCGATTTTTAAAGTTGTTTCAACCATCCACGAGGATTGAAATATCACATGCTTCCAAAACTTATATTTCTTTGGCCCTCAGTGCGCAGATGTTCTCCCGTCTGCAAGAGAAGCGGTGGCTGCAAAGCCAATGAAACTCTGAAGTAAACACGGAGACACTGACCAAACGGGGCACTGTCGGTATTTCCGTTTTTACTTCAACATGTCTCCCGACCAGACGGGCTTCCTTGAAAACCTCTACTTCACCAATGAAACTCTAAATAAGACACATGACGGTCCGCCAGTCTGCATTGTCGTTGTCGGAGGTGGCTGAATATTATGCCTTGCACCAGGGACTCCTTGTTTCACTTAAAAGGAAATTAAAAATGGCGGGAAAATAACAGGCGATGCAGAAAAAGAAGCCGCGTTGATTCATAAAGACGCATGTCACGGAGTGCAAGACAGATGTTTCTAGACCGACTTACTCAACTGCTTTATCCTGCATCTGTTTTTCGTACGCCGACACCACAGGGAAGAAACGGGGCGTCAACTCATTGTGCATTCCCTGTGAAGCATGAAAAGTAAGGACAAAGCGGTACTTAGTTCGAAATCAATCAGATGAAATGCCTTTCCTTAGTCTATATGTTTTTACCTCCTCTCCCATAGCTGGCGAATTGGAGCATGTCTGTTATTGAAGACAAAATATAAACTAGTGTTTTGCATGCATTCTATTTTATCGCCGTACGTGACAGGGTGACCAGATGTCGCATCTTTTTGCACTTAGGTCAGCAAATGGCTTCAATGACGGCTCCAGTAACTATACTATGTACCCCCACTTTTGCGACATTCTCCAGTGGCCTTTTAATCTTCTTGAGGAAGTACTGAGACGACTCTTCTTCAATGGTATTTTTGTAGTTTTCCATTAGCTCGAGGGCCTGTATAATCTCTGCCAACTTCTTCCTGGCATTAGTCATGACATCTTTTGCTTCAAAACCAAGGCTGCCGAGCATTTCGCGCTTTTCACGCTTTTTCAGTGCCCCGTCTTCTGCGCATGGTCGAAACAAGAACAAATGGCAGCCTGGAACAATGGGCTTATGGTACTGTTATTCAAGTAAACGAGTTAGTTTTTTTGTAACGTGTACGGTGTACGGTAAGGTGTTCCTCTCAACAATTCCTCTGTACGGTAAGGTGTTCTTGTTCTCTCAACAGGTGGAAAGAAAATGCATTGAACCGTTTGAGCCACTGAAGAACAAAAAATTAAAAAGTACAAACCTACTATATTTTTCATTATATTTGTAGCTCAGCAACAACTAACCCAGCCAAAACAGCGAAACTTTAGCCACATTTTTCAAATATATTTACTTAAGAAATCCAAAAAGGAAGTTTAAGCTCACGCTACACGGGCCGTGAAATTATAACCACCCTGCGCGTTCAAAGCTTGTCCGGGTCGCTGACGCCCCTGTGAGCATCGTACTTAAAATGAAAGTAGGCTTGCACAGTAAGGTTCAGAAAATGCCGCACAGCTCCTTGAGCTTTTAATCATAAAGTAGTACAGTAATCCCTACCGTTATCACGAAAAGAGCCATTACTTGTAAGATTCGTGCACTAATCTAGTGCTCGGTTAACCTATGCAAAACCTAACCTATGCGTATTTTTGATGGAATACGTCATCAAAGGTTTATTGTAGCTTACAATGTTCCGGTACAACCGCTTTCGTATTTTCGTCAATAATCGTAGTTAAGGTTTAGTCTGGCATAAATTAAATTCCAAACGTACTAACAGTACAGAAAACACTAAATACAGAAGACTACAATGACTACCCTGCATGCAATATTCCAACGGTGTGTTTTTACTGAACTAAGCTTTTTTTGCACTTTCGTTACGTGATAGTGAACACAAAGACTGCACGTGAGATGCAACGCTCAGGAAAATTTGGTTGCTATGAGAAGGTTAACACGGATGAGGCTTGTTGTGTCTTATCTTTGTCACAGGAAGTGTTTGCGTTGTTGGCATTTTGTGAACGGATCATATCTGTGTTTTGCAATGAGACCGCACGTGTTGGCCTCGGTACTGCGGTATATAAGTTTCGCTTTTCGAAGGCTAAAGACACCTCTCCACCTTGCCTGCAGCGAAGGTGAGTTCTAACGGAAAATTTCTCCAAATAGTGATCACAGTGAAGCCTGTGGAAGCGTTATTTTATCGGGATTGTTTGTAATCTTTATTAGCATTGTTACATTTGCTGTGTATTGCCCCACTCGGCCACATCTTGCGTGGGATACATGGTCAATAGTACGCAATACTTGTTTTAAGTAGCCAGAATAATCTTCGCCTTTTGCAATTACCCTGGCTGTTTATACCACAAAATTGCTATTTTTTAGCCTACTGATATGTACGTTTTTATATAAAGGCTAACATTTTAGCAATTCTTCTAGGCTTGGATACATTCAAATGGATGGTCACCTTATTTATCTCTTGTTTTCCATTTTGTAGGAAGAAATCTATTCTGCAAAATAATTTCGTTAAGCCTAAATGTTCCTTGTTCATACGAGACACCAAACTCTCCTGTAATAAGGAATTCTCAGGGAACGGTATTCATCATTTACAGTACGGACAACTATGAAGACACCCGTGCTACTGTTGGCTCTGGCGTTGGCTACTGTTGCATGTAAGTCGAAGCAGAAACAATATCCTTCATGGTATACTTTATTGTGTTAGTGTGCTGGTCAGCATTTTTGCGAGCGCAAGTGGTCGTAAATTGTTAAGAAGAGGCTCCAGCATTTAACCGCAAACGCAAAGCTGCCAAAGCAGAACCAAACACAATAGATTTGTGTGGAGATTGGTTTCCAAAATGTAGACGATTCTTTTGTTGTTAAGATTCATTCCTACCCACTATATTGTCGTTAGAGTTTGAAAATACAATAAAAGAAATTGGCCACGCTAAAAGATAATTACTACAAAGTTCTAAGTTTTAATTTTTAATGCAAGTTTTAAGTACAGGCATTGATTTCTTTTTGTGTCGCCTTGTTTCCGGTTTCCTCCACGACTCTGAAGGCGCCGCAAGTGTGTAAGTATTCAGTACAGCATGTTGTTGGGCTACTTGGTACTGCATTTCAAGAATAGAAAGAACTGTGCGGCAAAGACAAGACTAGTACAAAGGGGACAGAACGGGCGCCTGTCCGGTCCCCTTTGTACCAGTTTTGTCTTTGACGCGAAGTTTTTTTTATTCTTGAAATGTGTACGTATTGCTTAAAGACATTGTTGGTGGTGGGTCGCTCTTGCCATCTTCGAGCTTAATGGAGGAATTCTTTTATTTGCTTCAGGAAAGAAGTGAACGAAGATACGAAAGCGATTGTGCCGGAACATGGTAAGCTACCGTAAATCCTAGATACGCTTATTCCTTAAAGTGCGTAGGTTAACCAAGCACCAGATTAGTGAACGAACCTGAAAAGTTATAACATTTATGATAAAAATGGCAACGACTACTGTGCTAGTTAATGATAAAAGCTCAAGAAACTTTGCGGCATTTTGTGAGACATACCGTGCAAGCCTACTTTTATTCTATGTAGACTGCTCACGGCGGTGGCGGGGGCCCGCAGAAGATTTTGCACGACGGTTTTATGTCGGGGCCCGTGTAACGTAGTCTTAAGCTTCTTTTTGGTTTTCTGAAGGAAATATTTAAAAACAAAAAAATAAAAAATGTTGCTTGTTTGGCTGTCTAATTTTGGGTTGGGTTCCCGAAATACAATACGTTCGTACTTTTTAATTGTCTGTATTCAGTATCCCGCAGGATTTATTATATATTTTTTGCCATCTGAGAACGTAAATGTCGACAGATATTTTGGTGCAGCACTTCAACTCCCGTGCTACCAGTGGACTTTAAATTGTTCTGCTGAGACATTTCATAGCTTCTCGGAGTACTTCGTCAGCATTTCGGGCTGTCCCGCAGGCGTAGCAGAAGCAATTGTTGAGCGGAAAACCTTACAGTACAGCGAACACGTTACAAAAAAAGAACTCGTTTATGTGAGTAACAGCGTCACCAATTCATTGTTCCAGGCTGCCATTCGTTCTTGTTTCGATTATACGCAGAGGACGGGACGCTGAAAGAAGCCGACAAAAAGCCTGACACGCCCGGCGGCATCGGTCTCGAAGGAAAAGTGGCCTTGAATGACGCCAGAAAAGAGTTGGCGGACATCATAGAGGCCGTCCAGCTGCTGGAAAACTCCAAAAATGCCATTGATGAAGAGACGTCCCAGTACTTTTTTAGGAAGATTAAAAGGGCACTAGAGAATGTCGCAAAAGCGGTGGTAATTAGCAAAGTTACTGGAGCTGTCATTGGAGCCATCGGCTAACCTATGTGCAGGAAGATGCGACAGCTCGCCACGCTGCCACGCATGGCGATAAAATAAAATGCATGTAAAACAATAAAAAATATGCATGTTAAACTATATTTTCTTTTTTTGTCTTCAATTACGGACGTGCTGTAACTCGTCAGTTACGCCAGCCGAGGTAAGCAAATACAGATACAGGAAAAATTTAACCATTAAAGTTTTTGCTCAGTGCCACTTTTTCCAAATTTTCATGCTGCGCGGGGAATACACAATCATTTCATACCTGGCGTCTGTCATCTGTTCTACAGTGGTGTTATCGGGATGTAAAAAAACATAAGCTAGACAAAGCAATTGCCCCAATTCTGTTCAGGAACATTTGAATTTGACTGTGTGACATGTTCCTTTATGAACCAACACGGGTTTTTTGTTTCTGGATAGCTTGTTCTTTCCCGCCATTTATATTCTCGTTCTAAGTGGGACAAGAAGGCATTGGTGCAAGTCATCATATTTGGCCACCTCCGACAAGGAAGAAGCAGAGCTGACTGCAACGCATGTGTCTTTGCAGTTTCGTTGGCTTTGGGACCGGCACCACCCTTGCAGGCGTAAGAACTTTTACACACTGAGAGTCAACCGAGCAGGGTTCTTGCAAGCATGTAAAATTTGGATTCTCTTAGGCGGTTGAAACCACAAAAATAGTGGTGGTTGGAGCTACAGTTCCTCTTCGAGATCACATAGCAGGGTTGAAAATACGTAATTGATACATTAATTTTAAACTGACCAATTGCATGCAGCATTGCTTGTACATGTCGGACGATATAGTGCACGCGTATCGTAAAACATTCAGTGAACTCCAACAGAAAAGTGGCTGCCTTCTGAGGCATTCAGACATGACGACCTTAAGTCCTCCGCCTTTCGGTTGTAGACAGATATCCTGTATTTAGGTCGAGAAAAAAGATTGAAACTATTCAAGAAGGCAGGAAGCGTGGCAAGAAAGGGCCCACACGCTGTGCGTGAGGGCGAAAACTCCGGTTGCTTTAGAAACATGTCCATTAATGGTCACGCGTATGGCCAGTCGTGATGCGACCTGCATGTCGTCGTACTAATGCTAAATATTGCTATAAATTTTTTCGACAAACGAGTCACAAAGTAAGAACGACGGCGATATTATTTTCTATAAATAGGGCCTATCATACTCTGTCTTACGGATGCCTACTCGTTTTTTATTCGTTTTGGTAATGCGAGAGAGAGAGAGAGAGAGAGAGAGAGAGAGAGAGAGAGAGAACTTCGATGTCCACAGAACCTAGGTGTAGGTCCTAATTTCAGTCTTCAATTCACCGGGTCCTCGTAGTACGAAAGAGTGTTCGTGCAAGACACGAAGTTGTGTGCGGAAATCCCAAACACCTCAAGGGAAACTGGAGATGTTCACGTTAAAAACTTACGAATGCTTAGCAATTCGACGTGTTATTTGCGTCTTACCGCGACCACTCAACTAGTAAAGAATTCAAGAGTATTTGTTTGAGGCAAATGCAATAACAATGCTGAATTGGCCCCTGTGTGCGTGATGGCCACAAGGGTTTAATGTTGTGGGCTTCAGGAGCAGAAGAAGCACACCTGCGATATAGAAGCTCCGGATTGGTGTATTCTACCTGAAGATCTATGGTGTGCGCCGAAATTTGGACACTCAGGCGGCTCGTACCTTTCATCGGAGAAAAACGGCCGATCCGCCCGGATCGAGCCCGCCACCTCGTGATGAACAGCACAACGCTTTTGATACTGTGTTTGCGCGCCGGGAAGTTCGAAGATTTGCTAGTAGCTCAGGCGCCATCTATAAATTGACCTAAGGCCCAGGGATTCCTAGGAAGTTAGTTTGGCATAGTGGAGTGGTAACTTTAGTGTTTGAGAGTACAACAGTTTTAACCTACTTAAGGTAACATTTGGTAATAAACATGCTTCATGATTTGCTGGATTATTTGTCCATTAACCGTCAACAGCAACGTGGCTATAAAAGATACATAATGTGGGAAAATGATTAAGTCTACACTAGAAATTGAAAGTGCTGTGAATACATATGCATCACTCGCCTAAGCAGCAATTCTATATAAAAAGGGAGGCAACGAGCATCTCCTCCAGATACATTTTTTGCGCATTGCTACATAATGTCAAAACCATAAATGGCTAGACGGGATTCGCATCGCTCCTACGTGCAGGTCTCATAAAAAAGACGCATGGAAAGGGGATAGAAACGTTAAAAAACAATACCGGAACTGCATGGCGAATGTTTTGAAGTTACAGACGTCGGAAATCGTAAGCATATAAGCCAGGCTGCGTTGCAGTCAGGTGCGGTAGCTACGGTTGCAGTTCCACTTGAAGTGAATTTTTCTCCTTTGGGGCTACAGGCAGGGTGAAAAACTGTAAAGTCTATCCTGTTTAGCTTAGTGCCGTGGCCTAGGCATAGGACAGCTTCAGGTTCGTAACTACTAGATGTGATCAAGTAAGTTACCTCAAGTTTACATTTCCTTTCACTGATATGCCGAACACACGGTGCCAATAAAGGGACTAAATGAGCATTTTTAGTATACCTTTACTGCGCGATCATGCTTATTATCTGCAAGTGCCTCTCCACTTCGTCACAAAGTAGTTTATTTTAATCAACACATTAGGGCATTACGGTTGCATTTGTTTTTCGAAATTCTGTTCGACCAATTATGTCAATTTATGTTATTATAACGATTAAATGTGTTACTTCCTCCAGTTGTGTGTTCTTGTACAAATGCAGGGTGTTATATAGTTTGCCCATTTCGCTATTTTTATTTTGTATTTACAACATTCGTTCCCGTTTTTCTGGTATAGTCTTGGTTTTCGAGGATATGTAACGGACGCGGATTTTTTATTTCGCCAGTTTGAATTTTAAATTCAATTTGCTTTTTACTTCTTTTATTCTTGCTTTTTTGGAATTCGGTCTCACCAAAAATTTGTATTGACGCTATGATAACGATTAAATGCGTTTCTTACCTCAAATCTGCACCTTCGCGGAAATATCTCAGTAAGGTTTGCCCATAGTTGCTAATCTTTATTTGCTTCTCCAACGTTTTCTTTCTAGGTTTTTTAGCTTAGCCTTGGCTTTTTTGAAACAGCCACATAAGATGCATATTTTTGATTACGTCAGTTCGTTTCTAAAAAAATTTCATTTTCCCTATTTTTCTTACTTTTGTTTTTTAAGTTCTCTTCAACCAGTGATCCCCATTCATGCTACTATACCGGTTAGACGTGTCTTTCCCCCAATTCTGCAATTTTGTGCAAACGTGGGGCGTTACATGGTCCAGGCAGGGGTGGTGGGACACACTGGAAAGCATGCTACGCCTAAAAGAAGCATTTCACTCTTGGAACTCACCTGCCTTAAAATCGCTATACGCAATCATTGGCCCACGCGGCCTGTATATCGCGTGTATGAACTGCGGATACATTGCTGCAGTTGTATCCTACCTAGCGGCTAAATGTGCTTTCTTCATCGACTTTCACAGCAACCTCTCCAACACCCCGCCACGTTCCCCCTCGCCTTGAACCTGCCCTTCAGTCTTTTGGTTCCCATACCGTATGTCGACCAGTTTAAATTATTTATTCTTGTATTGTTTGAACAGAGTAGCGGTCAACTTTATCAGCAGTGTCGGCTATAGTGCGGCGATCTTTTTGTAGCCTTTGCTTCTATAATGCGCATAGACCCTAGTTCCTGCGGTGAAACCCGCGTGGAATTTATAGTCCAAATGAAAATCTAGACATACCCTTAAGACACCTTGCATTCACTATGTGTGAAAATATGCGTGGGTCCGTATGTTGCCGTCGCTGCCAATAGAAATTCGTGATTCAACCGTAAACGTATGATGGCTGTTATCATAATTTGCCAATCTCCTTGAGTGGGTATTGGACAATGCTGGCAGGCCTGTGCTCAGCTTCAACGCTGGAGCCCTGACGTTAAGACTAACAAGGTCCTAAGCAACGTGAAATAACTGCACGTCGAGTCGTGGTAACATTTGACGACCTTATACACCAAGGGGTAACAATGGGCAATATGTCGGGCTGTGACGTACCCCATGGGAACGTCACACCAGCGGCTATCCCCGTTCACAGCCAATGTGGAAGTAATGCCAGCGCATCTTACGCTCGGTTCAAGCCGCTCATATGCGCAACGTGCAAATAATCTGGACACAAGCTTATGCATCTCTCGCAGGCAACGAGCTAGCACTTTAGGCGGGCCCGAGGATTCAGCGCCCGGGATTGTCCTGACGACACTGCTGGCTCGGCACCAGAGGGCTAGGGAACAGGCTGGTGACCTACTGGGACATCACTCAACACTATAGCATGTAATCGCCACCAAGCAGCTTGGCATGCTTGTGGCGCCTACACATTCTGCTGAAAAAAAGTTCTGCCTAATGTGTCCGTTCACGAAGACAATAGAGACCTAACTTGGGCGAAGCTTCAGTGTGTTGAATGGAATGCCTTAAGGACTCCATTCTGCGAAAAATCTTTGTCGTTGTGTTGTTGTCCACTCAAGAAAATTCCCGCCGCTGTTAGTGTAAATGAAAAAGCACAAGTGCATTTGACGGAATTTGAACCCCAGTTCCCAGAGTAGCAGCCCGATGCGCTATTACTGCGCTATTTCCACGCATCGGTAGTGGTTGAACAGATTCTTTGTCCGTATGTAATTGTTGTTTTTCCTCTCTACGTTGCAAATACCGCCTTGGCCAAGTGGCCGCGGATCAAGAGCTTTGAGGTGTGACGTGCCCGCTTCACATAATTCAGAAAACTAACAACTGGCAACGTAAAAGTTGTAGAGTAGTTCATGCCGCACGGCCCCTGAAGGTATGAGCCGGCCCCCGGCTCATGAGTAGAAAAAGTGCACACAATGCGCGCAAGACCCGATTCTACGGAGCTTGGGGTCATGTGCCAGTCTGCTGGCTGACGTAATACACGCCGTAAGACGAGGAAGCAATATTGAAGGAAGAGACACAAACCAGGGGGAGTGGAAAAGAATGCGGTCGGAGTGATTAGCACTCAACGACAAACACGATAGGAGTGAGTAAAGCAATTGATATGTGGCAGTAAAAAAGTTGTAATATCTGTCGTTCAGACCCAACCTCCACCTCACAGGCACTTATTGAAGGATTCTTGTTCATTCACGCCCGAATATTAAACCCTTCCTTACCTTACCCCATTCCTCACCTTACTGAAAGAGCCCTTCATGCTCCCTTACAGTGAGGCAGCCTTGCAACTCCGATCCTCATTTTTAAAGCCTCCCTCAACCTCCCTCACCAAAGGGCGCCCTTACTACCATCAAGGAAGCCATTCGTGCACATGGGTGCGAGGGTAAGCGAAATTTGTTGTTAAAATGTGCCTTTATTAGCCGTGATAGGCATGCAATTTGTCGTGTTTTATATTTTACGGGCATAATATTTAATGTTTGCTGATTGCGCAGTTCTTGAAAACAAGTTGTACCGGTCGGTTACTACAGTTGGTGGTAATTCAATCTAGTCTGGCAACAGTCTCACGTTGATTTTTTGTCAACATCGCACTGAGCGTCGAAACGTGCGAGCCAACGTTTTGTGCGAGCGTAGCGCTAGTATAATCATTCCGGGAAAGTGGATTACACTGAAGAAAAAAAAAAGAACTTCTCGCAATACTGGCGCTAAAAATTAAAAAAAAAATAGTGGAGTGCAAGAATGAGCAACGTCGTGTCACTGCGAGCGAAACCTGCAGCGTGAGAGCGGCTTTGCGACGAATACAAAAGCATGCCCAACATGCGGCCGCGGAATGTAAAACAACTCCGCGTCATTAGCGTTTCCTCTTGCATGGCGTTTGGCAGCCGCACGCACTTTGGCAACAGGCGCAAGCACACCGCCTGCGTAACTTCCCAGAGTACATTACTGACCGTTGGCTGCGAAACATTAACGAGGTCGTGACCACCGTCAACCGTTAAAAGAAGTTCCAACATGTGAGAAAAGTAGGTTGTTAGTGCGATGAAAAATTGTGCTCCGGATCGTTATCAGCGCTTATTTAAAGCAGCGATCAGATATCTGCTGCGATGCTAACACTGCTAACACTACGCTGACCGGCCGGGGAGGTTCGCTGGTCCGACCCGGTCAATCATCGCGGCGCGCGTGCACCGAGCGGCCGAAAGATGGCGCTACCTGCGCGGAAGCATCGAAACAGGCTACGGCAGATGTCTTGGTCACCTATCGCTCAAACGGCAATTATAGCTGAAATAAACTTTCACAAGCGAGAAAGGGGATGATAGTGGTGAAAAGTTGCGTTAGGCATTGTCCATTCGCAGTTGCACAGATAGCGGCGATCAAATATCCGCCCCGATGGTAAGCCTAAAGTTCCCACACCGAGGCCGACCCGAGCAACGCAAGCCGGTGTGTGGCTGTAAGGGACTCGCCGTACGCGAGCGCGTTGCGTTTGGGTTCCCTAACGTCTTGGGGAAACTGCCTTGGGGAACTTGAGCAGCGGCGGAAGTGGGGCTCCCCTTCTAGTCCGAGATCTCGCGCAGGCAGAGTCCCTCCAGCATTTTCATCACTGCTGCCTTGGAGAAACGGTAGCGGAATGAAAACTCTTCGTCGCTGTACACCTCCATGGGGTTTTTCATTTCATTTCATTTATTTGACCCTCAAGGCCAGAGGCATTACAGAGGGTTGAGGCGGTCTCGCGGCTGCCTCATCGTGAGCGACGGATATCTGTACACGTCGCCGCACATGAAGTCGTCCACCAGCAGGCAAAACCGTGCTAAGTCCGCCAAGCTGTCGTACGAAGCAATAAACTCGGACGCCACAGCCGTCGCGTTCCTTCCGCAGCACCGCCGGACGGAGCACCCAGCGTTCCGCGCGGCCTAACGAGGCGTGTGCAAAGTGCTGAAGAGAAGTGTGCGTCCAGTTGAAAGAGCGGGGTAAGGTCGCATCAAGGTAGCCCGCGAGCTACCTTGCAGTAAGAAGACATCAAGGGAGCGTTTCGTAAGGACGCCTCAGTAGGGAACGTTCCAAAATTGAACTGAGGCCTCCTTGCGAGTTCTAAGGCGACCTTAGTAAGATAAGGAAGGTTTTAAAATGTCGGCCTCATCAATGTTGATTTTTCAAGGCATTTTTTTTTTAATATTTTGTTTATTGCAGGCTGAAAAAAGTTCTGCGATGGTCTGCAGGTAATGGTTCCTCCACAAAAAAGAAGTTTACTAAAAAAAATTACAAAAATGATAAATCAACCCTATGTAAGAGGTGGGCTCGTTGCGGGTATTTTCATATTAGCTTTCTGCGCCTGTTTAGTAACACCACAAAAATGGGACAGAAATACGCCCCGTCCCAAACATTATCGCAAGCAGACAACTGTTTGAGAGCGCACTACAAACGTGGCAGGCGAAATTTACCAAGAAAAATTTTTAATGCATATCGCAACATAGAGACCATTGCGCATTGAGCTTGACTGCGCTAAAAAACTGTACAAAATGATATGAATTTACCGCGGTGACTAAATCAGGCCGAAAGCAAGCGCACCACCTTTAGCCGGCAATTCAACCTTATCGGTACCTCGATGAGAACCATTGCGTTGTCTGTTTCCGTGTATGGATGCCCCGCTGCGTTGATCCTTTTGTTGACTTATATATAGATCTCGTTAATTGCCTTAGACTGTATCTTTCTCTTGTGGTGATTTCCTTCCATGCCTACATTGACCGTCACTGAAGAACCGCTAGTCGCCCGTGGCAGCAATCATGCCGGCAAGCACTCATTGTTAACAGGCGCGCTTTCAAGTGAGCGCGGGTTTAAGAGGGCACACTCATACTGCGTGCTCATGCTTCCCACCATACGGGCACACTCAAAAGCGGGTGCGCGTTTAAACTCTAGTGCTAAAAAGCCTCCACCTAGCGTAGTTAGACCTACGAACATAATCCCCTATCCTAAGTTTTATGGCAGTCTTCTTGGAGAAGAAACAAAATACCAGTCGCATTCTTTACTTCAAGGATAACATTCACAGAAGAAGTGTATGATGGCGCTTTACAGAGCAAGAGGGGTGTGAGTAAGGGAGAATGAAGCGCTATACTCAAACTCTTCTCTTGCATCAGTGATGAATATTTTAGCAATTACCCGCCGTTGAGGAGTAGACAAACTCAAGGGAGGTTCTTAAGAATCTGCCTGTCCTAGCTCGGTAATACGTGCTCTTAAAATACTTAGCTTAGAGAAATACAATGTAATGTGCTAACGAATTGAACAGTGAGAGGAACACATGGACCAGTCCGGCAGGCAGTAGGAGCCTGCGGTAAAAGTGCGGACGGTTTCCTGCCCTTATTGCAAGTACAGCGTGGATATGTTTGCGTTTCTTTATTGGTTTCGGCAGGCACGGAACATTGGTTTGACGATTTGTTTATCCCATGTTGCTCAATTTTTGATCAATCAAGCATAGCAAGCATCAATTTGATCAATCAAGCATAGGCATCTGGCCGGGCCATTTGTCATGCTTTGTCGTGCAGGCTGTTTCGTAGTATAAGGGTTCGTTCTAGTGGCGTTTCGCTGTACACTCTTTTAATTTCGGAAATGCCACGCATAAGAAAGGTCTGAAATAGATTTAAGGTTACAGCATTAGGACACTTCGTAATAGCCCCTTCTACTCGAATCAACGCCGACAGTTTGGGTTCTTAAGACCATTCCATAGTTCCATTCGATACTTCCTTTAGGAACCGTCTATTATCTTTCGTGCGCACAAAGAGGAACATGAAATAATTTACCTCTTTATGTTTTTGTCGGCCGGGCGTGAAGTTCTACAGATAAGTTATCACACACACAATAATGCATTTCGCGGGAAGATAGGCGGGATATATTTGACCTTCACCTGGCTGCAGCACGTCAAGAGGCCGTTTTTTTGCTCATCCCACATTGCATCCCATTACTCAGAAATCTATAGTTTAGCATTTCAGGAAGACAATGGCCGTGTCTCCAGCCTAAAAAAATGTCCTCCCTTTCAGGCATAATGGGGACAAAGCCAAAGTTCGTATATCAAGAGGGCGTTTTTTTAGCTCATCACACATTGCAGAAACTATACTTTAGCATTTGAAGAATGAAACGGCAGTGCCTTCGGCCTGAAAAAACGTTCTCCCTTTCAATCAGAATAGCGACAAAGGTAGATAGTCTATCATGTGTTCCATGATGCCTTTTTCGAGCTAATTTTGCAAACGTCCTCAGGAATAACTAAGAGTTCAGTAATACAGATCATTGTGTACATTTTATCAGCTTTTCCTGCATCGTAAATGGGAACTTAAGTACCTAGCAGCGCCTTGGCAATATTTCACGGAACGCGTTCAAACAGTACCCCACTTTGCCCCCATTCATAGCCAAGTGGGAATGTGAAGTGTACTGCGTTTTTTTTTTCACAAAAGACGAGCCCCGAGTCATCCAGTTTCTCCCAGGACGTACAAAGTCAACAAAGCTTAGAGGTTACTAATAACCGCGTGTTTAAAAATACTGCCTAATAATAATAATTTTATTCAGTATTCACTGAGCCAGGAAAAAGAATGCGACTTAACGTTTAAGATATGTACTTGGGCGTAGGTCAGTGTTCTTAGGTGAAAATATATGTGTCTTGGACACGGAAACGTTGCGGCACTCCCGGCATCGTACGGTAATAGCACTGCGAAGCAGCTATATACATACCTAAGCACACATGGCGAATCAGAATTGCGAATAAGGGATCGTTGAATGAACAGAGAAACGGAAGCCAGGAGATGTGGGTTTCGTTGAAAATACGGAAGCATAGGTATGTGTTTTTCTCCGCTTTATTCGTTTCAGTTAAGAAAATTTCCCCTCAAAGTCATAAACTTTTTCATCATAGTTTTCTTGTGGTTTTTCACTTTTCTGTTTCTTTTCTGCGTTTATTAAACAACCCGTCAATCGTGATTTTAGTTCGCTAAAGGTAGTCTTGGAGCAATTGCTAGCATAACATTTTTTTCGCTTATTCGCAGTTACCGAAACGTCGCAGACACTCCGGTCTTAGCTCGATGGGGAGAGGGGGGGAGACGTAAAATGTTCCCCTTCGCGCCTAGTCGAAGGTGTGGTGCTGGCTACCAAACCCTAGTGTACGATACATTTGTAATCGCATAAATACCCGACAAACTCCCGGAAAGCCGCGTGTACCCGGTAGCCTATTAGGTATAGCATGTGACTCGCACTCGGAAGGTCGTGGATTTGTGTTCCCACCCAGGTTGGAGGCATTCTTTCTAATACGTAGCATTCTTTGCCGAGTACCCCCCCACCCCCCCCCCCCCCCCCCCCCAGCCAGGGGCCGTGTAACGCCCTGCATTTTTACGAAAATTGCAGATATCGTGGAAGTTCCACCTGTAATTGTTGTAAAAGCGTAAATTGAGGTAATTTGTAGGATGAAATTTTGAAGAACTACAGAATAAGAAAAATGTCATAAAATTGCGGGAAATGAGAAGGCATATAACGCATGGTATTTCCACAATAATGTATATTTCGAGAACATCTTCACCTGCAATCGTTATAATAGGGTAAGTAGACATAATTGGTCGACAAAATTTCGAAAAAATAAAAAAAACTAAAAAAATATATAAAACCAATACGCAAAATGGAGGACACTGTACCACCCTGCATCTCCACAGTAATGCGTATTTCACGAAAGTTACACATGTAATCGTTATAATAACGTGACACAGGGAATTTGCTTTCAAGTAATAATCGGAATTCTTCCAGTTTCCGTCCCACGGAGGGCAGGTTGGGCGACTTCCATTTTAGCATTTTTAACTTTTCCCTTCTTTAATAAAGACTGATACGACTTCTGACCATTTTGTGTTCACTTGTTTTAATCTGGTCAATCACCTGTACACCGTGAATGATGCGGGCAGCGCCAGTTAAAATGAGGTCAATTTCTTTTTTCGTTTCATCATAAGGGCGTTCACAAGACCATTTTCTGTTCTTTCTTTTTGGAATAACGTTTAATTCGCAGGTGAGTCCTCTCGGCAAATTAAATTAACATGTCTCCGTGCTTGTTTCTGGAACCTAGGCCAAATTTTCCTACCGCATTCTCCCCTATCTCTTGCGCCTCTATTTTGGCATTGAAGTCGCCTGCTGCTGAGCAAGAGGACGCGGCTTCGATTCCCAGCCACGGCAGCCGCTTTTCTGATGGAGGCGAGAAGGAAAAACTCCCGTTTGTACGAGATTTCGCCGCATGTTACAGATCTCAAGGTGGTCAAATGTATTTCGAAGCCCTCCACTACGGCTCGCCTGATCCCCTTGCCTCTCAGCAGGTTAAACCCTTCAACCAATAAATCATTGAAGTCACCCATCATGACTCTGTACGGAGCTTTTACATGTCTAATCCAATTTAATCTCTTCGTAAGATACGTCCACCGCCTCATCATCAAAAGTGGATGTAGGGGCACAGACCTGTACCACATCCAACGGGGGCTTCTCATTGAGCCTAGTAGCAAGAGATGCTACATGGTCATTAATGCTGTGAAATTTTTCAACAATCCCTGCTATAGCCCCATGAACCAGAAACCCTACACCTTAGTGATGTGTTTGAGAATGGCAGCGATAACGGAAAATATTACCTGTAGGAAGCACCACAAATCTCTTCCCCAACCCAAGCGATTGAAAATGGGAAATAAGGGGCTCAATCGCTACATGCATAGCGAGGGTCTCTGTTCTGGCAGTCTGGGTGCCATAGGTAGCTTAAGAGGGTTCAACGCTGGTTGGCCACTCTCGACATGTCGTACACGCTCGCGTCACAGCCCCGTTGGTTAAAAAGAAGTTCCCCTTCACCCGAGAAGTCGCAGTGGTGCTGGCTAACACCCTTAAACGCAAAAAAAATAATTACCTTTGCAATAAACCATAAAATAAACCATTGTTCCTGCTGGAATACGTAACCTGAGGTATAATGTAGCTGACAATGTTCTGGTACAACCGCTTTGGAATTTTCGTCGACCGCAGTTCAGGTTTAGCCTAAGAAATTAGATGGCAGGCGGACTAACTATACTAGAAACACTAATTATAGAAGACTACACCGACTACCCTGCATAGAATTTTCCAACTGTGTGTTTTTACTGAACTAAGCTTTTCGGCCCTTCCGTTACTTACTTGATAGCGAATACAAAGCCGGCACGTGAGGTGCAACGCTCAGGAAAATTTGGTTCCTAGGAGACGACTAACACGGATGAGGCCCGTTGTGTCTTATCTTCATCACAGGGACCGTTTGCATTGTTTGCATTATGTGAAAGGAGCCTATCTTGTTTTGCAATGACACCGCACGTGTTGGCCTTGGAAATGCGGCATATAAGTTTTGCTTTCCGAAGGTCGAAGACACTTGTCCATTTTGCGTGCACCGAAGGTGAGGTCAAAGAGGACAGTTCCGCAAAGTGTGATCGCAGTAAAGCTTGTAGTAGCCTTATTTAGTGGGGATTGTTTCTATTCCTAATTACAATTGTTACAATGGCGCTGTGGTGCCCCACATGGCCACATTTTGCATGGGATTCATGGTCAGTTGTAAGCAATAACCCTTTTAGGCAGCGATAATCATATTCGCCTTGTGCATTTCCCTCGGCCGTTTGCATCATAAAAAATAGAATTTTTGGCCAACCTATATCTATGTCGGTTAATATTTGCGCGAACGTTAAGGCTATCATATTTGAAAACGATGGTCAACTTACTCATCTCCTGTTTTCTATTTTTTAGGCAAAAGTCTATTCTGCTAAATAGTTTCGTGAACCCTAAGTAACGCTTGTTCATACCGCACACATAAAAAGTTGCAGAAACATTATTGCATTAAGACCAATAAAAATAATCAGTATGCATCAGTGAGACTGACTATGTTAGGCTCTATTGACCGAAACTAATACCGCCTTCGTTCTGGCATTCTGACTGCTTCGTCAAAAAATATTTACAGCACTAACGACTATTAGCAATAGAACGCCCAAGCTCGCATCACGACTGGGCACAGCTTTGACCGTTGGACAGTCATGTTTCTAAAGCAACCGGGCATTGTTCCCGCACGCACAGCATGTTTCCCCTTTCTTACATGAATCCTGCTTTCTTGAAACACCAATTGCTTGCTCACTTTAAGTTCAGCATGTATGCCTGCCAGACAAAGGCGAGAAATCTAAGCTCGTCGTGCCTGAATGCCTCAGAAAGGAGCCGGTTTTCTCTTGTTATTCAATAAAATATTTTGTACAGGCATGAACTATGTCCAGAGAACGTTCCTTGCAATCGGTTTAATTCAAAGAAAAGCTGTGCGTAAATCACATTATTGGTTTAACCAATTTTATAATACTACCCGTCGTAATGACATGAATAAAAACAGTGGCTGCAGCCGCCGGCTATTTTTAAAGTTCTTTCAACCATCCACGAGGATTGAAATATCACATGCTTCCAAAACTTATATTTCTTTGGCCCTCAGTGCGCAGATGTTCTCACGTCTGCAAGAGAAGTGGAGGCTGCAAAGCCAATGAAACTCTGAAGTAAAAAACGGAGACACTGACCAAACGGGGCACTGTCGGTGTTTCCGTTTTTACTTCAACATGTCTCCAGGAGCAGATGGGCTTCCTTCAAAACCTCGACTTCACCAATGAAACTCTAAAGAAGACGCATGACGGTCCGCCAGTCTGCATCGTCGTTGTCGGAGGTGGCTGAATATTATGCCTTGCACCAGTGACTTCTTGTTTCACTTAAAGTGAAATTATAAATGGCGGCAAAATAACAGGCGATGCAGAAATAAAAAAGCCGCGTTGATTCATAAAGACGCATGTCACGGAGTGCAAGGCAGATGTTTCTAGACCGACTTACTCAATTGCTTTCTCCTGCATCGGTTTTTCGTACGCCGGCAACATAGGGAAGAAACGGGTCATCAACTCATTGTGCATTCCCTGTGAAGCATGAAAAGTTAAGCAAAGCGGGTACTTAGTTCGAAATCAATAAGATGAATGCCTTTCCTTAGTCTATATGTTTTTACCTCCTCTACCCTAGCTGGCGAATTGGAGCATGCCTGTTATTGAAGACAAAATATAAATTATTGTTTTGCATGCATTCTAGTTTATCGCCCGTACGTGAACAAGGTGACCAGATGTCGCATCTTTTTGCACTTAGGCCAGCAAATGGCTTCAATGACGGCTCCTGTAACTATACTATGTACACCCGCTTTTGCGACATTCTCCAGTGCCCTTTTAATTTTCTTGAGGAAGTACTGAGACGACTCTTCTTCAATGGTATTTTTGTAGTTTTCCATTAGCTCGAGGGCCTGTATAATCTCTGCCAACTTCTTCCTGGCATTAGTCATGACATCTTTTGCTTCAAAACCAAGGCTGCCGAGCATTTCGCGCTTTTCACGCTTTTTTCAGTGCCCCGTCTTCTGCGCATGGTCGAAAAAAGAACAAATGGCAGCCTGGAACAATGGGCTTATGGTACTGTTATTCAAGTAAACCAGTTAGTTTTTTTTGTAACGTGTATGGTGTACGGTGAAGTGTTCCTCTCAACAATTGCTCTGTACGGTAGGTGTGTTCCTGTTCTCTCAACAGGTGGAAAGAAAATGCATTGAACCGTTTGAGCCACTGAAGAACAAAAAATTAAAAAGTACAAACCTACTATATTTTTCATTATATTTGTAGCTCAGCAACAACTAACCCAGCCAAACCAGCGAAAATTTTGCCACATTTTTTAAATATATTTACTTAAGAAATCCAAAAAGAAAGTTTAAGCTCAACGCTATACGGGCCGTGAAATTATAAACCACCGTGCGCGTTCAAAGCTTGTCCGGGTCGCTGACGCCCCTGTGAGCATCGTACTTAAAATGAAAGTAGGCTTGCACAGTAAGCTTCAGAAAATGCCGCACAGCTCCTTGAGCTTTTAATCATAAAGTAGTACAGTAATCCCTACCCTTATCACGAAAAGAGCCATTACTTGTAAGATTAGTGCACTAATCTAGTGCTTGGTTAACCATATGCAAAACCTAACCTATGCGTATTTTGATGGAATGCGTCATCAAAGGTTTATTGTAGCTTACAATGTTCCGGTACAACCGCTTCGTATTTTCGTCAATTATCGTAGTTAAGGTTTAGTCTGGCATAAATTAAATTCAAACGTACTAACAGTACAGAAAACACTAAATTACAGAAGACTACAATGACTGCCCTGCATGCAATATTCCAACGGTGTGTTGTTTTTACTGAACTAGCTTTTTTTGCACTTTCGTTACGTGATAGTGAACACAAAGGACTGCACGTGAGATGCAACGCTCAGGAAAATTTGGTTGCTATGAGAAGGTTAACACGGATGAGGCCTCTTGTGTCTTATCTTTGTCACAGGAAGTGTTTGCGTTGTTGGCATTTTGTGAACGGATCATATCTGTGTTTTGCAATGAGACCGCACGTGTTGGCCTCGGTACTGCGGTATATAAGTTTCGCTTTTCGAATGCTAAAGACAGTTCTCCACCTTGCCTGCAGCGAAGGTGAGGTCTCACGGAAAATTTCTCCAAATAGTGATCACAGTGAAGCTTGTGGAAGCGTTATTTTATCGGGATTTTTTGTAATCTTTATTAGCATTGTTACATTTACACTGGCCACATCTTGCGTGGGATACATGGTCAATAGTACGCAATACTTGTTTTAAGTAGCCAGAATAATCTTCGCCTTTTGCAATTACCCTGGCTGTTTACACCCACAAAATTGTTATTTTTTTAGCCTACTGATATGTACGTTTTTATATAAAGGCTAACATTTTAGCAATTCTTCTAGGCTTGGATACATTCAAATGAATGGTCACCCTATTTATCTCTTGTTTTCCATTTTGTAGGAAGAAATCTATTCTGCAAAATATTCCGTTAAGCCTAAATGTTCCTTGTTCATACGAGACACCAAACTCTCCTGTAATAAGGAATTCTCAGGGAACGGTATTCATCATTTACATCACGGACAACTATGAAGACACCCCGTGCTACTGATGGCGCTGGCGTTGGCTACTGTTGCATGTAAGTCGAAGCAGAAGAAACAATATCCTTCATGGTATACTTTATTGTGTTAGTGTGCGGGTCAGCATTTTTGCGAGCGCAAGTGGTCGTAAATTGTTAAGAGGTTCCAGTATTTAAGCGCAAACGCAAAGCTGCCAAGCAGAACCTAACACAATGGATTTGTGAGGAGATTCGGTTCGAAAATGTACACGATTCTTTTCGTTTTTTTAAGGTTTCAGTTTTAATGCAAGTTTTAAGTGCAGGCATTTATTCCTTTTTGTGTCGCTTTTTTTCCGGTTTCCACCACGACTCTGAAGTCGCCGCAAGTGTGTAAGTATTCAGTACACCATGTTGTTGGGCTACTTTGGTACTGCATTTCAAGAATAGAAAGAACTGTGCGGCAAAGACAACACTAGTACAAAGGCGACAGAATGGGCGCCCTGTCCGGTCCCTTTTGTACTAGTTTTGTCTTTGACGCGAATTTTTTTTTTATTCTTGAAATTTGTACGTATTGCTTAAAGGCATTGTTGGTGGTGGGTCGCTCTTGCCAATCTTCGACCTTAATAATGCCGGAATTCTTTTATTTGCTTCAGGAAAGAAGTGAACGAAATACGAAAGCGATTGTAACGGAAACATGGTAAGCTACCGTAAACCCTAGATACGCTTATTCCTTAAAGAGCATAGATTAACCAAGCACCAGATTAGTGAACGAACCTTAAAAGTTATAACATTTATGATAAAATGGCAATAACTACTGTACTTTTTATGATAAAGCTCAAGAAACTTGTGCGGCATTTTGTGAGACATACCTTGCAAGCCTACTTTTATTCTATGTAGAATGCTCACGGCTGGTGGCGGGGGGCCGGCAGACGATTTGCACGACGGTTTATTTCGGGGGCCCGTGTAACGTAGACTTGAGCTTTCTTTTTGGTTTTCTGAAGGAAATATTTAAAAACAAAAAAAAATGAAAAATTTGGCTTCTTTGGCTGTGTCATTTTGGGTTGGGGTGCCGAAATACAATACGTTGGTACTTTTTAATTGTCTGTATTCAGCATCCCGCAGGATTTAATTTATATTTTTTGCCTTCTGAGAACGTAAATGTCGACAGATATTTTGGTGCAGCACGTCCAACTCCCGTGCTACCAGTGGACTTTAAGTTGTTCTGCTGAGACATTTCATAGCTTCTCGGAGTACTTCGTCAGCATTTCGGGCTGTCCCGCAGACATAGCGAAGCAATTGTTGAGCGGAAAACCTTACAGTACAGCGAACACAGTTACAAAAAAAGAACTCGTTTATGTGAGTAACAGCGTCACCAGTTCATTGCTCCAGGCTGCCATTCGTTCTTGTTTCGATCATACGCAGAGGACGGGACGCTGAAAGAAGCCGACAAAAATCCTGAAACGCCCGGCGGCATCGGTCTCCAGGGAAAAGTGGCCTTGAATGACGCCAGGAAAGAGTTGGCGGACATCATAGAGGCCGTCCAGCTGCTGGAAAAGTCCAAAAATGCCATTGATGAAGAGACGTCCCAGTACTTTCTTAGGAAGATTAAAAGGGCACTAGAGAATGTCGCAAAAGCGGTGGTAATTAAGCAAAGTTACTGGAGCTGTCATTGGAGCCATCGGCTAACCTATGTGCAGGAAGTAGTGCGACAGCTCGCCACGCTGCCACGCATGGCGATAAAGTAAAATGCATGTAAAACAATAAAAAATATGCATGTTAAACTATATTTTCTTTTTTTGTCTTCAATTACGGACGTGCTGTAACTCGTCAGTTACACCAGCTGAGGTAGGCAAATACAGATACAGGAAAAATTTAACCATTAAAGATTTTGCTCAGTGCCACTTTTTCCCAAATTTTCATGCTGCGCGGGGGAATACACAATCATTTCATACCTGGCGTCTGTCATCTGTTCTACAGTGGTATTATCGGGATGTAAAAAAACATAAGCTATACAACGCAATTGCCCCAATTCTGTTCAAGAACATTTGCATTTGACTGTGTGACATGTTCCATTACGAGCCAACACGGTTTTTTTTGTTTCTGGATAGCTTGTTGTTTCCCGCCATTTATATTCTCGTTCTAAGTGGACGAGAAGGCATTGGTGCAAGTCATCATATTTGGCCACCTCCGACAAGGAAGAAGCAGAGCTGACTGCAACGCATGTGTCTTTGCAGTTTCGTTGGCTTTGGGACCGGCACCACCCTTGCAGGCGTAAGAACTTTTACACACTGAGAGTCAACCGAGCAGGGGTTTTGCAAGCATGTAAATTTCAATTGTCTTAAGCGGTTGAAACCACAAAAATAGTGGTGGTTGGAGCTACAGTTTCTCTTCGAGATCACATAGCGTGGTTGAAAATACGTAATTGATACATTGCTTTTAAACTGACCAATTGCATGCAGCATTGCTTGGACATGTCGGACGATATAGTGCATGCGTATCGTAAAACATTCAGTGAACTCCAACAGAAAAGTGGCTGCCGTCTGAGGCATTCAGACATGACGAGCTTAAGTCCTTCGCCTTTCGGTTGTAGACAGATATCCTGTATTTAGGTCGAGAAAGATTGAAACTATTCAAGAAGGCAGGAAGCGTGCAAGAAAGGGCCCATACGTTGTGCGGGAGGGAGAAAACTCCGGTTGCTTTAGAAACATGTCCATTAATGGTCACAGGTATGGCCAGTCGTGATGCGACCTGCATGTCGTCGTACTAATGCTAAATATTGCTTTAAATTTTTTCGACAAACGAGTCACAAAGTAAGAACGATGGCGATATTATTTTCTATAAATAGGGCCTATCATACTCTGTCTTACGGATGCCTACTCGTTTTTTATTCGTTTTGGTAATGCGAGAGAGAGAGAGAGAGAGAGAGAGAGAGAGAGGGAGAGAGAGGGAGTGAGAGAGAGAACTTCGATGTCCACAGAACCTAGGTGTAGGTCCTAATTTCATTCTTCAATTCACCGGGTCCTCGTAGTACGAAAGAGTGTTCGTGCAAGACACGAAGTTGTGTGCGGAAATCCCAAACACCTCAAGGGAAACAGGAGATGTTCACGTTAAAAACTTACGAATTCTCAGCAATTCGACGTGTTATTTGCGTCTTACCGCGACCACTCAACTAGTAAAGAATTCAAGAGTATTTGTTTGAGGCAAATGCAATAACAATGCATAATTGGCCCCTGTGTTGCGTGATGGCCACAAGGGTTTAATGTTGTTGTGGGTTTTCAGGAGCAGAAGAAGCACACCTGCGATATGAAGGCTCCGGATTGGTGGTATTCTACCTGAAGATCTATGGTGTGCGCCCAAATTTGGACACTCAGGCGGCTCGTACCTTGTCATCAGAGAAAACCGCCGATCCGCCCGGATCGAGCACGCCACCTCGTGATGAACACCACAACGCTTTTGATATTGTGTTCGCGCCCCGGGAGGTTCGAAGATTTGCTAGTAGCTCAAGCGGCATCTTTAAATTGACCTAAGGCCCAGGGGTTCCTAGGAAGTTAGTTTGGCATAGTGGAGTGGTAACCTTAGTGTTTGAGAGGTACAACGGTTTTAACTTACCTAAGGTAAATTTGCTAATAAACATGCTTCAATGATTTGCTGGGTTATTGTCCACTACCGGTCAACAGCAACGTGGCTATAAAAGATACACAATGTGGGAAAATGAGTACGTCTACACTAGCATTTAAAGTGCTGTGAATACATATGCATCACTCGCCTAAGCAGCAATTCTATATAAAAAGGGAGGCAACGAGCATCTCCTCCCAATACATTTTTGGCGCATTTCTACATAATGTCAAAACCATAAATGGCTAGACGGGATTCGCGTCGCTTCTACGTGCAGGTCTCATAAAGAAGACGCATGGAAAGGGGATAGAAACGTTAAAAAAACAATACGAGAACTGCATGGCGAGTGTTTTGAAGTTACAGACGTCGGAAGTCGTAAGCATATAAGCCAGGCTGCGTGGCAGTCAGGTGCGGTAGCAACGGTTGCAGTTCCACTTGAAGTGAATTTTTCTCTTTTGGGGCTACCGCAGCGTGAAAAACTGTAAAGTCTTTCCGGTTTAGCTTAGTGCCGTGGCCTAGGGATAGGATAGCTTCTGGTTCGTAACTATAGATGTGATCAAGTGAGTTACCTCAAGTTTACATTTCCTTTCCCTGATTTGCGGAACACACGGTGCCAATAAAGGGAATAAATGAGCATCTTTATTATACCTTTATTGCGCGATCATGCTTATTATCAGCAAGTGCCTCTCCAATTCGTCACAAAGGAGTTTATTTGAATTAACACATTAGGGCATTATGGTTGCATTTGTTTGTTTTTCGAAATTCTGTTCGACCAATAATGTCAGTTTATGTTATTATAACGATTAAATGTGTTACTTCCTCCAGTTGTGTCTTCTTGTGCAAATGCAGGGTGTTAAATACTTTGCCCATTTCGCTATTTTTACTTTGTAATTCATTTCCGTTTTTTTAGTTCAGTCTTGTTTTTAGAGGATATGTAACGGACGCGGATTATTTATTTCGCCAGTTGAAATTTTAAATTCAATTTGCATTTTATTTCTTTTATTCTTGCTTTTTCGGAATCCGGTCCCACCACAAATTTGTATTTACGCTATTATAATGATTAAATGCGTTACTTACCTCAAATCTGCACCTTTGCGGAAATATGTCTATAAGGTTTGCCCATATTTGCTAATTTTTTTTGCATCTCCAACATTTTCTTTCTCGGTTTTTTAGCTTAGCCTTGGCTTTTTTGAAACAGCCACATAAGGTGCATATTTTTGATTATGTCAGTTCGTTTCTAAAAAAATTTATTTTCTCTGTTTTTCTTGCTTTTTGTTTTTTAAGTTCTCTTCAACCAGTGATCACCATTCATGCTACTATACCGATTAGACGTGTCACTTCCCCCAATTCTGCAATTTTGTGCAAACGTGGGGCGTTACGTGGTCCAGGAAGGGGGGGGGGGCACACTGGAAAGCATGCTACGCCTTAAAAGAAGCATTTCACTCTTGGAACTCACCTGCCTTAAAATCGCTATACGCACTCATTGGCCCACGCGGCCTGTATATCGCGTATATGCACTGCGGATACATTGCTGCGGTTGTCCTCCTACCTAGCGGCTAAACATGCTTTCTTCATTGACTTTCACAGCAACCTCTCCAACACCCCGCCACGTTCCCCCTCGCCTTGAACCTGCCTTTAGTCTTTGGTGCCCATTCCGTAATGTCGACCAAGCTTGAAATTATTTATTCTTGTATTGTTTGAACATAGTAGCGGTCAACTTTATCAGCAGTGTCGGCATGTAGTGCGGCGATTTTTTGTAGCCTTTGCTTCTATAATGCGCATAGACCCTAGTTCCTGCGGTGAAACCCGCGTGGCATTTATAGTCCAAATGAAAATCTAAACATACCCTTAAGACACCTTGCATTCACTTTGTGTGAAAATATGCGTGGGTCCGTATTTCGCCGTCGCTGCCAATAGAAATTCGTGATTCAACCGTAAACGTCTCATGGCTGTTATCATAATTTGCCAATCTCCTTGAGTGGGTATTGGACAATGCTGTCAGGCCTGTGCTCAGCTTCAACGCTGGAGCCCTGACGTTAAGACTAACAAGGTCCTAAGCAACGTGAAATAATTGCACGTCGAGTCGTGGTAACATTCGACCACTTATACACCAAAGCGTAACAATGGGCCTTATGTCGGGCTGTGACGTACCCCATAGGAACGTCACACCAGCGTCTAGACCCGTTTACAGCCAATGTGGAAGTAATGCCAGCGCATCTTACGCTCCGTTCAAGCCGCTCATATGCGCAACGTGCAAATAATCTGGACACAAGCTTATGCATCTCTCGCAGGCAACGAGCTAGCACTTTAGGCGGCCCGAGGATTCAGCGCCCGGGATTGTCCTGACGACACTGCTGGCTCGGACCAGAGGGCTAGGGACAGGCTGGGGACCTACTGGGACATCACTCAACACTATAGCATGGATCGCCACCAGCAGCTTGGCATGCTGGTGGCGCCTACACATTCTGCTGAAAAAAAAGTTCTGCCTAATGTGTCCGTTCACGAAGACAATAGAGACCTTAACTTGGGCGAAGCTTCAGTGGTTGAATGGGAATGCCTTAAGGACTCCATTCTGCGAAAAATCTTTGTCGTTGTTGTTGTTGTCCACTCAAGAAAATTCCCGCCGCTGTTAGTGTAAATGAAAAACACAAGTGCCATTTGATGGAATTTGAACCCCAGTTCCCAGAGTAGCAGCCCGATGCGCTATTACTGCGCTAGTTCCACGCGTCGGTAGTGGTTGAACAGATTCTTTGTCCTTATTTAATTGTTGTTTTTCCTCTCGGCGTTGCAAATACCGCCTTGGCCAAGTGGCCACGGATCAAGAGATTTGAGGTGTGACGTGCCCGCTCCACATTATTCAGAAAACTAACAACTGGCAACGTAAAAGTTCTAGAGTAGTTCGTGCCGCACGGCCCCTGAAGGTTATTGCTCATGAGTAGAAAAAGTGCACACAATGCGCGCACGACCCGATTTTAGGGAGCTTGGGGTCATGTGCCAGTCTGCTTGCTGACGTAATTCACACCGTAGGACGAGGAAGCAATATTGAAGGAAGAGACACAAAGCCGGGGGAGTGGAAAAGAATGCGGTCGGAGTGGTTAGCACTAAACGACAAACACGATAGGAGTGAGTAAAGCGATTAAAGTGTAGCAGTAAAAAAGTTGTAATAACTGTCGTCAGACCCAACCTCCACCTCACAGGCACTTATTGAAGGATCCTTGTTCATTCACGCCCGAATATTAAAACCTTCCTTACCTTACCCCATTTCCTCACCTTACTGAAGGAGCCCTTCATGCTCCCTTACAGTGAGGCGACCTTGCAGCTCCGATCCTCATTTTTAAAGCCTCCCTCAAACTCCCTCCCAAAAGGGCGGCCCTTACTACCATCAAGGAAGCCATTCGTGCACATGGGTGCGGAGGGTAAGCGAAATTTGTTCTTAAAATGTGCCTTTATTAGCCGTGATAGGCATGCAATTTGTCGTGTTTTACATTTTTACGGGCATAAATATTTAATGTTTGCTGATTGCGCAGTTCTTGAAACAAGTTGTACCGGTCGGTTACTACAGTTGGTGGTAATTCAAATCTAGTCTGGCAACAGTCTCACGTTGATTTTTTTCAACATCGCACTGAGCGTCGAAACGTGCGAGCCAACGTTTTGTGCGAGCGTAGCGCTAGTGTAACCATTCCGGGGAAAGTGGATTACACTGAAGAAAAAAAAAGAGCTTCTCCAAGAACTGGCGCTAAAATACAAAAAAATTGTGGAGGGCAAGAAGAGCAACGTCGTGTCGCTGCGAGCGAAATCTGAAGCGTGGAAGCGGCTTTGCGACGAATACAACAGCATCCCCAACATGCGCCCGCGGAATGTAAAACAACTCCCCGTCATTAGGAGTTTTAGTATGGCGGGGCTAGCGTTTAGCGCGCGCAAAACATTGCGCTTGCGCGCCGCAAACGTTTTTCGCCAAACACGTTTTTAGTTTAGCGTCCGCTAATAGCGTTTCAACTGGATGCACGTGCATGAAGGCTGGGCTGCTTAGAATAGTTGCCAGCGCCATCTAGGAAGTAAAAATATAACTATAATTTAACGAGCCAACCATCCAGCCGATACGAGCGCGAGCCAAGCCAAAGCCTAGCCGGCGACGGGACGACGGAATTTGCTTCTTCCGTTGCTCACTCACGTTGTTCTGTGGTGCCTCAGCTATGCTGCAAAGTATCTTGTGCGACAGGCGCTATCTGTCAATTCTGTCGTCAGAAGAAATAGATGAATTGTGCTTGGGGTGGACAGGGCGACAGCTCGTGCGACGGGATTTATTTGAGGGTGATAATTTGGACGAGTATTTTCGGCTCAAGGCCGAACGGCATATGACCAGCATAGAGATAATATACTGACTCTAGAGGGAAAGCGGCCGCTGAGCCAATGCATTGGAACCGTACGACACACAGTGGCAGACATGATACAACGATTTGAAGGTTGCCAGCTGAGTTTTGCTTACTAAAAACGGCGAAAGCGATGGGTTGTAATCTGGCAACGGGCTACTGTGGCATTTCCGCGTCCGGCTAGGAAGCATAACGGGATTAATTGTAACATGGCGGACCGCTGGCCAGGCGGATTTTGTGTAGGGGGCGTCGACAGCATTGCGTAGTTTATCTCCTTTGGGTAGGTAACCGACGTTTTTCGGTTTAGCGTGTGACTTATATGTACTGAGACTATTTGAGCAAGATGTGGAAACGCTCACACAACACTTGCGCGCAAGCTCGAATGCGACTGATCGCATGCGCGAGGACGCCAAGGAATCAGCTGATCCGTACTGGGGCGCACAGAAAAAATGAATCTCCGTCATGATCTCCGTACATTTTTGCGCTGTGCTGCTTTGTTTGCCATTCTGTGACATTTTGCGAGTCGCTCAATGCTTTTCAAACGAAGTGAAGTGCAGAACTGTGGCTTTGTAGCTGAATTTAAAACCTTTGTTGACACACACAAAAAAAAAAAACGTTATCGCAATGGCCAACGCTGATATTCCCGGTGAGTCGCGGCCCTTTGAAGCACAGGAACGAAAGAGCGCGGTCGATCGCAGGCCAACGGAGTGGCAGAATGCATGCCAAGGGAGTATGCGAAATACAGTCAGCGGCGTGTCCCGTTTTCCTTTTCGTCTGTATTCGTCAAGTTCTAGCGGCTTTCCACCACTTCAAAGGGAAAGCTTGCGGGACTGAATGGGCAGTATTGAATGGGCAGTAATTTGCCGCACAGAGCGCGCGAGGAGAGAACACTGACTTGTTGACTTATTGTGACTGATTAAAAAAGAAACCGTATTTCGTTACCTATTTTTTTCGTTCTACTTCACGAACGTTTGCGCGAAAGTTCGAAACACGGAGAGCTGTAAGAAGTTCCATGAATAAAACAACTGGAACCGAACGATTATAAAAGTTCCTTTTATTTCTCTTCCAACGGGAACGATCGCTGGCTGCCACTCCGTAGCCTGTAGTGAACTTGCGGTCGTCAAGGTCAGATCGGAATCGCTGTTCCGGCGTCAGTACAGGGGCAATAGACAGGGTGTTTAACGTGAAGAAACGAATGACAGCCTCGCAAGCGCCCGGGGAGGCACTTGCTCAGCGCGTGCATCCGAGTTGTACCAGTTGTACCGTTTTGCACGCACGCAGACCTGAGCTGGATACTGCACACCACACACTGCGCAAGTCAGGCGCAAGGGCCTCGCCACTTCCTAGCACACTTAAAGAAATCGAAACCAAAACTCAGCTACGCACTTACTTTTTGTTCGCAAATTAGAGCTTAATTACACTAAAAGTTTTTTTAGAGCTAGTTTTAATTACAGAGGCAATTATTTGCAACTGTTTTGCTTCAGTTCTTTGTTTTAGGTAAATAATTAACGAACAACTTTTTACAAAACTGAATACAATTGATCTGGCAACCATGGGAATTGTATCATGTCAGCGCCCACGATTCGTACGGTCTCGGAGCTCGCTTTACCCCCCTGATGATCAGGTACCGTTCAAAAACCGGTCTGCTTGACTTCGCCGCCATCGATCCGGTTGTGTTTAGACAACAGTTCAGGTTCGCAAAGGAAGACTTCGACGACCTGTACTGCAACCTGCGTGTACCAGAGGTTGTGACGAGTGCGCAGGGAGTGCGAGTGCCCGGGCGTGAGGCTCTGTGCATCTTAGTGAGGAGGCTCGCTTACCCGAACCTTTGGTGCGACCTGGAGCCGATTTTCGGCCGCCACACCTCCGTGATGTCTAGTGTGACGAGCTTGCTCTTGACAGACATTGCGGGCTGATTCAGGCACCTCCTCGACAATATGAACAACCACAGTTGGCTGTCTGCCGAAGGTCTGGAGTGCTTGTCGCAAGTGAGTATTCAGATACTTTCGCTTATACTTTTAACGAAACATACCTATACAACGATCTCTATGTCACTTTTACTGTTTGTTTGACTAACGTTTTATGTGTCGCAGGATATTGTGGCCGTGGTTATTTTACATGCAGACATACGAAATTAGTTATTGCTACTTTTGCCGGAAGCCTCCACAGAATTTTCGGTACTGCAATGCAACCCGCGATTTTTCTCTTGATCTTTAATAGCAGTAAATGTCATTGCAGGCTGTGGAGGACAAGGGGGCCCCTCTCCCAAACTGCTGGGGCTTCATTGATGGAACTGCGCGGCCAATAGCTCGGCCGAAGAAAAATCAGAAGGAGTACTTCTCTGGGCACAAGAGGTGCCATTGCCTGAAATATCAGGCCATCATGTGCCCGAATGGTATCGTGTGCCAACTCGATGGACCCTATCCGGGGAGACGCCATGACTCAGGTGAGCATCAGCTATAGTTTGTGAATGAGTTTAATTGTATCAGGTGGCTCATTTTGCGACTGCACCTAAACAAAATACTTACTACAGCATTAAAGCAAGTCAGTGCTTTTTAAAGGAAGAACAGCCCTGCCCCATTATTTGTCCCTTTGAGTTTGGTATAATATACCAATATATTCCCGCATTGTCGTTGCGCAAGTAATGTCATGTGAACGCCCTCATTCCTCAGGATGATAGTGTTACTCCTATCGTACTTATCTTCATTGCCCGTTGGGCTGACCTAAGTTTTCCTACAAGGCACTCAGTAAGGTTTCACTTCTCTGCCCCATAAAGCAGTAGGCATTTGTTGTCTTTCCAGTGGTAGGCGACAGCGGTTCAGTTAGCCCTCCCAATTATCTAAATCAGTTACAACTGCCTTGAATTGCCAGAAGCCCCCCCCCCCCTTTTTTTTCCCCTGTTTCACGAAGTATGCACCTTGTTCTGGCCGGCTGATCAGCCTACATATCTGTTCGAAATAGACACAGCTTAAAGTGTAGCATGTTTAACTGAACAGAGCTTACAGAATCATGCAGAGCCATAAAAATTGCCCGAAAAAAGAAATTTCGCTTCTGAAAGTGTACTGCTTCAATTCTCTTATCGAAATCATGGTGATGCTTGGCTGTTACTCGTTTCCTTAAGAATCGTAAATTCAAAGACTAAATCGTTAAACATTTCGCTTCGTGCGTATTTTTTGAACGCCTTTTTTCCCCAGGTATCCTGAGGGACTGCGGTGCCTATGAAAAGCTTCAGCGGCTGATGGAGGGTAAGGAAAAGGGGTACGCTATTTATGGCGATCCAGCGTACCCGTTGCTGCCGCTGCTCATGAAGCCGTATGGTGGGGCTCACATCACTTCTCCCCAGCAAACATTCAACATGAAAATGAGCCAAGTGCGTCAAGCCGTTGAATGGGGCTTTGGAAAGGTTATAGCCGAGTTTGCGTTTTTAGACTTTAAGAAAAATCAGAAGCTGCTTCGCCAGCAGGTTTCACAAATGTACAGAGTGAGCACCTTGCTCAGCAACTGCCACACGTGCCTGTATGGCAGCCAGGTTTCCCAATACTTTGACCTGGAGCCACCTTGCCTAAGACATTACCTTCAGGTTAATGAGCCGTGAAATGCCACAGGGTTTGAAGAATCCTGCTTCAACATTCAGAGACTTTTATTTCTTCAGATTAGAGATTACATCAAGAATCTTCAAGAAATTATCCTGCTGATTCTCCAGCAACTGCTGATGACGGTCCCTCTCTTCGGCACTACGTCGTTCTCTCTCTCGCTCAAGTGCCTGGCGGTCCTCTTCCAGTGCCAGCCGCCTTTCTTCTAGCGCCAGACGCCTTTCTTCCAGCTTGAGTTCCCTTTCCTTCAACTCTTTTTCGATGTACATTCGCTTCTGCAGATACTCCATATCTGCGTCCTTTTTTACGTTTTCCTGCAGTTGAAAGGAACATTGTTTGGAACTGAAAAATTGCCTGAACCACCCTTTTTATTTTTTTTTAATTTAAAACATACTGCAAGCCCATTGAAGGGCCCAAGCAGGAGGGGCATCACAAGGAAAAAAAAAACATTTAGGCGCAATACACATGGTACACTGATCGAAATAGTTTTAACAAATACAGAAATGCACCAAAGTTACAAAATACCAATACACGTGGCACACTGTTGGAATAGATTGTACACATACACAAGAATGCATCAAAATTGCAAAACAATGCCATTCAGAATTCCAGTTGTTCAAGGGAGTGAATATTGGTCACAGCCGATTCAGTTAGTTTATTCCAATCTGTAATTGAACGCGGGAAAAAGGAAAACTTGAATATGTTAGTTCGAGCGCTGTACGGAGTCAAAGATTCGAGGTGTCTATGCCGTGTTTGTCGGGAAGTTAGTGGCTGAAGGAATTCCTCGGGTTTAAGTGAAAGTTTGTTATTTTTAAGCAAGAACAGAAATTTTAACCTTTGAATTTGACGGCGTGCTTGAAGTGTTGGAATGCCATGCTCTTCCATTAATCTTGTCGGCGAGTAACTTGGACGATATTTCGAAAAAATGAATCGGACGGATTTACGCTGTATCTCAAGAGCATTGATATTACTTTTAGTGTGAGGATCCCATACAGTGCAGGCGTATTCCAGTCGCGGTCTAATTATGGATGTATAGGCGAGTAGCTTAACGTTTGCTGGGGCCTTTAAATAAAGAGAACATTAAGCCTGCACTCCTCCTCCCCCCTCCTGCCCAAAAAACTGTATGAACAGAAACAGCCCTCAGCCATTTTTTCGTGCTTGTGTTCGCCTCCCTAGCTGCAAAATAATGAACAAAATGATCAGCGTGGCTGGCACCACAATGTAATGCCGTATCCTTGCCTGCACCACTTTTCTTCTCCACGTTGATGTCTAACACACTGCTTCCAAACACATATTTGCCTCCCACTAATTGTGTATCAGTGCGTTATGTCTTTCTGTTCATTTGGTTTTTTTTGTGTGTACTTGGTGTGTACCTCGGTTCTGTTTCAAAAATGTACATTGCGTGTAAATAAAGCATATTGAACGCTAACCAGAGTCTCTAATTTTGTTCGGCAAAATTGTACCCTATTTTTACAGTGTGCAGAACTTTACAGTGAGTTATTTCTGTGTGGTACCCGTTCAAGATGCTCAGCAATTTGAGAAAGAAGTATGAACATCATTATGCGCGGGTTGAGCTTGTGAAACTTGAGTACACAAATAAAAGCACACCTTTGCAGGGGTCGTTCTGCGACGCATTGTGACTGCCACCATAGGGCAGCTGCGCTGCAGCTGTTGACGTTCCACCACTGGTGGATGTCGACAGTTGCCCCACAGGTGACCCATTTGTGTCAAACGTGTCTGCCTCCTCAGGTATTTCGTCACCTGCTGCAATGGCAGTGAGCAGCTGTGATGCTGGCGATGGCGTATCGCTCAGTGGGGAGTAGTCGCAGACTGGAAAATAATAACACAGAGAAAACTGATTAGTTTATGTACTCAACGTACACGCATCAATATTGCAATATTTTAAACAATGCTCAAATGCTATTCAAAAGCAGTGCCTATGTTGGCACCACATTCTGTGAAAATATTACCCCTTAAAATGTAGGATTATAAAATGAAAACACAGCCCGAAATTTCCTATATGAAAATGAAAGATGCAAATGTTAAAGTTCATCACACAGGCTTGCTGGAAATATGCACCACAATACCTTCTGCAGCATTTAAGACTGGTTCTCTGTAAAAGTCTGCCTATTGTGTGTACAGCAGAGGTGCAGAAAAATTGCACAAGAAAGCTAGCACAGTGCTCGCATAAGTAATGCTTGGTGTTGGGCCAGTTTGCGTAACAGCTTAAAAATGGTTAATTGCGCTGGGTACTGTTCGCAAAAAAACGGACACAAAAAACAGCGCACTTTGTATTGACTGCATTCCTTTCAAAAGATAGTGGCATAAAATAACACCCCAAATATTTACCACTCCGGGGGAAAAATACGGCTAATGTGGGGCACTCGAATGAACACATTTGAAATAGCACACTACTTACATGAGCTGTTTGGATCCAAATCCTGCACAGCATCCAGAGTGCACGCAGCTGTTGCCGCATCACGTGCTGAATGCGCCGCAGCCCGCTGTGAGGCCACCGTAGCAGCAGCAGTCTGCTGGCGAGCAGCATTTCGCACCCGAAACTTGTAGTTATACTCCCGGGCGAGATCGATCAGCTCCTGCAGCAAGTGCTCCTTTTCCTCATACTGCTCCTCGGTTCCCGATCTAAAAAAATGACGTTCACATAATTGCAGCCAATCCCGCGTGCACCTAATTTCCATTGCTCAAGTTCGTGCGCGCAACTTACTTTCGAAGGTTGGCCCTGTCATTTGCTGAGTACTGGGCCAGCAGCAGATCACATCGGTCCCTCACCGATCGGGCGGAAAATACTTTGCCGGTGACCTCCTTCAGCACACCAGCCACGGCTTCCCACTTGGAGGCATCCCGAAATGGGTTTAGCAGCAACACCTGCCTCAGCAGCGCGAGGTCATCACCCAAATGAAAACGTGCACGCGCGGATCCATTTCGCCCGGTGGCCATGTTGCTGAGAAGCCGGGGATGGCCGTCTCGCGCGTCTCGCGAGACCGACGCAAGCCCCGCACGGCCCGCAAAGCGCCGCCCGCTAACTCCCCAGAATTGCGTGCGTCCGCAACACGCAAACCCGCCTTTTGCGGACAGCGCATGCGCACTAGTGCGCGCGCAAGGAATAGCGCGCGCTAAACGCTAGCTCCCGCTATACTAAAACTCTCTATTAGTGGTTCCTCTTCGTTGCGTTTGGCAGCCGCACGCACTTTGGGTACAGGCGCAAGCACACCGCCTGCGTAACTTCCCAGAGTACATTACTGACCGTGCGCTGCGAAACGTTGACGAGGTCGCAACCACCGTCAACCGTTTAAAGAAGTTCCAAATGCGAGAACGTAGGTGTTATAGCGATGAAAAATTGTGCTAGGGATCGTTATCAGCGCTTACTTAAAAGCGGCGATCAGATATCTGCTGCGATGCTAACACTGCTAACACTACGCTGACCGGCCGCGGAGGTTCGCTGGTCCGACAGGTCAATTTTCGCGGCGCGCGGCGCGCCGAGCGGCCGAAAGATGGCGCTACCTGCGCGGAAGCATCGAAACAGGGTACGGCAGATGTCTTGGTCACCGATCGCTCAACCGGCAATTATAGCTGAAATAAACTTCCACATGCGAGAAAGGGGATAATAGTGTGATGAAAAGTTGGTTAGGGATTGTCATTTGCAGTTGCACTGATAGCGGCGATCAAATAACCGCCCCGATGGTAATCCTAAAGTTCCCAACACCCGAGCCGACCCGAGCAACGCAAGCCAGTTGTGTGCTGGAGGGGGCTCGCCGCACGCGAGCGCGTTGTGTTTGGGTTACCCTAACGTCTTGGGGAACTGCCTAGTAACTTGAGCAGCGGCGGAAGTGGGGCTCCCCTTCTGTCGAGTTCTGGCGCAGGCAGAGTTCCTCCAGCATTTTCATCACTGCTGCCTTGGAGAAACGGTAGCGGAATGAAAACTCGTCGTCGCTGTACAGCTCCATTGTGTTGAGGCGGTCTCGCGGCTGCCTCATCGTGAGCGACAGATATCTGTACACGTCGCCGCATATGAAGTCGTCCACCCGCAGGCAAAACCGTGCAAAGTCCGCCCAGCTGTCGTACAAAGCAATAAACTCGGACGCCACAGCCGTCGCGTTCCTTCCGCAGCACCGCCGGACGGAGCTCCCAGCGTTCCGCGCGGCCTAACGAGGCGTGTGCAAAGTGCTGCGGAGAAGTGTGCGTCCAGTTGAAAGAGCGGGGTAAGGTCGCATCAAGGTAGCCCGCGAGCGACCTTGCAGTAAGGAGACATCAAGGGAGCGTTTCGTAAGGACGCCTCAGTAGGGAACGTTCCAATACTGAACCGAGGCCTCCTTGCGAGTTCTAAGGCGACCTTAGTAAGGTAAGGAAGGTTTTAAACTGTCGGTTTCATCAATGTTGCTTTCTCAAGACATTTTTTTTGAAAATATTTTGTTTAATGCAGGCTGAAAAAAGTTCTGCGATGGTCTGCAGGTAATTGTTCCTCCACAAAAAAGAGGTTTACTGAAAAAAAAATACAAAAATGATACATCAACCCTATGTAAGAGATTGGCGCACGGCGGGTATTTTCATATCAGCTTTCTGCGCCTGTTTAGTAACACCACAAAAATGGGACAGAAATACGCCCCGTCCCAAACATTATCGCAAGCACAGAACTGTTTGAGAGCGCACTACAAACGTGGCAGGCGAAATTTACCACGACAAAATTTTAATGCATATCGCAACATCAAGACAATTGCGCATTGAGCTTGACTGCGCTAAAAAACTGTACAAAATGATATGAATTTACCGCGGTGACTAAATCAGGCCGAAAGCAGGCGCACCACCTTTAGCCGGCAATTCAAACCTTATCGGTACCTCGATGAGAACCATTGCGTTGTCTGTTTCCGTGTATGGATGCCCCGCTGCGTTGATCCTTTTGTTGACTTATATATAGATCTCGTTAATTGCCTTAGACTGTTATCTTTCTCCTGTGGTGATTTCCTCCATGCCTACATTGACCGTCACTGAAGAACCGCTAGTCGCCCGTGGCAGCAATCATGCCGGCAAGCACTCATTGTTAACAGGCGCGCTTTCAAGTGAGCGCGGGTTTAAGAGGGCACACTCATACTGCGTGCTCATGCTTCCCACCCATACGGGCACACTCAAAAGCGGGTGCGCGTTTAAACTCTAGTGATAAAAAGCCTACACGCTAGCGTAGTTAGACCTACGAACATAATCCCCTATCCTAAGTATTTATGGCAGTCTTCTTGGAGAAGAAACAAAATACCAGTCGCATTCTTTACTTTCAAGGATAACATTCACAGAAGAAGTGTATGATGGCCGCTTTACAGAGCAAGAGGGGTGTGAGTAAGGGAGAATGAAGCGCTATACTCCAACTCTTCTCTTGCATCAGTTGATGAAATATTTTAGCAATTACCCGCCGTTGAGGAGTAGACAAACTCAAGGGAGGTTCTTAAGAATCTGCCTGTCCTAGCTCGGTACACGGGCTCTTAAAATACTTTAGCTTAGAGAAATACAATGTAATGTGCTAACGAATTGAACAGTGAGAGGAACACATGGACCGTCCGGCCGGCAGTAGGCGTCTGCGGTAAAAGTGCGGACGTTTCCTGCCCTTATTGCAAATACAGCGTGGATATGTTTGCGTTTCTTTATTGGTTTCGGCAGGCACGGAACTTTGGTTTGACGATTTGTTTATCACATGTTGATCAATTTTTCCACAGCATAGGAAGCACCTTTTTTGGCAGCTTTCTTCACGAAAAATTTAGCAATTTGTTTAAAGAGGGCCGCCAAAAAGTATTCTTCGCTGCCAGGCTCAAGGTCAGATTTCACAGCGTCAAGTGCTTTCAGGAGTTCAGAAGCGGCGTAGAGGGATGTGTCACCCTGGACAAGCTTGCCCAATGACTTCTGAAGTCGGTCGTTGTTGACAGTGACCGAAGCAGACACCCCTGAGGGGAGTACAAAATTGACGCAGAGTTAACGAAGAACAACTGTATGCAAAGTTTACTTCATTCAGTGTTATTTCTGCAAAGGCAACAATGAGTACCTTTGTTCGTTGAAGAGTAGATAACATATTTCAAAAAAACGGCAATCCACTTTTATGTGTTTTCGGATCCTTTGAAGTTAACAACAAATAATTCACCATTCCGTAGCACTCGTTACAAATGTCTTTACTCTAAAGCCTCTTGGTATTGCCGAGATTGAATTGGTCAAAATGCATTTTAATAATTCCGACGCGATAAAATATTGACCACCTTACCAGAATGTGGTGTAGGCGGCTTTTCTTCGTCGAAACGTTGGTCTAAACGGGCCAAACAAAATATTCATAAATTATGAACGAGAAAACCAGCAATTTCGTAGCCCAAAATAAGTATTTGGGAATGCATACTTACAGTGCTGTAACATCTGGCCGCCACCGGGAGAAAAAAAAAAGACATTGATTAGAATCACGGTAGTTTGTTGTTTTTTTACCTAAAAGATTCCAGCACCAATATGTTTTGGGTTTTAGCAAAGGTACTTTGTGCTATTTAGGAGGACAAACGTCTGCCAATACTCGGCAGTTCACCATATTTCTGCCGTACCGGCCCGAAACTGTTTCTCTGCAGTATCGCATCAATGCATCGACATACGTGTTCTAAAAAAAAGGCTCTGTATTAAGAGACATGGAGTGTTTCAAACCGGGGGTAGGTTAAAAAATTCATTGTGACATTTCGTTTAAGCGGCCTGATTTTTCAACAAATACACCCTTCCAAATAAAGCAACCCCTCTTGCAATCACGTGGCACAAAATCACAAAGCGTTGCTTAATATCATAAGATTTACGATCATAAAGTTTTTACAAGTTAAACAGTGTTTAATGATCCTGCAAGCTTCTGTTTTCTTCATTTTCTGTTTCAGTCTATTTCAGGGAACGCACTTATACCATAAGCGCCCAGAACCCCTGTAGTAAAATATGACTCTAGGAACTCACGGGCGCATCCGGAGACGAAAATGAGTACCAGCAGCGTGGAGAACTTCATTTTGGCAAACCTGCAATAAAATTTCGTTTAAAAACGGGAAACACGAAAATTCTGTTACAGATTTCACCTCGTCTTGGCTAAGTGTTGCGTTAGCTCGGCTGTTAGATGTTATAACTGTTAAGCGCCGACACTAAAAGGACCACGCCTGTAAGGTATAACGTACAAGTACTGATTTAATTTGAAGAAATACCGGGAATGTGAACAGTCCTCGTTTTGAAGGGAATAAAATAAATATCCCTCTATTTACAGCACAAAACACGTTCGGCAACTTGTAGGCAGTTTCAGTTCCTTGGTATCACATCACATCACATCACATCACATCACATCACATCACATCACATCACGTCACATCACTTCACTTTATTCCCTTAAAGACCCCCTAGATGGAGACGTAAGGGGTGGGAAAGAGATACAACAAATGCAATACACATGCAGGATATGCAGTTTAAAATGAAAAAAAAATACGGCAGGTTGGTTTTACGAAAGTCAGAAGACACATATCAGAGAACCAATACTGTAGAAACTTACGAATACCGCCGCAATTTTGCAAAGGCCGGAATACAAGTGTATCTCCTCACCGGCTTTTATAGCGCTTCTCTGATAGATGTGCCCAGGTGGAGACAATAATCTGATAGGCACTATGTGCCTGCCTCGTGATAGCCTAAGGTGATCCTAATGTCATGTATTGCTTTTTTGTTCATACTGGGCGCGATTAGAACAAAAGCAGCCCCTGAGCTGTATCTTTGCAGTTTAAAGAGGGACGTGCGATTATCTTTCCTGGAGAATATTGATATGGGCACACAACCGCATGGGTTGTTCTCTCAAGACTCATATGCACATCTGATGACGTCAATCACTTAACAGTCATGCGACCTTCTGCTGATCATTTGAAGACGTCCTATTGTTTCGATTTGCTATATTTTTTATTAGGTGGGTATGTAAGCACTACACTAATGCCTGCAATACGTGCGAAGGTAACAAAGATTTTTCTCTAGATATAAAATAACAAACTATCGGTAACGCTTCTAACTTTCTCCGAATGGGAAGGCAAAACATGCAGTTGGGCCTAGTCTGCCTAGATAAGGTTGCAGAGCATCGGTACCCTTTTCTCCTATTGTTTCGTGTCGCCGCCATTACCATTCGTCAGTTGGCATGAGGTGACATTTGTTTACTCTGCGGCGGTTCATGGGCGCCGCCATTTTTTTATTTATGCGTCTTAGGGCCCTATTCTCGACTGCACAAATTGCCGGCAAATCTGGGAATTTGCCCGAAGTCTTTTCTGATTGGCTTTCAATTTTGGTCATGTGCGTCCGTTTGAGAAAGCGGTTGTGTGTGCTGTCATCACTTTGACGTTTTATGACGTTCACGGGCTCCAGTTCTAAAGTTTGCCCTATTTCTCTATACTGAAAGCGCATAATTCTTGGCCGGCAATTAAAAACCAGACTAAAAGCAGTAGACATGACAACGTAGGCGTGTCTTTGCTATTCAACAACCATAATGCTTGTAATACACGCCATTTCTGTGATTGGCTGAGAAGGCATGACGTAATTTAAACAGTTGGCGGGAACATTCACGTCATGCATTGGCAACTTAAGCCTGCGTAAAATTGGACGTAATGTTACGTAACAGCTTGAAAATGGCGGCTGATTTTGCTGTGAAATAGGGCAAAAAATTTCGCCGACCTTCGGCGCCGCGAAATATCGGCGAATTTGCAGTAGGCGCAGTTTCGCATGCACGCGGTATAAAGCATGTTTCCTACCGAAACAAATTATATTTTCAACTGTTTCCAAGTCAGCGATCACGGAGCATACTAATAACATGCAGTATTTTGCTTTTATGTTTGGCAATAAAATAAACATTATTTGTTTGGCGTAACCGCAACATAAGAGGCCAGTACAAGCCTCTCTATGACAAAGAGAACCCAACGCATGGCATTTGTCCACACTCGTCCTGGTAAGCTGCTGGGTCACATGATTGCACTCAAGAGAAAAATAACAAAGAAAAGTGACTCTTTGGTTTCTTACAGTGCTGATTGAAGTCGAGATTGACGAATGAGTGAATCGGCGACATCGGTGCGCAACGCGGTTATCAGGCGTAGCGCTTCGCTGCTCTTGTGTGTCGTGCAAGTGAGGGTCGCGGCCGTCTTTTTCTGTGATCACGCCATAAACTTGTAACAGAGCAGCAGACGATGGCGTGACGGCGGTGGCGTCAGGGAAGGTGACAATGAAACAAAGCTTGTATTGAAGCAGAGAGACCAACTATGTTACTAAAAGTGATTGAAAGACATAAATTGACACGGAAAAATATCTGTGATGTTCTTTAGCTTGACATC
This sequence comes from Haemaphysalis longicornis, assembly GCA_013339765.2. Taxonomy (NCBI): domain Eukaryota; kingdom Metazoa; phylum Arthropoda; class Arachnida; order Ixodida; family Ixodidae; genus Haemaphysalis; species Haemaphysalis longicornis. Next base: position 117,397,784 of record CM023450.1, read on the forward strand.
CGCCCTTTGCTCGCTTTTGGTTCAACGTTACTCGATCACCTTCTGGTGTTGGTGCCAATTGTGACCTGCAGAAAAGTGTTTTCCTTGCCAACCTCAGCTACCGCCTAAATTTTTATTGCTCATACCAAGGGTTTTTATATCTTTTATGGGCAATATTTGATACCTTAGTTGTGATATTTAAGACTGAAGCGTCAAATTACACTGCATTTCGTCAGAGCTATACGTCCATCACGTCACTGATTGCTGACGTTGCACTTACGCAAAAAAACATGACGAATTTCCCGAGAATTTGTGCAGTCGAGAAGAGGGGCCTTAGTCGATCAACTCGGGTGGGCTTAGACTGTCCTCCCTACTCTGCATCCGCGCGCGCCTGACGTCGTTCCGAACGCGAATCAAAGATAACGCGTGTAGCAGCATTTCACCAGCGTAAGTGGGTCTGAAGATGCTGTTTTGCTTAATTTTCGGCAGTGTTGTTAACAAACGACCCGTTTGGAATTAGGGGCGAAGTAGTAGATGCGGCAATCTCGCAACACTGATAAACACCAAAATGGCCGCCGTTGCTGACTTGCGTTCCTGAGTGGCGGTACTCTTATACCTTATCTAGTGACACTAGTTGGGCCTACTCATGATCTGCTGTTGAGCATTGCGGCGGCGTCCGTCACCACTTGACCCTCTATAGCGCCGTTCAAATGTCTTTTCGCTCGCTTGCCATCACCAGGCAACCACCTGTTCACCCCAGTTGGTACTGAAGGAGGCTCGTATTGCACCTCCGGCAGCGGCCGGTGGCTCTCGAAGTTCTCTTTCCCGACGCATGCTCGGCCGCACTTTCTTAGAGACCTCCTCTGGCTCTGGGTGGGATCCCCGGGTCGCGCTCCTTTTTTCTGTCGCTTACAATTTTCTGTGCCTCACAACCCGTTGCGTAAAACATAAAGAGTTAAGGGTATCTGCTTAAACAAAAAAAAAACCGGAAATCTTCACTAAAGTGATACATGAAGAAAGGCTGAGCATACGGTGTATAAGGTTGTGATGCGGTTTCAGTAATACGGTTTCGATGTATGATGCGGTTTAGAATTCACGATGATGTGTATGATGCGTTTTTAATTCTTAGCGCTCGGATTTTTAGGCCTTGGCGCCTTGTCGTTGTTGCCCACGGAGGTGAAACACTTTGGGGTATAGGTATACAGCTTGGCTGTAACAGTCTCGTGTCTTTGAAGCGCGAAGCGTTATAGCGCGAGGGGTTGGGAAACGAGTGCCTCGGTGTATTCTTTTACTACGCGTTTTTGCCCACGGAGGTGAAACGTTCCAGCGCGGGGAGTTGTAAAACGATTTTCCCATGGCCCAATTCTTTAAAAAGGCGAGGTGGTAGCGCCATGCAAATGCAAGTGTTATCTGGTTGGCGCGCCGTTTTGAGGGCCGGAGGAGAGAAAAACCCTGAGGGGAGCCATGTAACAAGAGCGCTAGCCGTCTTATGGCACTGTAAAAGCCACACACAGTAGTGCGTGTCGCGCTGCGCTCTTACCGCAGTCTTCCTCTCACGGGTTTTTCGTCTGTTTCAGGCCCTCAAAGCGGTGCCCCAACCTGATAACACATATATAGCGCTACCACGTTGTTTCAACACGATGGCCTCTTGTTTTAGAGAATTGGGACCCGGTGTGCCTTTTAGTACACGTTACGTTCTAGTGCAGGGCGTTGCAAAACGAGTGTCCCGGTGTTTTAGTACGGTTACAACATAAGACGCCAAAAGCCCGAGCTCTATAAGGTACTTCGCTTCTAAAACTCCATCGACTCCAGCTTTCTTCGAGTCAATGTGGGAGCGCAGTCCCTGCATGTGGACTTCAGTTCTTTTGCAGAATGTATACAAGAAACATTTGGGCAAAGGACATGGGCACATGCCAAAATTGATCAAACAAAGCGCATACTCTTGCGTCTTGACGCTGTGCGAGAGGGGCTGAAGTGTCGTACCGCTGCAGATGATTCCCAACCTCGGAAGTTGCGCGTTTAATAAAAGCTAGGTACAAGAGATGCCGTTCTGTACTAACTTTCTCTGCACGTTGGGGCACTAGGACACTGAAATAATTGTGCAGCCTTTCTTGTTAAATGTCTGACATTCCAAACATAGCTTAAGGCTCACGTCCTATCAATCCTGTTTCGCAGCAGGTCTAAAATGCCAAGAGAGCTATTCCACTGGTGAACATGCGCTCTGTAACAAGACAAGATCAAATCAATTCGTTAGAACTAAAACGAGACGTCAGTGCTGCATGCGTGGCGTCTAAAAACGTCCTAGGCGTGGCGGATATCAAAATAGCTTCTCCGCAAACTGCCGGGGCGCTCACTACAATACAGAAGTAAGCGCAGATTCGTTATCTAATCTTTTCACAATTTCGTAGCGTTCGAAGAAATCAATGTGCGTAAATACCGACGTTGTTCAAATTATGTGAAAGAATGGGTCAATGTTTTTACATGGCAACTGGAGACAGCTGGTATAATGCACATGTAGTTATTGGAGCTGCGCATAGGAAGGACGACAAAGGGAAAAGACGTACAATACAGGTATGAACAGCCCCCCCCCCCCCCCCCTAACTATTATTCAAGACAAACGTCGAGGTATGTCAGTCATCCAGTTAAGAGACATGGCATGTGTAGCAGAGCAGACAAAAGTGCGCGTAAGATTATATGTTATGCAAATCCATGCAGCTCACTAAGTGCTGTCGAGTGAGCTGCCGATACACGTCCGCATGTGACGTACAGCCTTAAAAATACACCGAAAAAGGTTCTATTGATGAGAATGAACTCTTTCGCGTGCAGCACTACTCAGGAATTGTTGATAAACTCACTTTTCCGAACTAATTTCCTAGCGCCCCGCGATCTGACGTGATCTGATCTGACGTGACGTACTGTGGCATGGTATGAGGCGAGGTGCCTGGCTGCGTAGTTCGTGTTTCCGGAGGACCATATTGACGCTGCTGCCAGATTTTCTGAGCTGTATCTTTCACATATGACAGCCGAGCCTTATACAGAACGCCGACTGTGCAGATGTCATGGTTTGTAGAAATGTGCTGTTCAAGTATGGTACTGCGTTGTGGCAAGCGTCTTCAGAGGTCTCCGCCAAGCCAGCTATACTGGTAGATATGGTCTTTTAAAACAAGGAGCGCCGTCATAAAACGTATTTCTTAGTTGAAAAAACAACTACATGTCTGGAGAGGAGCTTCTTTAAATAGGGAGATATTTTCGGCAGATAAGAAATCACAGCTAACCTGTTTTTCCCACTTTGCATTTATTTATTTATTTACGAGTACTTCACAGGCCCTTGTGTATAGCATTTTTAAGTGGGGCAGACAAAGAGAAGTGCGAGTTTTACCGAACGATACAGAAGACGTGAGGGTGCGTATGCAAGAATACTAACAATAAGGAACGGTGAAGTAAGACGAGATACGTAAATCCGTATCTTGTATCAATAGAGAAGAAAATGCAATTAATAGAACACAACAGTTTTCAAACGAAACAAAATTGGAAACAAGAATTGGCAAAGCATTGAACAATTTATTGAAGGTATCATCAACCAAGGTGCCATGCAATACCACCAAAAGCATACAGACAACCAAGATAGAAATTCAATGCAACAAAAACCAGAGTGCAAAGTGATTTTAAGACATTCACAGCGTAATTCTTATTCCACATGGATACAAAGACCAAACTATGAAGTATCAAGCTATCAAGAGAAAATGCAAGAGTAATTTTTGCTGAACAAACCTAGGTTAGTGCCATATCTATATGCTACCAGGAAGATCATCAACAACTGGATGCCACGGGGCAATGCAGATGCGTTAAAGGATTAAAAAAGAAGAAGCAAGGAAGCTTACTCTAACGCGCAAACATTGAAGGTAGCAGATCTGTACGCTACCCTCACGACCATCACGACGAGCAGTATCGGCCATCACGACGAGCAGTATCGTCCGTTGCCAGTACCGCCCACGCACGTTGGCCCGTTTGCGTTGAACAGACTTATTCTGGGCCCACCAACGTCTCTGGGCAGCATTCCCTGTGGCCGCGTGGTCCAGGTTGGCTCTGCATTCGTTTCCGTTCTCGATCCCTGGCGCAAAGAGCCTCGCGGCTTGCGGGGCTCCTCACCGGGCGTGCGGATGACCTGCGGCCGACGCATTACTGCGACGGAGTCGGCGCACTTCTAAGACTGACTATTATACTAACTCCTCGCGCATGCGAATGACGAAATAACAGCCCTATATTGTGGGTGAATCCATAACTTGCGAGTAACGTGAGAAGTGTGATTGCGATAGCAAAATTTGTCCACGATTGCAGTGAACGCTAGGAGTTTTTTGCCAATCTTGGCCAATCTCCCTCAGTGGGTATGCTTGGCTTTAAAAACGTGCGCCGGAGACGCTGGGCGGTCGCCGCGTGGCATGCATCCAGGAGCTCCCGGAGTTTCTTGGTTTCTTTAACTGCCGGGTGGGTGCCGCGAGGCAGGCGCTCCCGTGCACGGGGCCTTTTTTTGATATTAGTAACGGCGGACACGAAAAGTAACGACTTGTTAAACAGCTTCTCTGTTAATAATAACAGGATCATCGGCATCGGCATCAGCTATTATTCTTTAGGTTCGCTAGCATTTTTTTTTTGAAAAAGGGCCACCAGAACAGAATTCCGCAAATAGGTATATGAACCGATTCACCTCGCTAACATAAGGTTGCTCTGAGCCAAGCAATGAACGTCTGCTTAAAACGACACGAAGCACAGATAACAGAATAACGGTACCATCGGCATTAACCATTTATATTTACGTTCGCTATCATTTTTTTTTTCGAAAATAAGCAGCACAGCAGAACTGAGCAGATAGGTATTCTGAAAACGATTTCCCCGCAAACTAATGGTTGGTCAAATCCAAACTCCCGAGTCAAGCTTAAAACAACACCAAGCAAAGATTGTGCAATACCGCGTTTCACGAAGCATGCAGGGCCGGTAGCTAAGTTTAAATTTTTTATTGGGTCTCGCCTCATAAATTCAACACACATTCTCATAAGACCGATGGAATCAATTATATCTACGCTTGCTTTTAGTAGCGGAACCTCCACAGTAAAATTTAGGGCTACTCCACTTTTAAAAAGGTTTACAAGGCCAATCGTGCTTCTGGTGAGGAATTTTCATTTGTCAGTGCTAAAAAATCAAATGAACGTCATGAAAAATCAAACTGGTTATTTTACGCTTACATTTACTATCAACTCGTATAACGAAAATGGCGCTGGTGCCGGTCTCAACACAGACCCTGTTCGTGCCTCCAAAGGTTAACGGAAGGGTTAAATCAAATTTTCGCTGCAAAGTAGTGAATGTGCAATCTTGTCAGAAGTAGTTAGCTTCGTAAACCTCACTTACAACTATTGTTCCTACCTTACCACAGAATCTGGAATGCCCCCCTTGTCAAGGGTTCTCAAGGATTGGCAATGCCCCCCTTGTCAAGGGTTGTCAAGGGTTGTCAATGCCCCCCTTGTCAAGGGCTGTCGAGGGTTGTGCTCGCAGAACTGCAGAGGTCATTTCAATTTACATATTCTTTTCTAGGATTAGCTTGATTATCACGCTTACTGCTGCATCAATGACACACACACGGTATACGCATTATGTGGCACGTGCATATTTATCAAGCGGCTCCGGCACAGCGTCACCAATCGCCCCAGAGCTACGCGGGTTCCACAGGCGCACGCCAGTGTTGCTGTGACGCCCGAGCCATCGGTTCCACACCCGGTCACCCCTCGCATGATCATCAAGTGGACCGGGCCGCCACGTGCCGCGCTTGCGCACCACAGCTCTCCAGGAGCCACGAAAACTGCTCAACCTCGGACAGTGTTGCTCGCACTACAAAATTCAGTGCCCTTCCACTCTGTGAAGAATGATAAGCGAAGCTAGACGCTGGCCAACGGTGGCACGAAAAAATACACATTTGTTTGTTCACATCACCAGTGAACATGACCCCTAGCTAATAAGCCGGATAAAACTTGTAGGAGAAGAGTTATTTTTTCCAAGCCGAAAACTTGGTGTTGTCCGTTTCCCTGCCGCCAGTATGTCGCATCAGGCCATCAGATATACACGTTTAAATCTCTCACGAGCCCCACGAGCACGTTATCGGTGAGCGCGCGAGCCAGGCTGCGGATATTCGTCATCAAACAATGATTCAGCGATTGCGAACGCATGAATTTATTCGTTAAACCGGTAAATTCACTGTAATGGTCTTGGCTATAGTGGCGTTCACAATGCCCAGGAACCATACGTATTTGGCCAGGCCATATGACCTGCTTTGTAGTGCCGGCTGTTTCGTAGTATAAGGGTTCGTTATAGTGGCGTTTCGCTGTACACTCTTTTAAAGTCGGAAATGCCATGCATAAGAAAGGACTGAAATAGATTTCAGGTTACAGCATTAGGACACTTCGTAATAGCCCGACAGTTTGGGTTCTTCCGACCATTCGATAGCTCCATTCGATACTTCCTGTACGAGCCGTCTATCATCTCTCGTGCGCGAAAAGAGGAACTTGAAATAATTTTATTCTTTATGTATTTGGCGGCCGGGCGTGAAGGACTACAGATAAGTTATCATATACACTAATGCATTGTGCCGGAAGATAGGCGGGGTATATTTGACTTTCCCCTGGCTGGAGCACGTCAAGAGGGCGTTTTTTAGCTCATCACACACAGCATCCCACTACTCAGAAATCTATAGTTTAGCATTTCAGGAAGACAATGGCAGTCTATCCGCCCTAAAAAATATCCTCCCTTTCAGGCGTAATAGGAGCAACGCCAAAGTACGTCTATCAAGAGGGCGTTTTTTTAGCTCATCACACATTGCAAAAACTATACTTTAGCATTTGAAGAAGGAAACGGCAGTGCCCTCGGCCTGCAAAATCGTTCTCCCTTTCAAGGAGAATAGGGACAAAGGCAAAGTTAGTCTATCATGTGTTCCATGATGCCTTTTTCGCGCTAATTTTGCAAAAAGGCCTCAGGAATAACTAAGAAGGCAGTAATACAGGTCATTGTGTACATTTTATCAGCCTTTACTGCATCGTAAATGGGAAATTAGGTACCTGGCAGCGCCTTGGCAATATTTCACGGTACGCGTTCGCGAACTACCCCGCTTTGCCCCCATTCATAACCAATTCGGAATGTGAAGTGTACTGCGTTTTTTTTCCACAAAAGATGAGCCCCGAGTCATCAAGTGTCTCCCAGGACGTACAAAGTCAACAAAGCTGAGAGGTCACTCATAACCGCGTGTTTAAAAATACTTCATAATAATAATAATTTCATTCGGTATTCACTGAGACAAGAAAAAGAATGCTACCTAACGTTTAAAATATGTACTTGGGCGTTGGTCCATGTCCTTAGGTGAAAATATCTGTGTCTTGGGCACAGAAACGTTGCGGCACTCCCGGCATCGTACGGTAATAGCACTGCGAAGCCGCTATATACATACGTAAGCACACATGGCGAATCAGAATTGGGAATGAGGGATCGTTGAATGAACACAAAAAGGAAAGCCAGGAGTCGTGGGTTTGGTTGAAACTACGGAAGCATGTTTTTTTTTTTTTTTTTGCTTTATTCGTTTCAGTTAACAAAATTGCCCCTCAAAATCATAAAATTTTTCTATAATACTTTCCTTGTGGTTTTTATTTTGTGTTTCTTTTCTGCGTTGATTAAAGAACCCGTTAACTGCAATTCTCCTTCGCTATAGGCAGTCTTTGAGCCATTGGCAGCGTAACAATTTTATTCGCTTATTCGCAGTTACCGAAACGTCGTAGACACTTCAGTCTCAGCTCGGCGGGGAGAGAGAGGGGGTGCGGGCTAAGATAAAAAAGTTCCCCTTCACGCCTAGTCATAGGTGTGGGGCTGGCTACCAAACTGTAGTGTACGATACATGTGTAATCGCATACATACCCGACAAACTCCAGGAGAGCCGCGTGTACCCTGTAGCCTATTAGGTATAGCATGTGACTCGCACTCGGAAGGTCGTGGATTTGTGTTCCCACACAGGGTGGCGCATTCTTTCTAATACGTAGCATTCTTTGCCGGATACCCCCACAGCCAGGGCCATGTAACGTCCTCCATTTTTACAAAAATGCTGATATCATGGAAGTTCCACCTGTAATCGTTGTAAAAGCGTAAATTGAGGTAATTTGTCGGATGAAATTTTGAACTACAGAATAACAAAAATTTTATAGAATTGCGGAAAATGAGAAGCCGTATATTGCATGGCATTTCCACAATAATGTAGATTTCGAGAAAATTTTCACATGCAATCGTTCTAATAGCATAAATGAACATAATTGGTCAAACGAAATTTCGAAAAACTAAAAAACTTAAAAATATATAAAATAAATACGCAAAATGGCGAAGCATGTAACGCCCTTCATCTCCACAATAATGCAGATTTCACGAAAGATCCACATCTAATCATTATAATAACGTGATGCAGGGAATTTGTTTTCAAGTAACAATCAGAATTCTTACACTTTCCGTCCCACAGAGGGCTGTTTAGGCGACTTCCATTTTAGCATCTTTAACTTTTCCCTTCTTGAATTCAGGCTGATACGACTTCTGACCATTTTGTGATCACTTGTTTTAATCTGGCCAATCACCTGTACACCGTGTATCATGCGGGGAGCGCCAGTTAAAATGAAGTCAATTTCTTTTTTTTTTTTTTCACCATTCGGGCTTTTCCAAGACCATTTTCTGTTCTTTCATTTTGGAATAATGCATAATTCGCCGGTGATTCCTTTTGGTAAAGGAAATTACAATGTCTCCGCGGTTGTTTCTGGAACCTATGCCAAATTTTCCAACCGCATTCTCCCCAATCTCTTGTGCCCCTATTTTGGCATTGAAGTCGCCTGCTGCTGAGCAAGAGGACGCGGCATCGATTCCCAGCTGCGGTGGCCGCTTTTCTGATGGAGGCGAGAAGGAAAAACTCCCGTTTGTACGAGATTTCGCCGCAGGTTACAGAACTCAAGGTGGTCAAAATTAATTCGGAGCACTCCACTATGGCGCGCGTGATCCCCTTGCTTGTCAGCACGTTAACCCCTTCAGTCAATCAATCATTTAGGTCACCCATCATGACTCTGTATGGAGCTTTTGCTTGTCTAATTGCCAATTTAATCTCTTCGTAAGATACGTCCACAGCCTTATCATCATTAGTGGATGTAGACGCACAGGCCTGTACCACATCCAACGGGGGCTTCTCATTGAGCCTCGTAGCAAGAGATGCTACACGGTCATTAATGCTGTGAAAATTTTTCAAACAATCCCTGCTATAGCCCTAAGAACCAGAAACCCTACACCGTAGTGATGTGTTTCAGAATGGCCTGCGATAACGTAAAATAGCACCAGTAGGAAGCACCGCACACTCTTTCGCAACCCCAGCGATTGAAAATGGGAAATAATGGGCTCAATCGTTACATGCATAACGAGGGTCTCTGTGCTGGCAGTCTCGGTGCCATAGGTAGCTTAAGAGGGTACAACGCTGGTTGACAACTCTCGACATGTCGCAGACGCTCGCGTCACAGCCCCGGTGGTTAAAAAGAAGGTCGCCTTCACCCGAGAAGTCGCAGTGGTGCTGGCTAGCACCATCAAACGCAAAAATAATTACCTTTGCAATAATACATCAAATAAACCATTGTTCCTGCTGGAATACGTAATCTGAGGTTTACTGTAGCTGGCAATGTTCTGGTACAACCGCTTTGGTATTTTCGTCAACCGCAGTTCAGGTTTAGGCTAACAAATTAGATGGCCAGGCGGACTAACTATACTGAAAACACTAATTATACAAGACTACGCTGACTACCCTGCATAGAATGTTTCCGTATTCAGCCGCTGCATTTTCGATCTATGCTTCACAAGCACGAAAGGTTATTGAAAAGAGCAAGACTAGCAACCAGGGTTTTTAATCTCCGTGTTCCAGGAGAGGACGGCACTCTGGGCCTCTGGGAGGAGGACGAATAAACGTGTCTCTATAGAAGTCAGTCCGGAGGAAGAGTCGTCATTCCAGGACCCCTTGAGTCCGTCCGGCTTCTTGGGCTCTCCGCAACAGCCCCAAAAGCGCACTCTGCCAGTGCCCTTGTGGGGCTTAAAATGTCAGCGTGAAAGGTTGCAAATGTGAGGTGTTGGTCACTTTGAACGTGGAGGAGTCAGTGTCAGTGTAGCAAAACGTTTATTCCGTGATGTCTAGGCCGTGCTCAACAGTTTTGCTTTTTTTCAAACAGAGAGATAGAGAGGGAAAATCTGTTCAGGAAGAAATAGTTGTGGTTTACGAAAACTGGGTAAAGAGATGGCAGGGAGCTCAAAGGTGGAACCTGGGTCTACGGCAACAGATGCAGCAGCCCCTTCCTTCCTGCTCCAGTATCTTGCGCTGATCTTGAGGGTAACGACCTGTTTTAAATCTGCCTCCCATGCGTCGAAGTGCAATATGTTATGTTTGACTTGTTCTTCCCTGGCCACACAGTTGGACATGGCTTGATAGAGCGCAAGAAGGTGAATGTTTCCCCTATTTTAGCAAAGTTCTAAGTTTATGTCTGATGTTCCCACCGAACACCTTAACGCACATGGATTTTCAGATAACTGTGTTGGTTTTTCTTCCACAGAGTTTGTGATTCTTCGGAATGGAGACCTTGTTGTCGCAAGGGGAAAATTATATTCCTAGGCATAGGATGAAGATTCGTTCTTAACGTTTTTCGAAGATGGCACTTTGGCAGTCGTGGTCACAAGGAGCACGTTATGTGTGTTCATGTGCCTCTTGCATATTGCGTCGTTCCGTTTCAGACCATTGGATCCGCCTGCCCAGGTGACGTTGTTGACTTTCTGCATTATGAATGGTAATATCTTACCGAAGCAGAGCTTAGTATTCTGCTTCCAGAAAGCTGTATAATGTCATTTGTGATTCTGTAATGATGTTATGCTTTTATTTGATACCTACTCTACTCGGATAGCCAAGAGGATGGCACCAAGGTCCACTTCTTTGTTCATGTATCATCGTGGGTCATGCAGTCACAAAGATTGTTTGGAGGTGCCTGCTTCTTTTCAAACAGGGCCCCTCCCGATTTTGTTTTTACATCCGCTTTTTTGGCGCTAGGAGAATCCCTTGTTTCTCCGACTTCTTAAAAAGCGTTAGGAAGACACAAGTTGAGGACGTATTGGTCTTCATTATCACCAACATCCTGTTTATCACGACTGCAGCATGAAGGCCTCGGCTACTGACCTTCACCCGCTATTGTCCTGCGCTTCCCGAGTCCATTTGTTGCTCGAAATACTGCTATTCATCCCCTTATCGAGTAAGTGGCCGTCCCCTTTTTCTAGACCCGTCTATGCATGTTCATTTTGTTACCCTGGTAGTCCACCCTTTGTTAGGTCGTCTTATGGTCGGAATTTTGAGGGTAAGAACTGCCTTATATTGTCACGAGGCCAAGGACGACGCAGTTGTCTTGAAGGAGAAACAAGTTTATTGGAGCAAACTTGTGCTCCCCTAACAACTCAAAAGAATACAGAGGCGGCGAAGCAGCGGTCACCAAAGTGACTTGCGTCGGCGAGCGTCGCAGAATCGAATGCCGAGGCGTCTGCTCTGCAGGCTTTTTATCTTACGGTGCGAGTGTTTCTGGAACCGTCGATTCACATCCAGAACATTGTAGATCACAGACGATTATTCTGGGCTAGCGACGTTAGGGCGAAACAGTTTGCTTATCTGAATGTGATAGCCCGTGCGGCATAAAAATAAATAATGGAAGACGCGCTTTGCTTGGAACGCAGATAACATAGCCGGGCGTGGTCCGGCAGTAAAAACAAACAATAAATAAACAAACCCATACACGGTTCGCGGCAATATGGTGGTGTTTCTTTCACTTACATTAGTGCGGGTAAATTTGGATTACCTCAGGCTCTGCAGTATTCTTGTCATGACCAGTGGTTGCATGTCTCTTATCGGTTCTTTTCTCATTTTCTTTCTCCTTCTTGGTAGGACGTTTTGCTTGTGGGCAATAATTGGTTAAAGAATTTCTGTTTTTGGCGATTGTGAGTTGGGAAATACCAGCTTGTCTAGAACCCCACCCAGCATTCTTACGTGGCTGTTCTCTGGGAGGGTATAAGTAACTATCTTTTTTTTGTAGCTGCGCAGTAGCTGGTAATTGTATATATCACCGGCATGGAGCAATTTATGATTTTGAAAAAGTTACTCAGTGTTGTCTAAGTACGAGACGTTATCTATAGCCCGAAGGGCCTTTTTTGTATTAGTTCTAGATTCTGTAGGTTCTGTGAAGTGGTGTTTGCCCATACTATTGCGCCATAATTGAGGTGGGACTGCAGGAGGGAGTTACAAAAGTTTCTTGATGTTGCTTGGGAAATCATGGCGATGTCTGGTAATGACACCGGATACCTTCCGTGCTTTTGAGCAGATAGAATTAACATGGTCCTTCCAACTCATATTTGCTGAGATTATAACACCATGTGTCTTCTAAGATTTTTTGAAACCTATTGTATAGGGTCCCAATGTAATGCTTTTTGGTAAATCTAAAGATGTACCTCGAGAACTAAAAAGAAAGCACTTAGTTTTTTATTCATTCAGTGATAAGCCGTTTAGTTTGGGCCAACTTGGAAGCTGGTAACAAATGCGATTTGCATTGTGCAAAATTTCTGGCAGGGACCAGTACAGTGCAGTCATCAGCATACAGAGTGAAGTTGTTAATTGTGTCTATACGTACAATGTCGTTTATATAAAATAAAAAAGAACTATTACAAGAATACTGCCTTGCGGCACCCCAGCTGTTATTTGAGGAAGTGCGAGATTTATATTCATTAATTTCTACAAACTGATTTCGAGAGCATAAGATGGCCGCACAAGGTTTATGGGAGTCCCGCGAAAATCGTATCGTCCCAGTTTCGCAAGTACGAGCTCATAATAACGCTATCAAACGCTTTGGTGAAATTATGTATGTGCCCAACGTCATTAGCTTATTTACTATGTTTTCCAAAATTGCTTCCTTCGGTGCTAACAAGGCGGATTCCTTCGAGCGACTTGCCCTAAAACCGTGCTGACTTTCTGTGGTCAGATTGTACTTTTGTGTAAAGGTATTCATTCTAAAATTTATTATCTTTTCTAAACCCTTAGAAAATACTGGTAATATAGATATTGGTCTGGAGTTGCCTATTTTGTTTTTATCACCTCCTTTGTAAGTAACCGTTACTCTAGCCAATTGCATATTTCTAGGGAAAGTGCCAGTTTGCAAGGCGAGGTTGAAAATGCGCGTTAGTGCGGGAGCTATGATGTAAAGCACATGTTTTACTGTTATGATTCCAAGGGCATCAGAATCTTTGCATTGACTATTCTTAAGACTCTGGAAATCGACAACAACTTCTGAAATATCTGTGGGCCGTAAAAATATTGTATTTTAAGTTTCAGGAATATTATGCGAAATTTCTCTGTTATATGCATCAACGTGGTCACCAAGTCCGGTAAAATAGCCGTTTGAACTTACCGATAGCTCTTCTCCAGTTAGGATTTCACTATCAGCTACAATTTCCCCCAGGCCTGACGCACGCGGTTTCCGGTTGGTTATGTAGTTTAACTTTTTCCACAGATCATCACTTCTGTTGAGGCAGCCGCTGCCAAAGATGCGATAATAATAATATTTATTTGCCTTTTTCTATCTCCTTCTTCAGTTTATTTAGAAAAATTTTAAATTCAGTCCATGCTGGCCGGCTCTCGGGATTTGAGAATTTCGTGGTAGAGTTTGTTCTTTTTTTAATTTGTGTTACAATATGCGGCCTGATCCATGGTTTTTGCAATTTCTTTGCTTGTTTTTATGCTCTCAGTGTGGAAGATTTGAAATTCACTGCCTTGAAAAGGTCCACAAAAGCATCATAAGGTAACTCTGCATCCTGCATGACGACGATGACAGCCCAGTTTACTCGGTCAATATTGTTTCTGAAGATTTTAAAAGTGTTCGGTGATCTTACGCGGTATGAGGCTTTGTTAGGCCGCACACATTGGCTAGCGCCATGCTTATCGACAAAAAGGAATATTGGCATGCGGTCACTTCTACCAGAGCTCAGGACCCCAGATATAAAGTGATCCCTTTAAGAAGTGGTGGATGAACATGTCAAGAAGTGAACCCCTTGAGCTGGTGACACGTGTTGGTAGTGGAAGGACGTTGCAGAACCCATTGCACTCAAGGATTGCCAAAAAATCAACCTTTGTACTGGAATCTTTCGATACATCGGTATTAGCCTCCCCAAAGAACGAGCAGGCAACCCGTGTCATTTGCATACGAAAGCAAACAATCAACGAAGCGAAAAAAAGCAGCAATACGTCCAGTTCGCGGGCGGTAGATCTTTGCCGTGGGAATATTTCTGTGCCATAGTTTTTCCATAGTATTTCATAATTATCTATGTATTTGCTGTATTCAGAGACTATTTCAAAACCGGTTAATGTTGTCTGAATCGATGCGCCGCCTCCATGGCTGCCTATGTGATTCATATAAAAATGGCTGTAGCCGGGCAGTATGTAATGGTCTCAGTCTACGGTATACCAAGTCTCGGTGAACATTACAACATGAAATTCTACGTTACATGCCTCAAATAGCGCTGAGACGTCATCTTTTTTGTTCTGAGTGATCAGGTGTCAAAATGAAAAAGCATCGGGCATTTATTTAGACTGATGTCTCCAGCAGCTGAAACAAAGTTTTCTGGCAGAATGTAATCGGTGCCGATGAGAGGGCAACTGAGTGCTTTTCGTTTACGGACAGATAACCCTACGCGGGATTATGTGCACCGTACATTGGCTATCGCTTTCACTGGCGCTAGGAACTACCGGCGACTTCTGGGCTCCATGTGCAGCGATATGCGGGGCGTCGTCCACGCAGATCTTTTTGATATCGCTTTTGTGATTATGGCAACTATTGGCAACTTTTCTGCTTTGCGGGCAAAAATACTGCGGTTTTTTACCTACACAAATTTCCATCCGTTTTGCGTTTGCCTGCATTCGCTATTCCAAGCAACCGTGTTATTTCCAGCGCATTGGTATTCATTTATGCATGTAGGCTCATCCGATCCTAGTTCAAGGGCTTTATTGGTTAGAAGCTTCTTACGCGCCTTTTCGAGAAACTTGTCTGGCTTTTCACGGCGTTGGAATTGAACGACAATGTTTGCATTGCCGGGGTTCTTGCCTGGAACTCTGTGACAGACGTCTATGTCATTTGGCGACACGGTATCACGGGCAGCTTCACCGATCTTTAGCACAATGGTAACGAGGTTTTCGCTTGGTTCCTGTTCAACACCTTTGATCTCGATATTCCTATTTCGGGAATATCGTTCATTTTTCAACAAATTGTGTTGACGTGTGCTCAGTTCGTTCCCGAGCGTGAAAACCTTGTGCCGGAGTGCTTCGTTTTCTTTTGTTAGGACACCGTTTTCCTCCTGCACCACTGACCAACGTCCATTTGCCACATCAAAGACTTTGCTCATGAAATCAAGACTTTTCTTAACTTCGTCTATCTCTTAGCGTAGGTTTCGCTCGTCAGATCCAATGCTACGTCCCAAGGCCTCTTTGAAAAGTCTCATATCATTCTTCATCTCTTCCTTAACTTTTTGAAACACTTTTACCACTTCCTTTGTCATTCTGATCAGCTATAAAGCGTATCCAAGAACAGCAAGAAATGAACACTGGGCAGCAGCAACAGCGACATACGAAGACAAAAATCTAAATAAACATTCCTAACTAAGGAAACCAACCTGCTAGGTATACAGGGGACGCTAAGGGTAGTGTGCGCAGCGCCGTCACTGTTGCGGAACGTTGGACACCGGCTGCTTGGAGGCTCGTATGGGCGTCGAAACTGGCCACGTGATCGGCTGGTCACAGGTTGTTTCCGCTGGCGCAGGGTAAGAGGGAGTGATACCTTTGGACCGTGCTGGGTTGTGCGTCATCGTCGGAAGTGCGCGTTCAGGCCCGCATCTGTTTCTTCTTTGATCTTGATCCTGCAAGGTATACAGGGGACGCTTACGGTGGTGTGCACAGCGCCGTCACTGCTGCCGAACATTCTTTTTCGAACCAAAGAACTTGAAATGGACATGGAAAAGTCCCGATCGTACAACCAAACTCCAAACTGACTATCTTTGAAGTGACAGCCCGAGTATTGTGCAAGACGTGGAGGTGCTAAGTAATATTCGGAGCCGTGATCATAGAATGTTTAGATACAAGCTGAAGCTGAGTCTCAAAGGAAAAAGAACGGAACTCCTGAAAGTAAGATCCCTCGCATGGCGTATGTCAGAGCCAGATCGTATGAGTTTAAAATGACTCTTCAAAACAAATTTCCGCTTCTGAACGAGCAGAATACGGTCAGTTTAGACAGGTTAAATGACATCCTAACTTCGGAACTCAGTAAATCAAGAGCAGTTGGAACTGGAACAAAGCTGGAACAAACTTGAAAACTGAAAAAACGAACGAAAAATTGCCAAACGTTAGCACATGAAAGTGTAAACTACTGCGGATGGATTGAATTTGCCGAGATGTCAAAAGTGATTAACAAAAAAAAAAACAAAGGACATTCGTGCATAAAGCATGGAAGTGATCAAAGAAACACTTGAATAGGGGGAAGCTTGAAAGCAACTAAGAGAAGGCTAGCCATCGGTAAAGACAGGATGTACGCACACAGACATGAGCAGGGTAACAGTACGCACAACCTGGACGAGATAATAAAGGTAGCAGGGGGATTCTACATGCGACTATGACAATGACGTTAGGCCAGGGGAAACTACTGAGATTACAAGCTCACGTTGTGATGTCCCACGAGTAACCAAAGAGGAAATTTAAAAGGCTCTCAAAGGCATGAAAATAAGAAAAGCTGCAGGTGATGATTCCTAACCGCAGTCCTTTTGAAGGACGGAGGAGATATTGTACTGCCAAAGCATGCTGTACTATTTCTAGAATGCTTAGTGGCTAAAAAAGTGCCGATAGCCTGGAAAAACGCCAACAATATTCTGATTGATAAGAGGGAAGATATCAAGCACCTCAAAAATATCAGACCCATCAGCCTACTCTCAGTTGTTTACAAGATGTTTACTAAACTTACAGTTAGCCGCATAGGTGACAGCCAGGATTACCAACAACTGATACCAGGCTGGTCTTGAAAAGGGTACTCAACCATGGACCACGTCCATGTCGTCAATAAAGTGATAGAAAAATCCCCAGAGTACACTAAAAAAGACCAGTGAATTGTGGAAACCTACATAAGACTTCTAGAAGACATCTCTAAGAAATGCACGGGCAGGATAACCCTCCATAAGCAAACCGATATATTTCCTATCAGAAAGAGAGTAAGACAGCCAGATGCCACCTCTCCAAAACTATTCACACTGTGTCTGGAGGCGGTGTTTAGAAAGAGTGACTGGGAAAACACAGGTTTAATAATAAACGGGGAACTCTTGACCAATTTCTGATTTTCAGGACAATGCAGTCTTGTTGGGTGAGACTGCGAAACATGCAAACAATACTTGAGGAACTACAATCATAAAGCACGGCCTTGGGGCTGGAAATAAATATGGATAAATCTAAAGTTATGAGGATTAGCAATGCCAAAACATCCCCTTGATCGTAGTAAACAAAGTGCTAGAAGTAACATAATATAACTACTTCGGACAAGTTGTTAGTGTTGACCCCACCCACGAGAGATAAATCAGCTCACAATAGCTATGGGTTTTGAAGCACTGGGCAAGCACTCCCAAATAATGAAAATTAAGCTAACTCTGTCACTCAAAAACATCGGCAACCAGTTCATAATACCGGTGATGACATAGGGGGCTGAAACTCTTCGCCTTACTGAAAAATTGAGAAGAAAACTTAGGTATACTCACCAGGCCATCGAACGACTAATGCTAAAAGTAACACTCAGGGACAGGAAACGAGCTACCTAGATCGGAGAACCAACTAGAGTAGAAGATATAGTTTAAATAAAGAAAAAAAGTGCCCTTCAACTTTGGGAAAACGAATGACCTGCGAAGCTGCACGGCATTCATGGAGGGCGGGAAACAAAAAAGTTTGTTTATAATTTATGGCTGGGCATACTTCCTAGCCAATTACCTAAATAACATTAGGAACAATCCGAGCTCTATCTCAGCGGGCAAAGGTAGAGCTTTCTCTGCCCCTTCCGCGTCGTAGGCATCTTACTGTTTGTGTAACACGCCAGCCCAATCTACTCTACCACTAAGGACACCGGACCGGCCGCATTGAGCTGTTGGACGGCCGCATTTAAGCCTCACTCTAACTCAACGGACATGTCATCAGGAAAGGCATTAAACGTTTAGCGGCTCGTGCCTCCCCCCTCCACGCACAATCTGTGAACGCATAAACGAGACACCGGTCATGAGCACGTATTCAGAAGTGAAAGAAACTGTAGAACATGTCACTCGAAAAACAAGTCGTATTGGCCCAAGTCGGCGTCCCAAGCGGGCCAGTTGCTGTTCATCCGGAAGGGATTCTCGGCTATTCTACAGCTGGAAATTCAGGCGGCAATGGTGGCGGCAGCGTCTTTTCGTTGTTTTCGCGCCCATTTACGCTTCTTTTCAGGCTGACGTAACTTCCCATCCCAACTCACATATTAGATTGCATTGCCAGCAATTGTGTAGCACCATTCGAACTCACGTGTTCTATTGACATCAGTGTGTTTCTTGGATTTCCTAGAATAATTTTCATTCTGATGCTCAACACTTTTTTGTTGCACAAAAAGCCCCTGAGCTTTGGTTAACAGCAAGAGTGTTTAATACGCCTGTAATACGCCTTTCAGATTTTGTCAGCAACATTATATATTATCCTAAAAACAGTTTTATGCAGTTCTGCTTCTGATATGTATAATAATCTTTTTTATTATGTTGAGTGTTTTTGTTGTACATGGATATTTCAATTATGTTTTACCTATGACGAGTGTCGCACCGCCGACACTGATGCCATTGTATACGGGGCTGGAGCCTTTTTCAAGCCGGATTCACAGGTTATGGCTCCAGCTCCCTCCTCTCAAACGAAAATAAAGAATCGAATTTAATTATGTTTCCGCTTTTCTTCCTCCAAGAGAATGACATGCGTCTGTCATATAGAGAGTTAATGTCTCGAAGGCATCGAACTTTATTCTAGCGAACACACACGTGGGTGTTCGTTTCATTGCACAATCGTAGGCATCTTATAGTCTTTGCAACACACCAACCCAGATCCAAACCACTCTATTGCGGAGGGAAGCTGACAGAGCGTATTGAGACTTGAGACTCCTACTTTAAATCTCGCACCACCACAACGGGTATATAATCGGTAGCGGCATTAAACCCAGCTGCGCGTGCATAACCCCCTTCTCTCCACCACCAACTCGTGCAGGCCTAAACCATCAATCACAAATGGACGCACAATTAGGCGTGAAATACACCAGCGAAGGGAGATGGGAAGTCATAATATGCGGTCAGAGTCAGATTTATTATTATTCATTTAGCCAGAATAACCAGGATGAGCTGGTCAACGAGGAGTGCCGGTGCGACAATGTCGCTGGTAATCGCTTTGAAGCTCAAATATAAATTGTGCTCACGCCGGCGTTTCAGTTCGGCAATTTACTTCCAAGCGACAAGGACCCACAGCTAGTGGGCGTGGTGGAATATTTATGCGGCAAATGCCCCATTCTCAGCGGCGGCAGTGGCGGCGCCTTTCGGGCATTTTCACACCAATTCGCAGTGCTATTTTCTCCGCAATCATGTGATAACGGCGCTACGGCCGCCTTCATCTGATTCTGCAACTTGTTAAAGAGGAATAGGGGGAGGGGGAGCGACGGGAATAACCGTTGTGATAACCGTTAGTGAAGAGGGGGTCGGCGGTGGTGAGGAGGAGCTGCGGAGGCGGCGCCGAATAAAGCGGCTTCACCGGAATGAAAACGGGGGATGGGGTGGGGTGAGACACATACTTCTTCCCAGTAAAACATTAAACAAGTTTCTTCCGCAGCTTTCCGCAAATTATGCATGCAAAGACATAAACTTAAGGATGCTCCCACGAAAGTGAAACACTTAGCTTACCTAATCCTTGATACTCCCGTAATTAGAATATACATGCGTTGCCTGGGATCCTTATACTAAAACTAACATTGATGTATTAGAAAAAATTCAGCGGAGGGCAGTTCGTTTCATTTACTCTCTCTATAAGCCTGGTTGTTCTGTCACTAATGTTATGCTTTCAAATGGTATCCCATCTTTGCAGTCAAGACACAGATTCTTGCGCCTAAACTTTTTGTACGTCCTTTCAAACCACAAGCTTGCTCTGAACCCTGACCCCTACGTCACACCACTAAGAACACGTCAGACCCGGCATTCACACGCACTTTCTTTAACACCATATTCTGCTCGTACTAACTTGCTCAAATTTTCTTTTTTTTCACGTACCATTGAAGAGTGGAACTGTTTGCCTACAAGCAGTTTACACTCTCCTGAGCTTATTTACGCCGAAATTTGACATTGTTTTCCTAACTATTGCAACTGTTCCGCGTTTCCCACCGTACTGTTACCTCTCATTGATTTGTATAAAAATGTTACGCTTTCCCCTTCTATTTTCTTCATTCTTTTGTTCATGTTGTATCGAAATGTTGTGCACAATAACTGTATTATCTTGCCGAGGAAGTTAGTTTGGCATAGCGGAGTGGTAACTTAGTGTTTGAGGGTACAAACAGTTTTAACCTACTTATGCTAACATTTGGTAATTAACATGCTTCGTGATTTGCTGGATTATTTGCACATTAACCATCAACAGCAACGTGGCTATAAAAGATACATAATGTTGGGAAAATGAGTTAGTCTACACTAGCATTTGAAAGTCCTGTGAATACATATTGTCACGAAGCCAAGGACGACGCAGTTGTCTTGAAGGAGAAACATTGTTCGCGGCATTATGCCACCGCTCGCCTAAGCAGATATTCTATATAAAAGAAAGGCAACGGGCATCTCTCCCAATACATTTTTTCCGCACTGCTATACATATGTAAAAACCATAAATGGTTAGACCGGGACTGGCGATCCGCTTCTGCGTGCAGTTTCCATTGAAAGACGTAAAGGTAACGTGTTATAAACGTTAAATAAATCAATGCGAGAACTGCATTGGTGAATGTTTTCAAGGCACAGACGTCAGAATGGTAAGCATATTATCCATGCTGCCGTCACAGCCAGGTGCGGTAGCTACGGTTTGCAGCTCCACTCGGAAGTGAATTTTTCGTCCTATAGGGCTACACCAGCGCGGAAAACTCTAATTGTTTCCTCTTTAGCTTAGTGCCGTAGCCTAGGGATAGGATAGCTTCTAGTTCATAACTGCTAGATATAATCAAGTCAGTTACTTCATGTTTACATTTTCTTTCACTGATTTGCCAAACACACGGTGCCAATAAAGGAAATAAATGAGCATATTTAGTACAGCTTGATGGCGCGATCATGCTTGCGATCTGCAGGTCTCTCCAAGTCGTCACCAAGGAGTTTATTTTAATCAACACATTCGGGCATTACGGTTGCATTTGTTTGTTTTTCAAATTATGTTCGACCAATTATGTCCATTTATGCTATTATAACGATTAAATGTGTTACTTCCTCCAGTTGTGTATTCTTGTACAAATGCAAGGTTTTACTTCTTTTATTCTTCCTTTTTGGTATTCTGTCCGACCGATAATTTCTATTCACGCTATCAGAACGATTAAGTGCGTTACCTCAAATCTGCACTTTTGTGGAAACATATCTACACGGTTTGCCCATGTTCGTTAATTTTCATTTCTATCTGAACATTTTCTTCCGCGGATTTCTAGCGTATTCCTAGTTTTTTAGAACAGCCGTATTTGATGCATATTACGTCAGTTCACGTCTGTGTGTTTTTTTTATTTTCCGTACTTTTTGGTTTTTCGAAGTTCTGTTCGACCAGTAATCCCCATTTTTGCTATTATAGCGATTAGATGTGTCGGGGGCACACGGGAAAGCATGCTGCGCTTAAAAAAAGCATTGAACTCTCGGAACGCACCTGCCTTGAAATCGCTATACGCATACATTAGTCCACAAGCCCTTTATATCGCGTGTATGCACTGCGGATACTTTGCTGATATTGTCTCCGACCTAGCTGATTACTATGCTTTCTTTATTTACTTTCAAAGAAACCCCTTCAACACCCCTCCACGTTCCCCTTGCCTTTAACCTGCCTTCAGCCTTCGGTGTCCATTCCACGATGTCGACCCAGCGTGAAATTATTTATTCTTGTATTATTTGAACGTACTGGCGGTCAACTTTATCAGCACTGTCGGGTGTAGTCCGGCGATGATTTTGTAGCCTTTGCTTTTATAATGCGTGTATACCCTCATTCCCGCGGTGAAAACCGCGTGGCATATATATTCCAACTAAGAATCTCGACAGACCATTAAGACACCTTGCACTCACTATGTGCGAAAATATGTGTTTGTTAGCGTATGTTGAAATCGCTAAAAATAGAAATGGGGGTTGAATTCAACCGTAAACGTCTCATGGCTCTATCATCATTTGCCAACCCCTTGAGTGTTGTACTTGATTGCTGAGGCCCGGTCTCAGCTTTAAAGCTCGGGGCACTGACGTTAAGCGGTGCAAGGTCCTAAGCAGCGTAAATACTGCACGTCGACTCTCGGGTAACGGTCGACGACCTTATACACCAAAAAGTAACAGTGGGCCTATGTGGTGCGGTCCCACACCCAATGGCAACGTCACACCGGCGCCTAGCCCCGTTCGCAGCCAATGTGGAAGCAATGCCAGCGCACTTTACGCTCCGCCCAAGCCGCTCGTATTAACGTTAATAATCTGGACACCGGCCTATGCATCTCTCCCAGGCAACAAGCTAGCACACGAGGCGGCCGAGGTTTCAGCTCTCGGGATTGCCCTGACGACGCTGCTGGCTCGGACCAGGGGGGTAGGGACAGGCTGGTGACCTACCGGAACATCACTCAACACTATCGTATAGATCGCCACCAGCAGCTTGTCATGCTGGTGGCGCCTACAGATTCTGCTGAAAAAAAAAAGATCTGCCTAATGTGTCCGCTCACAAAGAGAACAGAGAGCTTAACTTTGGCTAAGCATCAGGGCTTACTCCATTCTGCGAAAAACCTTTGTCGGGGTTGTAGCTGACCGCTCAAGAAAATTTCCGCCGCTGTAAGTGTAAATGAAAAACCCAAGTGCCATCTTATGGAATTTGAACCCCAGTTCCCACAGTAGCAGTCCGATGCGCTATTAGTTACTGCCCTAAATTACACGCGCCGGCAGTGGTTGAGCAGATTCATGGTCCATGCTGTTTTTCCTCTCTGTGTTGCAAATACACGCTTGGCCTAGTGGCCGCATATCAAGAGCTTTGAAGTGTAACGTGCCGGCTTCAAATAATTCAGAAAACTAACAACTGGCAACATAAAAGTTGTAGAGTAGTTCTTGCCGCGAGGCCCCTGAAGGTTATTGCTCATGAGTAGAACAAGTGCACACAATCCGCGTATAAACCCGATTCTAGGGAATCTGGGGTCATGTGCCACTCTGCTTGCTGACGTAATTCGCGCCGTAAAACGAGGAAGAAATATCGGAGAAAGTGACACAAACCAAGGGGAGTAGAAAAGAAACCGGTCGGAGGGTTTTGCACCAAAAGAGAAACACCATAGGAGGGAGCAAAGCAATTACGATGTAGCAGTAAAGAAGTTGTAATAACTGTCGCCAGACTCTACCTCTACCTCACAGACACAGTTATTGAAGGATCTTTGTTCATTCAATGTTGATTTCTCAACACCTTTTTTTATGTTTTTTTTAATACAGGCTGAAAAAACGTTCTGCGATGACCTGCCAGCCTATGGTTCCTCCGCAAAAAAAAGAGGTTTACTGGAAAAAAATACAAAAAACGGTAACTCATCCCTATGTAAGAGCATGACGCACTGCGGGTATTTTTATATTAGCTTTCGGCGCCTGTTTAAAAGCACCGTGAAAATGGGACAACAATACGCCCTGTCGCAAACATTAGCGCAAGTACAGAACTGTTTTAGAGCGCACTACAAACGTGGCAGGCGAAATTTACCAAGAAAAACTTTTAATGCCTATCGCAACACCAACACAAGTGCGCATTGAACTTGACTGCGCTAAAAAAACTGTACAGAATTAGATAAGTTGAAGTGGTGACTCAATCAGGGCAAAAGCAGGAGCCCCGCCCTCAGCCCGCTATTCAAACCCTATCGCTACCTTATTTAGAACCATTGCGTTGTCTTTTTCCGTGTATGAATGCTCCGCTGCGTTGATCCTTTTGTTTACTTATATGGTAGTAGTGGTGGTTCCAGTGAAATCGCGCGTACCCACTCAGGGGGATTGGCCAGGAAATGGGCGCCTTACCGAGAGAGAGAGAGAGAAATACGTGGTTAATTTCAGACCTGTACGAGAGTACTCTTGCTGTCTGCATCAGTGCTGGCCTGTGAAGGTGGTTGGGTCGTCAAGGTGGGCGGGTGAAATGGTTGGAGTGTCGGCGGTAGTTACCCAACACGCCCCTTGGACCCTCTTCGGCATAAACAAACGCGGCGAGAGAGGTCCATAACAAAGTGAGCGTGGGGATGTCTCGCGTTAGAGGCAACACCCAGTCGAAGTAAGACGTCGGGCGAATGGCCTCGGGGAGCGTAACAGTGACAGTGCCACACCAAATGTGCGGCCGTTGCAGGCACGCGACACTGCAGACAGAGTCCTTCGGCGGGGTCATTGCCGTAGAATTTGTGGCGAAGCGCGGGGGAGAATGTGGTGTTGGTGGCAATGCGGCGAACCAATGTCTGTGTGGCCCGCGGTAAGCCCTCCGGCATGGGAGGAACCGGCCGGTCATGCTGTTCGCTGCGGTCTTCCCTATCGTCACGAAGACGCCAGAGTATCTGTCGGCGTCTCTGTTGTGCGATTGCTTTCCTCACAGTGACATCGGGCGTGCTCGCATCGGTGATGCATATTACGTCAGTTCACGTCTGTGTGTTTTTTTTATTTTCCGTACTTTTTGGTTTTTCGAAGTTCTGTTCGACCAGTAATCCCCATTTTTGCTATTATAGCGATTAGATGTGTCGGGGGCACATGGGAAAGCATGCTGCGCTTAAAAAAAGCATTGAACTCTCGGAACGCACCTGCCTTGAAATCGCTATACGCACACATTGGTCCACAAGCCCTTTATATCGCGTGTATGCACTGCGGATACATTGCTGATATTGTCTCCGACCTAGCTGATAACTATGCTTTCTTTATTTACTTTCAAAGCAACCCCTTCAACACCCCTCCACGTTCCCCTTGCCTTTAACCTGCCTTCAGCCTTCGGTGTCCATTCCACGATGTCGACCCAGCGTGAAATTATTTATTCTTGTATTATTTGAACGTACTGGCGGTCAACTTTATCAGCACTGTCGGGTGTAGTCCGGCGATGATTTTGTAGCCTTTGCTTTTATAATGCGTGTATACCCTCATTCCCGCGGTGAAAACCGCGTGGCATATATATTCCAACTAAGAATCTCGACAGACCATTAAGACACCTTGCATTCACTATGTGCGAAAATATGTGTTTGTTAGCGTATGTGTGAAATCGCTAAAATAGAAATTGCGCGGTTGAATTCAACCGTAAACACACTCATGGCTGCTATCATTATTCCAGACACCTATTGTAGTGTCGTTGTACTTGATTGCTAGAGCGGATCTCAGCTTTAAAGCTCGGAGACTGACGTTAAGCGTGCAAGGTCCTAAGCAGCTTGAATCACGTACTGCACGTCGACTCTCGGGTAACGGTCGACGACCTTATACACCCTCAAAGGAAGAACAGTGGGTATTGGTCGGCCAACCCAATGGGAACGTCACACCGGCGCCTAGCCCCGTTCGCAGCCAATGTGGAAGAATGCCAGCGCACTTTACGCTCCGCCCAAGCCGCTCGTATTAACGTTAATAATCTGGACACCGGCCTATGCATCTCTCCCAGGCAACAAGCTAGCACACGAGGCGGCCGAGGTTTCAGCTCTCGGGATTGCCCTGACGACGCTGCTGGCTCGGACCAGGGGGGTAGGGACAGGCTGGTGACCTACCGGAACATCACTCAACACTATCGTATAGATCGCCACCAGCAGCTTGTCATGCTGGTGGCGCCTACAGATTCTGCTGAAAAAAAAAAGATCTGCCTAATGTGTCCGCTCACAAAGAGAACAGAGAGCTTAACTTTGGCTAAGCATCAGGGCTTACTCCATTCTGCGAAAAACCTTTGTCGGGGTTGTAGCTGACCGCTCAAGAAAATTTCCGCCGCTGTAAGTGTAAATGAAAAACCCAAGTGCCAACTTATGGAATTTGAACCCCAGTTCCCACAGTAGCAGTCCGATGCGCTATTAGTTACTGCCCTAAATTACACGCGTCGGCAGTGGTTGAGCAGATTCATGGTCCATGCTGTTTTTCCTCTCTGTGTTGCAAATACACGCTTGGCCTAGTGGCCGCATATCAAGAGCTTTGAAGTGTAACGTGCCGGCTTCAAATAATTCAGAAAACTAACAACTGGCAACATAAAAGTTGTAGAGTAGTTCTTGCCGCGAGGCCCCTGAAGGTTATTGCTCATGAGTAGAACAAGTGCACACAATCCGCGTATAAACCCAATTCTAGGGAATCTGGGGTCATGTGCCACTCTGCTTGCTGACGTAATTCGCGCCGTAAAACGATGAAGAAATATCGGAGAAAGTGACACAAACCAAGGGGAGTAGAAAAGAAACCGGTCGGAGGGTTTTGCACCAAAAGAGAAACACCATAGGAGGGAGCAAAGCAATTACGATGTAGCAGTAAAGAAGTTGTAATAACTGTCGCCAGACTCTACCTCTACCTCACAGACACAGTTATTGAAGGATCTTTGTTCATTCAATGTTGATTTCTCAACACCTTTTTTTATGTTTTTTTTAATACAGGCTGAAAAAACGTTCTGCGATGACCTGCCAGCCTATGGTTCCTCCGCAAAAAAAAGAGGTTTACTGGAAAAAAATACAAAAAACGGTAACTCATCCCTATGTAAGAGCATGACGCACTGCGGGTATTTTTATATTAGCTTTCGGCGCCTGTTTAAAAGCACCGTGAAAATGGGACAACAATACGCCCTGTCGCAAACATTAGCGCAAGTACAGAACTGTTTTAGAGCGCACTACAAACGTGGCAGGCGAAATTTACCAAGAAAAACTTTTAATGCCTATCGCAACACCAACACAAGTGCGCATTGAACTTGACTGCGCTAAAAAAACTGTACAGAATTAGATAAGTTGAAGTGGTGACTCAATCAGGGCAAAAGCAGGAGCCCCGCCCTCAGCCCGCTATTCAAACCCTATCGCTACCTTATTTAGAACCATTGCGTTGTCTTTTTCCGTGTATGAATGCTCCGCTGCGTTGATCCTTTTGTTTACTTATATGGTAGTAGTGGTGGTTCCAGTGAAATCGCGCGTACCCACTCAGGGGATTGGCCAGGAAATGGGCGCCTTACCGAGAGAGAGAGAGAGAAATACGTGGTTAATTTCAGACCTGTACGAGAGTACTCTTGCTGTCTGCATCAGTGCTGGCCTGTGAAGGTGGTTGGGTCGTCAAGGTGGGCGGGTGAAATGGTTGGAGTGTCGGCGGTAGTTACCCAACACGCCCCTTGGACCCTCTTCGGCATAAGCAAACGCGGCGAGAGAGGTCCATAACAAAGTGAGCGTGGGGATGTCTCGCGTTAGAGGCAACACCCAGTCGAAGTAAGACGTCGGGCGAATGGCCTCGGGGAGCGTAACAGTGACAGTGCCAGACCAAATGTGCGGCCGTTGCAGGCACGCGACACTGCAGACAGAGTCCTTCGGTGGGGTCATTGCCGTAGAATTTGTGGCGAAGCGCGGGGGAGAAGGCGGTGTTGGTGGCAAAGCGGCGAACCAATGTCTGTGTGGCCCGCGGTAACCCCTCCGGCATGGGAGGAACAGGACGTTCATGCTGTTCGCTGCGGTCTTCCCTATCGTCACGAAGACGCCAGAGTATCTGTCGGCGTCTCTGTTGTGCGATTGCTTTGCTCGCATCGGTGATGGGCATAGCTATCAGCGAGGTTCGTTGTCTAGCCGCAGCTCCCGCCTCGCTGTGAGCCCACTCATTTCCCTCAATACCCGAATGGGGGGGTTAACCCAGGCAATGGAGGCGGTTATGTTGAAGTAAGAATGTAACTCCAGGAAAATTGCGACCAAGGTGCCGAGGATTCCTGGATATGATGACGATGCTCCGCTGACCCGCCTGCAGATGTTGTATGCGCGGGCCGAATCAGTGAAGAGCAAAAGCTTGTGTGTCCCTTGGTTCGCAAGTATTTCTCACCCATTGTGCAGCATGGAGGAGGGCAAGTAAATTGTTGTATGTTGTGTCGGCGGTGGCAGTACTTGTAAGGCGACCCGCATTAGCGACGCAATAGGTGGTGTCAACCCAGGCCACCGCACAAACGTGAACTGGGCCATTTTCGTCCTCCTCACTAGTATCATTTTGTAGGGGCACCGCAGACACCGCCATGCCCGTGTATACGATGGTGTGAGTGACGGGCGATTTGTTCATGACGCTGAAATAGTGTGCCGTGGCATAGCGGCGCCGTCTTGCTGAATTCTGAGGCAGGCGTCCCATGCCACGAGGACGCTGCTTGCCATCCGTCAATGGAATGCTCGCAGCCCATGCAGGAGGTGAGGAGGGTAAACCAACAGCCATTGCGGGAAATATCCCAAGCTCGTCTAAGATGGAACGTCTCGAGTTAGTGCTGCTAAGGTGGTCCCTCTGGGCTGAGAGGGCTTGCTCGGCTAATTCGGACAGCAAATTCATCCCACCATGCGCATAAAGCTCATTTACGGGGGTGTATTTCGGCAGCCGGGTAACTATCCGTATGACCTCACAGTTAATCTTCTCTAGTTGCTCTTGCTGGCGCCGGGTAAAGACATGATAGTTGTAAGTATAGAGAATGCGGGAATTGATTATAGCTCCTACGAGCTGCCGCTTCTCCTTCTCTCTCGTACCCCAATGTATACTTGTGACTCGGCGAATGAGGTGCAGAAGGTCTTGCACTGCGTGGTTACTTTCTTTACCCATGTTGTGCTTTTACCATCTTGGTCAATGTATGCTCCTAGAACCCTAATAGAAGGTTAAATTTTCTGAGTAGCCGTTGGCCTGCCATGGAGAGGGAAAAAAAGTTCCGGATAGCCTCGGTTTTTATGAATGGGCCATTGATAACTACCACGTATTCAGTTTTTTCAGCAGACGCAGTCATTCCCATTGTCTGAAGGTAAGTGTTAATGACATCTAGGCCAAGCTGTAATGTTTCTTGCTGTTCGCCAGGTGCTCCAGTCGTAGCCCAAATGGTGATGTCAACAGTGTAGATGGCGAAATTTAATGATGGAATTTCCTCAAGCAAGGGCGGGAGGCGTGCCATTACTAGATTAAACAGAATAGGCGAGAGGAGTGCAGCCTGGGGTACTCCAACCCTGTTTGGGCACGATGGTCCAATGTATCCTCCCACTTGCACTCTGTAGGTTCGATTGTACAGGAAAGTTTTAATGAATGTAAGCCTTACCGAAAGGAATTAGGTAATTTTTGTACGGAAAGAAAACTATTTAAATATGAGGATGGATTAGGAGTAGATGAGTAGAGAAATATAAGTAAGGAGATTAGAGAAATAAGAAAAAAAGGCAAAAATGAACACCATTTAAGAAACACGAAGAAAGTGATACAGACGAAGCGGTGAGCTGGGCACGCATATTCTTGAAAAGGGAATCCAGTAGGGATAAATGATGTCTAGCATGGCAGACGGCCTGATTCCAGGATGAATGATTGCAAAGCGCAGCAAAGATGCCCGTGACAGAATCGATGTTCCTTCGCCCCGAATGACAAAATAACTGTACCAGACAGCGGGAGGTATAGCCGGCTGCAGGTACTTTCTAAGTATCTTCGTCTTATCCAGGAGAATCGTCGGCAGGAGAAGCGAAATTTGTCGATTGTTTCTGGTTATTTGCAAAAGGCGTATAACTGCGGCAGGGCCAGATTAAAGCGGTGCAAGTAATAATTTAAATTTGGCACGCGACAGCGAAAGCTAGCGAGGGTGACTTCACAAGCTCGCGACTGGCTTATGCTGCACTTCCATGAGTACCGGAGGTGCTCGATCACCGAGTCGTCGTAAGCAGAATCAGGCAGACTTTGAAGTAAGTACAACTTATGGAAGCCAGGCGAAGTTATGAGGAAAATGGGCGGCAGAACCTCCACTACTGGACCACCCAATGCCATTCCCGCCAGAGCATCCGCCGATTCGTTAAGCCAGATACCTGTATGTCCAGGTACCCAGACCAAACGAAGTTCACGAAGGGAAGGCGATAAATAAGCAAGGACTTGACGTAGGGGGGATGAAGTTTAAGAGGTAAGGGCAGAAAAAGCAGGAAACGAATCCGTGAGAATTCTTGCCTGTCGTTTTGAGGGACCAAGCTTACAAAGGGCCAAGACTATTGTGAGAAATTCTGGGTGGAAAGATTTAGTAAAGTTAGGCAGCCGGAGGGAAAAGGCCCAATCTAAACCGGAGAAAAAATACCTACGCCTGCCTTCTCCTTCCGGACAGAAGCATCGGTTGCACCAATGGCGTGGAATGGGAAACCGTTCAGATGATCCTTTAGGAGGCCTGTTAAAAGGTTCAGAGGGAGTAATTTTGCGTTAGAGGGAAAGATTTCATCAGAAGAAATATCTAAGGGCGACACTCCGTCAAGTACTGGAGCCGACAAGACGGTCACTTTTAATGGGCCAAGCAGAGATTGTACAAAGACCGCCTGTGGATGTTTGAACCGCGGCCATGAACTACCGAAGAACAAGGAAGGCCATGTAACGAAGGCAGTTTGCGGCCTGGATATGGGCGATTCCATGACTCGTAAAAAGGCATCTACTGTGAGGGCATGCATGCATGAGACTAATTCAGGAATACGGGCTTCCATGTATAAAATTTTAATTGGTACATAACGGGGAAGACCCAGACATAAACGTAGAGCTTGTCTTTCGAGCATTATCAATCGGGCGAAGTTTTAAGTGGGGACTCCCGGAGAATAGCACACATCCAAATTCTAGAATTGGCCGGACGTACATTTTGAAATCATAAGTAGGGTGTCACGACGCATGCCCAATCTTTTGTGACTTAGCCCTCTCAGGAATGACACGGCCCGAGGCCCTTTAGTAGTGATGTAATCTATGTGTGGATTCCAATTGAGGGTAAATTCGTATAAAATTCCCAGATATTTTAGAGGTTGCCGGCAACTGAGAGATATGAAGACTGGACCGCTCACTGCGAATGGAAGCAAGCGCATTTGTATATAGATCTCGTGAATTGCCTTAGAGTGTCATCTTTCTCCTGTGGCGATTTCGTTCATGCCTAGATTGACCGTTACTGATGAACCGCTAGTCGCCCCTGGCAACAATCATGCCTGCAAGCACTCATTGTTAACCGGCGCGCTTTTAGGTGAGCGCGAGTTTAAGAGGGCGAACTCATACTGCTTGCTCATGCTGCCCCCCCTCCTCCCCCCTCCCCCATACGGGCACACTCAAAAGCGGGTGCGCGTTTAAACCGTAGTGATAACAAGCCTACACGCTAGCGTAGATAGATTGAAGAATATAATTAACTATCCTAAGTATTTACGGCAGTCTTCTTAGAGAAGAAACAAAATGCCAGTACTATTCTTTACTTTCATGGATAACATTCGCAGAAGAAGTGTATGATGGCGCTTTACAGAGCAAGAGGGAGTGTGAGTAAGGGTGAATGAGGCGCTATACTAAAACACTTCTCTTGTTTCTCGGCCGTATCGCATCAATGCATCGACATACGTGTTCTAAAAAAAAGGCTCTGTATTAAGAGACATGGAGTGTTTCAAACCGGGGGTAGGTAAGAAAATTCATTCTGAAATTTCGTTTAAGCGGCCTGATTTTTCAACAAATACACCCTTCCAAATAAAGCACCTCTCTTGACATCCCCTGGCACAAAATCACAAAGTGTTGCACAATATCATGAGATTTACGATCATAAAGTTTTTACAAGTTAAACAGTGTTTAATGATCCTGCAAGCTTCTGTTTTCTTCATTTTCTGTTTAAGTCTATTTCAGGGAACGCACTTATACCATAAGGGCCCCAGAACCCCTGAGTAAAATATGACTCTAGGAACTCACAGGCGCATCCCGAGACGGAAATGAGGACCAGCAGCGTGGAGAACTTCATTTTGGCAAACCTGCAATAAAATTTCGTTTAAAAACGGGAAACACGAAAATTCTGTTACAGATTTCACCTCGTCTTGGCTAAGTGTTGCGTTAGCTCGGCTGTTAGATGTTATAACTGTTAAGCGCCGACACTAAAAGGACCACGCCTGTAAGGTATAACGTACAAGTACTGATTTAATTTGAAGAAATACCGGGAATGTGAACAGACTTCGTTTTGCAGGGAACCAAATGAATATCCCTCTATTTACAGCACAAAACACGTTCTGCAACTTGTAGGCAGTTTCATTTCCCTTTGGGTATCAAAACACACACATCATCATCACATCACATCCATCACATCACATCACATCACACACATTTATTACCTTAAAGACCCCTAGAGGAGACGTAATGGGTGGGAAAGAGATACAACAAATGCAATACATGCAGGAATTGGCCGCCACCGGCAGAAAAAAAAAGGGACATTGATAGAATCACGGTAGTTTCTTGTTTTTTTAGCTCAAATATTCCAGCACCAATATGTTTTGGGTTTTAGCAAAGGTGCTTCGCGCTATTTAGGAGGACAAACATCTGCCAATACTCGGCAGTTCACCACATTTTCTGCCTCACTGGCCCGAAACTGTTTCTCGGCCGTATCGCATCAATGCATCGACATACGTGTTCTAAAAAAAAGGCTCTGTATTAAGAGACATAGAGTGTTTCAAACCGGGGGTAGGTAAGAAAATTCATTCTGAAATTTCGTTTAAGCGGCCTGATTTTTCAACAAATACACCCTTCCAAATAAAGCACCTCTCTTGACATCACCTGGCACAAAATCACAAAGTGTTGCACAATATCATGAGATTTACGATCATAAAGTTTTTACAAGTTAAACAGTGTTTAATGATCCTGCAAGCTTCTGTTTTCTTCATTTTCTGTTTAAGTCTATTTCAGGGAACGCACTTATACCATAAGGGCCCCAGAACCCCTGCAGTAAAATATGACTCTAGGAACTCACAGGCGCATCCCGAGACGGAAATGAGGACCAGCAGCGTGGAGAACTTCATTTTGGCAAACCTGCAATAAAATTTCGTTTAAAAACGGGAAACACGAAAATTCTGTTACAGATTTCACCTCGTCTTGGCTAAGTGTTGCGTTAGCTCGGCTGTTAGATGTTATAACTGTTAAGCGCCGACACTAAAAGGACCACGCCTGTAAGGTATAACGTACAAGTACTGATTTAATTTGAAGAAATACCGGGAATGTGAACAGACTTCGTTTTGCAGGGAACCAAATGAATATCCCTCTATTTACAGCACAAAACACGTTCTGCAACTTGTAGGCAGTTTCAGTTCCTTGGTATCACAACACATCACATCACATCACATCACATCACATCACGTCACGTCACATCACATCACATCACTTAATTACCTTAAAGACCCCCTAGAGGGAGACGTAATGGGTGGGAAAGAGATACAACAAATGCAATACATATGCAGGATATTCAGTTTAAAATAAAAAAAAATACGGCAGGTTTGTTTTATGAAAGTCAGAAGACACATATAAGAGAACAAATACTGTATTAACTTACGAATGCCGCCGCAATTTTGCAAAGGCCTGAATAGAAGTGCATTTACTCACTTGGCTTATATAGGACTTTTCTGATAGGTGTGCCCAGGTGGAGACAATAATCTGATAAGAACTATGCGTCTGCCTTGTGCTAGCCCAAGGTGGTCCTAATGTCATGTATTGATTTTTTGTTCATAATGCGCGCGAGTAGAACAAAAGCAGCCCATGAGCTGTTATCTTTGCAGTTTAAAGAGGGACGTGTGATAATCTTCCCTGGAGAATATTGATATGGGCACACAACCGCATGGGTTGTTCTCTCGAGACTCATGTGCAATTCTGATGACGTCAGTCACCTAACGGTCATGCGACCTTCTGCTGATCATTTGAAGACGTCCTATTGTTTCGATTTGTTATATTTTTTTAGGTAGGTATGTAAGTACTATACTGATCCCTGCAATACGTGCGAAGGTAACAAAGATTTTTCTCAAAATATAAAATAAAAAATCTATCGAAAACGCTTCTAACTTCCTCAGAATGGGAAAGCAAAACATGTAGTTGGGCCTAGTGTCCCTAGATGAGGTTGCAGAGCCTCGGTACCCTTTTCTCCTATTGTTTCGTGTCTCCGCCGTTACCATTCGTCAGTTGACATGAGTTGACATTTGTTTACTCTGCGGTGGTTCTTGGGCGCCGCCATTTTGTTATTTATGCGTCTTAGGGCCCTATTCTCGACTGCACAAATTGCCGGCAATTGGGAATTTGCCCGAAGTCTTTTCTGGTTGGCTTTCAATTTTGGTCACGGGCTTCCGGTTGACAAATCGTTTGTGTGTGCTGTCGTCATTTTGACGTTGTATTACGTTTACCGGCACCTGCAGTTCTAAAGTTTGCCTTATTTCTCTTACTGAAAGTTCATAATTCTTGGCCGGCAATGAAAAAACAGACTAAAAGCACAAGACATGACAACGTAGGCCTGTCTTTGCTATTCAACAACAGTCATGCCTGTAATACACGCCCTCTGTCGTAGAATTGGCGATGAAGGTCATGTACGTAATTTAAACAGTTGCCGGTGAACAATCCGCATTCTGGCAACTCAGCGGTAACAACTGCGGCTATGACGCAACAGCATTGAACAATGGCGGCCTTTATCCGAAATGGGCAATCAAAATTTCCCACCTTCGGCGCCGCTAAGATGTCCGCGAATTCAGTAGTCGCAAGTTTCGCATGCCGGGTAAAGCATTTCTACCGAAACCAAATTTAGTTTCAACCTGTCGCAGAGTGCGATCACGGAGCATACCAGTGGACATCGTGAGTTTCTTAATGTTGGCAATAAAAAAATTGTTTGGCGTAACCGCAAGAGAAGAGGGCAGTACAAGCCTCTCGATGACAAAGAGAACCCAATGCATGGCATTTGTCCACACTCGTCCTAGTAAGCTGCTGGGTCACATGATCGAACTCACGAGAAAAATAACAAAGAAAAGTGACTGTTTCGTTTATTACAGCGCTGATTGAAGTCGAGATTGACGAATGAGTAATCGGCGATATCGGTGAGCTCCGCGGTTATCAGGCGTAGCGCTTCGCTGCTTTGTCTGTCGTGCAAGCAATTGTCGCGGCCGTCTTTTTCTGTGATCACGCCATAAACTTGTAAAAGAACAGCAAACGATGGCGTGGCGGTGATAGCGGCAAGGAAGATGATAATGCCACAAAGCTTGCATTGAAGCAGATATCCCAACTATGTTACTAAAAGCGATTGAAAGACATAAATTGATACGGGAAAAAAATCTGTGATGTTCTTTAGCTCGACATCCGCCTTTCGCTCGGTTTTGGTTCAACGTTACTCGATCGCCTTGTGGTGTTGACGCCAATTTTGACCTGCAGTATTGTGTTTTCCTTACCAACCTCAGCTACCGTCTAAATTATTATTGTACATCCAAGGGTTTTTATATCTTTTATGGGCAATATTTATACCTTGGTTGTGATATTATGAGTGAAGCGTCAAATTAGACTGCATGTCTCAGAGCTATACGTGCATCACGTCACTGATTGATTACGTTGTGCTTACGCAAACAACATGGGGAACTTCCCGGGAATTTGTGCAGTCGAGAATGGGGCCTTAGTCCGTCAACTCCGGTGGGCTTAGCTGTCCTGCCTACTCTGCGGCTGCGCGCGACTGACGTCGTTCCGAACGCGAATCAAAGATAACGCGTGAAGCAGCATTTCACCAGCGTAAGTGGGTCTGAAGATGCTGTTTTGCTATATTTTCGGCAATGTTGTTAACAAACGACCCATTTGGAATTAGGGGCGAAGTAGTAGATGCGGCAATCTCGCAACACTGATAAACACCAAAATGGCCGCCGTTGCTGACTTGCGTGCCCGAGTGGCGGTACTCTTATACCTTATCCAGTGACACTAGTTGGGCCTACTCATGATCTGCTGTTGAGCATTGCGGCGGTGTCCGTCACCACTTGACCCTCTATAGCGCCTTTCAAATGTAGTTTCGCTCGCTTGCCATCACCAGGAACCACCTGTTCACCCCAGTTGGTACTGAAGGAGGATCGTATTCCACCGCTGGCAGCGGCCGGTGGCTCTCGAAGTTCTCTTTCCCGACGCATGCTCGGGTGCACTTTCTTAGAACACTTCTCTGGCTCTGCGGGGATCCCCTGGTCGCGGTCCTTTTTTCTGTCGCTTACAATTTTCTGTGCCTCACAACCTGTTGCATTAAACCTTAAGAGTTAAGGGTCTTGCTTAAACAAAAAAAAAAAAACGCCGGGAAATCTCCACTAAAGTGATACCTGAAGAAAGGCTGAGCATACGGTGTATAAGTTTGTGATGCGGTTTCAGTGATGCGGTTTCGATGTATGATGCGGTTTACAATTCATGATGATGTGTAGGATGTGTTTTGAATACTGAGCGCTCGGCTTTTTAGGCCTTGGCGTCTTGTCGTTGTTCCCCACGGAGATGAAACACTTGGGTAGAGGTATACAAGCTTGGCTGTAACAGTCTCGTGTCTTTGAAGCGCGAAGCGTTATAGCGCGATGGGTTTGGGAAACGAGTGCCTCGGTGTATTCTTTTACTACGTGTTTTTGCCCACGGAGGTGAAATGTTCCAGCGCGGGGGTTTGTAAAACAATTTTCCTATGGCCCAATTCTTTAAAAAGGGCCGTCGTTTTGAAACGACGTGGTAGCGCCATTCAAATGCATGTGTTATCTGGTTGGGGCGCCGTTTTGAGGGCCGGAGAAGAGCAAAACACTGAGGGGAGCCATTTAACAAGGGCACTAGCCGTCTTGTGGCACTGTAAAAGCCACACACAGTAGTGTGTGTCGCGCTGCGCTCTTGCCGATGTCCTCCTCTCACGGGTTTTAAGTAATGCACTTTATAAGCGACCCCGAACCTTCCGCCGTCCGCATAGAAACAGCTGAGGGTGCGCGCGCTGCCTGGCCGCTGACATGGCACATACCCACGTGGGAGATTGGCCAGGAATAAGTGCGAATGCACTTCTTAAGCGAGCCTGAATCGTCCGCCGCCGTAGTCCGCATAGCAACAGCTGCGGGTGCGCGCGCTCCTCGTCTTCCTTAGCAACGGGGGGACATTTCCGACGCGTGAGGCCCTCGCATAGCGCCTCCTCTCCCCCCTCGCCTACTCTCCTAAAGCCCCTTTACTACTCTCCAGCTCGCAACCTCTCTCGGCGCGCCAGCCAGGCCACTACACTATATAAAAAAAACAGCACCGGCGCCAGGTTTCGATCTGCGGACTTTGCGGCCGCAGCGCGACGCTCTACCGACTAAGCTACGGACGTGCGCGTATCAGTGTTAGTAACGCGCCTTATATCTTTAACGCATTCAAACTACGTCGTCAGCGGCGTGCGTTGGCGACTCAGCGGCGTTATAGCGGCTTGATAACTGCGTGGTGTACACGTGATACTACAAACCCGCTAGTTCTGCATTCTCTCACGTGACTGCGCCTCCTCTCCCTTCACTCCGGTCGGCGCTTCGCAGCTGCGGTGCGCTGCGGTGCGGTGCGCTCCTCCTCTCGAACATACACGTTAATTCACCAAGATTTCCGCAGAGGGACAAACGAGGCGTGTTAAGCCGAACGTGATCACGAGGGGGTGTTAATGTAACTAACGGGCAAAATGCCACCAAACTTCAACAAACTCCCCCTCATAGCATCACCCCGTGCTTCGCACTTCCTCATACTCCCCTTCGGGGAAATGCGGGGGAATTTTTTCGTCTGTTTCAGGCCCTCAAACCGGTGCCCCAACCTGAGAACACATATATAGCGCTGCCACGTTGTTTCAACACGATGACCTCTTGTTTTAGAGAATTGGGCCCCCGGTGTGCCTTTTAGTACACGTTACGTTCTAGCGCAAGGCGTTGGAAAACGAGTGTCCCGGTGTTTTAGTACCGTGACAACATAAGACGCCAAAAGCCCGAGCCCTATAAGGTGCTTCGCTTCTAAAAACTCCATCGACTCCAGCTTTCTTCGAGTCAATGTGGGAACGCAGTCCGCGCATGTGGACTTCAGTTCTTTTGCAGAATGTATACAAGAAACATTTGAGCAAATGACATGCGTACATGCCAAAATCGATCAAACAAAGCCCATAGTCTTGCGTCTTGACGCTGTGCGGGACGGGTTGAAGTGTCGTCACCCCTGCAGATGATTCCCAACCACGGTTGTTCCGCGTTTAATAAAAGCTAGGTACAAAAGATGCCGTTCTGTACTAACTTTCTCTGCACGTTGGGGCACTAGGACATTGAAATAATTGTGCAGCCTTTCTTGTTAAATGTCTGACATTCCAAACATAGCTTCAGGCTCACGTCCTATCAATCCTGTTTCGAAGCAG
Organism: Haemaphysalis longicornis; assembly: GCA_013339765.2. Lineage (NCBI taxonomy): Eukaryota > Metazoa > Arthropoda > Arachnida > Ixodida > Ixodidae > Haemaphysalis > Haemaphysalis longicornis. The sequence continues at coordinate 117,436,428 of CM023450.1, forward strand.
GTCTAAAATGCCAAGAGAGCTATTCCACTGGTGAACATGCGCTCTGTAACAAGACAAGATCAAATCAATTCGTTCCTAGGCGTGGCGGATATCAAAAATGCTTCTCCGCAAACTGCCGGGCGCTCATAGAATACAAAAGTAAGAGCAGATTCGTTATCTAATCTTTTTACAATTTCGTAGCGTTCGAAGAAGTCAATGTGCGTAAATGCCGACGTTCTTCAAATGATGTAACAGAATAGGTCAATATGTTTTTACACGGCAACTGGAGACAGCTGGTATAATGCACATGTAGTTACTCGAGCTGCGCATAGGAAGGACGATAAAGTGAAAAGAAGGACAATACAGGTATTAAAACCCCCCCCCCCACAACTATTAGCAGAGCAGAGAAAAGTTCGTGTAAAATTATATTTTATGCAAATCCGTGCAGCTCACTAAGTGGCTGTCTATTGGGCTGCCGATACACGCCCGCATGTGACGTGCAGCCTCAAAAATGGGCCGAAAAAGTTTCTATGCATGAGAATAAACTCTTTCGCGTGCAGAACTGCTCAGGGATGGTTGATATACTCACTTTTTCCGAACTAATTTACTAGCGTCCCGCCTGGTACGTTACAGCGTGTGGCTGCAAGGTACTTCTGTGTCCCGCGAGACCTGACGACTGATCTGACGTGACGTACTGTGCATGGTATGAGGCGACCGGCCTCACGGCGTCGTTCGTATCTCCAGAGGACCATATTATCGCTGATGCCAGATTTTCTTAACGGTATCTTTCACATGACAGCCGAGCCTTACACCGAACGCCGACTGTGCAGATGTCATGGTTTGTACAAGTGTGCTGTTCAAGTATGGTGCTGCGTTGTGGCAAGCGTCGTCACAGGTCTCCGCCAAGCCAGCTATACTGTAGATATGGTCTTTTCAATCAAGGAGCGCCGTCGTAAAACGTTGTTCTTAGAGGAAAAAATGACTACATGTCTAGAGAGGACCTTCTTTAAAGAGGCAGATATTTTCAGCAGATAAGAATACAGCTAATCTGTTTTCCCACTATGCCTTTATTTATTTATTTACAAGAACCTCACAGGCCCTTGTGTAGAGCATTTTTAAGTGGGGCAGACAAAGGGAAGTGCGAGTTTTACCGAAAGATACAGAAGACGTGAGGGTGCGCATGTAAGAATACTAACAATAAGGAACTGTGAAGTAACACGAGATACGTAAATCCGCATCTCGCTTCAATACCGAAGAAAATGCAATTCATAGAACAGAGCAGTTTTCAAACGAAACAAAATGGGAAACAAGAATTGGCAAAGCATTGAACAATACATTGAAGATGTCATCAACCGAGGTACCATGCAATAGCACCAAAAGCATATAGACAACCAAGATAGGAATTCAATGCAACAAAAACCAGAGTGAAAAGTGATTATAAGACCTTCACGGCGTATGCTTATGCTACATGTATACAAAGACAAACTATTGAAAGTATCAAGCTATCCAGAGAAATGCAAGAGTAATTTGACGAGCGCTCTCTCATCATCAGTTGCCACAAGTGCAACAACATTACCGTAACGCAAACTACTTAACGTTGTGCGCCCCCGGAAATGCTCTGCATTTGATCGTGCCCCTCGCGAGGGGGATGTTTCACTGCGTCTTCTCTCGGTCGCGGGACCCATGGCGCCATCTGGCGGAGGCGCGGCACAATCGTAGCACTTACTTTGAAAAAGCGCGTCGAAAGCGTGCCAATAGGAAATAGGGATGACGCGCTTTTTGCTTAACAAACCTAGGTTAGTGCCAGATTCTATGTTATCAGGAAGATCATTCCACAACCTGATGCCACGGGGCAATGCAGATGCGTTAAAGGAATTAAAAAAAAGAAGCAAGGACGCTTACTCTAACGCGCAAGCAATGAAGGTAGCAGATCGGTACGCAACCTTAAAGACCATCACGACGAGCTGTATCGGCTCGTCGTTGCCTGTACCACGGCCGCTCGATGGAAACTAGGTCTTAGTTTCCATCGAGCGCCGTGCAGTACCGCCCACGGCACCTTGGCCCGTTTGGGTTGAACGGACTTATTCTGGGCCCACCAACGTCTCTGGGCAGCATTCCCTGTGGCCGCGTGGTCCGTGTTGGCTCTGCATTTGCTTTCGTTCTCGATTCCTGGCGCAAAGAGCCTCGCGGCGAGCGGGCTACACACCGGGCGTGCGGATGACCCGCGGCCGACACATCTCTGCGACGGAGTCGGCGCACTTCTAGGACGGTAATATTATACTAACCCCTCGAGCATATTAACTGATAAGGTTCTTGCTAACGAGATTCAACCGCCGCTTTTTGACTTTTGGAGCGTCGGAGGGAGACCATCTTGTGAGGAATTAAAACGTATATAGAGCACAATCTGCCACAGACCTTATTTTCTTTACCCGCTTACGAAGTTGAAATTGTTGGTATAATTAACAGCCCTTAAAAGTAATGTTTCGTGTGGTTTTGATGGCATTGAAAGTGGCTCCAATTAAAGCAGGTCTCTGGATTTGCTATGCGACGTAGTTTGCACCTAATTATTGCCATTTTGTTGACAGGAATATTTCCGGATAAATGAAAATTGCAAGGGTTTCGGTTTTACATAAAGGTGGTGCTCTCGACTGTATTTCTAACTACAGACCGATATCAGTACTTCCCCTGTTTTCCATAAGAGCAGAGGAAGTATAAATACCAGAATTACTCAAAATCTTTGTAAGCGCAAGCTAATAACCGAATATCAATATGGGTTTCGGCAAGGTAAATCTACTGAATCAGCATTATTAAGCATTAGAGAGAAAATTGCAACTAATATAGAAAATCAACTGTACACAATAGATACCTTTTTAGATTTTAACAAAGCTTTTGATTCTATTAAATGTCCAATGCTGTTTGCAAAGTTACCGTACCATGGAATAAGAGGAGTTCCACTTCAGTTACTGAACGACGAAATAACAGCCCTATATTGTGGGTGGAGCCATAACTAGCGAATAACGTGAGAGGTGTGATTGTGATAGCAAAATTTGTCAACGATTGCGGTGAACGCTAGGAGTTTTTTGCCAATCTTGGCCAATCTCCCTCAGTCGGTATGCTTGGCTTTAAAAACGTGCGCCGGGGGCTGCTGGGCGGTCGCCGCGTGGCATGCACCAACGAACTCTCGGAGTTTCTTGGTTTCTTCAACTGCCGGGTGGGTGCCGCGAGGCAGGCGCTCCCGTGCACGGGGCATTTTCTTGATATTAGTAACGGCGCACACGAAAAGTAACGATTTGTTAAACAGCTTTTCTGTTAATAATAACAGGATCATCGGCATCAGCTATTATTCTTTAGGTTCGCTAGCATTTTCTTGAAAAAGGACACCAGAGCAGAACTCGGCAAATAGGTATATGAACCGATGTACCTCGCAAACATAACGTTGCTCCGAGCCAAACAATAGAGGGCTGCTTAAAACGACACCAAGCACAGATAACAGAATAACGGTATCATCGGCATTAACCGTTTATATTTAGGTTCGGTATCATTTTTTTTTTTCAAAAATGGGCAGCACAACAGAACTAAGCAGAGATGTATTCTGCAACCGATTCCCCCGGCAAACTAATGGTTGGCTCAATCAAAACTCTCGAGGTCAGCTTCAAACAATACCAAGCACAGATTGTGCAATACCGCGTTTCACAGAGCATGCAGGGCCGGAAGCTAAGTTTAATTTAAAACAACACCAAGCATAGATTGTGCAATACGGCGTTTCACAAAGCATGCAGGGCTGAAAGCTAAGTTTAATTTTTGGGGGGAGTCTCGCCTTATAAATTCAACACACATGCTCATTAAACCGCAGGAATCAATTATATCTACGCTTGCTTTTAGTAGCGGAACCTCCAGCGTAAAATTTAGGGCTACTCCACTTTTAAAAAGGTTTACAAGGCTAATCTTGCTTCTGGTGAGGAATTTTCATTTGTCAGTGCTTGAATGCTTGAATCACTTGAATGTCATAAAACGTTGAACTAGTTATATTATGCTTACAATTACCATCAACTTATGTAACGAAAATGGCGCTGGTGCCAGTCTCAACACAGACCCTGTTCCGTGCCTCCAAAGGTTAACTGAAGGGTTAAATAGTCAGTTTCGTAAACCTTACTGACCTATATTGTCCCTACCTTAACACAGAATCTGGAATACCCCCCTTGTTTGTCGCTAGTTAGCAACACCCGAACAAGTCCGACACAGCGATTTCATCTGCCAGAAATCCTACTTCTGTTGTGCTGATCGGGATGCTCAAAATGAATGTAGCGAGCACCAAGAAGGGCTGTCAAGGGTTGTGCTCGCAGAACTGCAGAGGTCATTTCAATTTACATATTCTTTTCAAAGGAAAAAAATTAGCAGTGGCTTAGCTCGGATAAATGTAAGAATATACGTAGCGTAAGCTAAGGTTCACCCGGTTATTCTTAGCTTTCCTGGTTGTCTAGGATTAGCTTGTTTATCATGCTTACTGCTGCATCAATGACACACACACGGTATACGCATTATGTGACACGTGTATATTTATCAAGCGGCTCCGGCGCAGCGTCACCAATCGCCCCAGAGCTAAGCGGGTTCCACAGGCGCACGCCAGTGTTGCTGCGACGCACGAGCCATCGGTTCAACACCCGGTCAGCCCCTCGTAGGATCATCAAGTGCACTGGGCCACCACATGCCGCGCTTGCGCACCACAGCTCTCCAGGAGCCACGAAAACTGCTCAACCTCGGGCAGATTGGCTCGCACTACAAAATTCAGTGCCCTTCCACTCTGTGAAGAATGATAAGCGAACCTGGGCGCAGGCCAACGGTGGCACGAAACAAAACACATTTGTTTGTTCACATCACCACTGAACATGACCCCTAGCTAATAAGCCGGATAAAACTTGTAGGAGAAGAGTTATTTTTTTCTAGCGAAAAACATGGTGTGGTCCATTTCCCTCCCGCCAGTCAGGTCGCATCAGGCCATGAGATATACACGTTTAAATCTCCCACGAGCCCCACGAGCACGTTATCGGTGAGCGCGCGAGCCAGGCTGCGGGTATTCGTCATCAAACAACGATTCAGCGATTGCGAACGCATGAATTTATTCGTTAAACCGGTAAATTCCCTGTAATGGTCTTGGCTATAGTGGCGTTCACAATGCACAGGATCCATAAGTATCTGGCCAGGCCATTTGACATGCTTTGTCGTGCAGGCTGTTTCGTAGTATAAGGGTTCGTTCTAGTGGCGTTTCGCTGTACACTCTTTCAAAGTCGGAAATGCCATGCATAAGAAAGGCCTGAAATAGATTTAAGGTTACAGCATTAGGACACTTCGTAATAGCCCCTCCTACTCGAATCAACGCCGACAGTTTGGGTTCTTCAGACCATTCGATAGCTCCATTCAATACTTCCTGTACGAGCCGTCTATCATCTTTCGTGCGCGCAAAGAGGAACTTGAAATAATTTTATTCTTTATGTATTTGGCGGCTGGGCGTGAAGGACTACAGATAAGTTATCACATACACTAATGCATTGTGCCGGAAGATAGGCGGGATATATTTGACTTTCCCCTGGCTGGAGCACGTGAAGAGGGCGTTTTTTAGCTCATCACACACAGCATCCCACTACTCAGAAATCTATAGTTTAGCATTTCAGGAAGACAATGGCAGTGTATCCGCCCTAAAAAAATATCCTCTCTTTCAGGCGTAATAGGGACAACGCCAAAGTTCGTCTATCAAGAGGGCGTTTTTTTGCTCATCACACATTGCACTCTACTACTAAGAAAACTATAGTTTAGCATTTGAAGAAGGAAACGGCAGTGACCTCGGCCTGCAAAACCGTTCTCCCTTTCAAGGAGAATAGGGACAAAGGCAAAGTTAGTCTGTCATGTGTTTCCATGATGTCTTTTTCGCGCTAATGTTGCAAAAAAGGCATCAGGAATAACTAAGAAGTCAGTAATACAGGTTCATTGTGTACATTTTATCAGCCTTTACTGCATCGTAAATGGGAAATTAGGTACCTGGTAGCGCCTTGGCAATATTTCACGGTACGCGTTCGCGAACTACCCCGCTTTGCCCCCATTCATAACCAATTCGGAATGTGTAGTGTACTGCGTTTTTTTTTCCACAAAAGACGAGCCCCCGAGTCATCAAGTTTCTCCCAGGACGTACAAAGTCAACAAAGCTGAGAGGTCACTCATAACCGCGTGTTTAAAAATACTTCATAATAATAATAATTTTATTCGGTATTCACTGAGCCAGGAAAAAGAATGCGACCTAACGTTTAAAATATGTACTTCGGCATTGGTCCATGTCCTTAGGTGAAAATATCTGTCTTGGGCACAGAAACGTTGCGGCACTCCCGGCATCGTACGGTAATAGCACTGCGAAGCAGCTATATACATACGTAAGCACACATGGCGAATCAGAATTGGGAATGAGGGATCGTTGAATAAACACAAAAAGGAAAGCCAGGAGTCGTGGGTTTGGTTGAAACTACGGAAGCATGTGTGTTTCTTTTTTCGCTTTATTCGTTTCAGTTAACAAAATTTCCCCTCAAAATCATAAAATTTTTCTATAATACTTTCCTTGTGTTTTTTGTTATTTTTGTGTTTCTTTTCTGCGTTGATTAAATAACCCGTTAACCGCAATTCTCCTTCGCTATAGGCAGTCTTGGAGCCGTTGTCAGCGTAACAATTTTATTCGCTTATTCGCAGTTACCGAAACGTCGTAGACACTTCAGTCTCAGCTCGGCGGGGAGAGAGAGGGGGTGCGGGCTGAGATAAAAAAGTTCCCCTTCGCGCCTAGTCATAGGTGTGGGGCTGGCTACCAAACCGTAGTGTACGATACATGTGTAATCGCATAAATACCCGACAAACTCCAGGAGAGCCGCGTGTACCCGGTATCCTATTAGGTATAGCATGTGACTCGCACTCGCAAGGTCGTAGATTTGTGTTCCGCACACAGGGTGGCGCATTCTTTCTAATACGTAGCATTCTTTGCCGGATACCCCCACAACCAGGGCCATGTAACGTCCTCCATTTTTACAAAAATGCTGATAACGTGGAAGTTCCACCTGTAATCGTTGTAAAAGCGTAAATTGAGGTAATTTGTCGGATGATATTTTGAACAACTACAGAATAACAAAAATTTTATAGAATTGCGGAAAATGAGAAGACGTATATTGCATGGCATTTTCACAATAATGTAGATTTCGAGAAAATTTTCGCGTGCAATCGTTCTAATAGCATAAATGAACATGATTGGTCAAACGAAATTTCGAAAAACTAAAAAACTAAAAAATATACAAAATAAATACGCAGAATGGCGAACCGTGTAACGCGGTTCATCTCCACAATAATGAAGATTTCACGAAAGTTCCACATCTAATCATTATAATAACGTGATGCAGGCAATTTGTTTTCAAGTAACAATCGGAATTCTTACACGTTCCGTCCCACAGAGGGCTGTATAGGCGACTTTCATTTTAGCATCTTTAACTTTTCCCTTCTTGAATTCAGGCTGATACGACTTCTGACCATTTTGTGATCACTTGTTTTAATCTGGCCAATCACCTGTACACCGTGAATCATGCGGGGAGCGCCAGTTAAATTGAAGTCAATTCTTTTTTATTTTCAACATTCGGGCTTTTCCAAGACCATTTTCTGTTCTTTCTTTTTGGAATAACGTATAATTCGCAGGTGATTCCTCAAGGCAAAGGAAATTATCATGTCTCCGTGGTTGGTTCTGGAAACTAGGCCAAATTTTCCTACCGCATTATCCCCTATCTGTTGTGCCCCTATTTTGGCATTGAAGTCGCCTGCTGCTGAGCAAGAGGACGCGGCTTCGATTCCCAGCCGCGGCGGCCGCTTTTCTCATGGAGGCGAGAAGGAAAAACTCCCGTTTTTACGAGATTTCACCGCAGGTTACAGAACTCAAGGTGGTGAAAATTAATTCGGAGCCCTCCACTATGGCGCGGTGATCCCCTTGCTTGTCAGCACGTTAACCCCTTCAGTCAATCAATCATGGAAGTCACCCATCATGACTCTGTATGGAGCTTTTATTTGTCTAATTGCCAATTTAATATCTTCGTAAGATACGTCCACAGCCTTATCATCATTAGTGGATGTAGACGCACAGACCTGTACCACATCCAACGGGGGCTTCTCATTGAGCCTCGTAGCAAGAGATGCTACACGGTCATTAATGCTGTGAAATTTTTCAACAATCCCTGCTATAGCCCTAAGAACCAGAAACCCTACACCGTAGTGATGTGTTTCAGAATGGCCGCGATAACGTAAAATAGCACCAGTAGGAAGCACCGCACACTCTTTCGCAACCCCAGCGATTGAAAATGGGAAATAATGGGCTCAATCGTTACATGCATAACGAGGGTCTCTGTGCTGGCAGTCTCGGTGCCATAGGTAGCTTAAGAGGGTACAACGCTGGTTGACAACTCTCGACATGTCGCAGACGCTCGCGTCACAGCCCCGGTGGTTAAAAAGAAGGTCGCCTTCACCCGAGAAGTCGCAGTGGTGCTGGCTAGCACCCTCAAACGCAAAAAATAATTACCTTTGCAATAATACATCAAATAAACCATTGTTCCTGCTGGAATACGTAATCTGAGGTTTACTGTAGCTGGCAATGTTCTGGTACAACCGCTTTGGTATTTTCGTCAACCGCAGTTCAGGTTTAGGCTAACAAACTAGATGGCCAGGCGGACTAACTATACTGAAAACACTAATTATACAAGACTACGCTGACTACCCTGCATAGAATGTTTCCGTATTCAGCTGCTGCATTTTCGGTCTATGCTTCACAAGCACGAAAGGATATTGAAAAGAGAAAGACTAGCAACCAGGGTTTTTAATCTCCGTGTTCCAGGAGATGACGGCACTCTGGGCCTCTGGGGAGGAGGACGAATAAACGTGTCTCTATAGAAGTCAGTCCTGAGGAAGAGTCGTCATTCCAGGACCCCTTGAGTCCGTCCGGCTTCTTGGGCTCTCCGCACCAGCCCCAAAAGCGCACTCTGCCAGTGCCCTTGTGGGGCTTAAAATGTCAGCGTGAAAGGTTGCAAATGTGAGGTGTTGGTCACTTTGAACGTGGAGGAGTCAGTGTCAGTGTAGCAAAACGTTTATTCCGTGATGTCTAGGCCGTGCTCAACAGTTTTGCTTTTTTTCAAACAGAGAGATAGAGAGGGAAAGTCTGTTCAGGAAGAAATAGTTGTGGTTTGCGAAAACTGGGTAAAGAGATGGCAGGGAGCTCAAAGGTGGAACCTGGGTCTACGGCAACAGATGCAGCAGCCCCTTCCTTCCTGCTCCAGTATCTTGCGCTGATCTTGAGGTAACGACCTGTTTAAATCTGCCTCCCATGCGTCGAAGTGCAATATGTTATGTTTGACTTGTTCTTCCCTGGCCACACAGTTGGACATGGCTTGATAGAGCGCAAGACGGTGAATGTTTCCCTATTTTAGCAGAGTTCTAAGTTTATGTCTGATGTTCCCACCGAACACCTTAAGAAACATGGATTTTCAGATAACTGTGTTGTGTTTTTCTTCCACAGAGTTTGTGATTCTTCGGGATGGAGACCTTGTTGTAGCAAGGGGAAAATTATATTCCTAGGCATAGGATGAAGATTGGTTCTTAACGTTTTTCGAAGACGGCAGTTTGGCAGTCGTGGTCACAAGGAGCACTGTATGTGTGTTCATGTGCCTCTTGCATAGTGCGTCGTTCCGTTTCAGACCATTGGATCCGGCTGCCCAGGTGACGTTGTTGACTTTCTGCATTATGAATGGGAATATCTTACCGAAGCGCTTGGTATTCTGCTTCCAGAAAGCTGTATAATGTCATTTGTGATTCTGTAATGATGTTATGCTTTTATTTGATACCTACACTACTCGGATTGCCAAAAGGATGGCACCAAGTTCCACTTCTCTGTTCATGTATCATCGTGGGTCATGCAGTCACAAAGATTGTTTGGAGGTGCCTGCTTCTTTTCAAACAGGGCTCCTCCCGATTTTGTTTTTAAATCCGCTTTTTTGGCGCTAGGAGAATGCCTTCTTTCTCCGGCTTCTTAAAAAGCGTCTTCATTATCACCAACATCCTGTTTAAGACGACTGCAGCGTGAAGGCCTCGGCTACTGACCTTCACCCGCTATTGTCCTGCGCTTCCCGAGTCCATTTGTTGCTCGAAATACTGCTATTCATCCCCTTATCGAGTAAGTGGCCGTCCCCTTTCTCTAGACCCGTCTATGCATGTTCATTTTGTTACCCTGGTAGTCCACCCTTTGTTAGGTCGTCTTATGGTCGGAATTTTGAGGGTAAGAACTGCCTTATATTGTCACGAGGCCAAGGACGACGCAGTTGTCTTGAAGGAGAAACAAGTTTATTGGAGCAAACTTGTGCTCCCCTAACAACTCAAAAGAATACAGAGGCGGCGAAGCAGCGGTCACCAAAGTGACTTGCGTCGGCGAGCGTCGCAGAATCGAATGCCGAGGCGTCTGCTCTGCAGGCTTTTTATCTTACGGCGCGAGTGTTTCTGGAACCGTCGATTCACATCCAGAACATTGTAGATCACAGACGATTATTCTGGGCTGCGACGTTAGGGCGAAACAGTTTGCTTATCTGAATGTGATAGCCCGTGCGGCATAAAAATAAAGAATGGAAGACGCGCTTTGCTTGGAACGCAGATAACATAGCCGGGCGTGGTCCAGCAGTAAAAACAAACAATAAATAAACAAACCCATACACGGTTCGCGGCAATATGGTGGTGTTTTCTTTCACTTACATTAGTGCGGGTAAATTTGGATTACCTCAGGGCTCTGCAGTATTCTTGTCCATGACCAGTGGTTGCATGTCTCTTATCGGTTCTTTTCTCATTTTTCTTTCTCCTTCTTGGTAGGACGTTTTGCTTGTGGGCAATAATTGGTTAAAGAATTTCGGTTTTTGGCGATTGTGAGTTGGGAAATACCCGCTTGTCTAGAACCCCACCGAGCATTCTTACGTGGCTGTTCTCTGGGAGGGAATAAGTAACTATCTTTTTCTTGTAGCTGCGCAGTAGCTGGTAATTGTATATATCACCGGCATGGAGCAATTTATGATTTGAAAAAAGTGACTCAGTGTGCTCTAAGTACGAGACGTTATCTAAAACCCGAAGGGCCTTTTTGTATTAGTTCTAGATTCTGTAGGTTCTGTGAAGTGGTGTTTGCCCATACTATTGCGCCATAATTGAGGTGGGACTGCAGGAGGGAGTTACAAAAGTTTCTTGATGTTGCTTGGGAAATCATGGCGATGTCTGCTAATGACACCGGATACCTTCCGTGCTTTTGAGCAGATAGAATTAACATGGTCCTTCCAACTCATATTTGCTGAGATTATAACATCATGTGTCTTCTAAGATTTTTTGAAACCTATTGTATAGGGTCCCAATGTAACGCTTTTCGGTAAATCTAAAGATGTACCTCGAGAACTAAAAAGAAAGCACTTAGTTTTTTATTCATTCAGTGATAAGCCGTTTAGTTTGGGCCAACTTGGAAGCTGGTAACAAATGCGATTTGCATTGTGCAAAATTTCTGGCAGGGACCAGTACAGTGCAGTCATCAGTATACAGAGTGAAGTTGTTAATTGTGTCTATACGTACAATGTCGTTTATATAAAATAAAAAAGAACTATTACAAGAATACTGCCTTGCGGCACCCCAGCTGTTATTTGAGGAGTGCGAGATTTATATTCATTAATTTCTACAAACTGATTTCGAGAGCACAAGATGGCCGCACAAGGTTTATGGGAGTCCCGCGAAAATCGTATCGTCCCAGTTTCGCAAGTACGAGCTCATAATAACGCTATCAAACGCTTTGGTGAAATTATGTATGTGCCCAACGTCATTAGCTTATTTACTATGTTTTCCAAAATTGCTTCCTTCGGTGCTAACAAGGCGGATTCCTTCGAGCGACTTGCCCTAAAACCGTGCTGACTTTCTGTGGTCAGATTGTACTTTTGTGTAAAGGTATTCATTCTAAAATTTATTATCTTTTCTAATCCCTTAGAAAATACTGGTAATATAGATATTGGTCTGGAGTTGCCTATTTTGTTTTTATCACCTCCTTTGTAAGTAACCGTTACTCTAGCCAATTGCATATTTCTAGGGAAAGTGCCAGTTTGCAAGGCGAGGTTGAAAATGCGCGTTAGTGCGGGAGCTATGATGTAAAGCACATGTTTTACTGTTATGATTCCAAGGGCATCAGAATCTTTGCATTGTATATTCTTAATACTCTGGAAATCGACAACAACTTCTGAAATATCTGTTGGCCGTAAAAATATTGTATTTTAAGTTTCAGGAATATTATGCGAAATTTCTCTGTTATATGCATCAACGTGGTCACCAAGTCCGGTACAATAGCCGTTGAACTTACCGATAGCTCTTCTCCAGTTAGGATTTCACTATCAGCTACAATTTCCTCCAGGCCGGACGCACGCGGTTTCCGGTTGGTTACGTAGTTTAACTTTTTCCACAGATCATCACTTCTGTTGAGGCAGCCGCTGCCAAAGATGCGATAATAATAATATTTATTTGCCTTTTTTTATCTCCTTCTTCAGTTTATTTAGAAAAATTTTAAATTCAGTCCATGCTGGCGGCTCTCGGGATTTGAGAATTTCGTGGTAGAGTTTGTTCTTTTTTTAATTTGTGTTACAATATGCGGCCTGATCCATGGTTTTTGCAATTTCTTTGCTTGTTTTTATGCTCTCAGTGTGGAAGATTTGAAATTCACTGCCTTGAAAAGGAACACAAAAGCATCATAAGGTAACTCTGCATCCTGTATGACGACGATGTCAGCCCAGTTTACTCGGTCAATATTGTTTCTGAAGATTTTAAAAGTGTTCGGTGATCTTACGCGGTATGAGGCTTTGTTAGGCCGCACACATTGGCTAGCGCCATGCTTATCGACAAAAAGGAATATTGGCATGCGGTCACTTCTACCAGAGCTCAGGACCCCAGATATAAAGTGATCCCTTTAAGAAGTGGTGATGAACATGTCAAGAAGTGAACCCCTTGAGCTGGTGACACGTGTTGGTAGTGGAAGGACGTTGTAGAACCCATTGCACTCAAGGATTGCCAAAAAATCAACCTTTGTACTGGAATCTTTCGATACATCGGTATTAGCCTCCCCAAAGAACGAGCAGGCAACCCGTGTCATTTGCATACGAAAGCAAACAATCAACGAAGCGAAAAAAAAGCAGCAATACGTCCAGTTCGCGGGCGGTAGATATTTGCCGTGGGAATATTTCTGTGCCATAGTTCTTCCATAGTTTTTCATAATTATCTATGAATTGGCTGTAATCAGAGACTATTTAAAAACCGGTTAATGTTGTCTGAATGGATGCGCCGCCTCCATGGCATGCCTATGTGATTCATATAAAAATGGCTGTAGCCGGGCAATATGTAATGGTCTCAGTCTACGGTATACCAAGTCTCGGTGAACATTACAACATGAAATTCTACGTTACATGCCTCAAATAGCGCTGAGACGTCATCTTTTTTGTTCTGAGTGATCAGGTGTCAAAATGAAAAAGCATCGGGCATTTATTTAGACTGATGTCTCCAGCAGCTGAAACAAAGTTTTCTGGCAGAATGTAATCGGTGCCCATGAGAGGGCAACTGAGTGCTTTTCGTTTACGGACAGATAACCCTACGCGGGATTATGTGCACCGTACATTGGCTATCGCTTTCACTGGCGCTAGGAACTACCGGCGACTTCTGGGCTCCATGTGCAGCGATATGCGCGGCGTCGTCCACGTAGATCTCTTTGATATCGCTTCTGGTGATTATGTAAACTATTGGCGACTTTTCTGCTTTGCGGGCAAAAATACTGCGGTTTTTTACCTACACAAATTTCCATCCGTTTTCGCGTTTGCCTGCATTCGCTATTCCAAGCAACCGTTTTATTTCCATTGCATTGGTATTCATTTATGCATGTAGGCTCATCCGATCCTAGTTCAAGGGCTTTATTGGTTAGAAGTTTCTTACGCGCCTTTTCGAGAAACTTGTCTGGCTTTTCACGGCGTTGGAATTGAACGACAATGTTTGCATTGCCGGGGTTCTTGGCTGGAACTCTGTGACAGACGTCTATGTCATTTGGCGACACGGTATCACGGGCAGCTTCACCGATCTTTAGCACAATGGTAACGAGGTTTTCGCTTGGTTCCTGTTCAACACCTTTGATCTCGATATTCCTATTTCGGGAATATCGTTCATTTTTCAACAAATTGTAGTTGACGTGTGCTCAGTTCGTTCCCGAGCGTGAAAACCTTGTGCCGGAGTGCTTCGTTTTCTTTTGTTAGGACACCGTTTTCCTCCTGCACCACTGACCAACGTCCATTTGCCACATCAAAGACGTTGCTCATGAAATCAAGACTTTTCTTAACTTCGTTTATCTCTTAGCGTAGGTTTCGCTCGTCAGATCCAATGCTACGTCCCAAGGCCTCTTTGAAAAGTCTCATATCATTCTTCATCTCTTCCTTAACTTTTTGAAACACTTTTACCACTTCCTTTGTCATTCTGATCAGCTATAAAGCGTATCCAAGAACAGCAAGAAATGAACACTGGGCAGCAGCAACAGCGACATACGAAGACAAAAATCTAAATAAACATTCCTAACTAAGGAAACGAACCTGCTAGGTATACAGGGGACGCTAAGGGTAGTGTGCGCAGCGCCGTCACTGTTGCCGAATGTTGGACACCGGCAGCTTGGAGGCTCTTATGGGCGTCGAAACTGGCCACGTGATCGGCTGGTCACAGGTTGTTTCCGCTGGCGCAGGGTAAGAGGGAGTGATACCTTTTGGACCGTGCTGGGTTGTGCGTCATCGTCGGAAGTGCGCGTTCAGGCCCGCATCTGTTTCTTCTTTGATCTTGATCCTGCAAGGTATACAGGGGACGCTTACGGTGGTGTGCACAACGCCGTCACTGCTGCCGAACATTCTTTTTCGAACCAAAGAACTTGAAATGGACATGGAAAAGTCCCGATCGTACAACCAAACTCCAAACTGACTATCTTTGAAGTGACAGCCCGAGTATTGTGCAAGACGTGGAGGTGCTAAGTAATATTCGGAGCCGTGATCATAGAATGTTTAGATACAAGCTGAAGCTGAATCTCAAAGGAAAAAGAACGGAACTCCTGAAAAGTAAGATCCCTCGCATGGCGTATGTCAGAGCCAGATCGTATGAGTTTAAAATGACTCTTCAAAACAAATTTCCGCTTCTGAACGAGCAGAATACGGTCAGTTTAGACAGGTTAAATGACATCCTAACTTCGGAACTCAGTAAATCAAGAGCAGTTGGAACTGGAACAAAGCTGGAACAAACTTGAAAACTGAAAAAAACGAACGAAAAAATTGCCAAACGTTAGCACATGAAAGTGTAAACTACTGCGGATGGATTGAATTAGCCGAGATGTCAAAAGTGATTAACAAAAAAAAAAAAGGACATTCGTGCATAAAGCATGGAAGTGATCAAAGAAACACTTGAATAGGGGGAAGCTTGAAAGCAACTAAGAGAAGGCTAGCCATCGGCTAAAGACAGTATGTACGCACACAGACATGAGCAGGGTACCAGTACGCACAACCTGGACGAGATAATAAAGGTAGCAGGGGATTCTACATGCGACTATGACAATGACGTTAGGCCAGGGGAAACTACTGAGATTATAAGCTAACGTTGTGATGTCCCACGAGTAACCAAAGAGGAAATTTTAAAGGCTCTCAAAGGCATGAAAATAGGAAAAGCTGCAGGTGATGATTCATAACCGCAGTCCTTTTGAAGGACGGAGGAGATATTGTACTGCCAAAGCATGCTGTACTATTTCTAGAATGCTTAGTGGCTAAAAAAGTGCCGATAGCCTGGAAAACGCCAACAATATTCTGATTGATAAGAGGGAAGATATCAAGCACCTCAAAAATATCAGACCCATCAGCCTACTCTCAGTTGTTTACAAGATGTTTACTAAACTCACAGTTAGCCGTATAGGTGACAGCCTGGATTACCAACAACTGATACCAGGCTGGTTTTGAGAAGGGGACTCAACCATGGACCACGTCCATTTCGTCAATAAAGTGATAGAAAAATCCCCAGAGTACGCTAAAAAAGACCAGTGAATTGTGGAAACCTACATAAGACTTCTAGAAGACATCTCTAAGAAATGCATGGGCAGGATAACCCTCCATAAGCAAACCGATATATTCCTATCAGAAAGAGAGTAAGACAGCCAGATGCCACCTCTCCAAACTATTCACACTGTGTCTGGAGGCGGTGTTTAGAAAGAGTGACTGGGAAAACACAGGTTTAATAATAAACGGGGAACTCTTGACCAATTTCTGATTTTCAGACAATGCAGTCTTGTTGGGTGAGACTGCGAAACATGCAAACAATACTTGAGGAACTACAATCAGAAAGCACGGCCTTGGGGCTGGAAATAAATATGGATAAATCTAAAGTTATGAGGAATAGCAATGCCAAAAACATCCCCTTGATCGTAGTAAACAAAGTGCTAGAAGTAACATAATATAACTACTTCGGACAAGTTGTTAGTGGTGACCCCACCCACGAGAGATAATCAGCTCACAATAGCTATGGGTTTTGAAGCACTGGGCAAGCACTCCCAAATAATGAAAATTAAGCTAACTCTGTCACTCAAAAACATCGGCAACCAGTTCATAATACCGGTGATGACATAGGGGGCTGAAACTCTTCGCCTTACTGAAAAATTGAGAAGAAAACTTAGGTATACTCACCAGGCCATCGAACGACTAATGCTAAAAGTAACACTCAGGGACAGGAAACGAGCTACCTAGATCGGAGAACCAACTAGAGTAGAAGATATAGTTTAAATAAAGAAAAAAAGTGCCCTTCAACTTTGGGAAAACGAATGACCTGCGAAGCTGCACGGCATTCATGAAGGCGGGAAACAAAAAAGTTTGTTTATAATTTATGGCTGGGCATACTTCCTAGCCAATTACCTAAATAACATTAGGAACAATCCGAGCTCTATCTCAGCGGACAAAGGTAGAGCTTTCTCTGCCCCTTCCGCGTCGTAGGCATCTTACAGTTTGTGTAACACGCCAGCCCAATCTACTCTACCACTAAGGACACCGACCGGCCGCATTGAGCTGTTTGGACGGCCGCATTTAAGCCTCACTCTAACTCAACGGACATGTCATCAGGAAAGGCATTAAACGTTTAGCGGCTCGTGCCTCCCCCCTCCACGCACAATCTGTGAACGCATAAACGAGACACCGGTCATGAGCACGTATTCAGAAGTGAAAGAAACTGTAGAACATGTCACTCGAAAAACAAGTCGTATTGGCCCAAGTCGGCGTCCCAAGCGGGCCAGTTGCTGTTCATCCGGAAGGGATTCTCGGCTATTCTACAGCTGGAAATTCAGGCGGCAATGGTGGCGGCAGCGTCTTTTCGTTGTTTTTCGCGCCCATTTACGCTTCTTTTCAGGCTGGCGTAACTTCCCATCCCAACTCACATAATAGATTGTATTGGCAGCAATTGTGTAGCACCATTTGAACTCACGTGTTCTATTGACATCAGTGTGTTCCTTGGATTTCCTAGAATAATTTTCATTCTGATGCTCAACACTTTTTTGTTGCACAAAAAGCCCCTGAGCTTTGGTTAACAGCAAGAGTGTTTAATACGCCTGTAATACGCCTTTCAGATTTTGTCAGCAACATTATATATTATCCTGAAAACAGTTTTATGCAGTTCTGCTTCTGATATGTATAATAATTTTTTTATTATTTTGAGTGTTTTTGTTGTACAGGGTTATTTCAATTATGTTTTACCTAGGACGAGTGTCGCGCCGCCGACACTGATGCCATTGTATACGGGGTTGGTGCCTTTTTCTAGCCGGATTCACAGGTTATGGCTTCAGCTCCCTCCTCTCAAACGAAAATAAAGAATCGAATTTAATTATGTTTCCGCTTTTCTTCCTCCAAGAGAATCGACATGCGTCTGTCATATAGAGAGTTAATGTCTCGCAGGCATCGAACTTTATTCTAGCGAACACACACGTGGGTGTTCGTTTCATTGCACAATCGTAGGCATCTTATAGTCTTTGCAACACACCAACCCAGATCCAAGTCACTCTGTTGCGGAGGGAAGCTGACAGAGCGTATTGAGACTTGAGACTCCTACTTTAAATCTCGCACCACCACAACGGGTATATAATCGGTAGCGGCATTAAACCCAGCTGCGCGTGCATAACCCCCTTCTCTCCACCACCAACTCGTGCAGGCCTAAACCATCAATCACAAATGGACGCACAATTAGGCGTGAAATACACCAGCGAAGGGAGATGGGAAGTCATAATATGCGGTCAGAGTCAGATTTATTATTATTCTTTAGCCAGAATAACCAGGATGAGCTGGTCAACGAGGAGTGCCGGTGCGACAATGTCGCTGGTAATCGCTTTGAAGCTCAAATATAAATTGTGCTCACGCCGGCGTTTCAGTTCGGCAATTTACTTCCAAGCGACAAGGACCCACAGCTAGTGGGCGTGGTGGAATATTTTGCGGCAAATGCCCCATTCTCAGCGGCGGCAGTGGCGGCGCCTTTCGGGCGTTTTCACACCAATTCGCAGTGCTGTTTTCTCCGCAATCATGTGATAACGGCGCTACGGCCGCCTTCAGCTGATTCTGCAACTTGTTAAAGAGGAATAGGGGGAGGGGGGCGACGGGAATAACCGTTGTGATAACCGTTGTGAAAGAGGGGTCGGCGGTGGTGAGGAGGAGCTGCGGAGCGGCGCCGAATAAAGCGGCTTCACCGGAATGAAAACGGGGGATGGGGTGGGGGTGAGACACACACTTCTTCCCAGTAAAACATTAAACAAGTTTCTTCCGCTGCTTTCCGCAAATTATGCATGCAAAGACATAAACTTAAGGATGCTCCCACGAAAGTGAAACACTTAGCTTACCAATCCTTGATACTCCCGAAATTAGAATATACATGCGTTGCCTGGGATCCTTATACTAAAACTAACATTGATGTATTAGAAAAAATTCAGCGGAGGGCAGTTCGTTTCATTTACTCTCTCTATAAGCCTGGTTGTTCTGTCACTAATGTTATGCTTTCAAATGGTATCCCATCTTTGCAGTCAAGACACAGATTCTTGCGCCTAAACTTTTTGTACGTCCTTTCAAACCACAAGCTTGCTCTGAACCCTGACCCCTACGTCACACCACTAAGAACACGTCAGACCCGGCATTCACACGCACTTTCTTTAACACCATATTCTGCTCGTACTAACTTGCTCAAATTTTCTTTTTTTTCTCATACCATTGAAGAGTGGAACTGTTTGCCTGCAAGCAGTTTACACTCTCCTGAGCTTATTTACGCCGAAATTTGACATTGTTTTCCTAACTATTGCAACTGTTCCGCGTTTCCCACCGTACTGTTACCTTTCATTGATTTGTATAAAAATGTTACGCTTTCCCCTTTCTATTTTCTTCATTCTTTTGTTCATGTTGTATCGAAATGTTGTGCACAATAACTGTATTATCTTGCCGAGGAAGTTAGTTTGGCATAGCGGAGTGGTAACTTTAGTGTTTGAGGGTACAACAGTTTTAACCTACTTAGGCTAACATTTGGTAATTAACATGCTTCGTGATTTGCTGGATTATTTGCACATTAACCATCAACAGCAACGTGGCTATAAAAGATACATAATGTGGGAAAATGAGTTAGTCTACACTAGCATTTGAAAGTCCTGTGAATACATATTGTCACGAAGCCAAGGACGACGCAGTTGTCTTGAAGGAGAAACATTGTTCGCGGCATTATGCACCGCTCGCCTAAGCAGATATTCTATATAAAAAGAAAGGCAACGGGCATCTCCTCCCAATACATTTTTTCCGCACTGCTATATAATGTAAAAACCATAAATGGTTAGACGGGATTGGCGTCGCTTCTGCGTGCAGTTTCCATTGAAAGACGTAAGGTAACGTGTTATAAACGTTAAATAAATCAGTGCGAGAACTGCATGGTGAATGTTTTCAAGGCACAGAAGTCAGAAATGGTAAGCATATTATCCAGGCTGCGTCACAGCCAGGTGCGGTAGCTACGGTTGCAGCTCCACTCGGAAGTGAATTTTTCTCTATAGGGCTACACCAGCGCGGAAAACTCTAAATTGTTTCCTCTTTAGCTTAGTGCCGTAGCCTAGGGATAGGATAGCTTCTAGTTCATAACTGCTAGATGTAATCAAGTCAGTTACTTCATGTTTACATTTCCTTTCACTGATTTGCCAAACACACGGTGCCAATAAAGGAAATAAATGAGCATATTTAGTACAGCTTGATGGCGCGATCATGCTTGCGATCTGCAGGTCTCTCCAAGTCGTCACCAAGGAGTTTATTTTAATCAACACATTCGGGCATTACGGTTGCATTTGTTTGTTTTTCGAAATTATGTTCGACCAATTATGTCCATTTATGCTATTATAACGATTAAATGTGTTACTTCCTCCAGTTGTGTATTCTTGTACAAATGCAAGGTTTTACTTCTTTTATTCTTCCTTTTTGGTATTCTGTCCGACCGATAATTTCTATTCATGCTATCAGAACGATTAAGTGCGTTACCTCAAATCTGCACTTTTGTGTAAGCATATCTACACGGTTTGCCCATGTTGGTTAATTTTCATTTCTATCTGCAACATTTTCTTCCGCGGATTTTTAGCGTATTCCTAGTTTTTTAGAACAGCCGTATTTGATGCATATTTTTGATTACGTCAGTTCACGTCTGCGTGTTTTTTTTATTTTCCGTACTTTTTGGTTTTTCGAAGTTCTGTTCGACCAGTAATCCCCATTTTTGCTATTATAGCGATTAGATGTGTCGGGGGCACACGGGAAAGCATGCTGCGCTTAAAAAAAGCATTGAACTCTCGGAACTCACCTGCCTTGAAATCGCTATACGCACACATTGGTCCACAAGCCCTTTATATCGCGTGTACGCACTTCGGATACATTGCTGATATTGTCTCCGACCTAGCTGATAACTAAGCTTTCTTTATTTACTTTCAAAGCAACCCCTTCAACACCCCTCCACGTTCCCATTGCCTTTAACCTGCCTTAAGCCTTCGGTGTCCATTCCACGATGTCGACCCAGCGTGAAATTATTTATTCTTGTATTATTTGAACGTACTGGCGGTCAACTTTATCAGCACTGTCGGGTATAGTCCGGCGATATATTTGTAGCCTTTGCTTTTATAATGCGTTTATACCCTCATTCCCGCGGTGAAAACCGCGTGGCATATATATTCCAACTAAGAATCTCGACAGACCATTAAGACACCTTGCATTCACTATGTGCGAAAATATGTGTTTGTTAGCGTATGTTGACATCGCTACCAATAGAAATTGTTGATTCAACCGTAAACGTCTCATGGCTGCTATCATCATTTGCCAATCCCCTTGAGTGGGTATGGGATATGCTGCCAGGCCTGAGCTCAGCTTTAAAGCTGGAGCCCTGACGTTAAGCCTAGCAAGGTCCTAAGCAGCGTGAAATTACTGCACGTCGACTCTCGGGTAACGGTCGACGACCTTATACACCAAAGTGTAACAGTGGGCCTATGTGGGGCTGTCGCACACCCAATGGGAACCTCACACCGGCGCCTAGCACAGTTCGCAGCCAATGTGGAAGTAATGCCAGCGCACTTTAAGCTCCGCCCAAGCCGCTCGTATTAACGTTTAAATAATCTGGACACCCGCCTATTCATCTCTCCCCGGCAACAGGCTAGCACATGATGCGGCCCGAGGTTTCAGCTCTCGGGATTGCCCTGACGGCGCTTCTGACTCGGACCAGGGGGCTAGGGACAGGCTGGTGACCTACCGGAACATCACTCAACGCTATCGTATAGATAGCCACCAGCAGCTTGGCATGCTGGTGGCGCCTACAGATTCTGCTGAAAAAAAAAAGATCTTCCTAATGTGTCCGCTCACAAAGACAACAGAGAGCTTAACTTTGGCGAAGCATCAGGGCTGGAATGGGAATGCCTTAGGGACTCCATTCTGCGAAAAACCTTGGTCGGGGTTGTTGCTGACCACTCAAGAAAAATTCCGCCGCTGTAAGTGTAAATGAAAAACCCAAGTGCCATCTGAGTGAATTTGAACCCGAGTTCCCAGAGTAGCAGCATGATGCGCTATTACTGTGCTATTTACACGCGTCGGCAGTGGTTGAGCAGATTCATTGTCCTTGTTGTTTTTCCTCTCTTCGTTGCAAATACACGCTTGGCCTAGTGGCCGCTGATCAAGAGCTGTGAAGTGGGAAGTGCCCGCTTCACATAATTCAGAATACTAACAAATGTCAATGTAAAAGTTGTAGAGTAGTTCTTGCCGCGAGGCCCCTGAAAGTTATTGCTCATGAGTAGAACAAGTGCACACAATCCACGCAAGAACACGATTCTAGGGAAGCGGGGGTCATGTGCCACTCTGCTTGCTGACGTAATTCGCGCCGTAAAACGAGGAAGCAATATTGGAGAAAGAGACACAAACCAAGGGGACTAGAAAAGAAACTGGTCGGAGGGATTTGCACCAAAAGACAAACATCCTAGAAGGGCGCAAAACAATTACTATGCAGCAGTAAAGAAGTTGTATTAACTGTCGCCAGACCCTACCTCTACCTCACCGACACAGTTATTGAAGGATATTTGTTCATTCAATGTTGATTTCTCAAGCCCTTTTTTTGTAAAATGTTTTTTTTAAATACAGGCTGAAAAGAAGTTCTGCGATGACCTGCCAGCCTATGGTTCCCCCGCAAAAAAGAGGTTTACTGGAAAAAATACAAAAACGATAACTCAACCCTATGTAAGGGAATAACGCACTGCGGGTATTTTTATATAAGCTTTCAGCGCCTGTTCAGCAGCACGATAAAAATGGGACAGAAATACGCCCCATCCCAAACATTAGCGCAATTACAGAACTGTTTGAGAGCGCCCTACAAAAGTGGCGTGCGAAATTTACCAAGAAAAAATTTAATGCCTATCGCAACATCAACACAAGTGCGCATTGAACTTGACTGCGCTAAAAAAACTGTACAGAATTAGATGAAGTTACCCCGGTGACTGAATCAGGGCGAAAGCAGGAGCCCCGACGTATGTCCGCTATTCAAACCCTATCGCTACCTTATTGAGAACCATTGCGTTGTCTTTTTCCGTGTACGGATGCTCCGCTGCGTTGATCCTTTTGTTGACTTATATATAGACCCCGTAAATTGCCTTAGACTGTCATCTTTCTCCTGTGCCGATTTCCTTCATGCCTAGATTGACCGTTACTGAAGAACCGGTAGTCGCCCCTGGCAACAATCATGCCGGCAAGCACTCATTGTTAACAGGTGCGCTTTTAGGTGAGCGCGTGTTTAAGAGGGCACACTCATACTGCTTGCTCATGCTGCACCCCATACGGGTACACTCAAAAGTAGGTGCGCGTTTAAACTGTAGTGATAACAAGCCTACACGCTAGCGTAGTTAGATTGGGGAATATAATCACCTATCCTAAGTATTAACGGCGGTCTTCATAGAGAAGAAACAAAATGCAGTAGTATTCTTTGCTTCCATGGATAACATTCGCAGAAGAAGGGTATGATGGCGCTTTACAGAGCAAGCGGGATTGTGAGTAAGGGTGAATGAGGCGCTATACTAAAACTCTTCTCTTGCATCAGGTGATGAAATATTTTAGCAATTAGCCACCGTCCTAGCTCGGTCCACGTGCTCCTAAAATACTTTAGCTTAGAGAAATACAATGTAATCTGCTAACGAATTGAACAGTGAGAGGAACACATGGACAGTCCGGCAGGCAGTAGGAGTCTGCGGTAAAAGTGCGGACGTTTCCTGCCCTTATTGCAAAGACAGCGTGAATATGTTTGCGTTTCTTTATTGGTTTCAGCAGGCAGGAAACTTTAGTTTGACAATTGGTTTATCCCATGTTGATCAATTTTTCCACAACATAGGAAGCACCTTTGCTGGCAGCTTTCTTCGCAAGAAATACAGCAATTTGTTTAAAGAGGTCCGCCAAGAAGTATTCTTCGCTGCCAGGCTCAAGGTCAGATTTCACAGCGTCAAGTGCTTTCAGGAGTTCTGAGGTGGCGTAGAGGGATGTGTCACCCTGGAGAAGCTTGCCCAATGACTCCTGAAGTCGATCGTTGTTGACAGTGATGGAAGCCGACACCTCTGAGGGGAGGACAAAATTGACACTGAGTAAACGAAGAACAACTCTGTGCAAAGTTTACTTCATTCACTGTTATTTCTGCAAAGGCAACAAGGAGTACCTTTGTTCGTTGAAGAGTAGATAACATATTTCAAAAAACGGCAATCCACTTTTATGTGTTTTCGTATCATTTGAAGTTAACAACAAATATTTCACCATTTTGTAGCACTCGTTACAACTGTCTTTACTCTAAAGTCTCTTGGTATTGCCGAGATTGAGTTGGTGAAAAATGCATTTTATAATTGCAACGCGATAAAATATTGACCAACTTACCTGTATGTGGCGTAGGCGGTTTTTCTTCGTGAAACGTTGGTCTAAACGGGCCAATCAAAATATTCATAAATTACGAACGAGAAAACCAGTGGCTTTGTAGGCCAAAATAAGTATTTGGGAATGCATACTTACAGTGCTGTAACATCTGGCCGCCACCGGAAGAAAAAAGGGGACATTGATTAGAATCATGGTAGTTTATTGTTTTTTTAGCTAAAAGATTTCAGGCCCAATATGTTCTGTGTCTTAGCAAAAGTACTTCGCGCTATTTAGGAGGACAAACATCTGCCGATACTCGGCAGTCCACCACATTTTCTGCCTCACTGGCCCGAAACTGTTTCTCTGCAGTATCGCATCAATGCATCGACATACGTGTTCTAAAAAAGGCTCTGTATTAAGAGACATGGAGTGTTTCAAACAGAGGGCAGGTAAGAACATTCATTCTGACATTTTGTTTAAGCGGCCTGATTTTTAAACAAATAGACCCTTTCAAATAAAGCAACCTCTTTTGACATCACGTGGCACAAAATCACAATGTGTTGCATAATATCATGAGCTTTACGTTCATAAAGTTTTTACAATTTAAACAGTGTTTAATGATCCTGCAAGCTTCTGTTTTCTTCATTTCCTGTTTCAGTCTATTTCAGGGAACCAACTTGTACCATAAGAGCCCCAGAACCCCTGTAGTAAAATATGACTGTAGGAACTCACAGGCGCATCCCGAGACGGAAATTAGGACCAGCAGCGTGGAGAGCTTCATTTTGGCAAACCTGCAATGAAATTTCGTTTAAAAAGGGGAAACATGAACATTCTGTTAGAGAGTTCACCTCGTCTTGGCAAAGTGTTGCATTAGCTCGGCTGTTAGATGTTATACCTATTAAGCGCCGACACTAAAATGCCCACGGCTGTAAGATATAACGTGCAAGTACTGATTTAATTTGAAGAAATACCGGGAATGTGAACAGTCCTCGTTTTGAAGGGAATTAAATAAATATCCCTCTATTTACAGCACAAAACACGTTCTGCAACTTGTAGACAGTTTCAGTTCCTTGGTATCACATCACGTCACATCACATCGCTTTATTGCCTTAAAGACCCCCTAGAGGGTAACGTAAGGGGTGGGAAAGAGATACAACAAATGCAATACATATCCAGGATTTGCAGGTTAAATTGAAAAAAAAAACGGCAGGTTTGCTTTATGTAAGTCAGAAGACAGATATAAGAGAAAAAATACTGTGGAAACTTACGAATGTCGCCGCAATTTTGCAAAGGCCTGAATATAAGTGTATCTTTCCACCGGCTTATATAGGAATTTTCTTATAGGTGTGCCCAGTTGGAGACAATAATCTGATAGGCACTATGTGCCTGCCTTGTGATAGCCTAAGGTGATCCTAATGTCATGTATTGCTTTTTTGTTCATACTGGGCGCGATTAGAACAAAAGCAGCCCCTGAGCTGTTATCTTTCCAGTTTAAAGAGGGACGTGTGATTATCTTTCCTGGAGAATATTGATATGGGGACACAACCGCATGGGTTGTTCTCTCGAGACTCATGTGCAATTCTGATGACGTCAATAACTTAACAGTCGTGCGACCTTCTGCTGATCATTTGAAGACGTCCTATTGTTTCGATTTGTTATATTTTTTATTAGGTGGGTATGTAAGCACTGCAATAATGGTTGCAATACGTGCGAAGTTAACAAAGATTTTTCTCAAAATATAAAATAGAAAAACTATCGGAAACGCTTCTAACTTCCTCAGAATGGGAAGGCAAAACATGTAGTTGGGCCTAGTGTCCCTAGATAAGGTTGCAGAGCATCTGTACCTTTTTCTCCTATTGTTTCGTGTCTCCGCCATTACCATTCGTCAGTTGGAATGAGTTGACATTTGTTTACTCTGCGGCGGTTCATGGGCGCCGCCATTTTGTTATTTATGCGTCTTAGGGCCCTATTCTCGACTGCACAAATTGCCGGCAAATCTGGGAATTTACCCGAAGTCGTTTCTGATTGGCTTTCAATTTTGGTCACGTGCTTCCGGTTGACAAAGCGGTTGTGTGTGCTGTCGTCATTTTGACTTTTTATGACGTTTACGGGCTCCAGTTCTAAAGTTTGCCTTATTTCTCTTTACTGAAAGCGCATAATTCTTGGCCGGCAATGAAAAACCAGACTAAAAGCAGTAGACATGACAACGTAGGCGTGTCTTTGCTATTCAAAAACAATAATGCTTGTAATACACGCCATTTCTGTGATTGGCTGAGAAGGCATGACGTAATTTAAACAGTTGGCGGGAACAATCACGTCATGCATTGGCAACTTCAGCCTGCGTAAAATTGACGTAATGTTACGTAACAGCTTGAAAATGGCGGCTGATTTTGCTGTGAAATAGGGTAAAAAATTTCGCCGACCTTCGGCGCCGCGAAATATCGGCGAATTTGCAGTAGGCGCAGTTTCGCATGCACGCGGTATAAAGCATGTTTCCTACGGAAACAAATTATAGTTTCAACTGTTTCCAAGTCAGCGATCACGGAGCATACTAAAACATACAGTATTTTGCTTTTATGTTTGGCAATAAAATAAACATTATTTGTATGGCGTAACCGCAACATAAGAGGGCAGTACAAGTCTCTCTATGACAAAGAGAACCCAATGCATGGCATTTGTCCACACTCGTCCTAGTAAGCTGCTGGGTCACATGATTGAACTCAAGAGAAAAATAACAAAGAAATGTGGTTCTTTGGTTCATTACAGTGCTGATTGAAGTCGAGATTGACGAATGAGTGAATCGACGACATCGGTGCGCAACGCGGTTATCAGGCGTAGCGCTTCGCTGCTCTTGTGTGAAGTGCAAGTGAGGGTCACGGCCGTCTTTTTCTGTGATCACGCCATAAACTTGTAACAGAGCAGCAAACGATGGCGTGGCGGCGGTGGCGTCAGGGAAGGTGACAACGAAACAAAGCTTGCATTGAGGCAGAGAGACCAACTATGTTACTAAAAGTGATTGAAAGACATAAATAGACACGGAAAAAATATCTGTGATGTTCTTTAGCTTGACATCCGCCCTTCGCTCGCTTTTGGTTCAACGTTACTCGATTACCTTCTGGTGTTGGTGCCAATTTTGACCTGCAGAAAAGTGTTTTCCTTGCCAACCTCAGCTACCGCCTAAATTTTTATTGCACATACCAAGGGTTTTTATATCTTTTATGGGCAATACTCGATACCTTTGTTGTGATATTTAAGACTGAAGCGTCAAATTACACTGCATCTCGTCAGAGCTATACGTCCATCACGTCACTGATTGCTGACGTTGCACTTACGCAAAAAAACATGACGAATTTCCGGGGAATTTGTGCAGTCGAGAAGAGGGGCCTTAGTCGGTCAACTCGGGTGGGCTTAGACTGTCCTCCCTACTCTGCATCCGCGCGCGCCTGACGTCGTTCCGAACGCGAATCAAAGATAACGCGTGTAGCAGCATTTCACCAGCGTAAGTGTGTCTGAAGATGCTGTTTTGCTAATTTTCGGCAGTGTTGTTAACAAACGACCCGTTTGAAATTAGGGGCGAGGTAGTGGATGCGGCAATCTCGCAACACTGATAAACACCAAAATGGCCGCCGTTGCTGACTTGCGTTCCTGAGTGGCGGTACTCTTATACCTTATCTAGTGACACTAGTTGGGCCTACTCATGATCTGCTGTTGAGCATTGCGGCGGCGTCCGTCACCACTTGACCCTCTATAGCGCCTTTCAAATGTCGTTTCGCTCGCTTGCCATCACCAGCAACCACCTGTTCACCCCAGTTGGTACTGAAGGAGGCTCGTATTGCACCTCCGGCAGCGGCCGGTGGCTCTCGAAGTTCTCTTTCCCGACGCATGCTCGGCCGCACTTTCTTAGAAGACCTCCTCTGGCTCTGGCTGGGATCCCCGGGTCGCGCTCCTTTTTTCTGTCGCTTACAATTTTCTGTGCCTCACAACCCGTTGCCTAAAACATAAAGAGTTAAGGGTATCTGCTTAAACAAGAAAAAAAAACCGGAAATCTTCACTAAAGTGATACCTGAAGAAAGGCTGAGCATACGGTGTATAAGTGTGTGATGCGGTTTCAGTGACACGGTTTCGATGTATGATGCGGTTTAGAATTCATGATGATGTGTAGGATGCGTTTTTAATGCTGAGCGCTCGGCTTTTTAGGCCTTGGCGTCTTGTCGTTGTTTTCCACGGAGGTGAAACACTTTGGGGTAGAGGTATACAGCTTGGCTGTAACAGTCTCGTGTCTTTGAAGCGCGAAGCGTTATAGCGCGAGGGGTTGGGAAACGAGTGCCTCGGTGTATTCTTTTACTACGCGTTTTTGCCCACGGAGGTGAAACGTTCCAGCGCGGGGGGTTGTAAAACGATTTTCAAATGGCCTAATTCTTTAAAAAGGGCTGTCGTTTTGAAACGACGTGGTAGCGCCATGCAAATGCATGTGTTATCTGGTTGGCGCGCCGTTTTTAGGGCCGGAGGAGAGCAAAACCCTTAGGGGAGCCATGTAACAAGGGCGCTAGCCGTCTTATGGCACTGTAAAAGCCACACACAGTAGTGCGTGTCGCGCTGCGCTCTTACCGCAGTCCTCCTCTCACGGGTTTTTGGTCTGTTTCAGGCCCTCAAAGCGGTGCCCCAACCTGATAACACATATATAGCGCTACCACGTTGTTTCAACACGATGGCCTCTTGTTTTATAGAATTTGGCCCCCGGTGTGCCTTTTAGTACACGTTACGTTCTAGTGCAGGGCGTTGCAAAACGAGTGTCCCGGTGTTTTAGCACCGTTACAACATAACGCCAAAACCCCGAGCCCTATAAGGTGCTTCGCTTCTAAAAACTCCGTCGACTCCAGCTTTCTTCGAGTCAATGTGGGAGCGCAGTCCCCGCATGTGGACTTCAGCTCTTTTGCAGAATGTATACAAGAAACATTTGGGCAAAGGACATGGGCACATGCCAAAATCGATCAAACAAAGCGCATACTCTTGCGTCTTGACGCTGTGCGAGAGGGGCTGAAGTGTCGTACCGCTGCAGATGATTCCCAACCTCGGAAGTTGCGCGTTTAATAAAAGCTAGGTACAAGAGATGCCGTTCTGTACTAACTTTCTCTGCACGTTGGGGCACTAGTACACTGAAATAATTGTGCAGCCTTTCTTGTTAAATGTCTGACATTCCAAACATAGCTTTAGGCTCACGTCCTATCAATCCTGTTTCGCAGCAGGTCTAAAATGCCAAGAGAGCTCTTCCACTGGTGAACATGCGCTATGTAACAAGACAAGATCAAATCAATTCGTTAGAACTAAAACGTGACGTCAGTGCTGCATGCGTGGCATTTAAAAACTTCCTAGGCGTGGCGGATACCAAAATTGCTTCTCCGCAAACTGCCGGGCGCTCCTACAATACAGAAGTAAGCGCAGATTCGTTATCTAACCTTATTACAATTTCGTAGCGTTCGAAGAAGTCAATGTGCGTAAATGCCGACGTTCTTCAAATGATGTAAAAGAATGGGTCAATATGTTTTTACACGGCAACTGGAGACAGCTGGTATAATGCACATGTAGTTATTCGAGCTGCGCATAGGGAGGACGATAAAGTGAAAAGAAGTACAATACAGGTATGAACACCCCCCCCCCCCTCCCCTAACTATTATTCAAGACAAACGTCGACGTATGTCAGTCATCCAGTTAAGAGACATGGCATGTGTAGCAGAGCAGACAAAAGTGCGCGTAAGATTATATGTTATGCAAATCCATGCAGCTCACTAAGTGCTGTCGAGTGAGCTGCCGATACACGCCCGCATGTGACGTGCAGCCTTAAAAATAGGCCGAGAAAGTTTCTATGCATGAGAATGAACTCTTTCGCGTGCAGCACTACTCAGAAATGGTTGATAAACTCACTTTTTCCGAACTAATTTCCTAGCGCCCCGCCTGGTACGTTACAGCGTGTGGCTGCAAGGTACTTCTGTGTCTCGCAAGACCTGAGGACTGATCTGACGAGACGTACTGTAGCATGGTATGAGGCGACGTGCCTCGCGGCGTAGTTCGTGTTTCCGGAGGACCATAATGACGCTGCTGCCAGATTTTCTTAGCTGTATCTTTCACATATGACAGCCGAGCCTTATACAGAACGCCGACTGTGCAGATGTCATGGTTTGTACAAGTGTGCTGTTCAAGTATGGTGCTGCGTTGTGGCAAGCGTCTTCACAGGTCTCCGCCAAGCCAGCGATACTGGTAGATATGGTCTTTTAAAACGACGAGCACCGTCGTAAAACGTTGTTCTTAGAGGAAAAAATGGCTACATGTCTGGAGAGGCGCTTCTTTAAATAGGGAGATATTTTCGGCAGATAATAAATCACAGCTAACCTGTTTTTTTCCCACTTTGCATTTATTTATTTATTTATGAGTACTTCACAGGCCCTTGTGTAGAGCATTTTTAAGTGGGGCAGACAAAGAGAAGTGCGAGTTTTACCGAACGATACAGAAGACCTGAGGGTGCGTATGTAAGAATAGTAACAATAAGGAACGGTGAAGTAAGACGAGATACGTAAATCCGCATCTTGCATCAATACCGAAGAAAATGCAATTAATAGAACAGAGCAGTTTTCAAACGAAACAAAATGGGAAACAAGAATTGGCAAAGCATTGAACAATACATTGAAGATATCAAACCGAGGTGCCATGCAATACCACCAAAAGCATACAGACAACCAAGATAGAAATTCAATGCAACGAAAACCAGAGTGCAAAGTGATTTTAAGACCTTCACGGCGTAATTCTTATGCCACATGTATACAAAGACAAACTATTGAAGTATCAAGCTATCAAGAGAAATGCAAGAGTAAGTTTTGCTGAACAAACCTAGGTTAGTGCCATATTCTATGTTATCAGGAAGATCATTCCACAACCTGATGCCACGGGGCAATGCAGATGCGTTAAAGGAATTAAAAAGAAGAAGCAAGGAAGCTTACTCTAACGCGCAAACATTGAATTTAGCAGATCTGTAGGCAACCTTCACCACCATCACGACGAGCAGTATCGTCGTTGCCAGTACCGCCCACGAACCTTGGCCCGTTTGCGTTGAACAGACTTATTCTGGGCCCACCAACGTCTCTGGGCAGCATTCCCTGTGGCCGCGTGGTCCGTGTTGGCTCTGCATTAGTTTCCGTTCTCGATCCCTGGCGCAAAGAGCCGCGCGGCGAGCGGGCTCCTCACCGGGCGTGCGGATGACCCGCGGCCGACGCATTCCTTCGACGGAGTCAGCCCACTTCTAAGACTGACTATTATACTAACTCCTCGCGCATGCGAATGACGAAATAACAGCCCTATATTGTCGGTGGAGCCATAACTAGCGAGTAACCTGAGAAGTGTGATTGCGATAGCAAAATTAGTCCACGATTGCAGTGAACGCTAGGAGTTTTTTGCCAATCTTGGCCAATCTCCCTCAGTGGGTATGCTTGGCTTTAAAAACGTGCGCCGGGGACGCTGGGTGGTCGCCGAGTGGCATGCATCCAGGAGCTCTCGGAGTTTCTTGGTTTCTTTAACTGCCGGGTGGGTGCCGCGAGGCAGGCGCTCCCGTGCTCGGGGCATTTTCTTGATATTAATAACGGCGGACACGAAAAGTAACGATTTGTTAAATAGCTTCTCTGTTAATAATAACAGGATCATCGGCCTCGGCATCAGCTATTATTCTTTAGGTTCGCTAGCATTTTTTTTTTAAAAAGGGACACCAGAACAGAATTCCGCAAATAGGTATATGAACCGATTCACCTCGCAAACATAAGGTTGCTGCGAGCCAAGCAATGAAGGTCTGCTTAAAACGACACGAAGCACAGATAACAGAATAAAGGTACGATCGGCATTAACCATTTATATTTACGTTCGCTATCATTTTTTTTTCAAAAATAAGCAGTACAACAGAACTGAGCAGATAGGTATTCTGAAAAGCGATTTCCCCGGCAAACTAATGGTTGGTCAAATCTAAACTCTCGAGTTAAGCTTAAAACAACACCAAGTACAGATTGTCCCATACCGCGTTTCACGAAGCATGCAGGGCCGGAAGCTAAGTTTAAATTTTTTATTGGGTCTCGCCTCATAAATTCAACACACATGCTCATTAGCCCGCTGGAATCAATTATATCTACGCTTGTTTTTAGTAGCGGAACCTCCAGAGTAAAATTTAGGGCTACTCCACTTTTAAAAGGTTTACAAGGCCAATCGTGCTTCTGGTGAGGAATTTTCATTTGTCAGTGCTAAAAAATCAAATGAACGTCATGAAACGTTGAACTTGTTATATTACGCTTACAATTACCATCAACTCGTGTAACGAAAATGGCGCTAATGCCGGTCTCAACACAGACCCTGTTCGTGCCTCCAAAGGTTAACGGAAGGGTTAAATCAAATTTTCGCTGCAAACTAGTGAATGTGCAATCTTGTAAGAAGTAGTTAGTTTCGTAAACCTCACTTAAACTATTGTTCCTACCTCACCACAGAATCTGGAATACCCCCCTTGTGCCGCTAGTTAGCAACACCCGAACAAGTCCGGCACACTGATTTTATCTGGTAGAAAGCCTACTTCTGTAATGCTGATCGGAATGCTCAAAATGAATGTAGCGAGCACCAAGAAGGGCTGTCAAGGGTTGTGCTTTTCAACCTACATAATTGCAATTTACATAATCTGTTCGAAGGAAAAAAATTAGCAGTGGCTTAGCTCGGATAAATGTAAGGATATACGTAGCGTGAGCTAAGGTTCACCTGGTTATGCTTAGCTTTCCTGGTTGTCCAGGATTAGCTTGATTATCATGCTTACTGCTGCATCAATGATAAACACACGGTATACGCATTATGTGACACGTGCATATTTATCAAGCGGCTACGGCGCAGCGTCACCAATCACCCCAGAGCTAAACGGATTCCACAGGCGCACGCCGGTGTTGCTGCGACGCACGTGCCATCGGTTCCACACCCGGTCACCCCTCGCATGATCATCAAATGGACCGGGCCGCCACGTGCCGCGCTTGCGCACCACAGCTCACCAGGAGCCACGAAAACTGCTCAACCTCGGCCAGTGTAGCTGGCGCTACAAAATTCAGTGCCCTTCCACCCTGTGAAGAATGATAAGCGAAGCTTGGCGCAGGCCAACGGTGGCACGAAACAAAACACATTTGTTTGTTCACATCGCTAGTGAACATGACCCGTACCTAATAGGCCGGATAAAACTTGTGGGAGAAGAGTTATTTTTTTCTAGCTGAAAACATGGTGTTGTCCGTTTCCCTTCCGCCAGTCAGGTCGCATCAGGCCATGAGATATACACGTTTAAATCTACCACGAGCCCCACGAGCATGTAATCAGTGAGTGCGCGAGCCAGGCTGCGGGTATTCGTCATCAAACAACAATTCAGCGATTGCGAACGCTTTAATCTATTCGTTTAACCGGTGAATTTACTGCAATGTTCTTGGCAGTAGTGGTGTTCACAATGCACAGGAAAGATAGGTATCTGGCCAGGCCATATGACATTCTTTGTCGTGCAGGCTGTTTCGTAGTATAAGGGTTCGCTGTAGTGGCGTTTCACTGTACACTCTTTCAAAGTCGAAAATGCCACGCACAAGAAAGGCCTGAAATAGATTTAAGGTTACAGCATTAGGACACTTCGTAATAGCCTCTCCTACTCGAATCAACGCCGACAGTTTGGGTTCTTCAGACCATTCGATAGCTCCATTCGATACTTCCTGTAGGAACCGTCTATTATCTTTCGTGCGCGAAAAGAGGAACTTGAAATAATTTTTGTCTTTATGTCTTTGGCGGCAGGGCGTTAAGGACTACAGATAAGTTACCACAAACACTAATGCATTGCGCAGCAAGATAGGCGGGATATATTTGACTTTCACCTGGCTGGAGGACATCAGTCAAGAGGAAGTTTTTTAGTTTATCACACACTGCATCCCACTACTCAGAAATCTATAGTTTAGCATTTCAGGAAGACAATGGCAGTGTCTCCGCCCTAAAAAAATATCCTCCCTTTCAGGTATAATAGAGACAAAGCCAAAGTTCGTCTATCAAGAGGGCGTTTTTTAGCTCATCACAAATTGCACTCTACTACTCAGAAAACTATAGTTTAGCATTTGAAGAAGGAAATGGCAGTGCCCTTCGACCTGAAAAAACGTTGTCCCTTTCAAGAAGAATAAGAACAAAGGCAAAGTTAGTCTATCATGTGTTCATTGATGTCTTTTTCGCGCTACTTTTGCAAAAACGTCCTCAGGAATAACAAAAAAGTCAGTAATACAGGCCATTGTGTATATTTTAATCGGCTTTTAGTGCATCGTAAATGGGAACCTAAGTACCTAGCAGCGCCTTGTCAATATTACAGGGAACGCGTTCGCGATCTACCCCGCTTTGCCCCCAATCATAGCCAATTCGGAATGTGAAGTGTACTGCGTTTTTTTTTTTTTTTCACAAAAGACGAGCCCCGTTTCATCGAGTTTCTCCCAGGACGTACAAAGTCAACAAAGCTGAGAGGTCACTAATAACCACTGGTTTAAAAATACTTCCTAGTAATAATAATTTCATTCAGTATTCACTGAGCCGGGAAAAAGAATGCGACTTAACGTATAAAATATGTACTTGGGCGTAGGTCAGCGTCCTTAGGTGGAAATATCTGTGTCTTGGGCACAGACACGTTGTGGCACTCCCGGCATCGAACGGTAATAGTACTAAGAAGCAGCTATATAAATACGTAAGCACCCATGGCGAATCCGAATTGAGAATGAGGGATCGTTGAATGAACACAGAAACGGAAGCGAGCAGTCGTGGGTTGGCTTGAAACTACGGAAGCATATGTGTTTTTCTCCGCTTTATTCGTTTCAGTGAACGAAATTAACGCACTTCCCCCTAAAAATCACAAACTTTTCCTATCATACTTTTCTTGTGTTTTTTTTTTACTTTTGTGTTTCTTTTCTACGTTGATTAAACAATTCATTAATCGCAATTCTTCTTCGTTATAGGCAGTCTTGGAGCCATTGGTAGCATAACAATTTTATTCGCTTATTAGCAGTTACCAAAACGTCGTAGACACTCCGGTCTCAGCTCGGTGGGGAGAGGGGGGGGGCCGAGGGAGGTAAAAATTCCCCTTCGTGTCTAGTCGCTGGTGTGGTGCTGGCTACCAAACCCTAGTGTACGATACATTTGTAATCGCATAAATACCGGACAAACTCCAGGAGAGCCGCGTGTACCCGGTAGCCTATTAGGTATAGCATGTGACTCGTACTCGGAAGGTCGTGGATTTGTATTCCCACACAGGGTGGAGGCATTCGCTGTAATACGTAGCATTCCTTGCCGAGTACCCCCGCAGCCAGGGCCGTGTAACGCCCTGCATTTTTACAAAAATGCAGATATCGTGGAAGTTCCACCTGTAATCGTTGTAAAAGCGTAAATTGAGGTAATTTGTAGGATGAAATTGTGAACTACAGAATAAAAAAAAACGTTTTAAAATTTCTGAAACTGAGAAGACGTATAACGCATGGCATTTCCACAATAACGTAGATTCGAGAAAGTTTCACCTGCAATCGTCATAATAACGTAAATGGACATAAATGTTCGAACGAAAATTCGAAAAACTAAAAAATTACGCCCATCTTCCCGTGAGGGAACCTTGATGTGATGCGACGCATCGGGGGGTTCAATTGGCTTTACCATTGGGTTGATTCTCTAAATCGGGTGAAACGTGTTGTGAACGCGTATGATGCATTCCATCACATGCGGGTGTTCTCCTACGCGGGAAGATGGGCGTAATTTTACTATAGCGTTTGGAGTGACGCTGGTATTGGATTGTGTCACACCACTCGCTGAAGGGGCCGTCGCTTCCATCACGTCTTCATCGGAAGAATCGAGTCAAGCACGCTGTCGTCAAGCAAAGTGAAGCGAAGTCGAACGAGAGCGAGCGCTGACTGAACCGCCGCAGCGCGCTACCCACTTTATAGTCACAGCGCCTGAAGGAGAGGAGACAGCGGAGGAGAGTCGCGCATGCGCGCACTTGCGCGATGGGAGAGGAGCGAAGCGAGCGAAACGCGCGCACGCAGCTGTTGTTTATGATAATGAGACGGAGTGAGAGTGTTGCGCACAGCTGTCGGAGAGAAGAGCGGAGGAGAGTCGCGCATGCGGAGGTGGCGTGCGGACGCCGCCGACGCCGACGCAGGAGGGACATGCCTCAGAGCAAGAGATGCGCCGCATCTAAAAAATTAAAAAATTACATAATATAAATACGCAAAAGGGCGAACCGTGTAACCCCCTGCATCTCCACAATAATGCAGATTTCACAAAAGTTACACATGTAATCGTTATAATAACGTGACACGGGGAATTTGTTTGCAAGTAACAATCGCAATTCTTCCACTTTCCGTCCCACGGAGGGCAGGTCGGGCGACTTCTATTTTAACATCTCTAACTTTTCCCTTCTTAAATCCAGGCTGATATGATTTCTGACCATTTTGTGTTCACTTGTTTTAATCTGGCCAATCACCTGTACATCGTGAATCATGCGGGGAGCGCCAGTTAAAATGAAGTCAATTTCTTTTTTATTTTCACCATTCGGGCTTTTCCAAGTCCATTTTCAGTTCTTTCTTTTGGGAATAACGTATAATTCGCAGGTGATTCCTCTCGGCAAAGGAAATTACCATGTCTCCGCGGTTGCTTCTGGAACCTAGGCTAAATTTTCCTACCGCATTCTCCCCTATCTGCTGTGCCCCTATTTTGGCATTGAAGTTCGCTGCTGCTGAGCAAGAGGACGCGGCTGCGATTCCCCGCCGCGGCAGCCGCTTTTCTGATGGAGGCGAGAAGGAAAACCTCCAGTTTGTACGAGATTTCGCCGCACATTACAGATCTCAAGGTGGTCAAAAGTAATTCGGAGCCCTCCACTACGGCTCGCCTAATCCCCTTGCCTGTCAGCAGGTTAAACCCTTCAACCAATAAATAATTAAAGTCACCCATCATGACTCCGTACGGAGCTTTTACATGCCTAATCCAATTTATTCTCTTCGTAAGATACGTCCCCAGACTCATCATCAAAAGTGGATGTAGGGGCACAGACCTGTACCACATCCAACGGGGGCTTCTCATTGAGCCTAGTAGCAAGAGATGCTACACGGTTATTAATGCTGTGAAATTTTTCGACAATCCCTGCTATAGCCCTATGAACCAGAAACCTTACACCTTAGTGATGTGTTTCAGAATGGCTGCGATAACGGAAAATATCACCAGTAGGAAGCACCACAAATCTCTTCCCCAACCCCAGCGATTGAAAATGGGAAATAAGGGGCTCAAGCGCTACATGCATAGCGAGGGTCTCTGTTCTGGCAGTCTTGGTGCCATAGGTAGCTTAAAATGGTACAACGCTGGTTGACCACTCTCGACATGTCCCAGACGCTCGCGTCACAGTCCCGGTCGTTAAAAGAAGGTTCCCTTCACGAGAAGTGTCGCAGTGGTACTGGCTAACACCCTCAAGAGCAAAAAAAAGTTACCTTTGCAATAAACCATCAAATAAACCATTGTTCCTGCTGGAATACGTAATCTGAGGTTTACTGTAGCTGACAATGTCCTGGTACAACCACTTTGGTATTTTCGTCAACCGCAGTTCAGGTTTAGGCTAACAAATTAGATGGCCAGGCGGACTAACTATACTGAAAACACTAATTATACAAGACTACGCTGACTACCCTGTATATAATGTTTCCGTACTCAGCTGCTGCATTTTCGATCTATGCTTCACAAGCACGAAAGGTTATTGAAAAGAGCAAGACTAGCAACCAGGGTTTTTAATCTCCGTGTTCCTGGAGAGACAACGGCACTCTGTGCCTCTGGGGAGGAGGACGAATAAACGTGTCTCTAAAGCAGTCAGTCCTGAGGAAGAGTCGTCATTCCAGGACCCCTTGAGTCCGTCCGGCTTCTTGGGCTCTCTGCACCAGCCCCAGAAGCGCACTCTCCCAGTGCCCTTGTGGGGCTTAAAATGTCAGCGTGAAAGGTTGCAAATGCGAGGTGTTGGTTACTTTGAACGCGGAGGAGTCAGTGTCAGGGTATCAAAACGTTTATTCCGTGATGTCTAGGCCGTGCTGAACTGTTTTGCTTTTTTTTAAAACTGAGAGATAGAGAGGGAAAAGCTGTTCAGGAATAAATAGTTGTGGTTTACGAAATCTGGGTAAAGAGATGGCAGGGAGCTCAAAGGTGGAACCTGGGTCTACGGCAACAGATGCAGCAGCTCCTTCCCTTCCCTCTCAATTATCTTGCGCTGATCTTGAGGTAACGACCTGTTCAAATCAGCCTCCCATGCGTCGAAGTGCCATATGTTATGTTTGAGTTGTTCTTCCCTGGCCACACACTTGGACATGGCTTGATAGAGCGCAAGAGGGTGAATGTTTCTCCTATTTTAGCAGAGTTCTAGATTGTGTCTGATGTTCCCACCGAACACCTTAACGAACATGGATTTTCAGATAACTGTGTTGGTTTTTCTTCCACAGAGATTGTGATTCTTCGGGATGAAGACCTTGTTGCAGCAAGGGGAAAATTATATTCCTAGGCATAGGATGAAGATTCGTTCTTAACGTTTTTCTAAGAGGGCAGTTTGGCAGTCGTGGTCACAAGGAGCACGGTATGTGTATTCGTGTGCCTCTTGCATAGTGCGTCGTTCCGTTTCAGACCACTGGATCTGGCTGTCATGCAGTCACAAAGATTGTTTGGAGATGCCTGCTTCTTTTCAAACAGGGCCCCTCCCGATTTTATTTTACATCCGCTTTCTTGGCGCTAGGAGAATGCATTGTTTCTCCGACTTCTCGAAAAGCGTAAGGAAGACACAATTTGAGGACCTATTCATCTTCATTATCACCAACATCCTGTTTAAGACGACTGCAGCGTGAAGGCCTCGCCTACTGACCTTCACCCGCTGTTGTCCTGCGCTTCCCGAGTCCATTTGTTGCTCGAAATACTGCTATTCGTCCCCTTATCGAGTAAGTGGGCCTTTTTCTAGACCCGTCTATGCATGTTCATTTTGTTACCCTCTTAGTTCACCCTTTGTTAGTTCGTCTCATGGTCGAAATTTTGAGGGTAAGAACTGCCTTATATGGGGGTGTTTCTTTCACTTACATTAGTGCGGGTAAATTTGGAGTACCTCAGGCTCTGCAATATTCTTGTCATGATCAGTGGTTGCATGTGTCTTATCGTTTCTTTTCTCTTTTAAATGCGGAGCATTTCTTAGGCTCGCGATGTCACTCGTCGATGTTGTCGGCGCCGTCCACACGCTCACTGCGCATGCGCGTCGCGTCGAGACGCAGATGCGCGTCTCTCTCCCGTACCCTCCTCGCTCTCAACAACAGGTGCGGCGGTGCGGGAGGAGCGCGTGTACCCCGTGCGCTCCGTCGCTCTCAACAACAGCTGCGGCGGTGCGGCGGGAGCGCGTCTGTGCGCGCATGCGTCGTAGCTACCCGTGCGCTGCGTCGCGCTCAACAGTAACGGCGGCAGGGCGTGTACACGTGATAACGGCGTGGTGGGTGCGTGGAAAGTTCGCGCGCTTGTGTACGGAAGTGTGCGCATGCACGTCTCTCCCCCGTACTCCTCTCCCTTGAACGCGGGCGCTGTGTATATAAGCGGCGGAGCGCGCGTTCGTAATTCAGTCAAGGGCGTCTTTGCTTGGCTTTCGCCTGACTTGACGCTTTGCTTCACGGCACCAAGCAATAAAGACAGACTTTAACTTTAGACTCCTTGCCTTCGCTTCTCCTTCATTCAATAAATAAGAATAATAAAGACGAAATAACAATTAAGCATTCCCAAACCATACCC
Source organism: Haemaphysalis longicornis (assembly GCA_013339765.2). NCBI lineage: Eukaryota > Metazoa > Arthropoda > Arachnida > Ixodida > Ixodidae > Haemaphysalis > Haemaphysalis longicornis. The sequence continues at coordinate 117,476,756 of CM023450.1, forward strand.
AATTACGCAACATTCACGCGATACCCCCACCACTCTGCGATGCATTTACTCGAGTTCCCCCCGTGGGAAGATGCGGGCGGGTTTTTTTTTTTTCTTTCTCTTTCTTGGTAGGACGTTTTGCTTGTGGGCAATAATTGGTTAAGGAATTTCTGTTTTTGGCGATTGTGAGTTGGGAACTACCCGCTTCTCTAGAACCCACCAAGCATTCTTACGTGGATGTTCTCTGGGAGGGTATTAGGATCTATCTTTTTCTTGTAGCTACGCAGTAGCTGGTAATATATCACCGGCACGGAGGAATTTATGCTTTTGAAAGAGTGGTTGAGTGTGCTATAAGTACGAGACATTATCTATAGCCCGAACGGCCTTTTTTGTATTAGTTCTAGATTCTGTATGTTCTGTGAAGTGGTGTTTGCCCTTACTATTTGGCCATAATTGAGGTGGGCCTGCAGGAGGGAGTTACAAAAGTTTCTTGATGTTGCTTGGGAGATCATGGCGATGACTGCTAATGACATCGGCTACCTTATGTGCTTTCGAGGAGATAGAATTAACATGGTCCTTCCAATTAACTCATATTTTCAAAGATTATAACAACATGTGTCGTCTAAGATTTTTTGATACCTAGTGTATAGGGTCCCCATGTAACGCTTTTCGGTAAATCTAAAGAGGTACCCTCGAGAACGAAAAAGAAAGCACTTAGTTTTTTTTCATTCAGTGAGATGCCGTATAGTTTGGACCAACTTTGAAGCCGGTAACAAATGCGATTTGCATTGGGCGAAATTCACTCATTGGGCGAAATTCATTCACTCAGCATACAGAGTGAACCTATTAACGGCGTCTATACGTACAATGTCATTTACATAAAATAAAAAAGCACTAGTACAAGAGTACTGCCTTGCGGCACCCGAGCAGTTATTTGAGGAATGCGAGATTTATATTTATTAATTTCTACAAACTGATTTCGAGAGCACAAGATGACTGCACAAGTTTCATGGGAGTCCCCCGAAAATCTTATCGTCCCAGTTTAGCACGTACGAGCTCATAATTAACGCTATCAATCGCTTTGGTGAAATGAATGTATATGCCCAACGTCATTAGCTTATTTTTTCTATGTTTTCGAGAATTGCTTCCTTCTGTGCTAACAAGGCGGATTCCTTCGAGCGACTTGCCCTAAAACCGACTTGCCCTAAAACTTGGCCCCTTACTGAAAGATTGCGAAGAAAACGTAGGTATACTCAACGGGTCATGGAACGGATAAGGTTAGAAGTAACACTCAGGGACAGGAAACGAGCTAACTAGATCGTACAACAAACTAGAGTAGAAGATATAGTTCAAATAAAGAAAAAAATAGCGCCCTTTGACTTTGGGAAGACGCATAATCTGCGAAGCTGCACATCCTCCAGGGATAGCTCGAAACAAAACATGTTTGTTTATAATTTATGGCTGAGCATACTTCCAATTCAATTAACTGAATAAAAGTTGGAACGACCCGAGCTTTATCCGAGCGGACAAACGTAAAGCTGTCTCTTCTCCCCCCCGCCCCCCCGCGTCGTAGGCATCTTACTGTTTTTATAACACGCCACTGAGGACACCGGACCGGCCGCATTGGGGTCTTTGACGGCCACATTTAAGCCCCACTTTAACTCAACGGACATGTCAGCAGTAAGGGCATGGAACTTTTTCCACTCCCAATCTGTGAATCCATAAACCGGTAGCCGGTCATGAGCGGGTACTCATAAGTGAAAGACACTGTCCAACATGTCGCTCTAAAAACAAGTCGCAGTGGCGGCGGCCTTTCGGGTGTTTTTACACCCATTCGCAGTGCCGCTCTCCCCGAAATCATTTGGTAACGGCGCTACGCCCGCCATGAGCTGACTCCGCACCTTGTGAAAGAGGCGTATGTGGCGGCGAGGGGAATAACCGTTGTGATTCTTGCTGCCTTTTCTTTACCAAGTATGGCGCCTTATATCTGTTTGAGCACCCCGGCGAGCCGGTTGGGTGTGACCCTCCACATAATCTGCAGTGTGGCTTACATTCTCCATCGTGGTTTCCGCCGGGATTTGGCTTGCCACATGCGAAGCACACCCGTGCGTTCGGCTGCGGACAGACATCCGTGCGGTGGCCCACCTTTCCGCACTGCCGGCAGATCTCATAGTGCTGCCTGTAGAGGCTGCACCTGACCAGCACGGCGCCATATTTGATGGTTGTGGGTACTGTTGTCCCACTGAATAAGATGGCCACTGTGGTTGAATTACCGATTCTATGCGCTTCTAGAGCAGTCGGGTTGCGGTGGTTTACGACATTGGCCTTGATTTCCTCTTCGGTGTCATCGGTCGAAATATTTCTGATCACTCCCTTTACTGTGTTGTCCGGGGCCGCGCGGTAAACGCTCACTTCATGGACCTGCCCTCCGATGTCAAGCGCACGGAGCTGGAGGTATTGCGCCTCTCGCTGCTCGTCCGGGGTGCTCACCACGATTATATTTTGCGCTACATTCGCGCATATTGTGTCTTCCATCGCTAATTCTTTTGGGATCCCTGTGGCCGCCATGATGGCCGACATGAGTACTGGGGCTTCTATCCTGCCCGTATTAAGGTCTCCGCGCGGTCGCACAATGATCTTGGTCTTGCCGCGCGGGATGTTGGTTGGCATGCGAGCTGCTCTCGTCAATGCTGCGTTGACCCGCCGAGCGAACTGGGCTTTGCTGGTAGAAGATTTTGGTGCCTTGGCGGCGGACTCACCGTGGCTGGCTGTTTTATCGCCAGCACGCCGCTGTAGTTGTCTTCCCGGTGTTGTCCACCCGGCGATGTCGGTCGGCGACAAGTCCTCGCCTTGGACGGTGACAGTTGTTCGACCGGCGAAACATCGAGCTGAACTTGCGGTGTCCCCCTCTTCTCCTTGGTTGGGCTCTGCACCCATGTCCATCTCAGTTGCCATGGCTGTCGGCTCGGTGGCGACGAAGTTGACCGGCATTAGGGCTAGCGGCCGCGGGCCAGCACGGCCGGCGGCCGTTCTCGTGCTAGGCCTAGAGTAGGCTTAGCACGGGAGCCACGCTGCCGCAGAGAAAATCGCCCGTAAGTCGGGAAATTCTCGTACCACTTGGTCCAAACAGGTATCAGTCGAGTCCAGGAGTAGTACCGGTCACGTTGGTAATGAAGAATCCACGGTATTGACTAATTGGCACTGCAATAATCGATGAAATAGCGGGAGCCTACATGAGGTGCGTCCGCGCCCCGTTCGATCGCAGCGCCCATACTTGGTAAAGAAAAGGCAGCAAGAACGCAAAGAGATGACGTCACCAAGGAGAAGCAGAATTCCCACAAAGGATGCTGCGAGCTTCCCGCCGCTGAGTCAACAACGCGGGCGCAGCCGCAGCCGCTCGCGGCGGCGCTCCGCCAGCGCGCGCTCGGCGAGGGGTCGCTCTGCTAGCAGACGGGGGAGCGGTGCGGCAACAGAAGGCCAAGTCAGAGTGGTCAGAGTACGTCACGCTCGCGAGAGAGAGTAGCGTGGGCCGATATTGCCAAGGCGCCTGCAGTCCGATCGAGGTCCAAAACGCCGCGCAAGGAGCGGGAGAGATCGACGCAGCGATCAGACACAATGTGGTCGTCGGTGTCCCGCGAGGAATTCACGGCGCTACGAGCCGAGAACGCACAGCTACGCCAACAGCTGGCAGAAATCAAAAGACTGCTACACGCCCAGCAGCAGCAACGGCAACCACCACAACCTCCACAACCACCGTCACTGCCACGGCTGCAGGAACCACCGCCGCCGCCGCTGCCGGCACCACAACAACAGAAGAAGCCCCCACCAATATTCCCGAAGGGAGAAGCGCAAGCCCCGCAACCCTACAAGCCCGCCAGCTCGCAATCCCCCGAAGCAATCATGTCGGAAGGGGAAGAAGAGGTAGTCGCAGACCCAAGATCGACGCCCGAGCCCCAGCCCAAACGGAGAGCAGTTGAGATGGCCCGTCTTCGCCGCACCACGGAGAGGCTGGACAGGCTCGAGAGCCGCGTCACGGCCCTCGAACACAGGGTAGACACGAGATTCGCAGCCCTTGAGAAGAAGGTGCAGACCATACAGGACACCCTAGTACAGATACAAACGTTTCTGCAGAGCAAATTCGGCAAGGAAGAAGGCAACCACAACCAGCCCACCCAGCAATTAACACCAACATGGCCAGGACCCCAGCAGCAAGCTCAGGCCTAAAGATCTGGCACTGGAACGCCAACGGCTTCCAGTGCAAGAAGGCGGTGCTGCAACAGTATTTACGAAGTATCGACTGAGCGCCGGACATAATAATGGTGCAGGAGACGCACGCGGAGAGCGCGCCGTCCCTTCCCGGATTCCGGACGCACGCCAGCCCCCCGAGCGCGCGGGCCTGCGGTAAGGGAGCCGGACAGGGGGTGTGCACTTTCGTGCGAAAGGGAATCACTTTCATCGAACACAGAGACCTCCTCGGACGCAGCACCATCGAATACTGCGCGACCGAGGTGGTGATTGGCAAAAAGAAGAAGGAGGCCTTCTCCTAGTGAACGTGTACAGTAATCCGGCACATCGGCAGCAAAAATTCAAGGCCCTCCTGCACAAGGCGCTGCGGTTGGCACCGGAAAACACGATACTGATATGCGGCGATTTCAACGCCCCGCATAAAGACCTTGGGTATGGCAGAACAACCGTGAAAGGAAAGGACCTACTGGACGATGCCGCGGACGCAGGCTTCCTGCTGCTGACGGACCCCGCGAACCCCACCCGACTGGGCACGGCTGCGGCCAGGGACACCAACACGGACTTGACATTCGTCCGAACGGCAAGCAGAGCGAAGCGAGGGGTGAAATGGCGGAACGTGGGGCGGAACAGGGGCAGCGACCACTACATAATCGAGGTGATCCTGCCCGCGTCCGTGCCGTCCGTCGCAGAACCCCTACGCAAGCACAGAATCACGGACTGGGACCGGTTTCGGCAAGTCCTCGAGGGACAACCGGAGCAGGGAGAGGAGATCACGGACATCGGCGAATGGGCTGACGCCATCGTCCGCGCGGCCGAGAACGCGACCACTGAGGTGGAAACGGACGAAACCATCCAACAAGTGGACAGCCGCCTGGCCCACATGCTAGAAGCCCGCCAATCGTTACAGCGGCGATGGAAGACGCAGCGCACGAACCGCCGGTTGCGCAAGAAAGTGGCGCTACTAAATCAGGCCATAGAGAAATACAGCCGAGAACTGTGTGCGCAACAGTGGCACGCCGTCTGTAACGAGGCGGATGGGCAAATGCACAAGGGGAGAACCTGGAACCTGCTCCGGCACCTCCTGGACGAAACCGGGACCAAGGGCCATCAACAACATCGGCTAGCCCAGACGATGCACACGACCGTCCGAGCGTTGGGCGAGCGCGAAACGCGCAGAAGAATTAATGCAAGATATTTGCCAAGTACCCCGAGCGAACGGCACGGAGAGTACGGAGGAGCGGACAACCCGTCGTTGGACAGAGATGTCGAAGAGTGGGAAGTTCGCGCGGTGCTGCAGACGCTGAACTGCAAGTCGGCAGCGGGCCCGGACCGCGTTACAAACAAGACTCTGCGAAACCTGAGCGACGGTGCCATCGCGGCCCTGACAAGGTATTACAACAAGTGTTGGCAAACGGGCGAGCTGCCCCCACAGTGGAAGACGGCCCGCACGGTGTTAATCCCCAAGCCAGGAAAGCCGCCCAGCATTGAGAACCTGCGCCCGATCTCCCTCACTTCGTGTGTAGGGAAGGTTCTGGAACATGTTCTAATGACTAGATGGCAGCGTTACCTAGAGGCAGAAGGGCTATACCCCAATACCATGCTGGGGTTCCGGGAGAGGCTCAGCACACAAGACGCCATGCTATTACTACAGCATGAGGTGCTCGAAGTGAAGGCCCCCACCCGCGACAACAGGGCGGTGCTGGGCCTCGACCTACAAAGCGCCTTTGACAAGGTGCGCCATTCTGCCATCCTGGCGCAGGTATCGAAGCTGGGCATGGGCAGGCGCTCTTACAATTACATCAAGGACTTCCTGTCGGAGAGGAAGGTGAAAATCCAGGCCGGAGAATTGGAACTACCGCTAAAGAAGCTCGGCAGCGTAGGGACACCCCAGGGCTCGGTGATCTCGCCGCTGCTATTCAACCTCGTAATGATCGGGGTGGCCAACCGGCTCACGGAGATCCCACAAGTCCGCCATACCATCTACGCGGACGATATCACCCTGTGGGTCTCCGGGGGCAGTGACGGCCACATCGAGGCGGCATTACAGAGCGCGGTGAACGCCATCGAGTCACACTTGGAGGGCTCCGGCCTGACATGCTCCCCGCAGAAGTCCGAGCTCCTAGTGATCCCCCCGCCGGGCGCGTACCGAAAACGTGCGGCGGCGGACTCTGCGACGATCACAATACGGTCGAAGAACGGCACGATCGTACCCACGGTGAGCGCGCTCCGCGTCCTCGGGATGACGTTGGAAAGCAGCCGGTGCAACGGCGCCACAGCAGACCGCCTCGTCACCAAACTCGGGACGGCCACTCGCCTCATCAAGCGGGTGGCAACGCGACACCAAGGGATGAAGGAAGCCAGCCTGCTCCGGCTGGTCCAGTCATTCGCGGTCAGCCATGTAACCTACATCGGAGCGTACCATTACTGGAAGACGCAAGAACGGAACAAGATCGATGCGGCCATCCGGAAAACGTATAAGGCGGCGCTGGGACTCCTGAACAGTACCAGCACGGAGCAACTCCTGGCACTCGGAGTGCACAACACGCTCGATGAAATCAGCGAGGCCCAGCGCACGGCCCAGCTCGAACGTCTTACAACCACACGAACCGGTCGTAGCATTCTCGCACGGCTGGGTTTCGCGGACCGTGCGGCCCGTCAAGCCGACTCGAAGGAACTGCCAGAAGGTGTCCTACGGAGACTCCGGATCACCCCGGTGCCCCGGAACGTGCACCCGGAGCACAACAGAGCCCGGAGAACTGCTAGGGCCCAGGCCCTCACGGAGTTGTACGCCGGGGACACCGGCGCCCTCTTCGTGGACGCAGCGGAGTACCCCGACAGACCCGGAGCCTACGTCGCGGTGGCGGTGCGAGCCACCAGCGGGGAGGTGTACAGTGCTTGCAGTGTACGCGTACCGTCGGCACGGCACGCGGAAGAGACCGCAATTGCCCTGGCCCTCACGGACCCCGGATGCACGACAGTGTTGAGTGACTCCCGCTCGGCGATTGTGAATTACACGCGTAATAGCGTCGGTGCTAGTGCTGTGAATGTGCGGTGCAGTGCAGTGAACAAAGCGGTGCCGGCCACATACTTGCGGTGGTTCCCGGCGCACACGGACACACGGGAAGGCAATGACAAATACAAGGGCGGTCACCCCAACCGAAACGAGACGGCGGACGCCGCCGCGCGCGCGCTCACCAACCGCGCGGCGGCCCCTCCCACCACCCCCGTCTCTCCAGTGGAGCGGCGGCGACCAGAGCGAAGACAGCATTCACCAGGAACCTCTCGTCGAATACACCGAGATCCTGAGATGGTACCGGCAATGCCGTCGGACCAGGCCACCACCACACCCGAAGCTATCAAGAAAGGAGGCAGTGCTCTACCGCCAGATCCAGACCAACTCGGTGATCACGCCGGCGCTGGCGCGACACGTGTGCCCGGACGCTTATGAGAGCGCCTTGTGCAGTGTGTGCGCGGTTACGAACGCAACTTTGACTCACATTCTGTGGGACTGTACTCGCAATCCGGTGGAGGCGGCCGCACAGGAGCGGCTGCCGGACAATATTGCAAACGCGATTGCATCGCCGGACTACGCGGTGCAGTTACAAGCCGTCCAGCAGCTCGAGGCAGCCCTTGCCAGGCAGAAGCGTGGGGAGGCGAGTGCGGAGGGTCCGAGGGGACTTCTCCGGAGACCCGCCGCGCGCCGAACCGGCGGACGCCGGCAGGGCACAGCCTTGAAGACGTGAGCGGCCGCGTCGGGGAGTAGGCTGGCTCCACGGAGCCCTTGCTTGCTCTCTCTGCAGGAGACTATCCAATAAAGTTGTTTCTCTCTCTCTCTCACCGTTGTGATAACCGTTGTGAAAGAGGGGTTGGCGGTGGTGAGGAGGAGCTCCGGAGCGTCGCCGAGTAAATCGGCATCACCGGAATAAAAACTGTGGGGGGAGGGGGGGGGGACGAGGGGTGATAATATACTGCTTCCCAGTAAAAGTGGTGGACTTGAGCCGGTCACGTAGTGAGACAAACCCACAATCGGCGGACATTTAGGGTAACAAAGTGGATACCAAGAGATGGGAGTAGACGAAGGGGAAGGCCAGTGACACGACGGAGGGATAAAATACGGAAATTCAGGGCTAAACTGGACTGGAGCAGCGCAGGACAGGAACAGTTCGTGGGCAATGGGAGTTGCCTTCGTTCTGTAGTGTACCTGAGTAGGAAGAGGAAGAAGAAGAAGACGATGATGATGATAATGATGATGAATCCATAAATGGATAGACGGATTGGCTTCGCTTTATATGGAGTTGTAATTAAAAATCTGTAAGGTAGGGTATTGTAAACGTTAATAAATCACTGTGTGAACTTCCGCAGGACAAATGTTTCGAAGACGCAGACTTGGACAATGGTAAGCACATAATCCAGGCTGTGTCGCATGCAGGTGCTGCAGCTATTGTTTCAGTTACATAGAAGTGAATTTTTCTCCTTTGTGCCCAAGCACGGTCACAAGCTTGTAAAGTGTGAACACCAGATATATACACTTCATCCAACGGAAATGTTGAAGCCTACTGGCTTAATCTGTTGCACTGCCCGGGCAGACGGTGAACTTTACTGCTCTCCCAACAGGAACCTAGAGGCTTGGCGTGTAAAGATGTGCTGCAAAACGTGTGCCATGAAACGCACCCATGACGCGTGAGGACACTCTGGCGGTGACGCCGTCAGACGGTGGGTATAGTCAGCATGGTGCGACCACCGAGGCTACGCGGAAAGCGTTTACCGGAGGTAGTTGGATGAACATACTTTTGAGTTGCGTATGAATGGCCCGCAAGGTAAAGGGCTCCTTCGCAATCTCCTAACGATGTGCCCTGGCGCTAATGCTGCAGTAAACCAATAGCACACCATTAACAAGGCATTTGTGCAAGTCACAAACGCCCGGCCAGGCTTCCGATTTATTTTTTCGGCTGGCCGCCATGGGGCTTCCTGGGCAGGGGACGGCCATTTTCGGTATTGACTTCGTCGCCTGCCGCACCTGAGTCACCTCGTATGTTTTTTTTTTGTGTTTATTTCTTTTCTTCGTGGTCACCGCTCTAAAGGGGGCGTTGGGGTGGGGCCGCGGCAGTTCCGCGCGCGCCTAACTACACTGTAAAAAAAATGGCCAATTTTACGGAGAAAGCTGCTGGTAAAATGTTGCCGGACACATTTCCGTAATTCAGACAACGGAAAGAATTTTAAGAACGGACATTCCGTAGTACGGAAAGGCCGTAACAAAACAAACACTCCGTTTCAAAAAGCATGTCTTTCCGTAATTTATAGAACCTTCAGAAAAGAAAAAAAAATATTTCGACGAGGAATCGAACCCGCGACGTTGATCGAATGGGCACGACGCTCGAGACCACTGCACCACCGCACAAACGCTGCACTACCGCCGAACAACCTGTATACTACATGGATGCCAACCCTGCGTGTGCCATTATCGGTTTTTACTAGCTGGCTTACAGATTTCCTGGCTGATAAAGGGCGATTTCTTAAATAGCGCTTGCGCAGTAAGGTTCCCCGAAGCCCCCACAATAGTTGATCGTCATCAACTCCGCTGTTTCGATAAAGCGTTCGCAAAAATGTGTGTGACTCCCTGCCACTGCAATTTCGCACGGCATGAATAGTGCTTGCTGGGCTTTGGTTTTAAGCTTTAGGCTAAATACTTTGGCCGATATTGATTCCTTAAGAACTAAATTACCTTCCACAACTCTACTTCTGCACGCAAATGACCTTATATCTTCCACAGTGTGCCGGTCACACACGCATGTGCAGTTTGCAGGTCCGGGGCAGCGACGCGTCGCCGGAGCGTCGTAAAGACAAGATACAGCGCTCGTGTTGAGCGGTATGGACCCTCATGGTCCTCACTAAGTTTACTACACTTTAGACAGTAACGAAACACAGCCGCATTCATTACGCCACAAATGTTGTCGGGGCGCAGTTTTCGCTTCTCGATCGATTCCCGACGATCGACACGACAATATATATCTTGAAGTTATTAATAAACTGATCTGTTTCTGTTCTGCATCATACAGAGGAAACGCCCGTATTTTGCAAAGCAGAAAAAGATTCCGTTTGACGTGTAACGGAGAGAGCATCCGTACACTGAGGGACGGAGCGCACTTCCGTTAAATTACGTGTGTTTTCTTTGTTCTGCCTCAAACTGAGCACGGCTCTGTTTTATTACTGCCATCTGTCTGTAAGTTGTCCACAAAATTACGGATTGTTTTAAAGTGTAGCGTGTTTTCTGAAAAGCGACGTGAGTAGGCCAGGGGAAACTGTGAATGCCCAGCGCCGGCCACTGGCGCGATTCCAGTAAGGCGACGTCAGCGAAGGACGGAGCAGTCCCGCACTCGCATGAGGTGTTTTTGGGGAATAACGTCTGGGCCCCAAAGTGAAAAAGGTCCAATGGCAGCAGCGGAAGTCGCGAGTATGCCTGCCATTCCGACGGTCGGGGGAAGTTTTCTTAAAGGAGTGCTGACACTTTATTTATCGTTTTCCATTTTTATGGAATAAAGAATGCCTACTGGCCCAGTTATTACGGAAATCTAACCAAAATCGGTCAGCCGCCAGCATAGAATTAATTATAACGCATGTATTCCAATTATATTCGAATTAGGTCGCCGCGCGCCAAATGGCCGTTCAAATGCAGGCCCACGGCGTCACATCAGGGTTTTGTGGCCACGGAAACTTCTGGTGCTAACGTAAAAATTAAAAAAAAAGTTGTTGGTTATCAATACTTGTGACACCTAAAATAAAATTATTTAAAATACATCTGAGACGCAAAGGATGAGTTACGGCTGGCCAAACATGCATAACCCGCCAAGCAGCACGCGCGCATTCGCTCTAGACTTGCTGTTCTGCCTTGCCTTAGGCAATTTTTTTTTAATTCTCACCCGACCTCAAGCGTCCGACGGGCCACTCAGAACGACCCCACTTCTTGGTGACGGGTGCACTACAGAAATAATACAGCAAGTAAACAGAGAGGGGGAAGGGTGGAATGACCCAAAGTGTCTGAAGGTTTTTGTGGGGACCAGCTGAATTAAAAAAAAAAAGACGAACATGGCCGCACGGAGAAACGTGTAGGGAACCGTTGTGACTTGAGCCAGGAACTGCGTGCCTCCTTCCTCGCCCCCCTTTCTCCCCTTTCTCTTCTTTCTTTGCTGGTATCTGTTCTCGGTCGGCAGTAAGCGGAAACTGATGACAATGAAGGGTGCGGCAACTTACCGGCTACTCCCGTGCGTTTCTCTAAGATCGATAAACCGATACATGAACCCTCGGCATGACGCCCCGTACGGTTCGCACACCCACTTGCACCGAATCTTACGTGGGTCGCTTCTAGCACCCTTGGTTACTTCCAGCAGATGGCATAAAAATCACACGCTGCCTTCACTTCCACAGCAGGCCTGTCCGCTCCCTGACGTCCGGCCCGGCATGCGCGTTAAGAGGGATTCACACGACGTACGAGTAGGTTCGCGGAGGCGGACGGATTTTTGACGTCAACACAACGTCGCCGGATGATCCGGTTCGGCGGTGCACCCATACGTGCGGGGCACTAGCCGTGGTAGCGATGCGGCTTTCGAGAGGCACGCGTCGTGGCACCCTAGCTGTATCGCTCACAGCGCCCCAGTAAGTGTCGACAATGCATCCGCTTCAAAAAAGCCGCCTTCGCACCAGGTATAATCTAAAACCGCCAGGCTGCAGTGCAAAAAAAAAAAAAAAAGGCTCCATTCCCGGCGGAGGTGCGCCGCGATCGACCGACAACATGCGGAGGCATTTTTTCCCCCGGAGAATCCGCGAGCGAGCCCCTGCCGAGCAGTGGAGCCTAAAGTTGGTCACGTAAGCGGGCTCCGCGGGCTATAAAGACGGAGATTTCTCCGTCGCGTGAATCCCGCTTTAAGGGTCGAACACATGAGCGGGAAAGCACGCATCCCAGCCCGCGTCTCCGCCCCGAGAGCCGGTTTTGCTGCCGGATGACCCATAGTGTCGTATGCTCCCGCGTGCATCCAATCTGCTAGATATTTTGCCGCGCCATGTCAGAAACCGCATTGCTCGGACGGACGTGGTGTCTCCCTCTTAGTCACGGATACGCGTATGTCCCAAATTAGTTCCCGGTACGACGGCTGCTGCAAAGATCCGCGCGGCTCGCGCTGACATCGATCACGAATGGAAAAATAAGGCGAGGAGGGGGGGGGCTTCAGAAAACAAAAAAAAAAGAAAAGCTGCAATAATGGATACGCTTCCCACATTTCTTCGTCGCGTAAACATGGGCGGCGCACTTTCTATGAACAGGCTGTAGTGCAAACGTTCCCGGCCGGTCTCGATTTAGTGCAAGTGCTGGTTCTTAATAAGCTTTAAATGGAATATATTGATCTAGAAGGAAACTCATAGCAACCGTCCCCCGGCCACTCAGCAGTACCAAAGCTAAAAAATAGGCCCCTAAAGAAAACCGCTATAATGGGTTTTATTTATTATACCTGCTCTCGAGGTCGTCGGCTTGTGAGCGCATTGTCTTGCACGGAGTACTTACGGTAGGACATCTTGCTCGCTAGGTGAGGTACGTGCGGATTTAATACTGAAATGAAAACCCCATATGAAATCCGCACCACGTACGGATTTCATAAGGGGACTTACGCTCGTTCCATTGCAAGACAAACACATGTCGATTAACGGTGGCGCGAAACCTTATACGCAAATAGCCGGAAAATCATACTTACGTTTGGCTCAACGGCGATCCCGACACACACGGCGCTGCAACGCGCCGTCCAAGCGGAGCCTGCGACCGCACGACGTCATCCCGTTCAAGCGTTTCGACAACTTGTGACTCCATAGTCAGGCCAGGGAAACGCAGCGAGGGCCGAGAAAAAAAAGAAAGTGGGTGCACAAAGCAATCTCACGGCGCGCGTACCGGGAACTCAGGTGGAGGTAGTGATCGGCCAATTAGCGTTGCCCAGCAGCTCGCGCGCGCAAATATAGCCAATGTTTTTAGCGTGAGCTACACTGGCCTAGGTTGAGCAGTTTCGAGTGGCTCCTGGAGAGCCGTGCTACCCATGCGCGAGGAGCAGTGACGTCACACAGCGCAGAGAACGTTGCTCTCTGTCCGGCGTCTCTAACGCACCCCACGCGCCCAGCATCTTCACCGACTTCCGTTCCGCACGTGGCGGCCCAGTCCACTTGATGATCATGCGAGGGGTGGCCCAGTGAGGATCCAATGGCTCGTGCGTCGCAGCATCACCGGCGTGCGGCTGTGGAACCAGCTTAGCTCTGGGGGCGATTGGTGACGCTGCGCCGGAGCAGCTTGAAATAATATACGTGTCACATAATGCGTAAAACCATGTTTTGTGTCATTGAAGCAGCAGTAAGCATGATAATCAAGCTCATCCTATAGACAACCAGGAAAGGCTAAGAATAGCCAGCTGAACCTTAGCTCACGCTAGGTATATCCTGGCCTATCCGAGATACGTCAATGCTAATTGTTGTCATTTAAGGCGAATTTTTGCCAAAGAAGACAATATTAAACTTTTATGCAGAGATACTGTAGTAACAATGATAGCGATCTCCAAGTTACTTCATTGACAGCTGTTTAATTAGGAGTTTTTAGCTTTGAGGAATGCGTTGATAACCTATTGTACGCTGAGTTTCTCTCTAGTGCTTTGGGACTTTATTTGTATGCCTGCCTTAGACGCAGTGAGTAGAAGTCGCTCCATCAGTTTCTCAAATTATCTGCAATAAAATTGAAAAAAATTCTTAGTACCTTATAAAATCATGAAATTGTTTTATACCGGACACTTCAGATATGGTTTACGTATATTTAACACCTGAATCAGCGCGTGTAGTGTACTTCAAAATGTATTTTGTTTGATTTAACGTCCGACGCAACGCAGGCCGATGAGGCATGCCGTAACGGAGGGCTCCGGATTAACGTTGACCACCCTGGGGATCTTTGACGTGCGCCGAAGTCTCGCACACACGGGCATCTTTGCTTTCCGCCTCCATTAGAAAAGCGGCCGTCGTTGCCGCGGATCGAACCCGCGTCCTCGAGCTCAGCAGCTCAACGCCTTCGCCACTGAGCCCAGGCGCGGTGGTCAAAATGTATTTGACGAATTTTTAAACTTGTTTAAAACGTATTTTTAGTTAATTATTCTTGTTGCGTTAATGGCGTATTTGAACCATGTTCAGTATAAAAGCAAAAAAGTGCCTTGAAAGATATCTCGAATATATTCGAAATATACTTGTATGCCTTATCATATTTTTTAAAGATATTCTACGAGTGGCTCTAAAGAGCTTTCGGTAAATGTATTTGTATTATATTTACACATTTCGTTATATTAAACATTCTCGTCTTCTGCTTTGACGAAAGTTTGTTACGATTGTAATTACAGTTTCGCTGCTCGTGTTATGTAAGTGGAAATTTACGCACGTCTAACGAAAACCTTGTTTTCCAATGTGGCTTAGTCCTGCTTTGTTATCATTGGAGACTTATCCCTTATCTTCGGTATTTTTGAAAATTGGGAAATGTGTTTTGTGTCCTCTTTGCTCGCGTTAGCGGTTCGTACTTACACATTGTGCAAAACCTTTCTGCTATCACCCATTGTCTGCGGGATACTGTGCGTCAGCTAACCACGTTGTGCTAGAAGTTCATCCCGACAGTGCTTATTCTTGGACCTCGTCATGTTCTCCGCTTATTTGTTCATGTGTGACGCGTTTCAGTAAACGTCAACTTCAACTTCAACTTCAATATTTAGTGAAAATTCTAAAAATACATTTGACTCTGCATTCGTAATATATCTACAATAGACAAGCATATTTGAAGTGCACATCAAGTATACTCAGTACCGTATTCAACCGCGTTTATGTTTCACTAAGAGAGCGGTAGTTCTTGTGCTCAGTCTCCGTTGTGTGGTTGTGCGCGTAAATAGGCGAGAGTTGTCTTGCTTTCACGTCGTGGTGCTACGGCGTCAGCCGCGTCGAAGAGAAGGAACTGCATAAAGAAAAACAGCGGATTTGTCATGATGCTGACGTGGTGGCCAGCTGACGTGCCCACTAGGACGCCACATTCTCGCTGCGAGCAACTGTTCCCACGATTACAGCGAACGCTGGAGTTGTTTTGCCAATCTTGGCCAATCTCCCTAAATGGGTATGCTTGGCTTGTGAAATGTGTACCCTGCGTGGTCGCCACAAGCCACGCAAACATGAGCGCTCGCTATTTTCTCGGTTTTTTAACTACCCGGTGGTCGGCGCGAGGCACGCACACCTGGGCGCTCGCTATTTTCTTGGTTCTTTAGCTGCGCGGTGGTCGCCGCGAGGCACGCACACTAGTGCTCGGTATTTTCGGGTTTTTTAGATGCAGAGCGTCTTATGCTCGGGGGTGTGTCCCACGGCGTCGGCGGTGGTCCGGCGTCCGCACACCACCGTTTCTTGGCCAATCCCCCACGTCTTATGCTCGGGGGTATGTCCCGCGGCGTCGGCGGTGGTCCGGCGTCCGCACACCACCGTTTCTTGGCCAATCCCCCACGTGGGTACGTGCCATAGAAGAGGAACAACAACAACAACAACAACTCCGGTTGTGCTTGCGCTTGACTCCGTGATTCTTCAGATGAAGTAGGATGGAAGCAACAGCCCCGTCAGTGAGTGCGCTGAAGCAATTAAGTGAGAGCATCAGCCCAAACACTAACAGCAATTACACCCAACTACAATCCACGGAACGTGTATCGATCTCTTCTTTACCAACTGTGACGGCGACGACTGCATACAACCGCTGCTACGAGATCCACTGACTGTGCACTTCAGTGACCATAAGGCCGTCATACTCAAAGTAAGAAGACGTGCAAACCTAAATAAAGACCTTTAGATACCACTTCAATCTCGTATCGATCTCTTCTTTACCAACCGTGACGGCGACGACTGCATACAACCGCTGCTACGAGATCCACTGACTGTGCACTTCAGCGACCATAAGGCCGTCATACTCAAAGTAAGAATACTTGCAAACCTAAATAAAGACCTTTAGATACCACTTCACTAGCGTATATACGCATGCAATAAGTAAAATTACAAACCCATCTCCCCAAGGGAACCATGAGTATGGATATATGAGCATTACGGGGTTCACTACATTTCCACCAAATTTCGGCTAACAACATGACGGAAACGCAAACGGACTCCCCATGACGCTCCGCATCCTACTCATGGTTCCCTTCGGGGAGATGGGTGTAATTGTTTAAGAAGCTGGCCCGGTGGTCGCCGCGAAGCATTCACACATGAGCGCATCGCTATTTTCTGGGGTCTTTTTAATTCACTGGTAGTCGCCACGAGGCACGCACACATGAGCGCTCGCTGTTTTCGTGTTTTCTCTGTTAACTCTCTGCTGGTCAACCGCGAGGCACGCGCAAAACATACGTTTGGTATTTTCTTGGTATTTTTAATCTGCGAACACGCAAAATAACGATTTGCTAAGTAGCTTCGATGTTAAATGCTATAGTAGTGCTTGCCAGGGTATGGTTTTAACGAAAATACAGGTTTACGAGAAACAGAAGGATGAATGAAACCTATACAAGAGGAGGGCACAGAGGGGGTTTGGTAATATTAGCCTCCTGCGCCAGTTTATTAACAGCAAAAAGTGCTACACACAATGCTCCTTATCTAAAGCATTGACGGATACACAGAATTATTCGAGAACGTACTACAAACGCGGCCGGGCGAAATTGCGAACAGAAAATTTTAGTGCACAGTCGCAACATCGAGACAAGTGCTCGATCCAACGCAAATAACAAAACAACTACGGAATTTCAGAAAAGGTGCTGGGGTGACAAAAGCATGGCGAAAGCGGATAGCACCGTCGCCCTTAGGCAGATATTCGAACGTTCTCGTTACATTGATGAGAACCATCGCGTTGTCTATTGCGTTGCCGTGTATGGGTGCTCCTCTCCGTTGACCTTTTTGACCTATATATCTATTGGTTGCATTAGAGCCTTAACTCTCTTCCACCGACAATTTCTTCTTCAAGCCTGTGTTAACCGTTACTGCGAACCGATACTCATCCACAGCAGCAGTCGCGCTCCGGCAAGTGCCCATTGTTACCAGTCATGTTTTTAAGTGAGTCATGCGTTTAAGTGGGCACAGTCGTCCTGCGTGCTCATGCTGCTCACCCATGTGGGCGCACTCACAGACAGGCACTCATTTAGAGTTGGGGGCTCAAACGCCCTCCCGACAGCTGTGGGCAGACTGATGAAAATACTCACCGCTCCGACGTATTTACGGTGGTCTAAAAAAAAGCAAAATACTGGGGGTACTTTTTTATTTGTAAGGATAGCATAGTACTGTAAGGTTGCGCTTTACAAACCATGAGAGAGTTCGTGTGGGTTTAGATGAAGACTCAACTGTTCCCTTTATTTGGTGATGCAATATTTCAGCATTTACCCACCGTTGAAAAATAAGAAACCTGAAGTCAGGCTTAGGGTTATCGCCATTCCAGGCACCTCCACCTCCTCTACAAACGCTTTTAGTTTAGAGAAAGACGGTGTGATCTGCAAAAAGAAGCGATACTGTGGGACGAACACAAGGACCAAGGGCAGACATAGGCGTTTACGTAGGAGAGAAGAGGCTTTCCACCCTAATGCAAAGAAACGCTGCACATGTTTACTTTAGTTTATTGGTTTCCGCAGACAGTCCAGTTTGGTTCGACAATTCATCCCTTCTTGATCAATTTTCCCACAACATACGAAGTACCTTGCTGGCAGCTTGCTTCACAAAAAGTAAAGCAATTCGTCTAAAGATTTCCCCCCAGATGTATTCTTCGCTGCCAGGCGCAAGGTCAGATTTGATAGCGTCAAGTGCTTTCAGGACTTCCGAGGCGGCGTAGAGGGATGTGTCACCCTGAAGAAGCTTGCCCAATGACTCCTGAAGTCGGTCGGTGTTGACATTGACGGAAGCAGATAGCTCTGTGGGAAGGACAAAAACTGACACTGAGTTAACGAAGAACAACTGTATGCAAACTTACTTCGGTCACTGTAATATCCTGCAAATGCAATGAGAATTATCCTTGTTCGTTGAACAGTAGTCAACATGTTACAAAAAAAAAACGGCAATTCACTTTGAGGTAGTTTTCTATCCTTCCTGTGTAGCAGCAAATATTTCAACCGTTCCTTATTACTGGTAAAAAATGTCTTTACTCTAAATCCCCTTTCGTTGTATTGCCAAACTTGAGTTGGCCAATGATTACTAAGGCATGTGGATAATTGCGACACGATGAAAATATTTACGACCTTACCTGAATTGGAGGCAGAACGGCTTTTCTTCGTGAAGCGTAGGTCTAAACAGGCAAAGCAAAATATTCATACATATACGAACGAGAAACCATGGGTATACGCAGGCCAAAATCAAGTAGTAATGAAGGCATACTCACAGTGCCGCAACATCTACCGCCACCGGCAGAAAAAAAATAAGACATGGATTAGAATCATGGTAGGTATATTGTTGTTTTTGTATCTACATCATTCAAAGAGCAAAATGTTTCGGGTTCTAGCAAAGTTACTTTGCGCTGTTTAGGAGCGTAAACATCTCCTAATATCCTGTCGACGAAGTTCTCAACATTAATGGTCCCTAAATTGTTTCTCTGCAGTATCTCATCAAACTACCGACATTCTTCTTTTTTAAATAGGGTCTCAATTAAGGGGCACCCAGTGTGTCAAACGGGAGTAGGTTTAAACATTTAAATTGACATTTTGTTTGAGCAGCGTGATTTTTCAGGAATACCCTATTTGAAATAAAGCAACATGTCATTATATCATGTCCCACAAAACGACTAAAGCCAATGTATTCATAATATTATGAGTGATATTCTCATGCATTTTCCCCGACTTAAAACATTGCTCACTGATTCTACCAGCTTTATATTATTAGAAACTTGGTGCTTCGTTTTTTTCTGGAACACATCACAATAAGTACTCCTGAGTCATGGGCTGAACAATGCTGTAGGAACTCACAGGCGCATCCAGAGACGCAAATGGCGACCAGAAGCGTGCAGAGCTTCATTCTGGCAAATCTGCTAAGAAACATCATTTAAAAACGGGTAACACAGATATGGCGTTAGAACTTTGACCTTTTCGAGATCAAGTGGTACGTGCCCTCGCTGTTAGGTGTTATAACCCCAAAGCACGGACACGAAAATAACCATGGCTCCAAAATGTAACTCATAAATATAACGGTTGAAATTGAAGAAATGCCGGAACTGTGAACATTCTAAGTTCAAAACCTCAAGAGAACAGAATACAGCTTAGTCTATTTACGGAACAAAAAAATTTTTGCAGCCTGTAGACACTTTCAGATCTTTGGCAGTTTAAAATTAAAAAATACCGCAGATTTGTTTTATTGCAAATCAGGAGACACTTGTAAGAGAAGGAAAACCGTAAAAACTTACGAAAGCTGCCGCAATATTGAAAAGGCCTGAATAGAAGTGTATCTCGTCACCCGCTTATATAGGACTGTTCTGATAGCGGTGTCCAGTTGGGGAAGATAATCTGATAAGCACTGCGTGCCAGCCATCTGCTAGCGTAAGGTGGTCCTAATTTCATGTATTGATTTTTATTCATACTGTGCACGAGTATAACAAAAGTCACCCAGGCGCGGTTATCTTTGATGTGGAAAGAGGGAGATGTGATAATCTTCCCTGGACAATATTGATATGTGGGCGCAAACTGCACAGTTTGCTCTCTCAGACTATGTGCATATCTGATGACGTCAATCACTTAACAGTCATGCGACCATTGTGCTGATCATTTGAAGACGTCCTATTGTTTAGATTTGTAAAATTTTCATTATGTGGGTATGTAAGCACTACACTAATGCCTGAAATACGTGCGAAGGTAACAAAAATTTTTTGTCGACATATAAAATAAAAAAACTATCGGAAACGCTTATAGCGTTCTCAGAATGGAAGGCAAACATGTACTAGTCTAGTACATGTACTAGTACATGTACTGGGTCTAGTGTCACCAGATAACGTTGCAGAACATCGGCACGCCTTTCTCCCATTGTTTCGTGCCGCCGCCATTACCATTCGCCAGTTGGCATGAGGTGACATTTTTTACACTGTGGCAGTTCATGGGCGTGGCCATTTTGTTATTTATTCGTCTTAGTCGGTCACCTCGGGCGGGCTTAGCCTGTGCTCCCTACTCTGCGGCTGCGCGCGACTGACGTCGTTCCGAACGCGAATCAAAGATAACGCGTGTAGCAGCATTTCACCAGCAGAAGAGTGTCTGGAAGATACTGTTTTGCGAAATCTTCGGCAGTGTTGTTAACAAACGACCCGGTCATGCTTAACCGTCACTTAACCGTCATGCGACCTTCTGGTGAGCATTCTAAGCACTCCCATTGTTATAGTTTGCTTTAACGATTTGTTGTGCTAGCATGAAGCAATATACTTATTGCCTGTATTACTGGTGAATGTGGCAATTTTTTTGGTATAAATGCCAGCAACTACTAAGAACGATTAGAAATGTCTCACAATGGAAATGGGAAGGCGAAACCTATAGTTGGACCTTATCTTGATTTGCTGCTTAAATTTGTGGCCACACGCGACGCCAAGCTCCCTTCCAAGGCCGTTCTGCTTGCTCGCCATCGCCAGAAGACTCCGGTTCTCCACAATCCCTGCCTTCACCTTTGAGGGTGGCTTGTATGACAGCTGCGGCCGCGGCTTGTGGCTCCGCTACTTCCCTTTCCCGACGCATGGCCCGCCGCCATTTCTTACAGCTCTCTGACGCTGCGCGAGCTCCCCGGCTCATGTGCCTATTTTTTTTAAAGACAGTATTTTCTTCACATCGGAACGCGTGGCGTGAAACAGAAGGAGTTAAGGCTGCCGCTTTAAAAATAAAAACACTGTTCCCTGCTGCTTTTTTCTAGTGAATCACTGAACGAAATTTTTGCATGTGAACTGCGGTTTTATTGCAGACTGTATAAAACAAACAAGTGGGCAAAGAACATGCGCACTGTCCAAAATCGATCACAAGATTCTCTATGCTCTTGTATCTTCCCGCTGTATGCGAGTGGTTGAAGTTCTCAATCGCTGCACATCATATCACGAGTTTGATGACGAATCATGGAGGTTGCACTTTTAGTTAATTCTGGGCGCAAAAGACGCTGTTGTGCACTAAATTTCCCAGCAGGTTAGGGACACTAGGAAATCGATATGCTCCCGCAGCCTCTCTCGTTTTGTGTCTTACATTTGAAAAAAATTGCTTTATTCTCATGTCCTATCATTTACGTTTTGCTGCAGGCCTGAGATGTCTGGATAGCTTCTCCACTGGTTAACATCCATTCTGTAAAAATACAAGCACAATTAAATACGTCAGAAATAAAACATGATGCCATTGCGGCGTGACCGCCTTTACAAAATTCCTAGATGGGGCGCATATTAAAAAGATAACTTACCCACACACTGCCGGGAGCTCACGTAGTACAGGAGTAAGCGGAGAATAGATACGTAACACTTTTCAAAATGCCGAAAGTTTACGAAAGAAAATTTGAGTTGATTTGGTTGTTCGTCAAATATATTTAAAAGAAATGTGTAAGCGGCAATTTCAACCAGCTGGTGTTATGCACGGGTAGCTATTCGAGCAACTCATCAGAAGGACGATAAAGTGAAGACAATGAGGCACTAACCCCCCTTCACACTCCCTTAATTTTTATTCAAGAAAAACGTCGCCGTATATCACCCGGGTAAGAGACACCGTATGTGCTGTAGAGCCGAGCAAAGACTAAAAAATTCTATTTTATACTAATGCGCGCAGTTCCCTAAGTGATTTTCGAGTGAGCTGCTTATAAACGCCTTCATGTGAAGTACACCCGGAAAAAGAGGCCGAGAATTTATATTTTACACAAATGCATGGAGTTCACTGTGTCATTGTCGTACGAGCTGTGGGTAAACAGGAATACTTTCCCTTGCAGTACTACGCAGGGATTGTTAATAAGCCTATTTTTCCCCACCACCGCGATGACTCAGCGGCTATGGAGTTGTGCTGCTGAACGTCAGGAGGCGAGTTCGATCCTTGCCGCGGAGGCTGCTATTCTAAACAACCCGTGTGTAGAATTTTTGGCGCACGTTTAAGATTACCAGGTCGTTAAATTTAATTCGGAGCCCTCTACTACGCAGCGCCTCAGAGACCAGGTGTAGCTTCGGCGCTTTAAACCCGATAATCAATTACTCCATCGAACTAGTTTTTTGCGGAATCATTTTAGAAGACGTAATCCACTCCCTGGTAAATCACAGCGTGTGATTCTTTAGTACTCCTGTGTCTCACATGACGTGACGACACAATGGCAACGTAACCACTGTTTTATGAGACCAGGTGATGTGACTCGTGGTGTAGTTGTGTTCTTGGGGGCCCATATTGACGCTGCTGCCATATTTTTCCGTGTGTACCTTTTGCCCGACAGCTGAGCCCCATGCAACACGTCGATAGCGCAGATGTCGTGCTTTGTACCAGTGTGCTATTCAAGTATGGTCCTGCTTTGTGGCATGCGTCGCCACACGTGCCCACCACACGTGCCCATCTTGGAAGACACTGTCTTTTCGAACACGCAGCACGCACGTACAACGTTATTCTTGTGGAAACAAATATTTATCTCATGAGCGGATTTTATTTAAGCTAAGAGATATTTCATGCTGATAAGCGATCACGGCTAACCAGTTTTTTTCTACTACTTACGCTAACAGGAACATTACCTATCAACTCTTTCCCTTTAGGTTTGCTACCACTTTTTTTTCAAGAATGGACAACAGCAGAGAGCTCGGAAAATCAATATTCTGCTGTAATCGATTCGCCTAGTAAACTAAAGGGTTGGGCCAAGCCCAACAGTAGAAATCTGCCTAAAACAACTCCAAGCAGAGATTGTGCAGTAGCACGCTGCACAAAACACGAACTCCTGGAAGCTTAGTTTTAATTGGTTTGACTATGTCTCGGCTGAAAAATCGAACGCACACATTGACTGGACCGCTAAATTCAATTATATCTACACAGTTCATTCTAGAGCGGAACTTTCAGAAGTAAAATTCCGATGAAGCCAAACCTTTAACAAGGTTTACGAGGTCGCTCCTACTTCTGGGGAGGAACCTTCGTTTGTAAACTGCTAAAAATTATTTCATCCTCCTAAAATGCAGAACTAGTTCTAGTACCCCAACAATTTATCAACTTTTCAAAAAATGGCGATGATAACAGTGTCAACACATGACTTAGTGCATGCCGCCAAAGATTAACCGGATGGTTGTACTTTTTTTCACTTTAACCTAGTGAATGTGCAGTTATTTACGGGCATTTAGCTTTGTAAACCTCTTTGAAGACTATTGCGCCTGCCTCGCCGAAGGACCGCTAGTTGATTCCCCCCCCCCCCCCCCTCGAAGCCATTTGGCAACATCCCAAAAGGTCCGACACGCTGATGTTATCTGACACAAAACCTACTTGTTTAATGCTGATCTACGTGCACAAAATGAATGTAGCGAAGCAGAAATAGGTCTTATCAAGGAATATGCTCGCTGAGCCGCAGAGGTCGTTCTATTTTACATAATCTATTCTGAAAAGAAAAATTCAGATTCCTTGCAGTCTGCGAAGAACGATGACCATCGAAGCGGAGCGCAGTCCAAGGGGGCACAAAACAAAACACGTTTATTTGTAATTTGCAATCAAGCAATCTCCCCAGCTAATTAGCTCAATGAAACTTCGAGAGACAGGGAGAGAGAGAGAGAGACGTTTTATTTCTAACCATGCTTAGGGGCGGTTGATTCGCGGAAGCGCAGCGCTGTGGTCCCGAGCCCTGTCGACCAGAGCGCACCGGGACTGGGCGTCCGAGCGCGCGAGGGCAGGCAGCCAGGATTTGGGTGGGTAGGGTAAGAACTTGGAAGAACAAGTAATTGTCTAGCGGATAAACGTGGGCTGTCCATTTCCCTCTCGTATGTCAGGCGGTGTAAGGTCATGCGAGATGAATGTTTAAATCTCCCACGAGCCCTACGAGCATGTTATCGGTGAGCGCGTGAAGCCTGGCTGCACGTGCAGCGCCCACCCCCCCCTACCCGTGCAGGCGTAACTGGCAACCGGGGATGTGTACGTGCTCACATGGTAAAGATACCACGCAAAATGTCGCTCGGGAAACGCTCAGTGTGGGTTGGAGAACATCAGCAAAAACGTCACACCAGGAGCCCATCAAAAAGAAAACGGGAAACACTTGGGTGCGAAGACGTCTTGGTCTACACCAACTCACTCACGCACGGCATATGTGAAAACGCAGGCACATACAGCATCAGTGTAAGATTTCATTCACCGGAACTCGTAGAAATTTTAATGGGCGGAGAAATTCTGATGGATGAATTTCTGTATTGTTTAATACGGCGAGTGCACCCCTGCCACCTGAATAGCATTATCCAAGACCTCACTACATCTAATCGCTCAGTTCTTCGCACATTTCAATTTTAACAACACTTTTTCACGGTAAAAAATGCAATGCGTGAAGTTGGCCTGAATAGATTTAAGGTAACGGCAGTGAGGAACTTCGTAAGAGCCATTCCTACACGAATAAACGCATACAGTTTGTGTTCTTCAGACAATTCGATAGTTCTCCTCGACATTTTAATTAGGCACCGTATATTATCTTTTGTCCGTGAAGAGAGAGGTACTTGAAACAATTTCTCCCGTTATGTATTTGTCGGCGTAACGTGAGGGACTACAGATAAGTTATCAGATACACTAATGTATTGTGCGGGATGATAGGCTTGAATGCATTTGACTTTCATCTGGCGGGAGCATGCCAAGAGGACGTTGTTTAGCTCATCACACACTGCATCACACTACTCAGAAATCTATAGTTTAGCGTTTCAGGAAGACATTGGCAGTGTCCTGCCTAAAAAATATATTCTCCGTTTCAGGAATAATAGGGATGAAGGCAAAGTTAGTGTATCAAGAGGGCGTGTTTTCAACTCATCACACACTGCATCCCATTACTCAGACATCTGTAGTTAAGCATTTTTGTAGTATAGCATTTTAGCGACAATGGCAGTGTCGTCGGCCTAAAAAAAATATTCTCCCTTTCAGGAATAATAGGGACGAAGACAAAGTTAGTGTATCAAGAGGGCGTCTTTCCAACTCATCACACACTGCATCTCATTACTCAGAAATCTGTAGTTTAGCATTTTTGTAGTATAGCATTTTAGCAGTTTAGCATGGAAGTGTCTTCGGCCTAAACAAATTGCAGCGTTCTGGGGCTACGTCGCTTATAAAGAAGCTCCTTCAACGAGAAAACTCCTCTTTCGTGCGACATGCGGTGACGTAGAAACCTCTCCGATGCTTTGCCGCGCATATGGAGGATGGGGTGACCAACGAAGATGCGAATGGCCGAAGGAGAGCCGGCTTATCAGGGAGACGCCGCGCTCCGGAATTCTTCTAGCCCATCCGCACTCCGAGATATCGAACTGCAAAGTTTAATTGCCATTCGCATGATTACGCATGCGAGACAGTGAAGACCAGCGCAAAGCTCCTCCCTTTTGTGACGTGCCTGCTGTGTATGGTCTTTAGTTTGACAACGGGGTGCAGGCATAGGCAAAGTGGTAACTGGCACCCTTTCACTCTTGGCTGGCGTTATCGAAACCTGCAGTACTCGGAACCGCTATCGAAACCCAGAACAAAGGGGAGGAGATTTGCACCCGTATTCGCTGCCTAGCAAGCGTAATCATGCGAACGGCAATTACACTTTGCAGTTCGATATCTCGGAGTGTGAATGGGCTGGAATAATTCTGCCTAACGAAATTGCATAGGAAGACAATTGCGTATAACTTTTCACTACAAACATGCCTTCTTACTGCAGCCCCCCAAAAAGTGAATTATTCAGTTTTAGGTAATTGGACTTCCGACAACAATAATTACCACCTAATTAGTTGTGCCCCTGGGCGCATAACCTCACTGTTACGGTGTTTTCACGTAATATTTATTTATATATAGGGAGATAGAGATAGAGAGAAATTTAGAGGCTTAGGCTACGTATTTTTAATAATTGTTTTAATTTTAAGTTTTTCAGATCAGTGCAAACACATTAGATAAATGTACGCGCAGGTCACGGTGTATAAAGGTGTTTATAAAAAGGAAACATGCAAAGAACTTTCCGCGAAGATTGTTCAAGTTATTGTAAGTATTGAGAGGCTCCCGAGAGAAGGCTTTGCTGAAGGCGAGAAGGCCCTTTTTCGGCAAGCAGCCCGAAAACGAGGAGGGACTTCAAACCACGATGATGATGATCGAGCATTGCGCGCCCAGGCGATGATGTGCTGATGATGAACGGGTGAGGTAAGAAGACGAAGACGTTGCCTTGATGGCAAATAAATGGAGGGAAAACGATGAAGGAAGTTCGGCGCTCAGAGTTAGTCACTTGCGCTTACACGTATTTCCCCGGCACATAGAAGCGGCCATCCTGGCCGCAGGATATGTAGGGGATGGGCGCCGAATGAATTTCTTCAAGGGTGAGACATGAACGATTTCGGTCCACCGCAGCGACGGTCAGCAACGGTGCAGATAGGAGTCACGCAATGTTTGTTCCACCACAGTGTAGGGGCAAATAAAGCGAGATAGAAATTTCTCACGCAATCCGGTGGTGCGGACACGTGTGCAGAGTAGAACTTCGTCCCCTGGTGCAAACGATACATCTCGGTGAGTGGAATAATAGTTAGACTTGCGGACCTTTTGGCTGGCCTCAGTATTTTCGCGAGCCAGTCGTCGGCAGTGTGCAATCCTGGAGAGACATTGTTCAGCAACGTTGGTTGAAGAATCAGCGGGTGCCGAAAAGAAGGACAGGTCCAAGAT
The DNA here is from genome assembly GCA_013339765.2 of Haemaphysalis longicornis. NCBI lineage: Eukaryota > Metazoa > Arthropoda > Arachnida > Ixodida > Ixodidae > Haemaphysalis > Haemaphysalis longicornis. The sequence goes on from CM023450.1 coordinate 117,503,833, forward strand.
AGAGGATGTTTGGCGGCCGTAGACAAGGTAAAACGGTGAAAATTCAGTCGTGCTCTGTGCCGCGATGTTATATGCGAATGTTACAAATCGGAGAATGCTGTCTCAGTTTTTGTGATCGGGGCGAATATACATCGAAATCATGTCGGAAAGTGTGCCGGTGAAAACGCTCCGTCAAGCCGTTGGTCTGTGGATGGTAACTGGATGTGGTTTTGTTGACAGTGTAGGCGGCACGAAGAACTTCTGCAAAGACTGCTGCCAGAAAAGTTCGGCCACGATCGCTGATAACACGAGGAGGGCCGTGGCGCAAAAAATGGAGTGTAAGAAAAATTCGGCCACTTCCAAAGCGCAGCCGGTTCAGAGAGGTGCGGTTTCTGCATATCTGGTCAAATGGTCGACAGCGGTAACAATCCACCGGTGGCCAGCAGGAGCCTCAGGCAATGGTCCGTATAGGTCGATGCCAACGCCCTCAAACGGGGCCTCAGGGCACGGCAAAGGTTGCAGTTTGCCGGCAGGTGGTGACGTACGTATTTGCGGTGTTGGCAAGGTATGCAGGAAGCAACATATCTGGCGACGCTGGTGGAAAGTCCAGGCCAGAAGAGGTGGCTCTTAATGTGATTGTAGGTTTTGTGGTATTCTAGATGTCCTGCTGTGGCATCGTCATGAAAAACGTTCAGAATGGTTTCCCGGAGAGATTGCGGGACGACGGGAACCCATTTATCGAAAGACGGATGGTAGTTGTAACGATAGAAAGCTCCATCCAAGAGCTTGAATTTGTTCAGCTGATGGCGGCAGCGGCTGTTTGGCGGTCGTACCAGTCCGGCCAGTTGGTCCATCAAGGTGCGGCAGTATTGGTCTTCACGTTGGCGTGCCACTAAGTCCGAAGAGGATTGAAGTTGGGTGGTGTCTAATGGCGCCTTGGGTAGGGCTGCCGAGGCAGTAGGGGAAGGACCGTCACCGTCTGGCAACGCCGCAAGACAACGAGAGAGGGCGTCAGCGTCCATATGTTTTTCCCGGACTTTTAAATTACAGTAAAATCATACTCCTGCAACTTGAGGACCCAGCGCCCGAGTCGTCCTGAGAGATTTTTAAGTGACGATAGCCAGCATAAATCGTGGTGATCGGTAACGATGGTAAAGGGACGTCCGTACAAGTACGGCCGAAATTTTTGCACTGCCCAAATAACCGCGAGACAATCCTGTTCAGTTATCGAATAGTGGCGTTTAACGGCTGCCAAAGCTCTGCTTGAGTAAGAAACAACTCTTTCCAGTGATGAGGCACTGCGTTGTAAGAGCACCGCACCTATTCCTTTCCCACTAGCGTCTGTATGCAGGAAAGTCGATCGGTGTCGTCAAAGTGGCAGAGGACGGGATCTGAAGTGAGGGCTTGCTTGAGTGTTTGAAACACTGCCTCGCAGTCGTCCGACCAATGGAATGAAGAACCGGCGGCCAATAGATTGTGAAGAGGGGATGCAATTGTGGCAAAGTTTCGAATAAAACGGCGAAAATAGGAGGCCAATCCAGGAAAACTGCGTAAATCTTTCAGGCAAGCTGGTCGCGGGAAGTTGAGGACCACATGGACTTTATCAGGATCAGGTCGAATTGCATCCTTGCTGACAATATGCCCGAGCACTTTAATTGATTTTCTTGCGAATCGACACTTTTTTGCATTGAGCGGAGGCCCGGCGTTGGAAAGACATGTTAACACTTGGTCGAGGCATCTTAGATGCTCTTCAAAAGACACAGAAAAAACAACTATATCGTCAAGGTAACATAGGCAGGTTTTCATTTCAGACCATGAAGGACGGTATCAATCATTCTTTCAAAGGTTGCGGGAGCGTTGCATAAGCCACACAGCATCACATTGAATTCATAAAGGCCGTCAGCGGTGGCGAATGTTGTTTTTTCTTTAACTGCTTCGCTCATAGGCATTTGCCAGTATCGGGATCTGAGATCTAAACTCGAAAATAATCTACCACCTTGTAATGTGTCGAGGGCGTCATCGAAATATGGCATGGGGTAAACGTCTTTTTTCGTAGATTTGTTAAGGGCCCTGTAATCGACACAGAATCTCACGGAACCGTCCTTTTTCTTAAGCAGAACAACGGGCGAAGACCAGGAGCTCGATGATGGGCGAACAATGTCCCGCTTGAGCGTGTCATTGACATTGTCTTGTATCAATTTACGCTCAGGAGAAGAAACGCGGTACTGGCGACGACGAATAATGCAGGACCCATCCGTTTCGATTCGGTGAGTCGCTGCTGCTGTCTGCCCAGGACTGGAGAATGGGAGTCAAATGCTGCCTTGTGTTTATCCAGGAGACCTCGTAGAGCTTTCCGCTGACCTGGCGTAAGTTCTGCGCTTATAGCAGTATCCAAAGAGACCGACGCTGAAGTTTCGAATTGGCAGGTAGGTACATTAGAAGAAATGAAGCATATACAGCGGACATCAAAACTCTCATCGTGGGGGACCGAAGCGATAGTGGCAGTAGGATCGGTTCCAGGGTAGTGTTCTGTACAGCTAGAAGGGCGGAGCCATGCCAAAATCGTACTAATCAAGGAGACATCACTACCCCTTTAGGCGCGAAATTTCCAGTCGGCACAATGAACACGTCTCCATCAATGATATCCCTTGACATAGTGAAAATACCACATTCCTGGCCAGGCGGCAGAACAAAATCAGTAGCTGTCACTAACCGTGACTCTGCCGCTTCCGCAAGCGTGCCAAGGTCGGTGTCAGTTCTTTGTACAGAAGGCGGCCGACAAGAAATAACAGCAGAAGCACAAGATAGGAAGCCCAATCCCAGAATTAGTTGATGCGCACAGGGTGATAACACAGCAAACTGGATATGATGGCGGAGGCCGTCGATGAAAACGCGTGCTGTAAAATATCCGCTGGGTTTTATCGCGACACGGTTAACACCATGAAGAACTTGACCACTATAAGGTGTTGCGACCTTACACAACCGAGAGCGCAAGTAAGAATGAATAATGGAAACGCTAGCACCGGTGTCTACTAAAGCTTCTACACAAATGCCTTCTACGAAAACAGTTAATGTATTTGATGGGCGCAATGGAGGACTTGTTAAATTTTCTAATGTGGCAGTTTTACCTCCAAAAAACTTCTCCCTTTAGTTTTCCGGGTTGCGGTCGAAGGCTTGAGTAGCGGGGTGAAGAAGAGGGGAGGAGCGACGGAAAGGTGACGGCGAACGGCGTTTCGGCTGACGGGAGTTGGACGGGAAATCGCCCGTGTCAGTGGAGGCGGGCACGTCAGGAAGGAGCATAAGGCTGCTGACGGTGGTCGAAAGGCTGATGGCGGTAGTCGTAGGGCAGGCTGTCGTCACGGCGTCGATATGTGGCGTAAGCTCGTCTTCCATCTAGCTGACGACTCCGGCAGAACCCACAGATATGACCCCGGATACAACAATAGAAGCCAGTGGGCCGCTACGGGCGCCAAGGAGACTAATAGGTATTGGGAGAGGTCGTTCCTGACAGGGGAGCCATCAGCGCTTGAGCGGGTCGAGGAGGCTGCAAATATGACACCGGGGCACAGGCGTGTTGGGCAGGGTGGATCATAGAAACCTGGGCTGTGGGCAAAGTGACCGGAATGTCTGCTTTGGGTGGGGAAGCACACGTAATTGAATCGAGCTCTTCCTTAATCACGCCTCGGAAGCCGGGAGTGAAACTCTGGTTGTGACTGCCTGAAAAGGTCCCCTCCAGCTGCCCTTGAAGATCTTCCTATGATGAAGCGGATTATGGAGTGCAGGTCACTGTCCATAGGTGCAGGCGAGTCCCACGTAGCAGATGGCAAGCACTGAGCCTGGAGGGTGTCTAAACGCTGGCAAGTCGACATGACGTTATAAACACCTGTAGGATTTTGCAGGGCGAGGGCTTGAAAAGCAAAGTTAGAAATGCCTTTGAAGATGTGACGCACCCGCCGGTCCTCTGTCATGCTGGAGTTGACGCGTCAGCAAAGGGCCAGAACGTCCTCTATGTATGATGTGTAGGTTTCGCCGGGTTGTTGAACGCGTAGATCCAGCTTCTTTTTGGCGGCCTCTGAGCGTATTGCCGATGTCCCAAAAATCTTGCGTATTTCGGTAGTACATTCGGACGAAGTAGTGTGTCTCTCTTCGTTGTTCAGCAACCACGTTTTCGCCACTTTATGTAGGGACCATCCAACGTTGATTAGTTTGAAAGAGTCGTCCCACCTATTGAAAGCGTTGAAACGGTTGTAAGTGTCCAACCAGACCTCCAAGTCATCGCCGCGGAGTATAGTGAAGTCCGGTGGGTCACGCGGTCTGCTGCTGATCGTCCAGTAAGGGTGGGTGGATCCGCCAGGGTTACTGCCAGCAGCGGGGTTGATCCTCTCCTCCTGCATGTCGGAATCTGGTCGAAATATTTGCCTACCCGACCGGAGCTCCAAAGGAAACGTTGTAGACGACGTTGCGGGGTCGAACTGCACCTCCACCACTTGAGAGACTTTGTAAAAGGCGAGAAGGCCCTTTATTCGGCAAGCAGCAGCCCGAAACCGAGGAGGGACTTCGAACCACGATGATGATGATCGAGCGTTGCGCGACCAGGCGATGATGTGCTGATGATGAACGGTCGAGGTAAGAAGACGAAGACGATGCGTTGATGGCAAATAAATGGACGGAAAACGATGAAGGAAGCTCGGCACTCAGAGTTAGTCACTTGCGCTTACAGTATACAGATATTTTTGTTTTGCAAAATTTTATTTCCCAAGAATGAACATGCTTCTGCTTCTGTAGAAAGAAAGCGAGTATGTGCGGTGTGACAAACAGCCCTTTTTTTCATCGAAAGAGAGGTGGAAACGGCCAAGAATCCCAAATAAAAAATAAAGAAAAGAACTCCAACATTCCCCTCAGCTTAGTGGGAAGAAAACGTCGTCTTGAACATTCCATTCAAGTTATGTCGATCCCATGGGCCGAACCTAATGACACTTTGTACGTGGTGAATTATTCGGAGCCTTAGAGTGTGTGGCCTAGCCATAAAAATGGTACTGTGTTCAGCAATCTACGCACCATAACACTTGTTTCTGGTTATGACAAGATGGCCGCTGAGGTTCCTACGAGCCTTTACGTCTAAGATGATGGTCTACAAATTGCGCACATGAAAGGGCACCGATCGAATGGGCACATGTAAATTAGAGTTGCACACCAGTCCAGTTGCCAGTTTTACTTCTTCCCAACCCACATTGCACATGCGCATGTTATAAGCCTTTACGTCAATTCCCTCTGTCAAGAGTGTTCAGAACCCCCGCTGGCTACAAAAATATTTCGGCTTTTAGATTTTGTTGCAGAGTGCCGTAGTTGAAGTGGAGTTTCTGAGGATTGTAAAAGCTTCTGTAGCACTACTAGCGGATCACGCCGCTCCATGCATCTTCCTGTTTTCCTGCCGTGAAGTCTGTGTATTTTTTTATTTTTTATACGGATGACAACCCGAATATTTCGTGGGTGGAGATTCGGCCCTTACAAACATCCCAAATTGGTCAAACATATTCTGGCGTCTTTCACTACGGCGCGCCTCATAGTCCGGGTGTAACTTTGGAGCGTTAACCCACCGGCCCCGTTCAGATCAGATCAGAAAAAACAAATTTTCTTGTTGCCACAAGCGGTACCGTTTTCAGGTCGACTTCAATGTCGTTCTGCAGGAGCGGCCGCCGCACTAGGGGCCTCTTTGGGCGCTTGCTAAGGCTCTATGTTTTGTTTTGTTTCCGTGGAACCCGCTTTGGAACGACTTCGTGGCAAACTGGGCGCACGCAACTTGCTGTTTTTGCAGCAGAGCTGTTTAGGTCGAGGGTTTTCCGTCCGTCGCATCGAAAAAACCTCGAAGCCTCAGAAAAGAAAATCTGGTTAAGGAAGACCCGGGAATCGAACCCGGGACCTTTACGTCACGAAACCGGCAGTGGAACCCCTGGTCACTCCAAAGGCCCGAGGGGTACGGGTTAGTTGCGGCAGGGAGCAATAGTATGTGAAGCGAAGTGAAAAAAAAATCAGGGAAGCTTGCACTAAGGCGACACTACTTGAATGACGAAGCTGTTGGATGTGATCATTCACGGAGACGGAGTTGTGCTTTACTATCGTTGTGGGGGTCGTGGTGGTCGGCGGCACGGCATTTTAATGACCCTATGTTGAGTAAGGCTGGAGTGGGGTCGTCGTTTTGGTCGAAGTTTTCGTACGCCACTTTTCAAGCGCAACATATTGTCTCTAGCGAATGCTTTGCATGCCGAGCCTCTCGAAGCGCGGCCTCTCCCTCGACCATGTGAACTATCCGCGGCAGAGCCATGTGGAGTCAATGATCACCTACAGCAACTTCGACATTCAAGTTACTGGCTCTTCTAAGGTGCAGAGTGCATGAACAAGACGACACGATGGCGAACGAGCAAGGGGCGTACCCCATGACATCTCTCTCCTTTAGAGCAAGTGTCACCACAGTACAGCGAACGCTGGAATGCTTTTGTGGCCTATGTTGGTCCATCTCCCTAAGTGGGTATGCTTGGCTTGACGAACGTGCGCTTGAGGCACGCGGTGAACACTGAAGTTTATTTTTTTAAGCGGAAGGGGAATATTAGCCAATCTCCCTAAATGGGTATGCATAGCTAGACGAACGGGTGCTCGAGGCATGTGTGCACGAACGCTCGGCATTTTCTCGCAATTTTTAACTGGGGACACTATAAACAAACAATTTGCTTAACAGCTCTGATGTTTAAAAAAACGCTTCCCTTGCTCTGGATCGAGCCTGGGCCCCTCGCATTATGAAACCGTCGCCTGTCCGAATGAGCTATCATCACATTCGAGCCGCGCAGAATTTCCATTGGGTTCGTATCGCGGGCGCTGGCTTTGGACTTGACCGCGGGTTCTAGCGGGTGGTAACGCGATCCACTTTGGGAGAAATGTGAAAGCCTGCGGACGAAAAAAACGATCCGGGCCTGCCAGACATGGAGAACGTTTAGTGGAAAGCTCTCGAATCACTATGAGGTGCAACAGAGCTGGGTCTCTGACGAAGGGAGAGGGGCCGCAATCTCTACTATTTTCCCCGCCTTGTACCGCTAGTTCAAGCTGCGTCATTTTGTTTTTCGTATTTTAGAGGCACGCGCTATTATATAGTGTGGCGACACAAAACCGGTTTTGCGGCCAACCTAGTTATCTGGTTATTCGATCACCTTTTATTTGAATTTGAAAGCAGGATAACCGGAGTGATCGGTTAGCGTACCTGGTTTGGCTTGCGGATATTGGGACATCCGGATGTCTGTTTAATACAAGAATGATATCTTCACGAACCGGACCAGGTTTTTTGGCGTCTATATCAAGGCGCTACCGTTTCGCCGCCGATTTTTTGAAGGCGATTTCTTTTCCGTGGCTGCATGATTGCAGAATATAGTTCACACCCAAGCGTTCGAATAATCGAATATCTGGTTCACCGCCTATTCAAACCAGATACACTGGTTACCTCTTGTTGAAAATACGGATATATGATTTACGAGCTATTGAAAGAGGATATACTGATTATTTGTTGTAGAAAATCCGGATATTCAGATAACCGGATTTCAAGACCTGGGTCCTCCAAAGCGGTTCAACCGTATAACCGGTTTCACAGATTTTACAAGCGCTACTATGAAGCCCGTCGCAGTGTTCGGGAAGAATTTGTGTGCTGTTCTTTCTGCTACGCAGATAGTCTGCTGCGGGCACGGCTTTCTGATGCTGGCAGGGTTCGAAAACGATTGCTGGAGGTCGTCGAGGTATGCTTACCGTATAAAAACGTTTCGAAATGAACTTGTCAGGAGGACGCGTGGTACGTCTGGACCCCAGTTACAAGTGTACGCCACAATTAGCAGATTAGATTGCGGCAATGGCTGGATAGTACTATCAGATGCAATATATAAAATATTTCGAACGACGGTTATCAGCAAAGTCCTCCGTTTTTCTATTGAACTGCACTGCATCGTTCGCAAATATGGATATTGCATTAGCTCTTTCAGCGCTAAAACGATTGCCGTGCCACCGGCGAAAAATTTTTTGTTTTCAAGGGAACCTGCGCGAAATAATGCAGAGCCAGCTACGAAGAGGAGTGCGCCTCTTTTTGTAGACAGCGCCTTGGTTTACGGCTAGCGCTTCTAGTGAAAGATGCCGAGCCAGTAGAGCACGTCTTTCTTGCTGCAGAAACGTTACTGGTGCTGTGTCCCTGGGCTTCGTGCGGCTTCAAAATTCAAATTATTTACACTTAAAGGGGACATCAAGACAAACAGAAGCATTGGTCTATTTAAATTACTAGAATTTGGCAGCTCATTCAAATCCAGTTCAGCCATGAAGGACGTTCATTAACTGAAGAAATGCTTAATGATATTAAAAAAACTTCTAAACTTCGCATTACAGGGACGTGACACAGGCAGGTAGGATGTGTTGTGGGCCGGCAATAAAACATTTTAGGGGCGAAACCCCTTAGGGGCAGCGGCTCTTGGCGTCTCCTGTCATCGTCGTCGTCGTAATCGTCGTCTCATGTAGTCACAGTATTAAAATCGCAACACTCGTTTACGTCTCGCGCTAGAACTTCATCATCATCATCATCATCACCAGCCCATCTACGCCCACTGCAGGGCAAAGGCCTCTCCCATTATTCTCCAATTACCTCGGTCCTGTGTCAACTGTGACCAATTTATCCCCGCAAACTTCTTGATCTCATCTGCCCATCTAACTTTCTGTCGCCCCCTGCAACGCTTGCCTTCTCTAGGGATCCACTCTGTTACCCTTAATGACCAGCGGTTATCTTGCCTTTGCATTACATGCCCTGCCCCCGTCCATTTCTTCTTCTTAATTTCTACTAATACGTCTTTAACACCAGTTTGCTCCCTGACCCACTCCGCTCTCTTCTTGTCACTTAATGTTACGCCAATCATTTTCCGCTCCATTGCCCACTGAGTCGTTCTCAATTTAAGTTGAACCCTCTTAGTGAGCCTCCAAGTTTCTGCCCCGTAGGTGAGTACCGGTAAGATGCAGCTGTCATACACTTTCTTCTTCAGCGACAATGGTAGGCTGCTATTCATTATCTGAGAATGTCTGCCATATGCACCCCACCCCATTCTGATCCTTCTAATTATCTCTGCCTCATGGTTGGGATCTGGGGTCACAACTTGGCCTAAGTAGGTATATTCGCTTACCACTTCCACTGCCTCGCCACCTATCGCGGGCTAAACTTAACGCGGGCTAAAAAAACACCGGCCACTCGTTTACGCCTCGCACTAGAGAGTTTTGTGCTTCAAAGGCAAGGGCCTTTTACAGCAAAGCTGTACACCTCTACCCCCAACAGTTTTATCTCCGCTGGCAAAAACGCTAAGTAGCCAAGAATACACTTATACACTGCATGCTTCGCCCCTCACCAGGTTTCACGTTAGTGGAGATCGCCCCGGGATGTTTTTTATCTCTTGTTACTGCGCGTCAGCATTCAAGTGATAAGATTAAACAAAACTAAAGGACTCGCTACAACCGCCCAGTGAGGTTTTTTGGTGATGGCTTACGTCCGCAGCAGTCAATCGCGCCAACATGATTTTGTGACGTAATTAAGAAATTGACGCAAAGTGGCTGGAGGGTCGGCACTGTTGAATGAGTGTTGTTTGATACGTCAATCATGTTTTTAAGGTTTGCTATATAATTTGTATTGTTGTAATCGGGACAAAAAGTCTTTTTAACGAACCGAACTTCTTTTCTGCCTTCATGGAAACTTCACCTCGGCTATGAGGCACGCAGTAGTGGTGAGCTCCGAATATTTTTTGGACAAGTGGACACCGTTATTGTGTGCTGAAATCTCGACACACGGCCGTCTCCCTTTTTAGCCTCCACTAAAAAAGCACCCGCCGGAGCCTCGATTCGTGCCCGCACCTTTGGGCTTGGTAGCACAACGCATCAGCTACTGAGCCGCCACTGCTGGTCCGTCTTTTTTTATGAACGTTTATTTTGCCACAGGGATGCATATATATGGGATTACGAGGTGATGGGGATTATTGGTCCGTCTTTCTCGGCTATTTCTTCTCGCTGCTGTACATGTACCTATGCGTGTAAAGGTCTTGGCGTAGCACGTATAAAGAAGGACCACCAGTTGGTCTCGCGTCAAAACGCCGCGCGAAATCCCGAGTAGCTACAAAAATTTATTATCGTTTGATGTTGGACAAAAATTAAGCGTCGTTGAAAGTCGTTTATTTACAGCCCCGTTTCGTTTGAGTAAGCAAGGAAACCATCAGTAACGGGGAGTAATACAGCTGTGCTTCTGAATAGAGAACTAATTGTACGTTGTGTGAGTGCATTTGCTAATTCGCTCATCTTAACTACGTTTATTACAATTTTCAGATTTTAAAACAAAGAAAAAGTCAAGAATCGCCACAGTGCAGCACACCCTTCTCGCAGGTACCTCGTACCCGACATTTGTTTCGTAGTTTTCACTGATGCGCTTCGCCTTTGGGTGCGTTACAAAGAAATTCTTCATTGCCCGCAATTATTCTGGCAAAATTACTTCTCATTATGGCAAAACTGCAGAAGGGGCGTACAAAGACTGAGACAGATAAGTATATTCAGTGAGTCCATTTCTCGACAATAACGTAGAGCGCAGTGCCAACGAGGAGGAGGGAACAGCAGAGCACCAGCCTTAATGATGTTCCGTTTTTCTGTTCATCCTAGTCTGTACTGCGCTCTCAATAGTTGTCATAAGTCACTTAACAAGCCCATGAACTTCTCCGTTCAGTCTTCTTGTCCCCTCTAATCAAGGAGAAGTTGATGTGGAGATGGAAACTGTGGAATCACTGGGATCTCACATAGGAGGCAGAAAGGGATTCCCCGTACCCACATCGCTCTTGTCATCCTTCACCGCTTTCCGTATTAGGGGCAGACTTCAACCTGCTCTAATTGTGAAGGAGTGGCAGGTCAAAAGGATCAATAAGCACAATATGGAGGTTTCTTGTTTTTAATAAGTCATCGAGGATGATACGGGTTGACTGTTTTTTTATTGTTGTCCCCACTAAGGTCACACCGCGACGGACATTCACCCTTTCTTTTTCATTGCGTTTTCTACGGTAGCGGTAATAGTCGTTTTTACACTCGTTCTGATGAGGGCAAGAAAGATGCTTCTCAAGAGCTCCGCGAAGTTGTACTCATCGTCCCGTCCCGCAAGGTCGGACTGAGCATGAATGAGAGTTTTGAGTGCTTCGAGCGCGGTGTCCTCGACGGCGGTATCAAGTGATGCGTCGCCCTGAAGTAGCCGTCCGAGTGATTCCAATCTCCGTCCAGCTTTGACAATCACGTCACGACTACCTCCTGCATTGAAAAAAAATTTTTTTCACTTAACGTCTCAAAGGACATTCTATTATATATAAGGCTTATGCGAATCAAACGTGATTTTCCACTGAAATGAAATCGTACGTCTACAAAAGACAGATACACAGCTGTCTAAAAACTTCACAGTTAGAGAAACTCTTGTCCGGCCCACTTGTCAGTGATACAGCCAAACGAATGCCGGTCTGCCTTGCGGCTTTTCTGTACAGATTACTTTCATTACGGCATTTCTGTCACACCTAAAGTGCAGTTAAGGCTTCAACATTATTTGTCTTACTGCCGCGGAAGATAGAATACGTTTTTTTAAGTTGATGGCTCTCTATGGTCCTAAAGAATTTGTTCATTGTTTTGTCAAGTAACATTGTTTAAGTTTACTCTTTTGCCCCGTACAACGCGGCTATAAATCGGTTTTTATGCACGTGTAATTTGTGAACTCAAATATTGCCTAGCGGCCTTACCGCTGTTGTTGATGAGCGTCTTATCTCCATGGGAGCGCAATCTACATTGGAAGAAAAAAAGAGTCACAGTAGAGTTTTTTGAGGGTGCCAGGAGAAACTTTTCATTCAAAATGAGAACTAAGTGGGACAAGTGTTTACTCACAGTTCTGCGGCAACTGGGCGGTCACCAACATGAAAACAAAAGACGAATAAAAGTAACGTTTTGTTAACTTTTTTTTCGAATAACAAATAATTTTCGTGGAATGCAGCTTTCAGGTTCAGCTAAGGTTATTTTGTTTTTAGTATGGCAATAGCAGGTATCGGTGTCTACAGGAGGGCGATTCGGTCAGACAACATGTTTACAAAACAATCTAAGCACTTCGCCCTGAGAAACCTCCTTCTTAAAAGTATGGCTGCATATTTTAAACAATAAATAGCTACGTTAAAAGTACGATTGTCGCGAATACTCTATTTCAAAGAGAAAGCACGTGTTTGAGGCTTTCGCAAGTGTTCAGTGTTTTTTTTTAAATAGCTGGTTTTAATATTAGTTGGGATCCATGTTAAACTTCGAAATCGTTGAAAGCTCAGAATAATGTGTGAGACAGTGAACTCACAGGCAGAGGTCCAGAGGCAAGTGACGAGAAGCAGCGTGCACACCTTCATTAGGCAAAATCTGCATAAAATATTAGGGGGTGGAGCAGTCAGTATTCAGTGTTCCCGCTTAACCGCTGTAAAAATATGTTGTATCCGACACACACCGAGTCACCGGCGTGACAGAGGGACGCAGACGCTACCTCGTACCCACGGGGAAAGAGAGCCTTCATTGTTATTAGACGCTATTTATTACCGGGCTGCCGTTACTGATGATGATAGTGTAAATTGGCCCCCATAACACTGTGCGCCATCTGGTGGAATGAACATAACTAACTTACACAACAGAATCTACTTACTAAAAGCAAAGTATTTGAAACGCAAAGGCGGAAAGAAACGTAAACGATCTTACACACGCAGCCGCCCGATTTACGTACAAGTGTATGTTGGCAGGAGGCAATGCTAAAAATACCAAACCATCTATATTCCATCGAAGACACATCTCTGGTTGTCTGCAAAACGTGGGTTTCGTTGACTAAACGCAATAGAAGAAAGAAGATTATTCTGACTGAGAGACGTGGAAGCAACAAAAACAAAAATGGAGACAAATTCGATCAAACTTACAGTCGAGGAAGGAATTTCGAAGTTACGTATAGAGCGGTTTACATCGCCATCAGCTTATATAGTGCGACTGCGGTGGATATTGCACATGCGAAGTAATTGCTACCGCCGACTGCCTACGTTGCACTTGAACTTTATCGGCCTTGTGTTGTTGCCCGGCCTTTGAGGGGAAGCTTGAAACAAGAGCAATAAGGGTCATTCATCCTCCGTCGTGAAAAGGTTCTTGCTTGATAAGCTTAGTGGGTCGTGATTGATATCGTCGAGTACTTCGACATTGGGGACTACAAGCTAGAACCGATTCTCAGCTAGAACCAATTTCGAAAGCTCATCACAGCAGTCAAGCAGCATTGCTACGAGGTCATGGCGGTACATAATAAAATCCTGCCTGGGTGCTGTTTCTAGTAAACGACATATATAAATTTTGACAATCAGCTTTCGCCCATATTTACGAAAGAAACTGGCGTCTTTTTCCATAGGTCAAGAAAGCGAAAACACGCAGGCTTGTGTCGTCCTCCTGCTTGTTTCGCCCAGAGAGGACGTTGAGTCGAAGAGACAAATGAATATAAATCAAATACCCTCAACAAGGGTTTCCCGAAGTACAACGGGGTTGTTCCGTATCGTAAAGTAAATGAATGGGCCAAATGGCAAGTATAATTTTGACCCCGCGGGGCTGGAGATAAAATAAGAGGGAAATGCTATTTAGCTACCCACAGTCAAGACCCGGGGAGACTCCCCTGATCTCCCCTGGGATGAAGCGGGAAAGATTGGGTTGAAGGGAAAGGGGAGAGGATGAAGGGAATGTGTTACGGTAAATGGGAAGGGAACTGCGACAGCGAGTTTTAGTTCTATTCCAAAGATGTATGACTCCATTTTAGGCCGGATCTCTCGCCTCAGGGAGGGCATTATACGGTGCAAATTCAGCAATTTTGTGGCCCCTGCAACAAGGTTCCCGCTAACCAAACACTGACTGTCAGCCTGAACCTCAAGAGAGGAGCGGAAAGCTTCCATTTGTCGTAGAGTCCGCCGATTGGCGGTGTGATCCTGACTTCATCATGGTCTGTGGAGAATGCAAGGCCGCCGCTAGTTCATCCGTCAAAAACACATTTCCTATGGATGCGGTGCCGTATAACACTGCGGGAAGCCCTGAGTCGTTTTCTTCTACAAGTTCGGACATTGCAGCAGCAGCGGTCGCGGCCGGTGACAGTGGCTAAATTCTACCCGTTTTACACACAGGTTTCTACTTTCTTGATTGCTGTCGAGCTGCTGAGGACACGCATCTGATTCAGCACTGCCGGCTACTACACGTGCCAAGTGTCGACGCCTGCGCAGACGAACCTTCGTTCGCTTCCCATCGCTGGCTGCAATACTGAGGCAGCACTGAGGCAGCAGCCGTAAAGGACGCCCATCCCTAGCCCACATCACCATTGCAGCAGCAGCAGTCGCGGCCGGTGACAGTGGCTAAATTCCACCCGTTTTACACACAGGTTTGCACACTTTCGTTCGTACCCTGCATTCTTAGTTACCCCTTTTGTGTTGCGACTGCTGCTGCTACAGTGTTTTTGTGGTGTAACCATGCCAACCAATGCTGAACTGGCGAAGCGAATAGAGGAGTTGGAGGAGTCATTTGACAATAGGGTGTCCAAAGCTGTGGAGGCCACCATTTCTTCCGCTCTGTCCAAGTTGCAGCCTGAGTCCGCTTCGGGGAACGAACCCCTGCAGAATGAAGTCGCTGAATGCCAGGAAAGCATGACCATGCTGAATGACCTAGTGGAACAACTAAAGACTGAACTGGAAGAGCTTAAGGCTGCCAATAGAAGGCTAAATGCACGCAACGAAGAACTGGAAAGTAGAGTAGCGGAACTTGAACAATACTCATGGAAAAATAATATCGAAATCAGGGGAGTTCCGGAAACGCAAGGGGAAGATGTAGTGGCAATAGTGAAAACAATCACCGAAAAAATAGAAATTCCTGTTTCCGAAGCTGACCTTGATGTCGTGCACCGAGTACTTGTTAAGGGAAACGTCCAAAACCTAATCGTTCGCTTTTGCTCTCATGTTCCAAAAAGGCTGAATTCGTCGCGAATGCGCGGAAGGCACGACTTCAAGCAGACGAAATCAACTTTCACGGTACTGACCCAAAACCGGTCTACATTAATGACCACCTCACCCCTGCCAACAAACGTTTGTTTGGGAAGGCTCTAAACCTGAAAAAAAAAAAACTGGCGGTTTCTCTGGACCGAAGATGCCAAATTAAGGACAGGAAAACAGAAGTAAGCAAAGTTCACCGTATTCGCAACGAGGCTGACCTTTCCATCTTGTGTTAATATGGGCACCCGAATAAGCAAATAACAGCAAAATATGGCCTACATTGGAGTGAACGAATTCCAATCGATCTGTAACCACACGTGCTACTCTGCTGTCCACGTTAACGCCCGTAGCCTCCGCAAACATTACAACGAATTTCACACTTTGTTTTCGTCAACGACCTCCCCCATTTCTGTCATTTGGGTCTCAGAAACATGGCTATCAGAAAGTGATAAGAAACTGTATGGCTTCAAACCAATACCTACCCGAACCCGCTGGCCTATAGTCACTTCCATCCAGAGATCTTCTCGGATAAGTGCAAGCACTGCGGCCACCGCGCAGACCTCGCGCACATTATGTGGAAGTGCCAAAAGAAACCACGGAGCAAGACCCCTCTACCCCGCATAGATATCAACCACCTAGAGCACTGGGAAACCCTGCTGCGCAGCTCTGATCCTCTAACGCAGCTACGCCTTGTCCAGATGGCCGAAGAAGCCGCCAGGGACCAAGATCTTCTGGCTGACTAACGCGACAAAGAGAGTCCAAGCTCTCTACTTCTGGGCGAATAAAGTTCTTTCTCTCTCTCTCTCTTCCCCTCTTATACCGCAGAATACTGCCACCGACGAAATTAAAGCCATGGTGGATCAGCCATTTTTGTACTAGGTAGTGTAACCTATAAACGTAGACTTGACCTTTCTCTTAATGTTCCGGATTGCGAATCTGTATGGATTGAAGTTGATAGTCCTAATTTTTTAACGATAACAAGAAAACCGTTTTTGGCTGCATTTATCGTTCGCCGAGCAGGCCTATCTCAAACTTCTGTTCCGCTTTTGATGATCTCCTGTATTCTCTGTCAAACGAAAACAAGAACGTCGTGATCTTAGGGGATATAAACATAAACCTTCTAGATGACTCGGTCACGCACGTTAATGAATACACTAATTGCTTTCTTGGCTATGGATATGAGACGCTAATTCACGCACCAACCCGTTCTTCGAGCACCAACCCAGGGACACATTTGATCATGCGCTAACAAATGTCCTCACCCCACCTGAAGCGTTTATCATTCGAGCAAGCATTACTGATCACTATCCAATAGCCCTTCGTTTTCACTGTGAAAAAAACTATTCAAAAGATCAGTCATACAGACAATATTCAACAAACAGCAATTCCGAAAGTTAATGTCATGCGCCGCCTGGTCCCGAGTCTTGTCGTGTCAAGATGCTTAGTCATCGTACAGTGAATTTACGGCGATAATAAACAACTGCATAACGTCATCTACATCTACAGTAAAGTGTCGTAAAAACTATTCATTGCCAGAAAACCCCTGGTTAACTCCCGGATTGCCTCAAAAGCATGCGTAAAAAATTGATTGATTGTGGGGTTTAACGGTCGGACGAATCGAGCCGCGCCTAGGGGGGCTTCGATTAAATTTTTACCATGCTGAAAACGCTTTATTCGATGCGAAAGTGAAATCCTAGTAACACGGGCGTGGCGTTTTTTGCCTCAATTTTGAAAACATGCTCTCCGAATGATCCAGAAATCAACCCGGACTTTCGTGCTCAGCAAAAAACGCAACGCCTTAGCCACTGAGCCACAAAGCGGCCCCGGTTTCCTCTGCAAAAAAGAAAACCTTTGTTTTTCCAAAAAGTAGTTCTACTGCGGCAACCTTAACAACCGGCCGCCTTTCTTTAGGCGCTACATAAGGATATTTGTTTTTTTGAAAACTAGCTGAAAACCTAAAAAAGCTTATTACAAGACGAAAAGGTAAAAACCGCTTAAACAGCGGAAAGACTGCCGTATACTACAACCAATTTCTAAAAACAATCTTTCCGAAAGTGATTGAAAACAAAACAACGGGCTTTTTAACTAGCACAAAATGAAATCGCTAACGCCTGTCAGCTCATTTTTCTCGACAACATCAAATGTAACGAATGCACCATTTACCTCTGCACAAAGAAAGGTTTCACAATCATTCTTTCTTTCCCAGTTTCATCCAGTGAAGTTAGTTCTACTGTCACTAATCTTAAAACAACCAGTGCCCGCCTTGATAACATTCATGCGCGCTACATGAAGGATACTGTTGATATTATATATGATACACTAGCTTAATTTTCAAATTTAATTTTTAAAATTGCTGTCTTCCCACAAGAGCTGAAAAGAAGTAAATTAATTCCTGTCTTCAAAAAAAAGGGATAAGACTGCCATGAATAACTACAGACCAATTTCTATACTTTAATTTTTCAGTAAAGTGATTGAAAAGCTAATTGAACAACGTCTTTTAAACTACCTCAATAAGTTCGCAATTCTGACGCCTCGACAGTTCGGTTTCCGGCCCGGTTACTCCTCTAAACTTGCTCTAATAGCGCTGACTGATCAATTTAGGAAGGCAAACGATGAAGGTAAAATAGTCGGATCCGTTTTCATAGATTTTAGTAAGGCATTTGATTCCATAAATCATGACATTCTTTTTCAAAAATTATCCTCATATGGTATAATTGCTCTCCCTTTAAACCTCATTAGGAATTACTTGCTCGATCGAGAACAAACCGTTAACGTATCAGGTGCAATTTCGGATATAAAAATTGTAAATATAGGCGTACCACAAGGGTCCATGCTTGGTCCAATCTTATTCTTAATTTACATTAATGACCTCCGAAACTGCCTAACAAATTCAGCCGACTGGCTAATTTATGCTGACGACACAACCATTTACATCGCTCACGAGAATATCGATGAAATAACACAACAGCTAAATAACGACCTTAGGAAACTTAGCATGTGGTGCGACTGGAATAAGCTAGTAATTAATCCATCTAAAACACAATTCATGTTATTTAGTTCCCGTAAGCTCAGGCACGATAATGTGACCTACTCATTAACTCCCACCCCATATGCCCAAGCAATCAATTGTTTCTCGGTGTTCAACTGGATTCACTGCTTAAATTCACTGCTCACATTCAGTATTTAAAAAAGAAGACGGCATATGGTATTAGAGTTTTGTTAAAAGCGCTTCAATGTTTTAGCTTATCAACGCTCACTTCCCTGTACTATGCATTTGTTCATAGTCACATCAACTACTGTATCGTGTCTTTGGGCCTTACTTATCATTCGCACCTCACCCCCCTTCAGCACAGTCAAAACCAAGTGGTTCGACTGATAACATCCAGCCAGTACAACGCGCATGTGCCCCCACTTTTTCGGAAACTAAACATTTTACCGTTGACAAACTCGTTCTGCATAATCTGGGAATATTTGCTTACCGTTTAACCAAAAATTCGGAATACTTGTACATAATCAATAGAAAGCAACTCACCAATCCTAACAACACACGGTTCTCACTTCAACACAACTATCTGCTTCCAAGAGTGCGCACAAACTATGGAAAACAAACGGTAGAATTCGCTGCTATAAAGAACTGGAACAGCCTCCCTCTTGAACTTAAAGATCTGTCACCCATTTCTTCATTCAAACACTCACTCAGGACATTTTTATCCCGCTAATTCTTGTGGTCTGTTTTTTTACTGTGATTACCTAGAAAATTCATTATTACGCCTATGTTCTTCATGACCAACCTTTAAATCTGTTGCACTGTATAATTATGCATTCTGTCTTCGAAAATATTTCTGTCCCACAAACGGATATTATTTTATTAGCCTTGTTTGTCGTATTTTTCACCTCATCTACTGTACGCGCGACTGCCTTTTCTGTACATTTTTATATCACTTCTCGCGTTTACTAACAAGAGGTCCCACTACAGTGTTTACTTTGGGACGTCTTTCTGTATATTGTGTTGTATGACAATCACCAGGATCTAATAAACCTTGTTTTAATTCAATTCAATTAAAAAAAACTTCACTTCGAATCCCGCCCACAGCATCCGTAGTACGCTCACAGATTTTGTGTGGTCGACTTTCATGGGGCTTCGGTTCCAAGTTGTTGGTTGATTGATAACTGATCTTTTATCTTTTTTATGACTGAAATGTACGCCGACAAGGTGCGTTCAACTATCGGTGAGCTTGACCGAAGTTGCAAAAGACATCTATGCAATGGTGGCTTTTTTCATTTGAAATAACGTTAGTTTCCCGAGATTAAAATTCACCAGTGGTTACATTACAAATCATATCACCACCAACATGATTCGGAGACGAACGCTGCGATCGATGGGCCGCCCACGTCATGTTAACGGCTATCCTATTAAACCAAAATATTTGCTCCCTTTCCACTGCATTCTCTGAGAGGAATATTGAGGGTTTAAGTGAGCGTAAGTTTTTCAATCACATCTAATTTCATTTCCCAATTTCAAAACGAAATGCATGTCTACGCCGTACCAACAATGCGCAGAGAGCCAAAATTGAGAAAAAACTGGAACTTGCATCTCCAAGGCTTTTAAGAGCACGTAACGGTGTTGGAAAAGGTGTAGCCTGTTCTTAAGACGGGCTTCTCTTAAATCCGGCGTTTATGGCGACAGCAATACTTGGAAGATGAATTTCTTCAAATTGCATGGAATTGTCCGGTTCTAGAACGTCCTGATAATGATGATGATGACGACGATGATGATGGTTGGATGTTAATGGTGCAAGTCCGAGTGGTTCAAAGAGCGCCAACACAGTGGTTATATGAGATATTAAGAGGTAAACCCTAAAATCGGTTAGAGCAAAAGTGAAATCATTGAAAGACAACGAGGATGGCTGGTGTTAAAGGCCAGTTTGTGATTATGCGGGGTATGAAGCTAGGTCTAAAAATTTTCCTTCCGATGAATAGTTAAGAACGTGCTTGACAGAAAACATGGGATTGTCAGGCAGGAAAAACGCTGGGTGTCGTGAGACGTGTTGTCTGTAGAGTTGCGGCAAGTGTATGTGTCGTATTGTATGGAGTGCTTTGCATCGAAGAACTACGTGGGTCACGAATAGGCCGTCTACACACCTGCTACACAGAGGTCTTGGAGATCCCGCTAGCAGGTAGGAGTGTGTTACATCGGTGTGACCTATCCGTAATTTAGTTAATAAGCTAACGTCACGGTGTCTGTTGTGTGTATCAGTTGTGTATGGTGCCAAGAGCGGCTTTATTACGTGTAGTTTGTTGTCTGCCCGTTCATTCCAGTGTGATTGCCATGTTTTGGGAAGGTGTTGTCGGATGTGTGACGTAAGTTCAGAGTAAAGAATTGTTTTTATGCTCACTGTATTTGAGAACGTCCTACTTGTTTATACCTTTTGCTCTTAATTCTTATCATGGTTCCTGCTTTCACGTGCTGGCGACACCCAATAAGATTACATTTTTACTTGTGCACCACATATGGCTGGTTTTGCGTCTTTGAGCCGGAAACTGAACACCCGATGTGGAAATAAAGTCTTGAGGAGGTTCCTAAAAGACCGACGTTACCCCACCAAGGTCTCCTCATGGGAAAGAAATATGTGTACCAACGTAGAAACACGTTCTCTGGGAGGACATCACGTTGTTTAACTCACGAATGCCACTGCCTGCCGGCTTCATCTGACTGCTCGGCGTTCAAAGCTGCCCCCTATACTCGCCTATAACCTAAGAACGACAGCGGAAGTTGCCTCTGCACCTCATCCCCGCAGCCGGATGTTTCTCCGCAAAGCGCTGAAAGGGCCTTCCTTGGAAGATTTTGAACGTGACCCGAGTCGCTTACGTTGTTTTTCGCCCTTAATCTGTGTAAATTGCTGCATCGACGCTAAACAGACGAGGCGAGGAAAAGCAAACGATGTCACGCATTATGCACAATCTTCTTTCAAAACACGCGCGTTGACTTCGTGAGTCGCTCGCTTCCGCGGAGTGATACACTACATTAGATTGCCGTCCTTAATTTGTACCCGGGTATAGGTATAGTCACGCTTGTCCACTCTTTAGTTTATTACTCGCTCAATAAGTTGCGCATTGTAGAGCTCGATTACGCCAGGGAAGGGGAGCTGCATCCGGAGCAGGCTAGCAGTCCCAAGAATTGTATGCCAGCAGTGCTAATAATGAAGTTGCTAAGAGCGCCCGAGACCATCAGCCTATCTTCTTTTAATCCGCCACTTATACGAGAGATTGTTTATCGCCTATTTTTACGTACTTCTTTGGCCTGATAAGCGCAAATAGGTCCCGCTAAATGTTACGTTGAGGAAACGTATTACTCGAGTGCAGATGTCCGGGGCAGCACGTTTCTAAGTGCTAATTAGGTACATACTAAAGCACTCAGAACAAAGAGCTTTGTTCAGCATTCCGGAAAAACTACTCAATTGCTTATTTTTTACTCAGACCAACTCGAATCGGCTTGCTACCTTATCGTGAAACCCCGATAACAGAGTACGCGTCAAATTGATCTGCTGAACGCTGTTCGAACGATCCACATAAAAAAAGATCGGGCCGCTTTGCACTACTGGCGCAAAGACTGGGCAAAGAGCGAAACTGGCGGCCCCACCTAGCTTATTCTTGGTTCAGCTAAACGTATGCATGGGTATGCTTGCAGACGCCAAGTTTTCTGCGTGGTTATGATTCGTGATTCGGTCAAATGTACTGCGTGGTGTAGTCGTTAGCCCCCACAAATAGGCAAATAATAGTCGGCCATTAACGTATGTACAATGCAGCTCTGGCCACCGGCTTTGCGATGAAGCTCCAATAGTAGAGAAGGGCGCAGCGGGAGGAGCGTTCGCGAAAAAGATTTGAAATCATTCGTTAAGCACCGTTCGGCTTGTGTGGTCTGGTCGGTGGGACGCTAATTAAGAAGTTGATTAACGTTATCACTTCTCGGCCTTTTGGGTTCTCTTATTTTGGCTGAAATCCTCCTCTTTGCACGACCACAACTGCACCACTCATCGAAAAAAGCGATAGAGCCAGCCACCCCGCGATGCATTGGCAAAGCCATGATTGTACCAGTTTCATGGCGCCACCGACAGGGGGCGACACGGGGCCCGCCCCAGCACGGCGATCGTGAAGAGGTGCCGCCGCGCTATGACGTCATCGCTCAGCGAGTCTTTTTTTCCGCACGTTCGCCCACCCAACCTCCGACTTGAACACCGACACTGTTATTAACATTTCCTCTCTTCGGTCAGTAGCAATGTCGGACATGGCTTTAGAGATCTGTTAAAGTGTACCAGCAGACTTTTAAATGCAGAGCATTTCTTTAACTCACATGCAGCGTCCGCCGTGCGTCCGCAACAGCTCAGCCGCGCAGGTGTGCGCTTTCCCCCACTCCTCCTCTCCCGCATCACGCTACCCTCCTCGCTCTCAACAACAGGTCCGCACCCCTCCCCCTACACTATATAAGAAAATAATACTTACCGGCGCCTGGTTTCGATCCCACGACCCTGCGGGCGGAACGCAATGTACATGGTGATCTACCCACTGCGCCACAAAGCCGACACAGAATGAAAGGCTACGAGCGCGCCTTATATCCTTGACTCATTCAAACTACGTCAAGAAGCTGCCTGATACAAGCACTTCACTACCACCAACTCCCCAAACACTAAACTGTTAACGCAATACACCACCCCCTATGCGACGCATTTACTCGAGTCCCCCTCGCGGGGAGATGGGCATTTTTACTAGCACAGTCGCTCATTGCGGCGTGCGCTATCTGCGGTTCTGTAAGTTGAAATACCTACTCGCTCTTATTCAGCCGCAATTTCATTCGTAATCTTATTATGAACCCTTACTTCCTGCAACCGACGTTTTGATATTTACATACAGACGTTATTTTTAACCACCTGCTAAGTTATAGTGCCGCGTTGGCGTCAGCTGGGCTACCCCGATTCTTTATTTCATCATTTCCAATTATTATCGGAAAAAGTATTGCAGGACCGGAGAACCATGTTTCGGAACACTTGCAAGTACGTGCACATCACCACTAGTTGGCAACCAGGGGAGTAGCCAGTAATTTTGCTCAGGAGTGGGGGGTGGCAGGGGGGGTGGCGGGGGGGGGGGGTTCTCTGATGGCACCTCAACCTGCTCCATATGATTTTTCAGGGGGAAAAAATGTGCATAAGAATACGAAGGTTTACTCATGTCAATGTGAGTTACACTTAGCGGATGAATTCTTGGACCGTGCGTACTTCCAAGAACAAGGAAAATGAAACATGTATTCATAAAAGATTATTTGTACGTTATTACAACTGTGGCAGAACCGCTAACACTGCTTGCAACCTTTTGTTGTCTACATAAGAAGGAATAACACTTCAGAAACATGGAAAGATCGAACAAATACAAACATATGCTTAACAAACATGGAAGGAAAAAAACACGCAAGTAAAAAACTACACTAATATAAAACAAACAAAGGATTGCATGCAGCTGGTGTTATAAACGGGAAAAGCCCAAAACAAACAACTTGTGTGCGTGCGTTTTATATTGATGCCACTTTGTCAACCAAGAAATTTTTTACCATTTTCGCACTCGTGTGACGGCAGGGACAAATCATAACGCCGCTGTTTTTTATGCCAACATATTGCGTAGGAGCAGCTTGTCCACCGTCACCTACTGCGCATAATCGCCCCAAAATTAGCCACAGAAAAATACATCAAAATGAACACTTGTGGTGGAAAACGCGAGAAGATCATTAGCGATCAGGTAAACAAAAGTGTCACTGGCAACAAAATGCACATTTATACAGAAAGCTCGTAATACATGGTGGAAATTTACCTGAAAATTTGCTGTTACGGCACCGCTCATGCGGCAAAACAATTTTTGTAGCTGCGGCAATAGATCGTTTTGCCGCACGAACTGCGTTAGCAGCAACTTCGCAGGCAAATTCGCGCATGTAGAACTGTAGAACGAGATTTAAGTGCTTAGAACCTGAGAGAGGACTCTGCGGTAAGCCCGCCCCACCCGGCTACTTGCAAGCTGGCCAAAGCTTTCGGGAACTGAAACGCCGAAAGGTAGGCTCAACGGGACGATGCAGCCAAGCAAGCACGCGCCCTACGGGGCTCGTAGTCTCGTAGGTCCGGGAAGTGTTGATTGCTAAAGGTAACTGCGGAAACTTCATGACACCACACCCCTTCCGGAAAGAGTGCCCCAAATTTTGGACAAAATTACATAAAACGCTATCCTGAAAGCAACTAAAAATAACACGCAGGGAACAAGATTCAAACAGACCTAAACGAAAGGGGCGGAAGGTGTGGAGACGAAGTTCGAAGTCGTTAGCGCAATGGTTTCCAGTGGCGGCCCTCATTGCATGGAGGTACTGAAACAGCCAGGCCACCGGTTTCGCCGGCGTATATACCATAGCTTGTTCTGAGCAGAGACTCCGTCGTTTCGCGGAGTGCGCGCTTGCAGGACAACCCCGGGGTGGGCTTGCATAGGACGTAGGTACGCCAGCAGGAAAACAGGTCACCAAAGCAGAGTAACAGTGTGCTATCCGGAGAGGAGTCTTGGGGTTCTACACAAAATTCCAGGATGGTTTCCGGCCCGGGTGGTTGCCTTGGTCGCTGTGCATGACAGTGCGACAAAATGTCGTGGGTGGAGGGAGCTGAAGCTCCATGAGCCCCCTTCCCCTCACTACGACACTCATGTTTATAAAAACTGCAGAAGAAGAACCGCAAGGACGGACAAAGGAACAGTGCTTTCCCCTTTACTATTCGCGCCGATCATTCATTTTTATCACGCTGGCACTAGAAGCTCGAATCACAGAAGAGTCAGGGTCATGGCGGGACACAAAAATCCTTATTGATCGATAGGGCCCACGGGAATGCGAGTCACCTAGAACACCTGAACGTTTCCATCTGTTGCAGAGTCCCTTCAGTGGCGGTGCTGTTCTGATGCATGGAAGATATGCAGCCACCGAGTGGCTACTGGGAAAGAACACATGAGAGATGGATGCGGAACTGCCTAACAATTCCAGGAAATAGGGTGGCGTCGTCTTCTACTAGTGTAGACAGCGAATCTATGTCTCTTCTTGCTCACCTATGTTATTCACCTCTCAAAGTCGAAGCTTGAAGGACAGCCCGCCCTCCGCCCCCCTTCCCAACCCCCAGTTTTTATGCTTAAAGTTTAATGCACGTTCAACGCATGAAATGTAGAACTATGCACGACTTGTGTTTTACCATTATTGATATTAGTTGTAACATATCCGCACCGGTAAGGTTTCCAGCCAAACGTGGCAAAATAACTCCCTCATTATATTGCACTAAAGCAAAAATATTTGCATCAGCCAATCCAGATCTTCTATGGTCACATTGTGCACGCAGGAAAATTTTTATGAAAAGGTGACTTACCCCAAGCGGTAAGTTCTCAATGTTATGAAAGTAATTTAGTCCGAGAGATAAGGCTTATAGAAGTATTTAGTGCAAATATTTAAACAACGTCCACAATGCCCCCAAGTCTGAAATTGTTTACCGCAAAGAACCAGTGGGCGGTAGCGGGCAACGGTCAATTACCATTTTTTGGGGGACACTTTTCGAACCACTTCGTCACTGGCGGGCAATAACAAAATATAGAAGGTGCTGCGAAAGCAAAAGAAGCCAGTGGTAGTATCGAACAGTCGCGTCCACTTAAGAAACATCTACATGCAGTACAACATCTGCGGTGGAATGGGCTGTTTGTGGAAGTTATTTTACGGCAATGAAGAAACTGAACATTTGTTACGAAAATCGGCACAACTAATATATTTTAAAATTGATTGATTGATTGATTGATTGATTGATTGATTGATTGATTGATTGGATGATTGATTGATTGATTGATAGATGATTGATTGATTGATTGGATGATTGATTGATTGTAAGGGTTAATGCCCTGAAGATACAGCTGGGCTGAGGCGCGCCGTAGGGGAGGAATGTGGAATAATTTTATCCCCTAGGGATCTTTACCGTGCGCCGAAATCACCACACACTGACGTTTTTGCTTTTCGCTTCCAACAGAAAAACAGCCGCTCCAGCCCGATTGAAACCGCACCCTTTATACTTTGACATTGTTGTGGAAGTCAAGGAAGGAGCACGATTTCGATTATGAGCTACAAACCAAGCATTTTTGCTCTATTTTGGTCACTGATACATCATCATCATTGGAATGGCCAGTAGAATGCTTTACTAGAGATGTAACCGCCAGACTTTAAAATCTTACCTGTATTCAAAAACGATGGTTCCTACAGCAATTAGAACAGAGAAAAAATACGTAGTCGTTCATGCTTACATTCTCGTTTATTTTACGCAGGTGAAATATTTTCTGATTTCAGATAAAAGCTTCCCCATAAACCATATATTTGACGATGTTTCGAGCAAATGTGTGGCCTTCTTTATGTAACCGCCTCTGTCTGTGCAAGTGTGCAGCTGCGCACGACAGCAATACAAAAAGGTTCCGGTTGCATAATTTTTACTCATCGGTTAGCAACTTGCATACAATTTTGTAAGTTCCAATACTCCTAGAAACGCATAAGCTCCCATTTTAAGATGTAATGCAACATCCCATTTAAACTAGGTATATTTCTTGTGTGCCGGTGCGCGGAAGCTATATGTGAACTATATTTTCCTTGCGGGGGTCTAAAGAGCCCGAACAGCGCGCGATGCACCATTTTTACTACCTTTGTAGGAGAATTTGACCCAAATGAAGGAGGTGAAAAACCGATCTACAGTGTGTTTAAAAACATTATACGACGTGCACGCTAGATTATAAAGTAGTGTGACCATAGGAACTGAAGAGTAGGTGTGGGCATTGTGTAGTATATACACGCAACTCTCGCTCTCTTGTACTTACCCTAACATATTGTGAGGACTGTTTCTGGTGGGACTGCCTCTCGGTTTAGACTTCACGACCCTCACCTCCGGCATTGCCCTGTCACTGTACATAAACTCATCCCCGCACTTACATCCATAAGTTTAGGTGCAGTGTGCGGTGTGCATCCTACCTCACCCTGTAAAACAAGAGCCTCGTCGGAGCAGCTTTGCGACCGAGCTTCGCTCCGACACAACCATTATGAATAACCCCAGAGAATAACACCAGAGTGGAGGAGGCCAGTGCAACAGAGTCACCAGCTTCTGGCTTCACCAGCGCCAAAACCCAAGGTTTTCTGCTAAAGGCGGACGAATATTAAAAAAAAGTAGCAGAAGCACTATCAGTGACCGAGAAAATACAACCACGTAAGATCAAGTTGAGTAGTCCGCAGGCATAGCCGGAGCAACGCTTCACCCACTACTCATCTCGTCCTGCATTTGTGGGAGTTAGTTTAGTCACAACTGGTGCACTTCTTAACAGTTTAAGGGAGCTCGTACATCCTACTCACTTTTCTGAACACTTTTCCGTGGGAACTATTGCAATATTCCGCGCTAAAGTCCAATGTGATGTTCCGGCTACGCCTGTGGGCGGCTTTACAACTGTTATATTGCAGCATTTGTTCGTGCTCTGAAGTAGAACCCTGTGGGCGAGCTCCACCAGCAGGAACTTAAATATTTAACCTTTGGGACAAGAGGTGCTGCCGGAGAACAGATATGCCCACATTTATCACACTGCAAACAAACGTCGTTCATGATACAGTAGAGTAGACTCGCGATAATTCAAACTCGAATAATTTAAGGTTTCGATTAACTAAAGAAAATTTAAAAATTTTGGTCGGCCCGCTATCTTTTTAGTTTCTTTTAAATCCGCGTAATCAAACCCCTCCATTTCGTTGTTTCGGTTAATTCGTTCATTTTTGGTGTCCTTGCCGGAAATCATCTGATGCATTTGCCGCTCCTTGCTGCACATTTGCATCTCTATATAAACAGCTGTCACAAATTAAACCGATTACCAGTATACACGTGCCAAAGCGAAACCGTTTACGACCAACAACCGGGTGTGGCTTGAGGAAGAAAGAAAGAAAGGCGGTGTTGCTGGCCCAGCGTAGAAGTGACAGTAAAAAAGAGCCACAGCCAACACGGGAAAAACCATGCATGACAGCTGCACAAGGCTTCAGCGGAATGCTGTATTCCCATGCTCTTGACCGGTGATGAAAACTCTCGCAATTAATTGGATGCCCTTGTTAGCTTGTAAAACTGTTTTGAACTCTCATGCAAAGACAAGGCAGAAATCGATTCGAATTTTTTTTTCAATGTGTGAATGACACTTCAGTATTGTGGGTGAGTGTTGTAATTATTAGACATATGAGAGTCTTTCATTACAGCACAAGTCAGTATGTTGCCCTGAGTCATATGTAAGACAACTTCTGATAATTCAGACACTTGACAACTCAAACCGAATCCCGCGGTTTCTTCGAGCATAAATAATCACGAGTCTACTGTATTACAAAATGCGAGGATTATGTTGCGCCTGCACAGGCCACTGCACATTTCACATTTGTGATACAAAATGAATACACGGCTTTGTTGTGCACCACCTTTTCCCCGTTGGGTAAACAGCGTGGTTATGCATGTTTTCAGCAGCGAAGCGAAGACACGGCAATTTCTTAGACTGTTGAAGTGTTTTATTTCACGTATCCGGCCGTTGTGGTGGCTGTGCACTCAGTCAGCCCTTGTTGAGTGCATGGCCCACCCCTGCACCGACAGCACTGCTAACAGCTGCACCAATGGCAGCAAGAAGCAAGGTTATAAGAAAGCCATATTCTTCGGAGTTCGGGTCCTTGATAGCGTTTAGTGCCGTGTCGAGCTGTTCTGGGGTGAGGGTTGAGGCTTGACCTTGCAGTATTTTCCCAATGGATTCTATGGTCTCTGCTGTCTTCTTACTTGGTAAGGTTCCATCGCCTGAAAAATTTGTTGGAAATAAGAGCACGGCAAGGCAACTTGCCTTGTTGTACACACCCCGGGTCTCAAGAATTTGATTTCCGAGAAACATAACAGTCCAATCGACACAAACACCGCAAAAGCGAGATCTTGTTTACGAATCCCGACCTGTCTTAAGGCATGTGTAAAACATTACACTCACCTTTTTGCAGCAAACGAGCCTGAGCTAGCGGCACAGGCGCTCTGCAAAAAGACAGAGGTCATAACCACCTACCCGTATTATGCAGAGGTGTAACGTACCAGAGAAGAAGTCAAATAAAAGTAAAGGTAGTTAAATACTCACACACTGGCACCATCTTGACGAGTTGGAGAGCATGAAAGAAAAGTGCAGTTCGTACTGTTACTGCAGGTTCACCAGTAAAGGCACGAGCTCTGTCCATTTTACGGGCACTTAATTTTTTAATGTATCCAGAGATGTTAAATTAATATTAGTAATCATCACTCATTCTGCAGAAAAATGAGGAAACGTTTTTTTTCGTGTGGGATGGTTGTGTTACTAAAGAAAAAATAGGAATTGTGTTTTTACCTCTGACCCATCCTTCCCTGGAATGCTTCCTGGAACAGACGTTACAATACGAAGCATTCCGTGCCATCATGTCAGGCTTAAACGGCTCTGCTGTCCCTCTGAGTAAGCTTATTCTTCATTTGTGCGATTTGGTAACGCGTAACGTGAACCTTATTTCATCTACACGCTAGGTTTTTAAACAACAGTTTTGAAACAAAACCGCGTCACACACCAACTACGGCGGCTCTCCGACTGGTTAGCGATAACATTCAGTTTACAAAGTCGTTGACCATGTCACATGCTGAAGGGTCTTGACGCGGTTATGAAATAGTTGTGGCTGGGGGCCGACCTTGCTAAATCACGGAGGTAGCTATATTTTCTAGTTTCTTTGACAACGTGGTAGTAAAAAATGTTGGTATTCGTGGCGTTTTCTGGACACATTGCCCCTATTTTTTCATTGTCGCTTTGTTATCAGCCACAAAGAGAAATATCGCGCATGCTGGGGAGGAATGGAGGGTGCCCCACACATCCTCTGAAAGGTTAAGGTCGCGAGGGCGCGCAAGCGGGCGAAGCCTCATATAATGCCCAGCTGCGCACTACTTGGAAAAAGAAGAGATTAAGGAAAAATACATTAAATAACAAAAAAAAACAGAAAGACGACCAATAATTATTATGGTGCCCCAAGCGATACATCAAACCACAAGCGTGCGCGGTGAGAGGAAGAAGGTAAAGTTCTGCCTGGCACTCCCGTCCCCACTCACACACACAGAAATTAAATTCTTGGTTGTGAGACGAACAGAATGAAATTTTGAAAACTATAAAATCGGGAATCCGCGTGCTGCATCTACACCTTGGGTGGGAGGCGCACAGCAGTGGAGATATCACATGCATAAGAAAAACAGCTGCAGTGACCGCGACCACACTTTCATCCGGACACTCGGAAGCCTACGCTTGCGCCCCTATGTTACCTTTGCGAATTCGTCTACGAATGTACAGGAAAAAAATGTGTTTTTTTATCTTTTTCCACTCTTGTCAACGTACGATAATTTCCTTGTTTTTTGATTCCGCCAAAGAAAAACTAAATGTTCGGTGAATGGCTTTCAAAAATCCCTATGCCCTTCAAGACAAGCTTGTTGTTTGCTGCAGTCTCCAAGAAAGGTACCATCAGAACGCCCGGTCCTTACTATAAAATGCCGTTATATCATAATTACAATCCTTTTGTTTTTGTTGAGGTGTCCCAATATTCATTATCGAAATGATGTCCATTTTAAAGCACTTGTAACACAAAATTCTGGCGCTAAGTTTCTCGGAGTACAATTTAAGGACAGAGAGGGTAGAAAACTTTTATATGGAAGCTTTTACTTACAGGTCCCAGCTGCCAGAGCGAAGAATGTAATCCATGCGACAAGCTTCATGCCTGGTAGCCTATGAAAAAATATTTGGAAATGTTGTTTATTTAACAGAACGAGTACAACAAAATTGGCACTGCTGAACACTTGTAGCACTGTTTAAATGTGCCTCCAATTTTAAATTTACCTCAAGATAAAACTTCAACTATAAAAAGAAGTGCCAGCTGCAATGTTTGTTTTTTAAAGTAGCGGGTGATTCTGTAAAGCTATGTACTTCTCATAAGAGTTTCAGTACCTTTCAAGCAGTTTCTACTTCGACTAACTCACCTGTGACGAGCTAGAATAACTGAACACCGAAGAGAGTTTTGTGTTTGAAAAGGGCCTCGCCATCCATGTTTTATATGATTCCAAATTAGATGTGAAAGATAACCTAATTCTGGCTCAGGGTGTGAGAGGAATAAAAAATACGATGTGTCAGATTATGCACCACTAAGGCACTTGGGTACTTTGAAGTGACGTTGATTCGTGAGCGATATTCCATTGTGCTTTGTGTTATCTTCAAATATTCTGAGAATGCGGCCGAACAAGACTCAGTAAAGCGTAGTGACGGGAACACCGCCGACAATAATTATTGGAATGCTTTAATCTATCGCACTATTCGCAGTTTTTAGTGCTTGAAGACCAAGCATCAAGGACAAAAGCTCTGTGAAGAATCAGTAAGAACTGAGGGCATTGTGCGAACAAGAGGCTCTAGTTAGCTGATTGCGATGCCTTGGGTGATAAATGCTACTGGGGTCAAGATAAAGAAGTCCTGCTATTCGACAAAGGGTTTTCTGGTTTTACACCTACAATAGTGTGGCATCTGAGGTCGTAAGACAGCGGCGCTTTGTACTGCATTTAGGTCATGCTCTGCAATCTAGTTCCTAGTGGTAACCGCAGCCCTGGTTCGCGGTAGCCTCATTGGGTGACCTGCTGACTCAGTACCTCTGTGGCACGTCCCAGATAAAAGCTTTGTCCGAAATTTAAGCATGTGCTGTAACGATATTTTACGGTAACGTTCTAATTGCCGTTGAAAGTGTATACCTGCAGGGTGTTTACCGCTATAGAGTCGACGCACGTGCACATTTATTTTCAGCTACAAATATTCAACGTAATGACATGACTGGATTTTAACATTCACAATCTTACATAGGGAAGGTACTGCTGTGATGTCCGTAGAAAAGTGGTTGAGTGTGAAATTGGCAAAAGCAAGCTATCCGTTCTAAACAACAGGTCTCTGATAATTATACGAGGTTTTAAAATCATGCTAGACTGACATATTTTAAGTTTGCAGGACATACTGAATGGTATCAGTTGGACATTGGATATAGAAGTACTATCGGTGTCAAATGAAAATTGAACACGAAAATATGAACCTGGACACACAAATATCGCGATTTCTTTCAATGCAAGCCAACATAGAGCGTGGCCTAGCTACAAAAACAAAAACAAAATTTGGAAAATGTGCATTTCCAAATATACCAAGAGCGTCTCATTATATGAAATCTACGAAAAGCATTTTTTTAAATTTTGCACGTTCTGGTTTATATTTTCGTGTTCGCGTTTCATTTGACGCCGATAGTACATGGCAGTGATCACCTCCCCGCACTACTTAGGCAGTCTCTCATCTGCTGCAATACATTAAGCGGTATGTGAATCCTACTCACTGGAAGCTTTTCCGTCATGATCTAACAGAAAACCTAGGCGCCAGCGTACACGTCGAATAGCTCCTACCTTTATTTCGTCGTAGCTTGCAGTAGTGTGCAGGTGCAATCTACATCCCAGACTAGCATGCAGCTGTTTACACAAGTTTGACTGCGTGCTCTTAGATGGCGAGCGGAATGTGTTTATCACTGCAACAGTAGGGACGTGGAAGCAGAATGTAGTTGATTATTGAGGTAGATACATAAACTTCTCCTTCACCGAAGCTTTGGGGGGACCGCTGATACTCGAAGCGTTATATATATCCCCTTAGATGGGTCCCATACCGGGCACGCCGTAAGTTGACACTTCATTGGTAGTTATCATCGCTGCATTAATTAGGTCGTCATCATCAGAACCCGCCATAAGGCGGGCGCAGCTCTAGCTCGATCTGCTTAGAACCACCCCCCTATCACCGGTACATCACGGACGTTGGTCTTTTTTCCTGCTTGATATTTTGGTGCCGAAAAACCAGAGATGAAAGCCCTCCTGCGATTCAGAGTTATATGAACTTTGCTCTACTAGAAAGAGGGTCCCTCGATGCCGGCGGCGGGCCGTTGAAATAGAAAGAGCCATGGTGGCGTAACTGAAAGCCGACCAACACGATGGGCAGACAACACCACGTCTAAGACAATGTTTACAGGCCTGAGTAGAAAAACCTAAAGAACTTGCAACCGAGTACACCACCTTCGAAGACCGCCTGCGAATTCTGACCTGGCTGTGTGGACTTCACCAACACACTCCGAGGGTGCTCAGAAGACGACCGCTCGGCAGTATCGCCTTCCAATTGCCTCAGAGGATATGACAACAAGCATGTTTAAGAGTATACTGGACGAGTACTGACCACAGTTTCTTTCTCCGGGACGCCCGAGCACGCTAGTGTCTAGCTTTAATTCTTCTACCCCTTCCCCCCTTTATGCCGGATCGTCAATAAAGTTGTTTCACTCACTCTGGGTAGGGAAGATGCTGAAATGTTAATGCTAGTTATAATCGGTGCACCCATCCCATTATCATCATCGGTGGTGGTGGTGGTGGTGGTGGCCCGAAAAATGGCGCATACCCACTAAGGGGCTTGGCGAAGAAGAGCTATGTTTCCATTATAATCAATCATGCGAGGCAAAATAATGGAGCAGAAGAAATAATTTGGTCTAGGTTTATGAGAGAGAGAGAGAAAACACACAAAAAAAAACTAAGACAAGAGTAGAAAAACTATAGTAAAAGTCAGCCTAATCGGAATCTGTTTAACACTGCAGACGAACTGTCTCTGAAATGAAGCAGTGGATGGCGGTGCACACGTCCCTATGGCATCGGCCCTGCCTAGTCCCCCCAAACGAAAAAAGCACCGGTACAGTTAAAGGCAGTCCAAGACGTAGTAGGGGAATCTCCAGCAGCCTTCTCCAATGGTTCGAAAATCAACGGCAAAAAAGAAAGAAATGCTCTTCGTATTCAAATTCTTGGCAAAAGTTGCACAAGGGGGAGGTTATAAGATTTGCCCTATATAAATACCTATTATGTGGCGGCAAACCACAACGAAAAGAAGTCAGCAATACTTCGCACAAGCGAGTTTGGCATAAACCTCTGTTCCAGCGGTACCTGAGGTATTCAAGCTCAGGAGAAGTGTTCAGACCATGATCGGAGGCATCTTGATTGAACAGGTATTGGCGATAACGTGCCAACAACACGTCAGAAAACGGGGGAAGAACCTCGACGATCAGTAAAGCCAAAGCTGTTTTAGCTAATATGTCAGGGGTTTCATTGAGGATTAACACACATTGGCCGGGTAGCCAAACGAGCCGAATCTCCCGCACGTGAATGGGGACTGAGGATTAAAAAACCCGCCCGCATCTTCCCACGGGGGGAACTCGAGTAAATGCGTCGCAGAGTGGTGGGGGTATCGCGTGAATGTTGCGTAATTGGGTATGGTTTGGGAATGCTTAATTGTTATTTCGTCATTATTATTCTTATTTATTGAATGAAAGAGAAGCGAAGGCAAGGAGTGTAAAGTTAGTCTGTCTTTATTGCTTGGTGCCGTCGTTGTATTGGACGGAGAGGATGACTGCTTTGTGGTCGCTAAAGTGCACTATCAAGGGGTCTTTGAGGAGCGGTCGTGCGATTGCGTAACTGGTGAAGACGTTGCTTCCACCGCATCTACTCGAGTCAAGCAAAGCGTCAAGTCAAGCGAAAGCCAAGCAAAGACGCCCTTGACTGAATTCCGAACGCGCGTTCCGCCGCTTATATACACACCACCCGCGTTCGAGGGAGAGGAGTACGGGGGAGAGACCGCGCCTGCGCACACTTCCGTACACAAGCGCGCGAACTTTCCACGCACCCACCACGTCGTTATCACGTGTACACGCCCTGCCGCCGTTACTGTTGAGCGCGACGCAACGCGCGGGTAGCTACGACGCATGCGCGCACAGACGCGCTTCCCCCGCACCACCGCAGCTGTTGTTGAGAGCGACGGAGCGCATGGGGTACACGCGCTCCTCCCGCACCGCCGCACCTGTTGTTGAGAGCGAGCAGGGTACGGGGGAGAGACGCGCACCTGCGCCTCGACGCAACGCGCATGCGGAGTGAGCGTGTGGACGGCGCCGCCATCAACCACGGAGGACCAGGCAAGCCTAAGAAATGCTCCGCATTTAAAAGTTTTGAGAATAGGATGTAAAGTTTCTGAGGAGAGAGCCATGCACACCGACAGAGAGTCGGAAGAATTCGCCGAATCAAGTTTCAGGATTCCAAGGAGTAGAGCAAGAAATTATGCTAAAAAATGGGGATGAAATCTGCCTGTCATCACGTGGGAGCAGCTGTAGCTCGAGCTGCTTCGTCTTTCTCATCGCCTATGTAAATAGAACCACCACTGTATCACCCCGACGCGTGTTTCGAAACGCTTCGCTGCACAGAGCACCCACGTGACATGTGTGATATCACTGCGGGCGCTATTTTTCGAGCGCCTGCTATAATGATCCTACAGGTGGTGACGGCTTGTGTTCGAGCCCCAGAAGATGGAGTTTTCTTTTTCTGTGCTTAGAAATTTTTTCTAATTTTTGAATAACATAAATCTACGTGTTGTTTTTGTTAATAATAGTGCTTTGGTATGTTGTAGTTCGTTGAGGCTTGGGGCGCGGCCAATTACGGTATTTAATTACCATTCTGCTTCGCGCGAACCGACATGTCACGTGGGTGCTCTGTGCAGTGAAGCGTTTAGAAATAGGCCTCCGGCGTGTCACGGCCCTTGGTCTCTCCGCTAATTTTACACCCTGAGTTTTGTTTTCTGCGCAGTTACGTTACGGAAGATTTGCTGTACAGAGTGCCTTTCAGGTTGCAGCCCTCCATATTAGCGAATGACGACAGCGTCTGGAGGCCCAACGCCGGAGATGTTTTTCTGCAGTCTGCTTTACAAAAATGTCAAATAGCGTCCACAGCTGCCTGAAAGGAGTTGCATGATATTATCATCCGTAAAAACAACTGTGTTGGCATTTGCACGATACGAGTTTGGGAAAATTTTTCTCTTCTACTTTAGCATACTCAAAATTTGTAAAAAAAGCTTGCGTGCCAGAAGCTAACACAGGATCGGCAACATTCGTGGCCGCCACCATCAATGTAATTGAAAAAGTGAATATACACAATCTACAATTGGTGTAACGCAGGGCAAATGTCACTTAATTTGAGTAAATGCAAAGTAATCTATGTTAGTCGAAAACGCGATAATCAGAATTTCTTTATTTAATCAACAACACTGCAGTTTCGCAATCCGCTTCCTATAAGTGTTCATATAACACAAAATCTCTCGTAGAGTACCCACATATACGCCAAATGCGCAAAGGCTTCTAAATCACTCGATTATCTGCGACGAAATTTACGATGCGCACCAGCTCTTGTCCGCAGACAAGCATATCTAACCTTAAGTCGTCCAGAGCTAGAATTCGCGTCAGCAATCTGGTCTTCTCACCAAAACGACCTAATGGTACTGCTGAAATCTATTAGAAACCAAGCCGCAAGATTTATTACACGCATGTATGACCGTCATCTTACCGCATTCTTGCTCCGTGTCTTAGCATTACCCAAATTAAACAAGTATTATCACTCTAGACGCTAGATACCCGCCGCACTATCATGCTATTATGCCTTTCCCATAAATACATAGTTAGCATTAGGCAAAACCCGCTTCCTTTTAACGCTCTAGTGCGCACGTCACGACGCCGTCATAATAGTAAGTTTCACGCGCATTTTGGCAAGTCGCTAATTGCATCCATACTTAGTCATGATAGCTTGATCAAAAATCTGCACCAACATTTTTCTTAGTAATTGTGGAATAACGCATTGCCAGAATAATATTGGTACTGTTCATGGAAGTTTTCACCTTTGCTTTAGACTTCGCAAAAACCGTGTGTATTTGCAATAATTGTTTATAGAAACACGTTTGACGTGGTTAATTTACGTCTTCAAGATGATTGCCCAAAAGTTATATTGTGTACTTGTTTTTTTTTCTTTTTGTCAACTCTTTTTTTATGCTTATACAAACATGTAACCTCCCTTACTCAATGCTCTTATATGGGCTTGTAAGGTATAATAAATAAATAAATAAATAAATAAATAAATAAATAAATAAATAAATAAATAAATGAAAAATTGTAGCAAGGATAAAGAGCAACTCCGCCCCACAGCACGCGTAAAGCACGCGTGGAGCCTCCGCCGCTCCACGCGTGCTTTACTTCCACCGCGTGGAACTGACCTCCCCAGTGGGATCGCTCGCTGGGAGGAGGTGCTGCTGCGGAGGCTTCGAGTTGGGGTGGCATTATCCCCAGCAGTGACCCACGCTTGGCCTGCCCGCTATCATTCACCGTTTGCGGACACCTGTCCCTTTTGTATGGTCCCTGCGTCCGAAGCCGACACGAGCCACCTTCTATGGACCTGCCCTGCCCTGCAAACCTCTCGCCTGCAACACCTCCGAGGCACAGGGCTCCATCCTGGGAGACCCCCTGATCTACAGCGGTGGATCTGGGGCCCGCTGTACCGGTCTCTGCTTACGTTTCTGCGTGACACAAATGTGATGTTG
Source organism: Haemaphysalis longicornis (assembly GCA_013339765.2). Lineage (NCBI taxonomy): Eukaryota > Metazoa > Arthropoda > Arachnida > Ixodida > Ixodidae > Haemaphysalis > Haemaphysalis longicornis. Next base: position 117,541,473 of record CM023450.1, read on the forward strand.
TACATATAACTGTTATGCCGTAAGGCAAACTCTCGCAAAAAAAAAAAAAAAACTCTTGCAACGCCATCAGCTTATCGGGGTATGCGTTACATCAAGAAAGAGTGCCATGCGATCGTGGCCAATCTATACACGACGGTATGCGCGCACGCTGGTAGCAGTGGAAGAAGAAGTACCGCAGGAGGTGCTCGGCGCACGTGTCTTTGGCTACTCGCCCCTGTTCTCTGCTTCCCCTTGCGGGTTTTGGCCAAGTTTTTTAGACTTCAGATTGCTTTTTCATTTCGTTTAGAGAGCAATTTCTAACGCTGGAGCATTTCCTAAATTGTAGGTTCGGGAAGCAGGCGAGCTGATGTCGTTCAGCTCTCCCGGCCAGGGGCCATCGCCCTGGTCGGCTTCCCTTTCTGCGCAGGAGCTGCCTCTGAATTTATTCTCCAGTGGTGGCGTGAACAGGGTTCCTGTGGCTCTGGTTCCGGCTAATGGGGCGTCCATTCGTCTCAACCATCCAGAGGCAGTCCAGTCGGCCCTGCAGGGTGCCACGCAGCACTACCAGTCCGGTGACCGAGGTCCGGCAATTCGGCAAGGGTGGCCTAGTGTGTAGGTCGTCTGATCTGTCCTGCATTTCTGACCTGCTAAACTGTCGCATGTTCGGCTCCATTCCGGTGAGTGCGTTCATCCCTCATCATCTTGCGTGCTCAAAGGGCATCATACGGGGTGTTAGCGCAGAGTTGAGCGCCACGGACGTGCTCCACAAATTTGCAGATGCTGGGGTGATTGCAGTGTATCGCTGTAGCCGAGAGGCCAATAACAACAGGGTCCCCACTGAATCGGTCATCGCCACGTTTGCAGGTCTCACTTGCCCCTCTGAAATTAAGGTCTGGCCACTCGTTTTCAGAGTTGATCGTTTAAATCCACGTCCTCTGCAGTGCAAACGGTGCTGGCGATTTGGGCACTCTTTGGGGGGTTGTAAATCGTCCCTTCGTTGCTGCTCGTGTGGGAGCGCGCACTCAGCTTCCGAATGCAACGCAGATGAGGTAATGTGCTGCCTCTGTCAACAAGGACACCCAGCGGACTACTCCAACTGTCCTGCACGAGCTCAGGAAGTCAGTGTGCTCGAAGTTCTAGAAAAACGTCGATGTTCGCGTGCGGAAGCCGCAGCCATTGTCAGAGAGCGGGCTTTCGGATACGCGGGTGTTGCCTCTCGTCAGGTGGCCACAACGAACCCTTCCTGCCCTTCGCTTCTAGATGCTGCTATCGCAAAAGCCATGCCTGCAGCGGTTGACCGTATGTCAGGTATATTTTCAGAAGGCTTTCAGCAAATGCAAGCGCAAATGCAGATGATGTCGTCGCAGTTCTCTCAACTGCTCCAAGCATTCCAGGGCATACTCGCTTTCATGCAGCAGCTCAACTCCAACTCTACAAATCCATCGTTCAGTATTCCTGAGGCCGTCACTGCTCCTCCTCAGAGCTCTCCAGTAGCCCCACTAATGACAGCTTCCGTGGTAAACCCACTCTGCACCAACACCTTGGCAAGTAATGCAACAGTGCTTGCACCAGCGCAGTCTCAAAGCACTGCATCTGTACCTGCTGTTTTTCTTTCCTCTACCAGCCAAATCACATTGAACAATCCATGTCATGATACGCGACCTTCGCCTACAGCTTCCCAGTTCACTTGTCACCCACCTATGGATTGCTCCACAGTCCCGCTACCTCCAGATGCGTGTGAAGAAACATCGTCTGAAGACATGATTGTTACCTTTTCCAATAAGAGAGGCACGTCCGCTCCACCCGGTCCCTCTGCGAAAAAAAAAAATAGGAAACGCCCAGTTACGCAACACCACGCCAGACGATATCCTAACCAAAGCGGTGACTGAGGCTAACATATAACTAATCATGGCGTGTCTTAAAGTGTTACAATGGAATTGCCGCTCGATTCGATCCTCTTCTTCCGACCTTTACTCTTTAACTGCTAAATTTTCCCCTGAAATTATCTTTCTACAAGAAACTTGGCTTGGACTCTGGCACATGTTTGCGTTTAATAACTATAAAACTTTCCGACTGGACCGTCAAGGTCGCGGTGGGGGTTTACTAAGATTAATATCTAATAAGGCATGAACCCTTTTTGACATCTGGATAGTACTGCGTAACATTCTAGCCATTCCTGTAGTCTGGACGCCAGGCAGCCAGCGTACAATTTTGCAATGGTGCTGCCTAAGGTAATCGGGCGGTAGTTTGATGGATCCTGTGGGTCGCCCTTCTTATATATCAGTATGGTGCGTGACTCCTTCCAGGCAGCAGGTGTGCGGCGGTATTTGAGACATACATTGAACACCGCGGACAGGAATGTTCCCTCAGGATCAATTGTTCTCCAGTGGTTGTAAGTGAGCCGGTCACTACCAGGGGCAGTACTCTCATATCGGTGTAGTCGCGTTGCTACTTCTTCCTGGGTAAATCTTGCGGTATCCACTGGTTCTGGTGCGGGTACCCGGGAAGTCAATAGGGCTGTGGACGCACCACGGGGGGCCCACGTTGTGGAGAAGTGTGTCTCAAGGGTGTCCATGGCGACAGGACAGGGTTGGGGAGGGCCTTCTAGAATGAGTCTGACGGCTTGCCGTCGGTTCCGCCTATACAGGGTTTGGATATCCTGTGGATTGTTGACATTGATCACCTTGCGGGCACGGGTAGATGATCCAGACTGAGGTAGTTTCACTGCCGTTTGTGCTTTTTCAATAGCTGCCGTAATTATCTGGTTTGCTTTTTCCCAGTTTGCTTCTGACGGGGGTTCCGCAGCAATCTTCTTTAACTGCTTGGTTTCATCTTCTAGGATTGGTGGACCATCACTAGGCACTTCCAAGCTGTCATCTGGTTCATTTGTGATTGTCTCAGCGTCGGGTTCTTCGAGGTCGTTTGTCACCATTTCTTCCATCGGTGTTCCTGGTGTGTCGCTACCGCTCCCAGTTCGTACCATAGGCGGACTTGAGTACGGTGTCGACGCTACGGGGGAACTTGAGCACCGTGTCGAGGTGGTGCCGGTACCCGTCTCCTCTTGCTGCAGGTGTGTCGGGGGCACTGTTTCCATGTTCTGAGATGGTGACACACGGTAAGGTGGAGCGGCATCACTTGGGAAGTTTCGCTCTGTTAACGGCGGGCTGTCTGGTCCGGGCGTGGTCTGTCGCGGTAGGCATTGTGGGCTGTCATGCCTGAGAGGATGTGGTGTCCGAGCCTGGCCCGCTGTTTCCTGGTTTGCCCTGGCAGCCTCCTTTCGGTGCCATTCGCAGTGGTTTTGTAGGCCCTTTCTAGACGGAAATGTTTGCTCGCACTCCTGGCAGGCGTGCCGTTGACGCGTTGGTACGGCGAGTAGGGACGCACCGGTGCTACATTTGTGTAAGGTTGGTCGCAGTCCGAGCGTGTCTCTGCAGTGTGAGCATACGTTTACTGTTTCGCGGATTCGTACACCATGATCCGCTTCCAAATGTCTCTGTAGCGACTGACGTCTACTTGTCCACGATACTGGAGAATACTTAGACTGGCAGCCCTCCTCCGTACAACAAAATGTTGTAGGGGCCGGAAAAATACAGTCAGTATCTCACCCGATCGCTGCGGTTGTTCTCCCTCGGCAGGAGGCCCAGAACCTGGTGAATCGGTCGAAGGTCCCTCATCCTCCATGGTTCGGTCCTCGGGGAGTAGTAGGAGCACCTTTCAGCATGTGCCAAGGAGAGGAGAGGCATCGGTAGTGGCGAAAACATACATGGGCGTTTCAAACTGCGGTAGGGCAACAAACAACACAGGGATGCATAGAATAGACACGTAAATAGTGCTGCCAAAGAGACGCATAGTGAACACAGGTTAGGCGACCACTTGTGAGCCAGCACTCTGAAAGTTTAAGCCTCGAGTTCTTGGTTTTGGCAGTGCTGAAGGCTCCGAACAGACGAGGCCTCAGAAAGCCGACCAGTGTCCCAGGGCTCAAGTGCGGCCTGATGAACCCCACAACAGGGGGACCGTAGTCCAGGCCGGGGTTTGGTGCTCCCGAAGGTGCCCAGCAGGACAGCCAAGGTAAGGTGGCCCAAGGTGGTCAGCCAGGACACCAGACTGCAGGATCGGAGACCCAGGAAGGCAGGGTAGCAGTCCCTGAAGGCAGAACCCTGACGAGGCGTCCAAGTCCCGAACCGGGGCTCCACGAGGTTCCAGGTGGGGGCACGGCCCTCGGCAGGTATGGTACCAGACGTCCAACGCTCAGGTAGCCGACCAAGCCCCGAAGGGCCGAGTCTAGCCACTAAGACCCCGCAACAGGGGGACCGGGGTCCAGGCCAGGGTTCGGAGCTGCCAGACGTGCCCAGTCAGCCCACCAGGGCAGGGGGAACCAGGGTGACGAGCCAGGAAGTCGAGACCAGCAGATCCAAGAGCCGGCAGGCCGGAACAGCAGTCCTTCCAGGCAGGAAGACCTTGAGGACGTGGAGGACCCGAACCAGGGCTTGGGGTGGTGCCGGGCAGAGTGACAGCCCTTTAGTGTTATGGCACCAGCTTCTCGGCCAAAGACTACACTTTGATCTTAGCCAAAAGGCCGAGAGAGGATCCCTTTCTTTCCTTTTCTTTTTCTGTCTATTTTTCGCTGTAGCAAGCCCTACCGTTAGTGGGGCTGACCTCTTCAGCTTTCATTAAAGCTTTCTCTCTTTCTTAAACCCCACAATCAATCAATCAATCAATCAATCAAAAACAACTGTGTTGGCATTTCCACGATACGAGTTGGAAACATTTTTCTCTTCTACTTTAGCATACTCAAAATTTGTAAAAAAAGCTTGCGTGCCAGAAGCTAACACAGGATCGGCAACATTCGTGGCCGCCACCATCAATGTAATTGAAAAAGTGAATATACACACTCTACAATTGGTGTAACGCAGGGCAAATGTGAGTTAATTTGAGTAAATGCAAAGTAATCTATGTTAGTCGAAAACGTGATAATTCAGAATTTCTTTATTTAATCAACAACACTGCAGTTTCGCAATCCGCTTCCTATAAATATCTGAGTGTTCACATAACACAAAATCTCTCGTGGAGTTTCCACATTTACGCCAAATGCGCAAAGGCTTCTAAATCCCTCGATTATCTGCGACGAAATTTACGATGCGCACCAGCTCTTGTCCGCAAACAAGCATATCTAACCTTAATTCGTCCAGAGCTAGAATTCGCGTGAGCAATTTGGTCTTCTCACCAAGACGACCTAATGGTACTGCTAGAATATATTAAAAACAGAGCCGCAAGGTTTATTACACGCATGTATGACCGTCATCTTAGCGTTACCCAAATCAATCAAGTGTTGTCACTCCAGACGCTAGATACCCGCCGCACTATCGCGCTATTATACATTTTCCATAAATACATAGTTAGCATCAGACAAAACCCGCTGCCTCTTAACGCTCCAGAGCGCACGTCACGACGCCTTCATAATAGTCATAGTTGTACGCGAATTTTTGGCAATACGCTAATTGCATCCATACTTAGTCATGATAGCTTTATCAAAAATCTGCACCGAAATTTTTCTTAGTAATTGTGGAATGATGCATTGCCAGAATAATATTGGTAATGTTCATGAATGTTTTCACCTTGTATTTTAGTGTTTTCTGTTGCTTTAGACTCCGCAAAAAGCCCGTACGTTTACAATAATTGTTTATTAGAAAGGTGTTTGACGTGGTTAATTTACGTCTGTAGGATGATTACCCAAATGTTATATTGTGTACTGTTTTTCTTCTTTTTTCCTACTATTTTTATGCTCTTACAAAAATGTAACCACCCTTACTCAATGCCCTTCTATGGGCTTGTAAGGTATAATAAATAAATAAATAAGTAAATAAATAAATAATTAATTGAACAAATAAATAAATCAATAAATAAAAATAAGTAACTAAATAAATAATTAAATAAATAAATAAAAATAATTGTAGCAAGGATAATGAGGACCTCTTGCAACGCCATCAGCTTATCGGGGTATGCGCTACATCAAGAAAGAGTTCCATGCGATCGTGGCCAATCTATACACGACGGTACGCGCGAACGCTGGTTGCAGTGGAGAAGAAGTACAGCAGAAGGGACTCGGCACGCGAGTTCCGCCATCGTATGTACGCTTGTACCTGCACTCGCCTCGCTTCTGCTCCTGCCAATAAACAAGGCTGCGTCTAATCTCACGGCAGCCGTGAGAATTACCTCCGGGAAATTCTCACGGCAGTTTCCATAAAAGCTGGCTGACGGAACATTTGCTGAATAATATTACGTCCCAACGTGACCTAACGTAACATAACCTAACCGAACCTTACCTAACCTAACCCAACGCGTCATAACCTACCCAAATCCTGCCAAACTGCAACAAACCCTATCTAACCCAGCCCAACGACACAGAACACAACCTGTATTAAACTTAATTCAACCAATTGTAGAAGTCATGTGCGTCATGCTCTTGATGTAGTAAAACCAGAGTTAAAAAAAGCACTAACAAAATTACGATGGCCAAAAAATTCCGAAAGCTACAAAAAAAAAAAAAAAACATCCGGACGTCGGACTCGGACCTGAGCCTTCTCGTTTAAAACCGAGCACTATGCCACATCACTAAAGGGGCAGCTGCTGACAAGGCATTTTCGGGAAATATTTATCAGATTGAATCTCCGCGTAGCGTGCTTAGCCAATAACAAGCGACTGCGGTGAGAAATTCCTGGCGGTAATTCTCCCGGTTGCCGGGATAATAGACACTACCAATAAACAACGTTCGATCTACTACCGAAGGGTCAACTATATCCCTTTCAAGTGGTGGATGTCAGGTGTTTCGGTCCCATCCTGGAGTTACGCAATCGAACGCTGTACAAGATGAACCACTAATCCATCCATCAGCCTCCGTAGTCGGCACCAACCGTCATATGCCCGGGAGCACTTCGTGAGCGGGATCCACCCAAGTTCCACGGCACCGACAAAAATGATGCTGAGGACTGGCTTCCCATGTACGAACGTGTGAGTAACCACCACCGATGAGATGACAAGAACAAATTGATCAATGTCCTCTTCTCTCACCGGCCTCGCGGAAACGTAGTACAATAATTATGAATCCCGCAATAAGACGTGGTCCTCCTTCCGCTCTAACATCATGGAAGTCTTCGGGCGCCCTACGCTGAGGAAGCTTCGTGCCGAGCAGCGCTTACGCGTGCGAGGACAGCAGGCTGGGGAGACGTTCACTAGCTACATAGAGGATGTCATCGACCTGTGCAAGCGCGTCGACTTCCCATGACAGAAACATAGACGGTCCGACACATCTTAAAGGGAGTTGATGACGACGCTTTCCAGATGTTATTAGCCAAGGACGCCCGAAATGTCGCCGACGTCGTCCGCCTTTGCCAGAGTTTTGACGAGCTGCGCAAGCAGCGAGCCCTCACTCGGCAAACGTGTGTTCGGGAGCAGCCCGTGTCAAGTGTGGAAGCAGTATATGACGGGGACCCTACTCTGTTTGCGCGAATGAAAGATTTCAGTCGCAAAGAAGTGCCCCGCCAAGTCTCCCTCCTCCCCTACATCTCATACCTGCCTTCCAACCTGGCGCCTTTGCTCCAGAATGTGATCAAGGAAGAGGTCGCTGAGGCACTACCATCGGCTCAGCATAACCTGCCCGTAGCTGCGCCTCTCACGTACGCCTCGGTAGCAGGACAGCTATCGCACCAGCCTGCTTCGTTCTCTCGCCAAACTGTTGTATGCCCACCTGCCGCTTCCTTTCCTGCCGCTTCCGCTCCGCCAGCGCCCCGTGCCCCGGCTCCGTATTCCCAAACCATATCCCGTAGACGCCCAGGCCGAACCCCCCCCCCCCCCCCCCCTTCCCGCAAGCAGCGACGAAGCACTGTGACGCCACTTCGTCTATGTGCGCAGGGTCATGCGACGTGGTTTTTTCTCTCCCCCCCTCCCTTCCGTTGAGGCTGCTTTGCGGGTGGCCGATGGTTTCGGTCCGTGCGCGGGACTGGCCTGCGGCGCTGGGGAAGCTGGCGCACATGTGGTAGAAGTTAACCTTTTGGACCTGAGCCCCTGAGCTCTCCGCGCTCTTGTTGCGCGCCTGCAAGTTGACGCTGACCTCCCATCGGGTTCCTAGATAAGCGCTCGGCTCGGTGCTCTAAGTGCGCGCGCGCGGATGGACGCTTTCACGCACATGTGGTTATTACATACGTTCCGGAAGGCAAACACTCTCATTGAAAGGCCATTTTACAACACACAGAAGGGTATACAATTGAGTTGAGTGGGGTGCTCTTTCACTATATACACACCTCAAAACACGATTCGGTGCTGCGGGTAAGGATTATAATAAAGGCAGCCAAATAACCATGACTATATTTACAAACTGTCCTTCCCTTGCGAAATATTAAAGCTGCATGAGCTGCTACATTTTGGCACTTTAATAACCACTATTACATTGAATTTTGTTAACATTAACTTCATTGCATTAATTCTTTATCAGGAACAGTGACACTAAGGAAAATTTTGTTAACAGCAACAGAAGATGTGAATGTTCTCGCACGGGTGATACGTTAAAAAGAAAGACACTAGCTCAAACGTACACGTTTTACACTCGGTCATGAATGCTGCATAATTTCCACTGCTGGTCATAACAATTTAGAGAAACAATATCGAAAATTTAGACAAACCAAGGGCTAAGTAATAGTTGGATTGTGCAGCTTCTGAAGTACTCGAGGAATTCGATACTATGTCTTCTGTACAGGGCTATTGACCACAGTCTCTGCCCTGAAGCCATCGCGGCGGAGTTTGATATCAGTAATCATGCATGTTACCACTCACACTGTTGCCAATGTCGATTAGTTATTTTTAACAATTTGTGCTTCATGCACACACAGATATTGTTTCATAAGATGCGTATATTCTTTTCGATGGGACTATTGAGTAGCTGCGCCTGAGCTTGAGGCCTCGGTAGTCGCAGCAGAGATAAAACTAAGTAAAAAAACAACATCTCCTGGACGCACTGTTTTTGGGATAGTGATCTGGGAGTTCAAATAGTGGCAAAAAATGTCACTTTTCGAGGTCCACTTATGATGATTAGATCCACTTATGGAGCAGTTTGTGTCCATTTCCTGCGACGCATTTTTTATCTACGACATATAGATTTCTGTGGTGTCTGGCCTTTTAATGCGCGTGCATTGCGTCACAGTTCGCGCCTCAACTGTAAGCAACACACACGCAATAAAAGTATACAAATGTATAAACAAGATATAGCAAAAATAAAAATACAAATAATACAACATAAGTTGCAAAACGCCACTTCACGTACTACAATGCTTCGTATCGAAAAACATACCTTTCGCCCCGTTTCTGGACCTTTTGGACAATCCAGGTAGTGTTGGTGCACCCGCTGTACGTGTCCCTTGGAGTCGTTGACTGCTACTTCGTCAGGCAGATTCGTGCGGAATACAGACTCATGATCTGTTGACGCGAGGTCATCTCTGGCGACCTCGAGCGGCTGCTCGTGCTCATCCATGAAGCAGAAGTTATAAGCTGCGCGACAGCCGCGTGAATGCACGGGGGACAGGCGTGGCGCACACAATTATGAGAACGGACCTTGTGATGGGCAGTTCTCCGCGAGGGCGAGGCACAGACGAGTATGGCGAATAACACGCTCGCTGATGTTCGCAGCAGACGAGCGACCGACGTACGCGTGTACTTTCGACCGAATGAGAGCAAACGTTCTGCGCTTTTGTACGGAGTCCAAAGGACCACCCAAGACCAAAAAAACATTTTTGTCTTCACTTTAATGGCAGTGCTTGCTTCCCGGAATGTAAACAATGACTACATGTACGTGCAAAAGCATCCATCCGCGGGCGCACTTCGAGCAACGCGCCGAGCGCTAGCTTAACTAGGAACAGCATGGGAGACGAGCGACTGCAGGTTCGCAAGATAGCGCGGAGAGCGAGCTTCAGCTTCCCAGCGCGCACGGCAGGCTCGCGCTCGCAGCGAAACCATCGGTCGCCACGAATCAGCGCTACCACGAACGACCAAAACAAATTTTTGTCTTCACTTTGATGAGAGTGTTTGCTTTCCGGAACGTATATAATAGCCACTGTCACGTTTTGTGGCACGTCTCGACCAGCTCAGAAGAATGGACACTGGAGAATTGTTGGCACGTTTGCCACAGCACACATTTATTATACACAACTACAACCCCTAAGCAAAATAAACAACAAAGCAAACAAAGAACTCAACCAAAGAAATTCCTAAATACTAATTCCCTAACAAAAACCCAGAAAAGCCACCAAACCAAACCGAAAGTCACTATAATGAAGTCCCTAATAACGCAACCAGTCCTAGTTCCTCTCTATACAACGTCCATGTTAGCCATCTTAACAACAAGGGTCATATAATACCCAAGTCCCTAGCGGACGGGCCTACTGCTGTCTCCGGCGCTGACGTGTCGTAGCCGTAGCGTGGCCGTGACACGCTGGTGGTCATCGTTGTCCGCTGCCGCGGTGCCGGTGGTGGTGGTACCAACGTAGTTGTGCGTGGTAGTCACCCGGTGGACCGCTGTTCAGCTACTCCTCGTGGTAGCCCTCGTAGCAGGAAGCATCCCCTGGCCTCGGGGCCGTCGCCGTGGTAGCAGGTAGCACCGGGAGCTCCGGGAACGTCGCCGCGTGGGGACCGCCAAGGCGTTAGTTGACGGTGCGTGCTCGCTGTACGCAGGCGCCCGACCGTCGCCGCTGGGGCCACCAAAGCGCAGGTTGGTGGTACGACGCGGAAGTGGGAGCCGATGCCACGTCGGTCCACTCCGGCCCAGGCTGACGTGGCTCTGGTCGATGGCGTGGCCTCGTACCCCCGGCTCGTTCTTCGGACTCGTGTCACCTGACCTTCCTGCTGTGGCGTTCTTCTTATTCCCCCTCCCGGCCTGTGCCCCGGGATTAAATAGACTTTGCCCGGCCGTCGCGGCACTCTTGTATTCGCTGTGGCCGTGTCCGCCGCACGGGTCACCACCACATTGGTCATTTCTCCACGTGCCTCCCTCGCGTCACCTCGTCATTCGTCCGCCCTCTTCGCGGGAAATTTGCATTCTCTTCGTCTTCCTCTTCGTCGGCTTCTGGCTCTACTATGACACGTCATCTTTGCCCCCTTAATCATGACAGCCACATGTACGTGAAAGCGTCCATCCAAGTGCGCGCACTTATAGCCCGAGCCAAGCACTCATCTAGGAATATGATGGGAGGTCAGCATCAACTTGCAGGAGCGCAACAAGAGCGCGGGGAGCTCAGGGGCTCAGGTACAAAAGGTTAACTTCTACCGCATGTGCGCCAGCTTCCCCAGCGCCGCAGGCCAGCCCCGCGCACGGAGCGAAACCGTCGGCCGCTCGCAAGTCAGCCGAAACGAGGGGGGGAGGGGGTGAGGGTGAGGGGAGAAAAAATCCAAGTCGCATGCTGTCGCGCACATAGAGGAAGTGACATCACGGTGCTTCGTCGGTGCTTTGGGGGGAGGGGGGGGGGGGGTCGGCCAGGGCCCCTACAGGATATAGTTTCGGAATACATCACCCGGACTGCTGCCTGTGTGACCACCACTTCTGCTGACACGGTGTGCGGATCACGGTGCGGAGTGGCAGGACTTTATACTGGTCTTAGAGCATGTTAAGCTCAAAAGAAACTTCGCGCAACGAGTCCTGTAATTTTTCCAATAGCTTGAACGTTATTAGTCATGCCGTGTTTAGCGTGAGGGATGCATGGGGATAAAACAAAGTTTAGTGTTGGCGTGGCGGGATTTTCTGTGGCACTCAACTGAACGCGCCATTTCGTCCCCTAATTTCGCGTGCAATGCTATGCCCATATGCATAAGCCCACTTCGGGTAATCGGCCAGTTATCAGGAGCCTTAGGGGGCAACGCGCCATCTTCATAAGATTTACACCACTATGAATTGAAAAACGGGACAAGCTGTGGAATTGGGTGTTTCGGGTGAAACCTGAACTTGAGTTGGCGCGTGAGTAAAACAGGTGAACAGAAACCGAACAAAAGAACGATTGGAGGGAAGCCCTTGACGTGTGCCAGTCTACTTGCCGTCGTAATTCATTCCCGTAAAAAGAAGAAAGCAAAAGCGATGGAACAGACGCACACAGTGCTTCAGCAGAAAGGAATCGGGTCGAAGTAATTCGCTCCAAAAGACCGAGAATCAAAATCAAAGGAAGAGACGTGAGTACGATGTAGAATTATACAAGGTTTTATAACTATTTCAATGCTTTCGCCTTGAAGCATTTACGCAGACTTAAGTTCCAAGACAATTTTCCTGTTTGGTCAATGTGTGCAACCACAGTTAACCGAAACAGCGTCTCTGGATAATAAGCCGCAATTTCTATTTCGCCCATTGAATATTCAGGCGATGTTTCTACGAGCCTTGAATTAAAAATCTTTAGCCATGATTTTTTTTTTCGCATCGCAGACCTCTACGCAACTTGTAAGAGAAACTGCGCAGTCACTCCACCATTGTGCGAGGAATCGGAGACAGCATGGTTATTATTTTTGTTCCGGAAGCATTACGATTCAATTTCGTGTACTACAATTTTGCATGCCTTAAAAATGTTTGATTTTCCAAATTTCTGATCAGAAGAATATTCGCTGGGTTTATCCCTCCACCAATTCATATCTACATGAAGATAACTTGTGATTTATGCGCACACTAAACTCATTGTTGGCACGCACGTTTCTCGGTATTCTGATAAACTGGAAGACACATTAGGATCTGTAAAAGCAACAACATTGCACAAATGTTCCGAAAAAGCGTGGTAGTGCGGGCTTGTTGGTGACTTGACGACAATAACAGTGCCTTAACGGGGCGCAAGAAAGATTGACAAGAGAAGGAGGCGCTGACTAGCAACAACAAGGTTTATTTCATCGCAACGAAATATATACCCTCGGAGAAGGAAAACGCAGAGAGAAGGAACAGATAAAGATAAAGAGATTGTGAAGAACTCAAATTCACATGCATAGGCACGCGCGAAGAAAGTTGTCATCGTAAGATAATCATGCTCTTTTTGTAGCAAAACAATAGATGGCTTGCTGACGGATGAATCCTTTCGCGTGTGGATGACGTGCGCCTCGAAGATCTCTCTGGCGCACTGATCTTTGTATTTCCGAAGCACACGTGCCTGGTCGAATTTCGGTGTACACTTGCACTTGACCTAATGTACGGCGAGATTGCTGCCAGTTCCTTTCTTGTAAGAGCCCGCATGTTCCCGCAGCTGGTCATTTAAACAACGTCCTGTTTGACCCGTGTAGGACCTCCCGCACGGCAGCGGAATGTCGTAAACGACGCCTGACTCGCACTCCACGAATGGCTTGTCATGCTTTTTCGAACAAGATCTCGCTGTAGTTCTTTCCCCGTTCACTATGCTGCAAAGCCCACCTAATTTGTTTGGAGGGCTAAACACCACGATGACATCCGGCTCGAGCAGCAACTTTTTTCAGTCGGTGAGAGACACCGTGAACGTACGGAATGACTACTACCTTCCTTTTTTCCTTCCCTTCGTGCTCTTTTACAGGTTTGCGGCGGCAGGTTCCCTTCAGCAGTGATACACACAATTTGAAAAGCAAATGTGTGGGGAATCCTGCTCTCGTGAGTCTTTGAGCCTGAGCGGAAAAGCTGTCGCCCATTTGATGCAGGCATGACCGATGGAGAGCGTTCCTGAGAGCTGAGATTGCAATGCCCCTCTTCACGAATTTCGAATGGTTTGAAGCGAATGGCAACAAACTCTTCTTGGATCGGGGGGAAAACTTCCAGCATACGTGCTCTGGCTTCAACTTCAACTCTAGGTCCAGAAACCTGAGGCGCTCGTCAACTGCTCTTCGGTCAGGCTGAAAGGCTCGGTCAGGCTCAAAGGCTCACAAGAGCAGGATTCCCCACACATTTGCTTTTAAAATTGTGTGAATCACTGCTGAAGGGAACCTGCAGCCGCAAAACTGTGGAAGAGCACGAAGGGAAGGAAAAAAGGAAGGTAGTAGTCATTCCATACGTTCACGGTGTCTTTCACCGACTGAAAAAAGTTGCTGCTCGAGCCGGAGTCACCGTGGTGTTTAGCCCTCCAAACAAATTAGGTGGGCTTTGCAGCATAGTGAACGGGGAAAGACCTATAGCGAGACCTTTCTCGAAAAAGTATGACAAGCCATTCGTAGAGTGCGAGTCAGGCGTCGTTTACGACAATCCGCTGCCGTGCGGGAGGTCCTACACGGGTCACACAGGACGTTGTTTGAATGACTGGCTGTGGTAACATGCGGGCTCTTACAAGAAAGGAACTGGCAGCAATCTCGCCGTACATTACGTAAAGTACAAGTGCACACCGAAATTCGACCGCACAGGTGTGCTTCGGAAATACAAAGATCATTGCGCCAAAGAGATCTTCGAGGCGCACGTCATCCACACGTGAAAGGATGCATTCGTCAGTAAGCCATCTATTGTTTTTCTACAAAAGGAGCATGATTATCTTGACCGATGACAACTTTCTTTGCGCGTGCGTATGTATGTGAATTTGAGTTCTTCACAATCTCTTTATATTTATCTGTTCCTTCTCTCTGCGTTTTGCTTCTCCGAGGGTATATATTTCGTTTCGATGAAATATTGTTGTTGCTAGACAGCGCCTTGTCTTGTCAATATTTCTTGCGTACCGTTAAAGCGCTGTTATTGTCGTCAACAAACGTTCCAACTTCGGATGAATTGTTCTTTTAGGGACGAAAGCAGTGCGATGTGGCCGGAAACGGAAAAAATGGTCCCGGAAAAAATGGTTCCGGAAAATTGGTCCCGGAGAAAATGGTCCTGGAAAAAATGGTCCTAGTGACCATCTAGGAAAAAATGGTCCCATGGACCAGTCAACGTGTTTCTCTTCAAGTTAGTCGGATGTGAGCTTTCTTTCGGTTTTATTTTGTCCCTTTCCATTTTAGCTAAAGGGTTAAGAAAGAGGTGGAATGCTTTAATATTCCTATAACGGCCGAAATTAACGTCTTTGGAGGCTAAAATCTAATGAGGGAAATTGGGTAGACAGGCAAACGGACGGACGGATGGTTTGATGGATGGATGGAGGGTAGGGCTGAGCATGGGTTAAAAATTTTAATGCAAGTAATTGGATTAAAACCGCACATACAACTGCGAGGCCTAGAACCGTCCATACACGCTTTAGCAAGATTTAAGAGAGATAGAAGCTGCAGCTGTCTTCACAAAGGCCCATTCTTTTTTCACAACGATATTCTACACTCAGTAAGAAAAAGCTGCCGACAACAGTATTTGCAAGTTTATTTTAGCGTCAGAGCACTGCCGGCATGAAACACTTCATATTTTCTGCATTTTTGGAGCAACAGAATGTTTGTAAAGGTGCTGTCTTGCGATAGTGGGAGTGTGCCTTTTATTTAGAGAAAATTACTTGCAAATACATTGTAAACATGGGCTAATTTCCTTAGCTGATGTGCCTGCGGCAAAAAAGAGCGAATCTACATTATAAAGGGCTGTAGTAAATAAAATGGTCTGCGATAGGATTTAATTAATTGGCCGCGTAATAAATGTTTTCTGAACAATGTATAAACAGAAATATTTAAATGCCCAATTTATTCAAATAACTGGCGCCAATAAAAATGGCATCAATTTAAATGTGCATCACTGCAGTAGATTATTGGGCTCCATAACCCAAGTTACGCGGAAATATGGAATGACTGTTTAGAAAGTAAGCACCAGGTAATTCGTTTCCCGGAAAGCTTGCGTACCGAAACGTCCGTGCACCCAAATGTCCGTGCACCGAAATGTCCTAGACCCGAGCGGAGAGGGGCAGGCGGGGGGAATAGCGTTTGCCGCCATCGTACTTTGAACCCTCTTCTAAATTATCGCAGCTAAGGGAAGAATGAATAACGCCCCAGAGCTACTTCGTGAAAGCGGAAAACACAATCTTCTTCTTGAGAAGATCGTCCAACCATACTTTACTTTAATTTAAAAAATTATAATCACTGAAAAGTGAAACGTCGCATAGCACAACTTACCAAAACCGCTCTAGATTATGCGAAGCAACTACAAAACCAAAACTGGTGCACATTTTGCAATCAACTCACCAGGACGCTCACGACCAAACGAGCATGGCACATTCTCCGAGGTCTCATGGGCACCATCACCTCCAAAATAGCCACCAACCAAATAATCTCTAGACTCATTCATAACTATCCCCAACCCCCCGACAGCCTACTGGCCTCGCAACGAAACCGACTCTTCGAAACGGCTACAACACCTTCGCCGCACCCGGATTACAGGGGAAGCCAGAACGAGGACCTGGACGCCCCTTTCACCCGCAGCAAACTTCTACGGGCCCTATCCAGCCTCACTCGCAACACCGCCCAGGGCCACGACCGCATCACCTACAAAACTCCTTTGCAATTTGGACGACGACCACATTGACGCCCTCCTTGAATATTACAATCAACAATGGGCCAATGGCACGCTTCCCCCACAATGGCGGCATGCCTACATCAGCCTACTGCCCAAGGCAAACAAGCCCGTTAATCTAGACAACCTACGCACAATCTCTCTAACATCGTGTACCGGCAAACTGCTGGAGCACCTTGTCGCACGCCGCCTAACTGCCGACCTCAGCGATACAGAACAACTCCCGCACACCATGTTTGGTTTTCGGGCGCATCTATCAGCGCAAGATGTTCACCTACAACTGAAAGAAGATATAATCGATAAGCTCAACAAGACGCATCCAAGCACCATATTGACGTTGGACATTAAAGGACCCTTCGACAACTTGTCCCACAGCGCCATTCTCGATCAACTACAAAATACAGGATGCGGACAGTCCACCTATAACTACGTCCGCGCGTTCCTAACCGATCGTACGGCCACAATAAGCATCGGCCCCCATCGGTCCGATCGCTTTAGCACACCCACCCAAGGAACACCAGAAGGGTCAGTCATCTCGCCCCGGCTATTTAATATTGGTATGGCCGGACTCCCACCACTACTCTCAAATATCCCGGATATCTCCCAAGCACTCTATGTGGATGATATTACAATTTGGACCAACAAAGGCTCCCCGGGCCTCCAACAAGAAAATCTGCAGCAAGCTACAGACACCGTCACTTCATATCTCCGCACATGCGGACTCACTGAGCACCAGCCAAGTCGGCCCTCCGAATACTCCGAAGTACAACGCGCGGCCGCCCCCTACAACCAACAACAGACCACGAAATATCAATCGATGGCCAACCAGTCCATGCAGTACCCACACTACGCATCCTCAGAGTGCAATATCACCTCGATGGATCGGGGGCAGCAATCCTCCCCCGCCTGCAGAAGACGGTGGCTCAACTCCAGCACTTCATTCAACGGGTATGCTCTCGCCGCCACGGCCTCAAAGAGGCAGACACGTGTCGCATACTGCAAGCCATGCTCACAAGTCGCATCACTTATGGAGCACCCTATCTGGCATTGAAACGACAAGGATCAGCAAAGATCGACATCCTCATACGCAAGGCGTACAAGTAGGCGCTAGCCTACCGGCCTACACATCCACTGATCTTCTCATTCAGCTTGGGCTCCACAATACCCTGTCGGAACTGATTGAAGCCCACACTACTAGCCAGCTTCAACGACTTCAAATCACTTCTACTGGACAACACATCCTTAAACGCCTGGGCCACCCTACGGTTCCAACTCCCCAAACATTCTGCAGCCTTTCTACAGCAGCCCGAGATGTCATTCATGTCCTTCCACTACCCAAACATATGCACCCAGACTACAACGTAGGTCGCCGCCAACATCGCGCACGCCTACTCATAAAAAAGTACGGCGCCGACCCCGATACCTACTACACTGACGCAGCCCAATACCGCACATACCCGGCCCATGCCACAGCAGTAATCCACTAAACCCACATCATCACAGCTTCTGCCACAATGCCGACCACATCCATTGATACCGCAGAGGAGGCTACAATCGCTTTAGCCATCACCAATGCACCCTGTTGCGACCGGGCGGGGGCACCCGATCCTTTCTCCGTGGCCTCCAACATACGATGGGTAGCGTGTATGGCGCGAGCGGCCAGCCGCTGTTGCAGCCGTGAAGAAGTCCAGAGCAGTAGGGTAACGTAACTGTTTACTTCATAGCGAGAGGTGAGCCGAAGCCAAAGAAACATACAATGCCCTGACGGGCGAGGTTACAATACAGGACACGAACAGAGCGACCGCATGGATTCGCTGCTCCGACAGGAATGATTTTCAGCGTTTGTGCTGCTTCTATTTATACCCAAAAAACGCCCCCAAGAGTAACACGCCACGAAATTACAGACACACACACACTCTTTCCATAGTTCGTGAGTCATTCATGGGTTCGCCTCACGTGGCGTCCGAGAGGGGGGAAGAGTGTCCTTGAAAGGTGCCGGGGTCGCGCTATCGAAGGTTTGATCGCGCCGATAGCGAAACGTCTGAGTTGGGGAGGTCAAGGCGGGACTCACCGACGCGCAGGTGCCTGAAGGGTGTGGCGAACGTCATGAAGCATGCCTGGGCGTGCCGCTGGCAGCCGCCGGAAGCGCGTTGCAAAGCGAGGTGACTGACCCGGCATGTCGAGACACGAAAGTACGATTCACCGACACGCGGGCGCACGTGGTCGCTTCCCACGTGGTGGCTGATGCGGGAAAATACGGCGGCGTTTGGCCGATTTGTAACAGCTTCTCCGCCGGGGGTCCGAGATCCCGATGGATAAGGGTCTGCAACCGTTGTCCGGAGGATGCTTTCGCAGTGAAGTGCTCAGCAGACGCTCGATTCCAGGCCGGGGCTGTACGACACCGTGCTGGAGCTTCACTGGGCCGATCACTGGACGAGTAGTGGCTCCCCAAGAACGTCTCTGGGTTGGTCAGGCAAGCAACAGAACAACACAGCAAGACACAACCGCATCGTCGGCAAGTGCGAAGACAAATCCACACTGAAGATCTACCAGGCTTTTAGTGGCGAAAAAATACGCTAATAACTAACTACACTAGTTATATTTTAGCCCAGCAGTACATTAGACAAGTGCACAAACCTGAAAGGTGACATTTCGCGTGATTGGATATGTCCCACACACAAAAAAACATAATCATAAAGGGCGAAACCTGCTTCAGGAAAAACAAAGAAATTTTAGAAAGTCAGGCGTCTACAGGCCACTTCTCGCACTGAGAGCTGCGATTTGAGCTCTCGTCAATGCCCTGAGTTTTTCCCTTTCGGCACCGCACTTTAGGTGCAGCCGTTCTCTCAACGCTGCTGTGACCGCGTGAAATGACACCGGTCGTCTTGTTCGACACAGGTCGAGCGCGCGGAGGAGCGAGCGGGATTTTCCCCCGTTCATACGTTAGGCGCGCACTGCTTCTAGGCGGCGTTCCCTCGACGCGATGGGAGCTCACGGCTTTGCTCGCACTGAAACACGCGCCACAATTACGCGCTGAAGTTTTTGCTACCTCCTTGTTGCTCGCCTTTTTACGAACGCGTTCGGCAAGCAAACGCCGGAACGCGTTTGCGTTCTCTCTTCTAGGCTGGTCGGTTCCCGACTTCGGTTCAGCCACAGGCGACACCGGAACCTTAACTAGCTCAGGCGATGTTGGCCTATCGTCGGGAGCATCAGCTGGGAGTGAAACGGGCACGACGAGCCCATTAGACACCTTGCAGTTCCCAACAGTCACGACCTCGTCGTCCCTCGCGCTTTCAGCGACAACCTTGGCACGCGAAGACCGAAGCGTGTTTCCGTTCTCCTTCCTTCCTGCCAGAACCACACCATACCTAGGCTGCCCTGTCTCAAAAGACGTCTCAGTTGCCCGCGAACTGCGCGCGTTTGGGTCTACAGCCGTTTTCAAGGCCTCCCGTGATATAGTGCACTTTGAACATGGCGACGAAATATCTCCACTCACCGTAGGGGCCTTACACACAGTGTTCTTACGCTGCCCTCCGCCGTGAGTCTCCAGAAATGCCGCATCATCGCTTTCCGTCTGAGTTTTCCCCATTCCTCACAGAGGTGGCGACCCTATCGTTACTCGAGCTCTTCGCAGCGAGCTCAGCTGGTTCTTTCCTCGGCAGTTTCTTAAAACTGTACCCCTTTTCCCTTAACAGCTGATCCGACCTGTTCGAGAATAGGTACTTGTACTCCGGAAGTAGTTGTGGGGATACTGCTGCCTGCGTCACAAGTTCACCAAACGGACCTCCGATGCTGACCTTAGCAATCGGCAGATGAACGTTTCGTGCACCTACGGCTGGCTTCACCCAAACACACTGCCCTGTTAGCTGATCCGGTTCAACGTACGAAAGGTGGACCATGTCTACCGTCGCCGCGGAGAACTCGGCACGGTTTACCATTGACGACTAGCTCGCGTACGTACGGCTCTAGAAACTGCCTGCTGTCCTCACTCTGATCTCGTACGTGAAATACCAGTTTTCCCTTCTTACAACTGGCAGTGAAATGTCCCGTCTCGCCGCAGTGGTAACACGTAGCCTGTCTGCGCACTTCGAAAGCTTTTTTTCTGCGCTGCTCCTCAGCGTCTGCTGCTCTCTCTTCGTTATCGTGGCCAGTTTCTCTATCCACGAGAACGACTTCCCTTGCTCCACCATCTAAATGGGAAGCTCTGCCTTTCGGCCCTGACTTATCAGGCCTCGGCCTGAACTCTTTGTGGCCGTCTTTCGGCCCCTGCGCACCTCGACGTGCGACAAACTCGTCGGCTAGCTGAGCTGCCTGATCCACAGTTCTTACCCCTGGCCTATCTTGCACCCAGAGTCTCAGGTTCTCTGGTAGACGGCGGTAAAACTGCTCAAGACCGAAGCACTCCACTACCTTGTCATGCTCTCCGAAAGCCTTTGCCTCTTTGAGCCACTCTTCCATATTAGCCTTCAGCTTGTAGGCGAACTCCGAGTATGACTCGCCCCGAGCTTCTTCACGGCTTCACGGAACTTCTGGCGAAACGCCTCTGCTGACAGCCTGTACTTACGCAGGAGGCTCGACTTGCACTTTTTGGTAGTCCTCCGCCTCCTCCTTTGGCAAGCGGGCCATCACGTCGGATGCCTCACCTGGCAAAAGCGTAAGCAGTTTTTGCGGCCATGAGTCTCGGCTAAACTGGGCCCTCTCACACGTACGCTCGAAGTTGACCAAAAAAAGACCGATGTCTTCTCCTACCTTGTAGGGTCGCATTAGGTCACACATTCGCAACGTAGGTCGCTCAGTCAGCCGCAGACTGCACGCTGCTGCCACTCTGACGTCTGGGGCGAGATGCCTCGATTGTCAAGACGTTTCATTTCCAGCTCATGCTGGCGCTCCCGTTCTCGTTCCTGTTTCTTCTCCTCGCGTTCCTCACGCTGGCGCTCGGCCTCTGCAGCCTGAGGTTTAGCGGTCTCCCTGTCATTGATCGTCTCAATGCACTCAGACAGCTCGTCATCGTCAGCCCCAACAGCGAGTATAGCCTGTATCAGCTCTGGCTTTCTGAGCGCGTCCGTAACATCCAAGCGCAACTCTTTTGCAAGCTCCAACAACTGCGGTTTTTTCAACGGTTTCAAATTCATGGCCGGTCTAGAGTACTGCTTTCCCACTGTTCCAAAAAATGTTTTGCGCGAATAACCCACGCGACAAAAACACACGCCCTACCAGCTATCCTCAGAAGCCTGGTAAAACTCAGTGAAGAAAAGTCCCGCACTCACCCTTGACCGCCGTGAATTCTGCGAAGTCCGAAGCCGCCTTGACGTCCGTGGTGTTGGGTCTCGCACCGCTGGCTCCAGGTGTCACGAAGTTGTCATCCCACCGCTGCCACCAGTTGTTGCGACCTGGCGGGGGCACCCGATCCTTTCTCCGTGGCCTCGAACATACGATGGGTAGCGTGTATGATGCGAGCGGCCAGCCGCTGTTGCAGCCGTGAAGAAGTCCAGAGCAGTAGGATAACGTCACTGTTTACTTCATAGAGAGGTGAGCCGAAGCCAAAGAAACATACAATGCCCTGACGGGCGAGGTTACAATACAGGACACGAGCAGAGCGACCGCATGGATTCGCTGCTCCGACAGGAATGATTTTCACCGTTTGTGCTGCTTCTATTTATACCCAAAAAACGCCCCCAAGAGTAACACGCCACGAAATCACAGACACACACACACTCTTTCCATAGTTCATGAGTCATTCATGGGTTCGCCTCACGTGGCATCCGATAGGGGGGGGAGAGTGTCCTTGAAAGGTGCCGGGGTCGCGCTATCGAAGTTTTGATCGCGCCGATAGCGAAACGTCTGAGTTGGGGAGGTCAAGGCGGGACTCACCGACGCGCAGGTGCCTGAAGGGTGTGGCGAACGTCATGAAGCATGCCTGGGCGTGCCGCTGGCAGCCGCCGCAGGCGCGTTGCAAAGCGAGGTGACTGACCCGGCATGTCGAGACACGAAAGTACGATTCACCGACGCGCGGGCGCACGTGGTCGCTTCCCACGTGGTGGCTGATGCGGGAAAATACGGCGGCGTTTGGCCGATTTGTAACAACCCTCATCGGACATCACAGTGCTGACCGGCTCCCAGTCCGCTTGCCGCCGCTACGCCACCGGACACATCAATCGCATCAGCTCCAACATCCTAGCACGCCGACCATCGCTCCCAACGACCCTGGCCACACATCTCTTCCTAGGAACGAGGTGGCACACGCCACCGCCCGCGAACTCACTTACCGGGCATTCCCAGGAGAGACCAACGACGTACCGGCCCACGAAGACCTAACCCTCCACCCATTGCCCCCAACGTACTCCGACATCTTAGCCCACTACCGGAACTCCCGACGACTCTATCCCCCCCACACGCCTCCCTCACGACCACCGACGCCCGCATATGGCGGCGCCTACAAACACAGACGGACCACAATCACACTCGCCTTCACTATGTCTCCCCCACCCTCTACCCATTCAACTGCCCATATTGCAACTCTCCCAACACCACCAGCCACCTAGTTTGGACATGTCCGTCCAATCCCCCCATCCTTACCCCACTCTCCCCCTCTCCTGAGCATTGGGAGCGCGCACTGCGCTGCAGCCAGCTCGAAGAACAGGAAACCCTGATTCTCCGGGCGAAGACTGCAGCCACAGCCCGTGACCTACCGGAATAGGATGGCCACCTAGTGCTCCACCTTTTAACCTAACTCCCTTCCCCTCTTTTCTTAATAAACTTTTTCAACAACAACAACAACTGAAAAGAAAATGGCGCGCCATAATATCGCACCGGGAGAATGGGTCGGGGAAACTGGCATCGGAGCAAATGGCACGCGGGAATACCGCACGCGGGGCAAATGAGACACGGGGCTAACGTCGCGGGGTTTTCGCGACGGGGATTTTGCGCGCGGGGCAATCCTGATGCACCCCCTAAGAACATCCTGCTCATTAGTACAACAAATGTTTTCTCTCTCTCTCTCTCTCTTCCTACCTTGGCTTTGGGACCATTTTTTCCGGGACTAATTTTTCCCGGAACAATTTTTCCCGGACCATTTTTTCCGGGACCATTTTTTCCTACCTTGGCTTTGGGACCATTTTTTCTGGGACCAATTTTTCCGGGACCATTTCTTCCGGGACCATTTTTTCCTACACCCGATGTGGCTTCGACCGTAGAATGCACTATCCAAGGGCACGTTTTATTTTCACAGCTGTGGTAAAAAAACGCCCCCACCACACTTGTTCACTCTATGAGGGCAGGCCCCCAAGATCCCTTCCCGTATGTCAATACTGTATGCGCAGTGATCATTCCTTAAACATTCAGATTTGCGCTTAAAACTTCCTATCAGAATTGCCCCGACCATAAACTGATTGTCGTAGCGCAATTTTTTAGTATTGTTATCAATAAATCAACATAATAAAATCTGTAGAAGCGACAATACACAAATGTTGGAAGTTGATATGATTTATTTATTCTTGTTTTCAAGGGGTGAAAAACGGCACGTTCGGCGGAGGTCTATCCTTTCTTAATTGCGGCGTCGATGCCAACACTGACACCTTCTGAAACACCGGCTGACACAGCCTCAACAATAATCGTCTTGAGGAGGTCCCCAAAGAAGTACTCTTCGCTGCCTGTAGCTGTTCCAGCCTCAAATGCAGTCAGGGCCTTGACGGCTTCCAGTGCGTTTTCTCTGTCTTCGGCAGTGATGGAAGAAGCTTCGTTCTTGAGAATTTTGCCAAGAGATTCAACAACCTTTCCAGCCTTTTGAATCAAGGTCATCTTGTCATCTGAAGAAACTGGCAAAGCAAAGAAAAGTAGACCAGCAGGAAAGGTAAGATATACAAGATCTTGAAAGCCCGGCAGAAGGGTTTTACTCACGTTCCTAACCATAGCACCTAATTTAACAGCACTAATAGCCTTAGTATAGTACTTGCGTGACAAAAACCGATAACTGCTCAAGCATCAAAACGTCTTACGACGAAGTTATGTGAGGGAATATAAAGCTTTGAGCTGATGTTATAATACTTGATGACTCCTCTACTCAAAATAGGACACGTTTTAGTTGTAAAGTCGCGCTCACTATGACTTACACCGCTGATTAGTATTCTCCGGTTTGTATAACCTTTGTCTGGCAACCGGAGTTAAAGACGAAGTACGCGTTATTTTCACCACGTCCTAATGAATCAAGCTTTATCGTAATGTATATGCCCGTAGTCATTGTTTTGACAATGTAATTGTCTGAATACTAATGAGCGGTGTAGGTCGCAGTGAGCGCGACTATACGTCATGAACACTTCATTATAGGCCAGGCAACATAACCCCATTTCAAGGGACATTTCAAGCCCTTTTTGAAAGGCCACAAGGCACATCACCTAACATCAACTCCTAAAGCTCGAAGAAATGACTTGAGTATTTCTTCAGGTTGTCTCAAGCAAACTTATTTATCGAAGGGCTTTAGAGCATGAAAATGTGTCTGCTGAGAGAAAAAAAAGTTGGCTTAGTTAAGCTTATTTTTTGCTGAGGAAGAAGCTAGTGCTCTGCAGCCAGTAAGAACAATACGTTACTGAAAAAAATTGTAACCACTGAAAATACCTCTAGGACATAATAATTTATATCCGGTTAAAGTCATACATGTTAATTTTTTATTACAGGCAGCGTTAAGCCAATGGTGGTTCCGTGCACAAAGGCGATAGCGATAAATGAAGTTATGCCGCCTTGTGAACCATTGCCGTAAGTAAGCCGTAATGCAAAGAAGTGACACAGTGAAATAAAGTTAGTTTGTTTGCAACACCCAAACGACGGTACCATTACACAAATCGCATGCACAACAGTTAAGCTGAAACTGGGAAGTGAACAAGGTCTTCCTCACACACAAATGTTTGACGGTTGCCTCCCTTGGGTCACTGATACAGGATGTGTGGGCGAGATTACGTATTTTAGCGACAGTTACATAGAGGTCCTCGTGGCACGCGTACAGAAAGATTCCGAAGGTGGTTCCGAAGGAGGATCCCTTGAAAGATTCCGAAGGAGGATCCGGGCGTATTATGACTTTTTGTAGTGTCTGTAGGCATAATTCATTTTAGTTCGCATGCCAGCAACAATGTAGTATACATAGCGCCCCAGTGTGGAGTGCGAGTTAGAGCAAAAGCATACCCTGACGCTGTTTTGTAATACTGCACTAACAAAGAACTACAATAACTCACAGGCATTTGTAGACACGACCAGAAGAAGGAGGAGTAAAATGGCCTTCATTGTGCCTGACCTGCAGCAAGAATAACACACCTCTGTAGACAGAAGCTGCGCTTGCATAAAATAATACACGTTCTTTGGAATTGTTCACAGTTAGTTTAAGCGGCATTATTGCAGAGAACTTAGTTGATGCTGATTTATACGCAACTTTCTTAAAGCCGTTCACGATAGTAAAGCTGAAAAATACGTTTCTTGTTGCGTAGAAGGTGCGGAATGTGGTTGTTTTTCGATTTCCGCTTTATTTATCCCGCTCCTTGAAACTCCAGAGAGATTGAGTTCCACGCGCTCCCCCTTGGCTGTCGTACTAAGTGGATTGGGGCGATGACACCCTGCCCTGATGGCCTACATGGGCGACGAGCCAAGGTTCATCCTTGAGCACCATATGTCAGGAAACTATTTATCGTAATATCAACGAACCGATACAAGTAATATCGTTCCAAAGAGAAATGTGATGCTCTCATTTGGCTTTAAGAAAGCTGCCAAGTTTAGTGCAAGCCTTTTTTCCTGTAATCGCCGTCTGTTTTGGTGTTTATGTAGGAGAGATTTTTTCAGTTTCTTGCTGTTCCTTAGGGGAGACGTGGAAAACTTGAACTGCACGGGGCGTAAATAATGTGTTACATTTGAAATAAGTGACACAGATCCTATTGTGTGAGAATAATGACTGCATTTATTCAGAACATTGTCAACAACTTTCGCTAAGTATACATTGAGTAAAGTTGTCACAGCGAAATTTTACAATTTCACAATTTCACGACGAAATTTCATACTTTATTCGGTGAATTTGCAAGTGCACCTACACATTATCTGACATACGTGGTCTCTTACAAGCGAAGCATGTCATGCTGAACCCTTGTGGGACTACATGGTGTGGCTACTTCGCCATTCTTTTTTAAAGCAAATCTTAGCTTACGAGGATTACTGTGCTGCAAATATATTTTTGGTTTCCCGGAAGATAGCACTGGGGACAGTGTTAACAATAGAAATATTATTTAGCCGTGAGAAAAAAATGGCATTTCTTTGGCAAATCAATGGTACAAGAAGCATTGAGCTGCTTTTTTTCGTAAATACAAACTGAATAAATACAAACTGGATCAAGGGAAAATCTATCCCAGTGACAAAACATTCGGTGAACTTCCACTGGGTGAAGAAGGATGAGCAGCGAGCTGTGGTGCGTAATGTTAGTCGCCGTAACGGGCAATTGTCATATAATTCGTTTCCGGGTAGTTTAGGTAAGACAAAAAGCTACAGCAGTTTCCAGTATCCATACTAGCTCCGTGGCGTAATCTTAAAGTCATCTTAGAGGCTAACTGAAATATAAATTGTTTCGGGATATTTATAATAACACAAGATTAGAGCGGTTTTCGGCAATTAGACACCCTAGGCTGTACAACACAGAATTGGAAAAGCCAGCTCACAAGGAGCAGGCTCACACCGAGCCCGTGAAGTATTCTGCACAACTGAGCACATATGAATTACTGGGAAGGCTTTCCTCCAAAGACAATATAAGTCGTCTTTTATCAAAATAAGAAGACCCTGGGAATTTTTCTTATTTTTATAATTTTTTTTTCGTGGGCTTATTAAGATGTGGCGCAATGTTTACGGTCCTGGTGGTTTCAGTTGGCGCAGCAAGGTGACGCTACACTCGCGTGCGATTCTTGTCTACATCGATCTGTTGACGGAGATGATCGGCTTGATCCTAGCCATACAGGGCGTCACCGTGAAAAAAGTCAACCACGCGTCCTCCACAGGGGGCACCACTGACCGGCTGCGCTGAAGGAGCCTGTCTCGCACCGCAAGAGCTGCGCACCTAGCGCCCAAGTGTGGCGTAGGCCCCACAGTTCAAGAGTTTCAATCCCCTACATTCGCGCGCAGTTTCATGTTGAATTTTTAAAGCGAAGCTTAAAGCAGTTGCGCCTACGCGGAGGATTTGACTTTCATTTGAGGGCCGCTGAGCATTACGCGACTCGCCGGGCTAAGCTCCGGCAAAAACAGCGTTTGCTAGCAGCCGTCACCCCCACCGCTTCCTGCCGGCTTGGCGCCTGTGACCACGTGACTAGCCTGACCACGTGACTGGCTCCGTGCAGGCTAGCTTGGTCACGAATGAGAGCGCGGAGGAGCCGTCTTCTCTAAACGTAGCGCGGAAGCTGGAGGTTTCCGCCGTCCTCGTGAAGAAGCTTCTGAGCACCCTTCAGATATCGCCCGGTAAGCGGCTTCCCTGAAGAGGGTCCGGAGAGCGAGGGGGGCGAAAATAGCGCCGGAGGCTAAGGAGGAACGTGCCGCTCAACTGGGGAAACGCCGGAAGTGGGACCACAACTGTATACAAAGGAAGGCTTTGGAAGAATAGTATAATTACAGCTAAATGAAAGGTTAACCGAGTGAAACCAAGACTTAACAGGGCTAAGCCTAGCTTTCGCTTTGCATATCCAGGGTTAGCTGAGATAAAAGCTCCAGCCATTTTTTTCCTACTTGCTTGTGCATTCCCAGACTCTTGGACCTTGTATACCTCAACACAAGCTTATACTCATAGAAAACATCACGCACTACTCATATACAAAGTCTCTTCATTAAACGAGCAAGCGATTCCCATTGTCGGGAACTTTTGCGGCCTTGAGTAAATTTTTCGCCCCAGGAACCCTCGGTAGGATACCTCACAATTTATTTTTTTGTGTGTGCTTTGCAGACTTCGGTTGCGCCCTTTTCTGTCCGTGAAATTGTGGGTACGAAAACTGAAATTACTTCACATCAGTTAGCCCAAACCCACTTAAATTACTCCAGAAAACATGCATTGATTCCCCACCATGTCGATAAACGGGGACAGTCTGCCTGTAGCCACGTCATGATAGGCCTGTGCGCTCAGCGATAATACTTGCAAACATGCCATGCTTACTGCGATGAAGAGTTCATCGCGAACATGTGGATGCAGGATACTTCGATCCGGTCAGTGTCAATTTAAAGTAATTTAGCCAAATAAATGTCCGGACAGCACAATTTAATTTAACTCTTCAGCACTCGCTATTCACTATTAAGGTTAAAATAACGTCTAAAGTAGTTCTAGGCGAACCAGGATCTACTTACTTTTGAGGGGATTTTTTCTCTCGAATAACCTTAAAACCTCCTTTCTAAGAGTCATAGGATTAAGATGTTTCAGCAACTAGCGAAAATACATCAAGCGATGCGTCGTCAAAAAAGATTTACCCAGCGGGCAAGTAGTCCAAAGGTACTCTGTTACTTCGTAAATCGAACAAAATCATTCACGGAGTACGCGTACGCCACCAAGCAGATCAAAATGAGAAATCGCCATACCTTTTCGTTCCGCTGGCGAAGGAGCATGACAACTGGAGTTTCTGGGCAGAGTTTTATACACCATCGAATGCAAACGTAATGAGTTCACGGTATCATACAAGAAAGGTCGTGCATACGTCGTGAGTGGCAGACTCTAATCTCACTTCAAACACAATGAACGATTAATGCATCACAGACCTGGGACAACAATCTGGTAGGTCAGTACTGGTCGGAGTTAACACATGTCCGATAAAAACAACACTACGGCGCACAGAACAGCGATGACCAAGCCAATTAAGAAAAAAAAAACGTGAGGTAAGCGACCCCAAATTACCTATTTCAGGCCGAAATATACATGGCCGACTGCCTCTGGTTGTATACAAATTGATATTGTAGAATTTTACAACAACCTTCTTAAAATAACCACGAAGGTAGAATGGCGGCGGAATATCATGACCATGTAAAACATTGTACTATAACCAAAACTAGTGCTTCATCTTTGCAGCCACCGCAGGATTTTTTTTGTTTTCAATTAAAGGGTAATTTTAGAGCCATTACTGCTTGTTTGTCACCCGCTCGCTGGAGGAGATTGTTGTCAAAGTCTGGGCTGACCTACTCTTGGAAAACTCCCAACACTTGAGCAATGTTGGATAACGCAGAAAGAAATTAATCCACCAGGTTGAATTGAATTGGACATCCGTCATATGGGAAATGATTTTATAAATTCCATAAAGAGTAGTACAAAATTTCCTTTACTGTGCAAGGGCGTCAAAACTTCAGCAAAGCATAAGCATTGTTTTCGCTACAAACTGAACAAAATTGTTTATTTGGATTAACGTAGAGAAAACAGAGAATAAACAAAAATCATACATACTTCGGTCCAGGTATAAAAATGCATAAACATAAATAAGAGCCCCCCTAAGAGTAGAAAGGCACAACCGAAATGACACTATTTAACTTGCTTCAGCCATGCAAACCGGTTTTGGAGATTGGCCTTCGTAGGGCTAGAAAGGATTCTACAAAGAAGATATGTAATTCCAGGCATAAACGTATGGTTAAATGTGCCCCTGGCAAGTATGCTGCAACTATGCATACGGAACTGTTGTTCCGTTGGGGCTCTTAGTGAACTTCGGCCTGCATGTGTTGCCTGAACACCTCTGGCTTCTGTTAGAGAACTCCGGCCTCCATCTGTTGTTTGAACACCCATCTGGTATTCCTCTGCCCATACACACCTAACGCCCTTTCGCCCACCTACCCGGAGCAGTTGGAGACTGATCTGACAAGCCCATACCCAGCCTGTCGGCAGGCCCTGGTCATCCGGTATTGGAAGCCATCGCTTCAGAAGACCTGGCTGGACTAGAAAACCTTACTACCCTCGCCCCGTTTCGCCCCCATAAAATGTTCAAAACCACCATAATCACCGTATGTTTCAAGCACTTTGGGCCTGAAGATCCAACGAAACGGAAGGTAAAATTCATTCGGTCACGCGATCAGCGACACGAAAGATGAACCGAGACAAGATCCAATCGAGACAGAATATCTATCGATACCTAAGATCCACCGAGTAACACCATCCAATCAAGCCGGAATATCCACTGAGATGAAAGGTCCACCGACGCGAAAGTTTAACAACGGGAAAGGCCTACTGTGCTTATTCGGGGAAATTAGATATCAACGGGTTTTTCTCAGTTCTCTCAAATTTTACCACACAAAACGTTATATCAGCGTTCTTACAATATGATTAGTCGTATAGCCGTATGCATGCAGGAGTCAGTTTCGCGTCAATGTAACCTGTGTTACATGAGCGTTTTGTTCAGGGATGGCATCGTCAATTTCGGCAGAATGGTTTCCCAATAAAAGAACAACGGAGTGTGATTTTGAGGATAGAAATCCGTCAGGGTCTCATCCGTTGTACTGCCCACACAGTGCGGTCGCATCATTAATTACGTCTGAAGGTGGCATTCATAAAATCACATTTTTATAATTGCTGGTGGGGTAGAAAAAACTTCTTGCAATGTGATTTTCGTTAAAACAATCGCATGTTGGTCGTCGCACTACTACAAGATAAGCTTCATGGGACTAGATATGCAGACAAGAGCAGCCCAATAGTTTGCAGAAAGAACATTCTGTGGCGGCCCACGGGCAATCCCTAATAGCGATGGTACTAATGCTGCGCCACCACGTGTGAGAGCTGGCCCTCCGCCGCCAGTGTGGTGCGAAACACGAGCCACAAATAAACGGAGACCTGAGTTTGGGTTCGCGGCGCGGAAGCGTTCGGACGTGTCCCGCCTCTTCGCTCCTTGGCTATAGCGACACTGCTGACCCAGACATTGCAGGGGATGCTAGGCGCC
The DNA here is from genome assembly GCA_013339765.2 of Haemaphysalis longicornis. Taxonomy (NCBI): domain Eukaryota; kingdom Metazoa; phylum Arthropoda; class Arachnida; order Ixodida; family Ixodidae; genus Haemaphysalis; species Haemaphysalis longicornis. The sequence continues at coordinate 117,572,772 of CM023450.1, forward strand.
AGAATGGACCCTCCCCTCGAGTCCAGAAGTAATCCTGTGCCCTCCGCGGCATCTTCGCACGCGCTTGCCCTTTGCCACCCTTCAGCGCGAAGCACCCTGACGTGGGGTTACTCCAGCCGCAGGCAAGTTTCCGGGTGAGCCATGTCACGTCACAAGTGACCCGCTTCAACCAATGACAGCAGTCATTGCCTATTGATGTCGCGGTTGAGGTTCTGGACATTCACGCCAAGCCGCCAGCGGGGAACGCTTACGGCGCGTGTGGCAGCTATCTTGAGCCGCACGAGCCCTTCAGAACTGCCAGCATTTCCAGCGGCTGTTGTGTGCAGAAGAAATGGGTGACCGTCGACCGTCGAAGCTCCTTCGCGAACTGCAAAGCGTGCCCGCGAAATGCTGCGATGCATCTCCTGGCCCACGAAATACACACTCTGCATACTCCGACTGTCAGCTTGCTTCCCAACGTAGCGCTATAGTGGCTACCTGGACATTGTGGGGTGAGTGGAAATGTGGTGCCCGACGAAACAGCTTGCGCGGCCCACAGGCAATTTATCAGTCTTATCCCGATTTCTTTCTCTCGACGGAACGCCGCGAATCTTGCGTGGCACGGCAGTTAAAATTATAGATTATGGACGGACGGATAAAAAAAGTATCATCCATTGCACAGAATTTATCCCGCCTTCACGTTCTAATGCCGTGGGGCCTGGGAAAGGGCGAGGAAGCAATTGTTCACCGCATTCGCCTCAACGTCGCTTTTACCAGCCACCACTTACACAATA